>VDFB02000002.1:237104515-237442311 GCA_007258455.2 Sequoia sempervirens
GGTGAGCATTCAACCAATCTATACCCAAAATGACATCATAGGACCCAAGAGGTAGGATTCAAAGGTCCATCGTAGTCACCAACGACCCAATTTTCAAAAAACAACCCTAAAAAAATGATTCAACTACTACCTTTTTCTCAAAGGCCAATTTGACCTGCCACTTAATGCCTTGCCTTTGCTACCACCAATCTACAATGCTTTACTACTAAAAGGGAAATAAATTAATTTGATGCACTAGAATCAAAGAGAATGGATATACTAGTGCCTTGTAACACACCTAATGTCTCAACCATGGTTCCCTGATGATCATCCTGATAGTTGTCAACCGTCGCAAAGACTCGATGAGATCTGCCCCGCATTTGCCACTATTAACTCAAAATTGGCTGGCCTTTGACTGAACCCTAAAGTCTTCTTTTGTGGACATTATCTAGTAATATGTCCTTGTTGATCATAGGAGAAACAACCTGTACCTCGACCAAAACCTCCACCACCGGATGGTGCATTTGACTATTGATAACTGCTATGACTGGGAGTGGACTATGAACTCTAAGTAGGTTGCTCAAAACGGTTACACTAATTATGATGCCAACTATGATTACTTTTGAATTGAGTTCTGCTGCTTTGTTGAGATTGAGACTTTTTGTGCTTAGGCTACGATTGTTGCTTCTATTGATCACCCTTAGAAGGCACATGATGACTCCTATAAGATCTTGCAGCTTGAGGCTACCCACCTCGTGAACTAGAACCAAATGCAGGTGCATTGCCAATCTACACACCTGTGTGACCTCCCCAAGCCATGGCCAAATTTTCCTCTACCAGACGAGCCTTCTCAACAACTACCTCCATTTTCTTCAGCTCGAAGACCTGGACTCCTTCATTGATTCAAGCATTTAAGCCCCTGACAAAGTGTTGTACAAGCATCTCCTCATAATTGTTGATTCCCGCATACTACTTGAGCTCATAAAATTAGCACTCGTACTGATCAACTGACATTTCCATTTGTCTTAACTCATGAAATCCATCTACTCAACATTGTCTCTAGTGATCTTAGAGGAAATAGGCCCTAAATCACTCCAAAAACAACTCCCAAGTCACCATGTTGATGTCTAGGTGTAACCTCTATTTTTCAAGCTGCCACCATGTAGATGCAAAGCCACTGAGGTGCATGATGGTGCACCTAGCATGAGCATTTTTTCCTTAAGGATGCTTCACAAAGCAATGATCCAAGTCTATTAGCCATGTTTTTGCCTCAAGTCCTTCACCAACACCATCGAAAGTGGGAGGATGAGCTCTCAACAGATCCCTCATGTGACTAGCCACTACGGTATCCTGCTCTATTGCTATGATCCTTCTCAGAGATCTCTCCTTTTCCCTCTCTACTAACTACTCCCCTTCTGGCCTAGGGACTAAATAGCCAAGCACCTCCTCCAACAACTGTCATAATTGCAATCCATCTATCCTCAACTATTTCAAATTTGGGCCTCCTCCTTCCAAATGATTTTGAGACCCATTTTGTTCCTCACGTTTTGATTTGTGGGAACTTTGTGACAAAGTACTTTTAGGGTTCGCTCTACGACCAACACCTCCTTGGCCTCTGCCATGGCCATGGCCTCTACCCTGAGGCATACTCTTGTGCGACATCAGAGGGGAACATGTGAGATCAAGAGTTAAGTGCAAAGGTTATCCTAATGGTCCCAATTAACCTAGAGTACCTAGAGTTGTAAACCTTGGCTCTGCTACCAAAGTTGTAACGCCCCACCATGTGAACCCCAAAGGACAACAAAACACCACACATTTTTTTTTTTTGAAAGGGTATGTTTAGGATCATCGTGGAAAAAACAAGCCCTTAAGTGGTGAAAGATTCAGAAAAATTAGAGTTAGGAAACTTCACATAAAAAAATGAATAAGTTATCTATACCATTTCAAAAATATATAAGAATAGAATATGTAGCAAATTGAATGTAGTTTCTAAACTACTAGGTTTATTTAAAGAAAAAATCTATTTGGTAAAAAATTGAAATTTCAATGTTAGTACTTAGATTTCGAGGGAAAAAAAAGAAGTAGGTTTTTCTCTGATCACCCTAACCACAATAAAATGATAATATTTTTTTATAAGATTTTAGATATAAGTAGAGGGACTCATGTCCAGATGTGATGCATATTTTTAATTTTTTCCACGTAAATAATTAATTGTGAATTTTTTATTAAATTTTTTTAAAAATATAAAAACTCATATGTCTGACCACCTTAACTTCATCAAAACTTCATGAAATTCATTTTTTTCTTTAATCTTCTAGTATGTGAAGCATAGAATGTGATGCACGTTTCAAATTCAAAAAATGTGATACCATTTGAAAGCTATAGATATTTTTCAATTAGCCTATCAATCAGGACTTTAGTCGTAATTCAAATAGAAAATGAATATAATAATTATTTATTAAATTCAAAGTAAAGCATAATTTATATTGGTGGAAAGTTGAGAATCTCTTTGAAAAACCCTTTTTATTTAATCAATTTTGGGTAAAAAAAAGTCGCCAACCACATACCCTATACCCATCATATCATCACTTTTTTGCCCATCATGATCCTACACATACTCGAAAGAAAAACATTGCATAAGATGAATATGTACATACATTAGATGAAAAACAATTATGCAATTAAAAAATTCATCTATGTCCTCTAGGGAACATGGAATGATCATTACGAAACCTAAAATTTTATCAAAATAAAAGCAAATAAAACCAAGATTACATAATGATGACATACAACCATTAATGACCAAAAGAGATCCAAAATGATACATCATTTTATTACAATTCAATTCATAATTCCATAATACAATTGTGGAGCATATTTCCATAGATACAACATATCAAGGATATAATAGTACATTACATAATGCTTCCCAATATCATCAGGAAGAGTACATTGAGTATAAGAATAATTTCATCAATGAGAAATAATGTACAAAGCGTAAAAAAATCTTCAACCAAGTGAAGCTCTAGAAACCTAGCATTCGCTTCTGCATCATGAACACAACCTTGGAACCCAATGGGGTGCATAGCACGTTCCCCTTGACCACGTGGACCCGAAGGTCCACCCCTTGTGCTAGGAGATGAAAAGAATGGATCCACATCCAAACAAGGTCAAGTAGACAAGGCTAACACAACATCGACATAAAACAACATAAAACAAATACAACAACACTTCCAGAGGCTACCAAACAAGGGAAAGTAAACATGCACTGTAGGAGAGTGTCATCACATGGCCTTACATGGATTATCTAGACATCCTATCACAAGGTGTCGCCTCCATCTATGGTTATCCTTACTTCCTATCTCAAGGCGTTGTTCCATAGGGCGACTCATGCATAACCACTTACCTTTCATGGGGACAAGGTAGCAATCTTACCAACCAGGTCTTCTCATTGCATCCTTAGCATGTGAAAGCACTAACTGTATGGGTGAGGTACATAATTAATCTTGTATAGTGTCTAACAACCCAAACCCACTAGTTCATTAATTACATTATCACTTGTTTAGGAAACTTTTCCATGGGTTACCTTGATAGCCCCTTTGTGTACCGACCCCCATGAAGAGCCACTCTCCCTAGTAGCACCATTCGAACAAAATTCACAACCTCAAGGGGTGTACCAAATCACAACAGTACTAAAAGCACAATTAACCAAGAACATATGTGAGGCATGAACCTTCTCACTCATAGTCATAACCAAAGGAAAAAATCATAGAACAATGTACACCCACGAGAGCTCAAAGTAGGAGTACCATCAATGGAAACACAAAGGTCTAATCATGGAAATTTCAACACAAAATAGGTTTCCCATTGCCTTAGGAAGCCTAGCAACCTACCACCCATAACTATCAAAAGGTAGTAACTTAAGCATAATGGGTTCCCAACATATCCAAAACATGTCTATTCATAAAATTACCTCAACAACGAAATAAACAAGAGGAAAACATGATCATCATGGAAACACTAACATGCATAAGGAATCAATTCCAAAGAGTATTCAGAATAAATAAATAATTATCTAAACATGTTCAAGGTCAACTATAAACATCCATTTATTTAAATGTGAACATAATCCAATATTTCTAAAAATAATGTAAATAATCAACTATAATTAAATGCATTTCCATCATAATATCTTTTAAATAGATAAGCACTATGAAAATGTATAGTATGCAAACCATTAGATTTCTCTTGATTTTAAAATTCCTAGCTTGTACATTTGTTTACTTCAAAATAATTAAAATTTAAAATATAACCTATACATTTGTTACTTTAAATTAATAAATTTAATTCAAATGTGGCATATTTGTTTACTTCAAATAAATTTAATCAAAATATAACATTTACATTTGATGACTTCAAACTAAATAAATCTAATTTTAATCCAACTTAGACGATTTATACACAAATCACAAATCTAATAGTAAAGGAATTTGTAAATAAATTTAGTTAACTTTAAATAAGTTGTAATTAAATCTAATTTTAAATGCAGTTTGAAAATAAATCTAAATTTTAAATGCATTTGAGAATAAATCTGATTTTGAATGCGTTAAAAAATAAATCTAATTTTTTAATGTATTTGAAAACAAATCTAATTTCAACAATTTGAAAGATTGCATAATGAAGTTATAATGGATTACATAGACATCAACATTCAATTATTTACATATATAGAGACAATTTAATTCACTTATCTATAACGAGTTAGATACCCAATTTACCCATAACTATCCATTTTAAAGCAACATATCTAACCATAAAACAGATGCTCTAATTAATTCCTAAAGACTCAATTATTAATTACTTCCTTAACTCGATATAAGAGAGTTATATTACAATTGACCACTAAATCCACTTACAAGGTTAATTCCTAATTATTCTTTAAAATCATAACTATCCAATTTACCTCCTTTCACCAAAATCTTTTAAACTCAACAAATCAATCATTCATCATAATGCAAATATGTCAACTTTCTTTGCAAAACATAAACCATTAAAACTTAAACAATAACAAATAATAGATTCAAGTGGTGCAAGGTAATCATTACAAATACACTATTAAGTATTCAATTTAATGATGGTTCTTCTAAATACACTTCTTCTATTTAATTAATTCTATCCAAACCAACTCTTAAACAAAATAGGTTAAGTATTTCTACATACACACATTTGTTAATCTATTAATTAGGATTTGTCTAAGAATACATAAATTTAAATAAATAAACAACAAATGTATTTATTTATATATAAATAAACATGAAATCATTTTATGTTTACTTCCCATCGATATAGAACATACTAAAGAACCTGTATCATATTTAATTCCAAACGATAACAACATATCATAGCTAAAAATGAAGACATAATATTACCGACAACCCAACAATAGATATCTTATTATTGAGGAAAGTAGAAAAAAAACATAAGAGAGCAATATTGAATGCAATTTATAAAAGTATGCCACAATAAACTATATTAAATATAATCGATACGCCAGACCTAAAATATCAACGCAGTACTAAACTCACATTATCAACGCATATCCAAGACTTAATAAATTACAATCAAAATTTTGTTAAGTCACTGGCAATGACTGAAGACAAGCAGGGCGTAATGAACTGTTTAACAGGAGGCCCCAAGGAAGACCTCAGCTCAAGGAATGAACTGATGGATGAGGACTGCACATTCTTCACACAACAGTAAAACTTAATGCATTACATATATAGTTGATCATTGGAAGAGCATGGTCATCCTACATGCCCACAAAAACTAACCCTAAGGCACCTAGAACTTATAACTAAGATGCCAGTTAAACCTGTGGTGCCTGTGGATCAAATAGGAATGTAAGCTGGGCACGGAGGAAGAGCGAGGTTGCGCACAGCAGAGGCATAATTTTTGGTGAAAGTTTAAGTAGTTACTAAATTTTACGACTCTTATATGGTAAATTCTACATTAAGGTATTCATTGTATCCCATTTACCCAAAGGCAGTGGCATTTGAAATCTGGGAGCTTCGTTCAAGTTAGTTTTGGCAATTTTTATGGCTGGTTTGACAAGTCACAATGCATAGGGTATATTTTTATTAAACTTAATCAATAACTCCATCATACATAGTCCAAAAAATATCATCGTGGCATCATAGTAAAATAAAATGAAATTGAAGTTTATCAAGGTGTAGAGTAGGGATGAGATAGTTAGTGCTTGGAAAATAAAATGTATATAAAATCGGACTATTCAAACAAAACATTTTATGCAAATCAAATGTGAATTTAAAATAACACCACCAACCTGAAGGTCTTTGTTTGACAACAGAATTGGCAAGCTCCATTCCAAGGTTTGTCCAACTATAATTTTCTTTTCTCCTTTTTACCTCGGTATATTTTCCTCTATTCCCAAATCTCTATTTTTCTTTGAAATTATCATGCCATCATTTTTACCTCCAACTCAACCAAAATAAATTAAAGAGCACTTTGGTGTTAAGGAGATGGGTGGCAATTTCACATATTTCAATTTCAACACCCGACAATTACCTTTTACCCTGTGTAACCACTTGAAGGAAAATCTCTTCATTTTAGAAAATTTAGAAACTTACCCTCCACTAAAGTTTGGTTGCAACTATGGATAAAAAATAAATCCTTATATTAATATTCTATTTGTTAAAATACATCATACTTATTTAATTTAAATAAATCTCTACGGTGGTAAAACTTATATATATATATATATATATATATATATATATATATATATATATATATATATATTTCAGATGTAATATTTTATTAAATACCTCTCATCAAATAGTTTAAATTTAAACATAAACTTTATTAATAAGTGAAGTATTAATCCACTATATTTTTAATTTAAAATAACTTTTTTTATAAATACAAATTTGTGTTTTGTTTATATTTTCATCATAAAAAAATAATAGTATAACTATCAAATTGTTATATCCTTTAGATTAATTTAATATTTAATTATTAGAATTCTCTTAATAATTTAATAGTTTAATGTATTATTCTAATTAAATCAATATTACAAAAATGAGCAATAAAACTCAAAGCAATGTCTTAACAAAAATGAACAACAACCAAATAGAACAACATTAAATGAATAATTAAAATGAACGACATGAACAAAATGATACCAGAATAAAACGGGATACTGACGGACAACATTGTCAAACAATGATGGGATGATGGACTAGGTTGTAGGACTTTTCTTGTCAACTCTATTTCAACTTCATACCCATTGGGATTTATGAGGCTTGCCTTGTCCTAACAGTGTAGGTGGGATCGAGGCTTGGGTGCCTGCAATCCAAATAAAACCAAGTGTCGAAGCAACATATATATCCAATGCCATATATACCATGAGATAGAATTGCAGTGTATGCAAGGCGCTCACAGATGAGTGATGCAACACTGTTCGTCTCACCCGACTCCCAAACAATAACACACCATCATACATATCATGAAGTTAGCACTGATCAATTTATGTAACCACTCAATATCACATAAAAGATGAACACCATGCATCATTATATCATCAACATCATAAAACAGTATCATGAGCATCCAAACAGACACACAAGTCAAACAGGTGAAACAGTCACCATCGTAGTCTCAAGTATGCATCAAACATAGAGAGTGTCCAATCAATACCATACGAGTAAGAGTAACACAAGAGGCACTACACAACCATCAGCAATAGAAGAAAGACTCGGGGGATTGCGGGGGCATCGCACAACCGCATGAGAGAAGAAGGGGCAGCGGGTCAATAGTAGACACCGCTTTACCACACTGACTAGGAGGAGTGAACAGAGGAAGGCAGGATAGGAAGCATGACAAAGTTAAAATTATTTTCAACATCGTTGTTGTCATTGTCGTGTCGACTGGAACAAGTACTATAAAGCTTCTTTTGACACATAGAGCCAAAAAACTTCTTAAAACAAAACAACAAACAAAATCGGAATAGCACAATGATTCAGTTGGTGGGTGTATATTCAACAACAAGGTGTGGCACTATAAACAACACTCTCAGGAGAATCACGTACTGGTGTGTAGTATATTATATCTTCTTCAGTAGGCAATCTGAAATGAACCTTTTAGTTGGTCTTTGCTGACACATGGCTGTGAAGGGCTTGACTCTAGGAAAATTCACCACTAGCAATTCACCAAGGAAAATTCACTGTCAACAATTCACCGCGGGAAAATTCACCACCACCAGCAATTCACCGCCATGAAAAATTAATTGCCAAAAATTCATGCAATTAATTTTTCCGGCAGTGAATTGTCATGACGGCAATTTTCCTGCGGTGAATTTTCCGTCAGTGAATTGCTAGTGGTGAATTTGCCGTATGCCGAAGGGCTTGATTAGGTAGATGGATTTGAGGAAGATAACTTGGAGGTGGAGCAGAATGGGCTTGGTCAGATAGATGGATTTGAGAAGGCTGAGGAGGTGGAACAGAATGGGCTCTCCGAGTTCGGGTGAAATGGAAGTAAGGCGCCTGTAGTTCCTTCATTTTATTTATTTTAGAGAAAGAGGTCGGAAGCAACTTCGAAGACACCTTAACTTTAGCTATAGACTGTGATGCTAAAGGCCTACACCCCAACTTCCGACCTCTCGATCTGTTGTCAGAAACAGGCCAACGATTTACATTCTGCTGATCTGGGTGTATTGTTGCTGATCTTTTCAACGCTGTATTTGGAGATTCCTTCGAAGCAGGAGCTGCCTCTCATGACGCGGTACTTTTGTGGGTATTACGCTTCTTTAGTAATTGCCTGATTGTGTACTTTGGAACAACAAAAAATTGCTTTCCTGGCATCAGAATGGCCTCCGGACTTACCACAAGCCCTGGAACTTTGAAAACATCAGTTTTTGTTATGCAGTGCTTGGGATGCTGATCCATAATTTCTCTAACAGCTACTGGTCTGTCATAGGATTCAGTTTTGCCACCGGGGTAGATTAATATCAATAATCTGCCATTATCAATGGGAAGCTTTTCTTTTTGCGGGTAACTTACCAAGAGCAAATTATTGATAACAAAGCAAACGAAAGGAGAAAGGGAAAGTCTCTAGGTTCTGTTCCTTTATGTAGGATGTGATGGGGTAAGTAGCTTTCAATCCATCATCTGTTTTATCCTTAATGAATACCATCTGAACTACTATGAAGGTAAGATTGTAACTACCGAGAAATTGGAAATCTGAAAACACCCAGAAACCTCAGTGAACGTACCTTGATGAGTATTGGATAACATTGGATTTGGATGAGCTTTGTATGCAAGTTGTGCTTTGCTAATCACGACCCTGGGAATTATTTATCTTACTGACCCTCATAGTTTTGTTTGCCACCTATGATCTCTATGTTGCTTGGATAAGGATATCACGGGTAGAAAAGCATTTATAAGACATTTACTGAAAACAGACTACAAATCATTGATTTTTCATTCCAGCAAAACATTGATATTAATAAAGAAAATACGTAAGCCATATTCCGTCGAGAATATTGATGTTATAACTGCAATATTTTATGATTTTGATGCAGAAATGAACAATAGTCCAAAACAGCCTCCTAAAACGTTGGATTGGTGGCTCCTAAATCATAACGCGTAGGATTTAGTATGTTTATCGTCGAGAACAGCATAGTTTCCCATGCTTTCCATAACTTTTATGGCTTTCGGTAGATGAAAATGTGTGATGATGCATCGAAAGCATCAAATGGTTACATACAAAATACTACGCAAGAACATTATGTACAAAATAGGGGGAATTGGCTATGCGGACCACAAAATGGACTTGATTTGATTATTGTTGCGATATTCTTATTTTTCTGATTCTTTCCTAAACTGTCTTCTGATTTTTCCTTAACTGTTTTTGGATACTTTCCTATCCTGTAGATAGTGTTTCCTATCCTGTAGATAGTGTAGCTGTATGCATAACGCACACAACATGATTGTAGGATCTAGAGATGTATATGAACCTGTACAGATTCATTGTAAATAATAAGAATGAAAAATATTCTTCTTAGTTTCTGTTTTTAAGTTGGTATGAGAGCTTCAAAATTTGAATCATTTGTTGCCCCTTCATTGAACCATGGGCGATCCAAATTCGGAAGTATTTCAGCCCAAATCTGCTTCCATTATTATTCAATCCGAAGGTTCATCCTTCAATGCAGGGATTGTACTCGATGAAACAAACTATGATTTGTGGTCTCAAATCATGGAGATGCATATTGCTGAGAAGGAGAAACTCTCTTTCATTCGTGGTAATTCATAGCCACCTACCGAGAAGGATGATGGATATGAGAAGTGGTATGCAGACAATCAAAAGGTCAAGAGATGGCTGTTGATGTCTATGTCCCCAGAAATTATGAAGCGATACATTCACTTACCCACTGCTCGAGATATTTGGAAAGCGCTTTCTAAGGCTTTTTATGATGGAGCAGATGAATTGCAGGTATTTGTCTTGAATCAGAGGGCTTTCTTTGCCAAACAAAATGGCAGAACACTCTCTGTGTATTATGGAGAATTAACCAAGATTTTTGGTGAGTTGGATCATCGTGATAAGGTGATCATGAAAGTGAGAACGATGTTGAATCTTACCGAAAATCAGTTCAGCGACAAAGGGTGCATATTTTTCTTGCTGGATTAGATGGTGACTTCGAACAAGTCTGCAGTGAAATTTTGAGAAAGGATCCTATTCCTGAATTAGAAGCATGTTATGCATTGGTCCGCCGTGAATTTGTTCGACGCACAACGATGATTGGAGAACCAGAAAAGGCTGAAGCTTCAGCCATGGTGACCCAAAACCGATCTAATCAGAACCGGCCTTCTCAAAGCACGCCTAAGATCACTAATGGTGCCGATAAATCCACCTACAAATGCACCCATTGCAATCAAATTGGTCATACCAAAAGTCACTGCTTTGAACTTGTGGGGTATCCAGAATGGTGGGATCGTAGCCGCGATTCATGGAAGAAGAATTCCAAAAAGACCTCCAGTGTTGCGTTTGTTGAAACAAAGACAGAGGATGATGTTGCTGGACAGATCTCAGCATTAGCAACAGCGGCAGGTAATGGTGGTAAGTTTTTAAATATGTCTGCACTTGTTTCTAATAGTGCATGGATAATTGATTCCGATGCTACGGATCATATGATGTTTGATTCTAGACAAGTCTCATCTCTTAAACTGTCCTCACAAAAATTTGTTTCCACTGCCAATGGCTCTTCGGCCCCAGTTATCGGAGAAGGACCCTTACCTCTCACTGATACTTTGAATCTAGATTCTGTTTTAGTTGTTCCATCTTTGGATTACAATTTGTTGTCAGTTTCCCAAATCACCGCTGCTTTACTTTGTGTTGTAATTTTCTGGCCTGATTTTTGTGTGTTTAAGGACATCTGAACGAGGCAAATGATTGGTTGTGGTGTTAGGCGAGGGAAGTTGTATTACTTGGACTTGGTGTCAAAGAGTTCAGACAAGTTGCGTCAAGCTCTAATGGTGGATAGCTCTGAGGGGGAGAAGCATAAATCTAAAATCTGGTTATGGCATCGACGTCTGGGGCATGCTTCCTTTGGTTATCTGAAGAAATTATTTCCTAGTTTATTTGCAAAATTTGTTGTTTCTAGCTTCCGGTGTGAAGTTTGTGAACTTGCAAAAAGCCATCGTGCTTCTTTTCCATTAACTTTGAATAAAAGTCTAGTTCCTTTTATGGTCATACATTCTGATGTTTGGGGTCCGTCCAAAGTCACTACATTGGGTGGATCACGTTGGTTTGTTACTTTTATTGACAATTGTACCAGAATGACTTGGGTGTGCTTAATGAAGTCTAAAAGTGAAGTGAACTTGTTATTTCAAAAATTTTATAACATGGTTTGTACTCAGTACAATGCACAAGTTCAGGTTCTCTGTAGTGACAATGGGGGTGAATATTTGAGTTCTGAACTTTAGCAGTATCTGGAAGCACACAGAATTATACATCAAACTACTTGTTCCAATACACCTCAGCAGAACGAGATGGCTGAGAGAAAAAATCATCACTTGTTGGAGGTTGTCTGTGCTTCGTTGATAGAAGCCCATATGCCATTGTCTTATTGGGGCGAAGCACTTATCTCTGCAGCATATTTGATTAACCGGGTACCCTCCAGCACTATTGATTTTTAGACACCATCCCAGGTTCTCGCTGAGGCGGTTGTTGCTCCAGCTGTCCCAAATTTACCTCCTCACATCTTTGGTTGTGTAGCATTTGTACACCTCCATAAGCATCAGCGCAACAAGTTATCTCCTCGAGCACTGCGATGTGTCTTTCTAGGATATGCTGCTTATCAAAAGGGGTACCAATGCTATCATCCTCCAACCCAACGAATGTTTATTACATTGGATGTAGTTTTTCATGAAGACTCGATGTATTTTTCCTCTGAGCCTGAACTTCAGGGGGAGTACCAGAAGGAAATTCAGACTCTACACTATGATGATCACATCTCTGAAGATGTTGATGTTCACATCTCTGAAGATGTGGGTAACTTAGACATCTCTAAAGAAGTGGAACTCTCTGAACCTATTAATCAAGAAGTGGGTGAATTGGAGGTGTATGATATAACCTTGGATCAAAATAGTGATGAACACCCAGAAACAGAAGTTGTGGCTCCACCTTCGTCCGAGTCCCTCACCCCACAGGCAGCCAATACACTACACCAATCGCTTACTGAGGATGTTCCTGAACCATCTAGAAAATAGCTACCACAACGTCTCACCAGAGGTATCCCTAAACCCACATATGAACCCGAACTTTCTAGTAAAGTTAGATATCCCATGAGTCATTATGTGTCTAACCATCGTTTGTCAGAATCAAATCAGTCATTTGTAAATCAGTTATCTACTGTATCTATTCCTAACAATGTGCAGGAAGCCTTAGCTGACCCAAGATGGAAAGCCGCTATGAATGAGGAGATGAAATCATTGCAGGAAAATAAAACTTGGGAACTTGTTGACCGTCCACCAGGAAAGAAACCAGTTGGATGTCGTTGGGTTAATACTGTGAAGTACAAAGCAGATGGTACAATTGAACGCTTTAAGGTGAGATTGGTGGCAAAAGGGTACACCCAAACCTATGGGATCGATTATACAGAGACATTTGCACCTGTAGCTAAAATCAATATAGTACGTGTCTTGTTGTCTCTAGCTGCGAACTTGGGTTGGCCATTACAACAGTTTGATGTGAAGAATGCCTTTCTACATGGAGAGTTGTCCAAAGAAGTCTACATGGAACTCCCACCCGGATGCATGATACCAGAAATACATAGTCAGAAGGTGTGCAGATTACAAAAGTCACTATATGGATTGAAACAATCTCCGAGGGCATGGTTCAGAAGATTCACAAAGTCTATGAAAGCCTTTGGTTACCGTCAAAGCAATTCAGACCACACTTTATTCCTAAAGAAACAACAGGGTAAGATCACTGCACTTATTGTGTATGTGGATGACATGGTGGTTACAGGAAATGATCCTGAAGAAAGGAAGGCTCTATAGGTTTACTTATCCAGAGAATTCGAAATGAAAGACCTCGGTCCCTTAAAATATTTCCTTGGGATCGAAGTGTCTCGATCTGATAAAGGGATCTTTCTATCTCAAAGAAAGTATGCCTTAGACTTGTTACGGGAAACTGGTATGTCAGCATGTCAACCAGCTGATACACCAGTGGAAGAAAGATTGAAGTTATGTATTGAGTCTAATCAGGTACCAGTTGATAAAGGAAGATACTAGAGACTTGTAGGAAGATTGATGTACTTAGCACACATAAGGCCGGACCTTGCCTATGCATTGAGTATTGTTAGCCAGTTTATGCATAATCCTGGAGAGCAACATATGAATGCAGTTATGCGCATTTTGAGGTATTTGAAGTCTGCTCCTGGAAAAGGAATTTTATTCATTAAAAGGAAGGATTATCAAAATGTGGATGCATATACTGATGCTGACTGGGTTGGAGCAGTAGATGACAGGCGTTCTACCTCAGGTTATTTCACCTTTGTAGGAGGTAATCTCGTTACATGGAGAAGCAAAAAATAGAATGTTGTTGCACGATCAAGTGTAGAGGCAGAATTTAGAGGTATGGCACTTGGAGTATGTGAAGCGTTGTGGCTAAGACTTCTCCTAATAGATTTGGGCTATACGCCTAGGCGGCCAATTCAACTATATTGTGACAATAAAGCAGCTTGTGATATTTCTCATAATCCGGTTCAACATGATCGTACAAAGCATGTGGAGGTAGACAAATTCTTCATTAAAGAGAAGTTAGATGAGAAGATTGTGGAGCTACCTACGATTCGATCAGAGGATCAGTTGGCCGATATTCTCACCAAAGCAGTTTCAAGTCGAGTGTTCTCGACATTTTTGGGCAAGTTGGGCATGTGTGACATCTATGCACCAACTTGAGGGGGAGTGTTGCGATATTCTTATTTTTCTGATTCTTTCCTAAACTGTCTTCTGATTTTTCCTTAACTGTTTTCTGATACTTTCCTATCCTGTAGATAGTGTTTCCTATCCTGTAGATAGTGTAGCTGTATGCATAACGCACATAGCATGATTGTAGGATCTAGAGATGTATATGAACCTGTACAGATTCATTGTAAATAATAAGAATGAAAAATATTCTTCTTAGTTTCTATTTTTAAGTTTGGTAGTATATATTAATTAATTAAAAATAAAGAATACATGAAATTAATTAATATATACTACCAAATAATCAAATCAAGTCCATTTTGTGGGCTGCATAGACATTGTCCAAAATACTCTTGATAATACAAAAGTTATTAGAAAAGAAAAATAATAATTTTATTATTGAATTTTCTGGTCAAACGAGAATTTGCCAATTCATTGGACTGTTGTAATGGAGACCTCACTTAGTTGACAAATAAACATGAGAAGTCATAAATAAAATGTTGGCAGATGGTTAGCGCTCCTCTTGGGTGACAAGGGTTGGGTGACAAGGGACTAACTGTCTCCTATGTGATCCATATCTCTACCTTTGTATTGAGTGTTGATAGATTGATCTTTTGATGCAATGACAAATGTGGGCCAACAATTGGTATCAGAGCATTGGGTCATAGGTTCAAATCCCTCAAACAACGTTGAGAGGGAGTTTGTTGGTAGATGGTCAGCGCTCCCTTTGGGATTCGTGACAAGGGACTAATTGCCTCACATGTTATCCATATCTTTACTATTTGTATCAATCATTGATATATGAGTGGGAGATTGTTGGTAGATGGTCAACACTATTGGTTAGTGCTCCCTTCAAGATTCGTGACAAGGGACTAACCGTTGTGCTCCCCTCGGTGGAGATTGTTGGCTTGGGATTACAAGGGACTAACTGCCACACTCCCTTCGGGATTCGTGACAAGGGACTAACTGTCTCCCATGTTATCCATATATCTATTGTTTGTATCAGTGTCATTGATAGATGGATCTTTTGATGCAACGAAAAATATAGGCCAACATAAAAGAGCAATTTTTTCTTAATTATCATTTACTTTTTGTTCTCAATATTTATTGTATAGTGTTTGTGAATTTCTCTTTAATATAAAATTTTAAAGAAAAGTATTTCAAATCATATATAAATATAAAATATTATAATAAATATAAATATTTTTCTCTAATTATTATGATCCAAATATAAAAATAACTAGCTAATTTCATTGATTTGAAAGTAATTAATGAGAAAAGAAAAAAAAATGATTTATTTAATTGACATTGCAATGGCGAACATTGAAAATTGAGCTCACTAGCCGACCATATCTTTAATAACAAAGAAATACAGTATCGCACAAATGAACAAGACAAATCGAGGATACCTATTATGTGCATTTTACCTTAACCTTATCTTTGTTTTATTGTTTTCGGTTTATTCTTTATTTTCTCAATGGTTGAGTACCATTTTACACATTATTTTTTTAACTTTTATTCCCTTTGTCAATGTTGCACGTGGACATTTTTTTTTATTTTATTAGACTGCAGGAATCGGGTAGCACGACCCCCTATAAACTGCAGTGCGCCTGGTAAACTTTTTAACGTGACCGGCGGCACTGGCGCGACACGCCCTCCGGTACCACGAGGGTGAGGGAGACTAGACCTCGTGACCAACCTCCTGCAACAGGAAAGATTTTAGCCAACCGAGCTAGGGCCCCAACCCCTGCACGTGGACATTTTTAATTTGAAGTTTAAAATTATGATATACGAGCAAAAGTATAATAGTGTCATATATAACCAATGAATTGCGATGTTTTCTATTTAGTTATAATTTATAAATTTTTTAATTTAGAAAAATATTTTATTTTCCAATTAGTTTTTCATGAACGATATTTTATCATAATGTAACTTTTATTATAAATAAATTTAGTGTAAAATTATTTTTTATTTGTAAAATATTTTAATTTATTATTAAAATATTAATAATTTATAATATAAATTTAAAATCTATATTTTAGTAACATGTCTATCTTAATGTATATATTGATTTAATTTTATTTTTTATTGAATTAAGAAATTAAGAATAGTTATATGAAGTGTAATAGATTTTTAAATATTTTTGATATTATTTATTAGTTCTTTCTAATATTTTGAATGGAGTTCATTATTTTTTATAATAATTTTTTTTAATTAAAAATAAAAACATTAAAATATATGATATATATTATATTTTTGGAATAATAGAATTAAGGAATATGCACCTACAAAATAAGTTTTTTAGATGATTTCATTTGACTCTAAAAAATGAGACAATATCATTTTTTTGACTTTTTATTTGGAATGGAGACTTTGTTAGGATCTCCATAAAGAAGGGTGTGATCTAAATTTATATGGGTCCAATCTAATCCCAATACTTTGATCCAATTCTTCATATATTTTTTAAAAAATATATTTTTAGTAAAAAACTATCTAAAAAATAAAACAATTTGTTTTGTCAAATCTAATTTAAAATAAATAAAATATAAATAAAAAAATTATATTAATTTTTTTGTAATACTTTCTTATGATACAATTACTATTTATAAATTAAAAATTATGACTAATATTTATATTATCATTCTTAATTTACATTTAATTTTCAAATATAATTTTTTGAAAGGGTTAAATACACCATCACGCTATACCACTATTAACAATTTCAAAATATGACTTTATTATAGTAAAATTTTAATTTTTTTATAAAAAAATATTAATTTATTTAATGATCTTATTAGAAAGAATAATCTTAATGATGAGAAGTAAAAAACAAAGCATCTTCTTTATATGAATATTAAAATATAAAAGAGATTGCTATAAATTTTATTATTTGTTTTAATCAGCAAGAACCTTAAAAAGAATGGGTGCCTCATCAAGAGGGAGAATAAATCGTATTTATGAAGCCATTGATATTAGGAAGGCTAGTTTTGACTTCATTACTACTCATCACCATTAAAATTAAAGCATAATAACTAGGAAATTGAGTTTTTTAGTTTTTCCTATGGCAAGACTATTGTGAGAACTCATTAATTTTTAATGTATGATTAATTGATAAGTTTTTATTAATAAGAATTTTTTAATTAATTTTTATTGTAATTTTTGGCATATGGGTTTATTTTTTATTTTTTAATTATTATTAAAAAAATTCAAATTTTTAATATATTAATTAATTGAAATATATGTGCTTATGAATTTTAAAGTATAAATATTTGCTGATATGAATTTTGAAGTGTATTAAAATTATTTCTTTTTACAAATATTCTATTTAAATGTTTGTTTTTTCTTCTTGTGTATTGTATACTTTTAGATCACATAATTATTTGTATTTCCTATGCATTGCATGCTTTTAGACCATGTGTCTATTTATGCTTCCTATGCATTGCATACTTAGTCTATGATCAAAAAAATATGATTTTGTTATCTCTTGATGACCTACAAAAGTCCTTTGACTTTCTATAGTAAATTCAATTAAACTATATAATTCACATTTTTTACACTAATAAGAAACCACTATAACTACCAAGTTTGGAATCGAAACCATTTATTTCTACTTTTAATGAAACGCCTACTAGTTAAATAATAGTGCTAAGTAGAAACAAGTCTAGGGAAGCTACTATTGAGAATTTGAGTGTGTCACCATTAGATTCCCATCAATGTGGTGACCAAATATTTTTAGGCATGTTCCTTTAGAGTTTTCTCTCAACTTACAAGCATATTTTTAATTAGATACTCGATGATAAAAAATGTTTTATTGGATTGTTATCTCACCATTATTTCATGGATTTCTAGATATCTCTTATAGTTGGAAAATTAACTTGGCATGGTTTTACGGTGGAGCATATTTTGGTTCTCTTTCTTTTTTAATTTGATTTCAAGAAATGTGTATTTTTTCAATATACTGAATTATAGAATCCATATTCTATGTCTATTGCATGAACCCTTCATGTACCATTGTAATTAAAAAAATGAAATCTACTAGCTAGAAAATTATAACATGCCTAAAATGTTGGAGTTAAATGAATAGTTGTTTTGTGTCCTCCGTGTTGATAAACATTAATATTAAGAAAAAAAAATGTATTAACTTAATTAAATTTAGAAAAATACTCATAAAATAATTTGATAAATTTATCATTTTTGAATTATATTTTTTTCCTTTTTCTCATAAGAAACCATAAATTAACTTTATAAAAATCTCAAATTATAAATTTATCATTGTTAAACTATTTTTTTTCCTTTTTTCTGAATTCTATTCAATCATATTTTACATCCAGTGGATTTATCCTTTTACATAGGATGAACCCTAGCCTCCTGGACCTAACGTATAATATAATGCAACCCATTACTGCGTCACATCCAGGCTTTGCTTCTTGACAGACCCTGATTCTTCCTACACCTGTTAAGAGCTCGACACATACGGTTTAACCAGATATAAACTTGATGGCTGTCTTCTGCAAGACATCATCCAACAAAAGTAGAACCGCTTATCTTATTTAATCTAAATCATTTGTGGCTTCGGTTTAGACGAGGACATTGTTTGAGACTTCCTTTGAGGGGCCTGTGGTGCATGGACATGAGATCATCCATTCAATTATATTGTATAGGATCCTTGGGTACGCCAGTCTTATGGTTTTCTTAAGACTCGATAGCTCTGACCTCCCAAATGCGAGCCTTTAACTAGATCTAACTTTTACATGCCCTCGGGTCTGGACTTCAAACTCTACCTAACCGATGATTGAGAAGCCCTGGATAATAGATTCTGGCTTCACAGGAAGCTCTCGGACTAGAATCAATCCGTAGTGTCAAGAATCTTTATGTATTATGTTATATTAGGTGCAGATATATTATTTAATGTGCAAATCTTTGACAAAATTCTAGGAAAATGGTTACTAATATATAAATGTATATTGTATGTTTGATCCATTATCAAGTACTCTAGACTTTGTTATCACATGGGTAGTCTCTATGTGATGATATTTTTATTTCTTAAACCAAACTTGAGGTTGAATTGACACTTGTTTTGTTAGAGAGCACAAATAATCCTCCTTATTAGAATTATAGCATGCGTGAACTTTATTCTTATTGTGAAATGATGGAAACAAAAGTTCTTCCTTTGTATATGATCACATTTTAAGAATCATACTTATCATCTATGAGTAAAAAAGTTCGGTAGATATATCACTCCTATCTTACGTTTCATGTCACCAATCATATAAATTCTTTTTTACAATTTTTTTTAACAATTATCAAGTTAGTTGTCACAACACATCACCAAAGGCTTTGATGTGTATAAAATTGTTAACATCAATACCTTGCACTCTTTGAAGCTAGTTGTAACTTAATTAGAAACCTTCATGATTGTTTTTTCTTAAGTAGAATTCTTAACCACATATTAGCATCATTGAAAGTAAGTTTAGGCAAATAGTTCTTCAAAAAAGTTAGTATTATAGCTTTCTTATGTTGACTAAGAAACAACATTGAATCACTTCAAGGACCAATCCTCCCATTTATATGCATTACACAAATTTTGAGTGATAATGTATACTAGGGTGTATATTCTACTTGTATAGTCATTGATGTACATATTGATCTTAGATTTGGGTAAATACATGAATAAAATTATTAGGCATTTAATGCGCAAGGAATTAAAACTTAAAAAGAGGACAAACACCATAAATAAATATGCACATATTATGGAGAAACTGACTTTAGGTAGAAAATCTAGCTAAAAGGAAAGTAAACACTCACTTATGTACTTCAAAGAGGATTTTACAAGAGGTCTTATCCTTGTGGGAATATAGTAAGTCTTCTCAACATTTAAATAATCTTGTACAACACCTCAAATTCTCTTAGACCATTTCCACTTCCTATATTAATACAATAGTAACACAAAATTGAGATATTGGTACGAGTACTCCACACATGTACCATAGAATGTAGAAAAACAAATAAGAACAAATAGCACACATCATATATGGACTATAAATAGATTTATAATACATCTAGGAGTTGAAGAGATAGATAAACCACACAAGTAAATGGGAAAATTGAGAACTATAATGTAATTAGATGCCACAGAGAAATGTGATCAATTTGTCACTTTTGACATAGTGATGATTTCATTCTCAATGCTTTCTATAATCAATGATTTTGACACAAAGAGAAGTACACTTAGGTCACTTTCAAAATTTCTTTTGTATTGGATGACCTTAGTGGTGATCTCAAATATTTTCCCTTTGTGGTGTTTTAAACCAATTTAATCATGATTTTATGATATTTCAATGGTGGTAGAATAATCTTTGGATTGTTGTGGAAGTCCTTAAAATTTATTGGGAAAAAGAAATAGGTTATGGAAGTTGAGTTGTCGAATTTTGTAAAACTAAAAAAGTTCTCACCAAGTTAAAAATTTCCACATAAATTTTTTATTCTTGAATCCTTACAAATGATATTAATACACAAGTGAATGTGCAATAGTTTCCCTCTCAAGGAACTTTCCTTAGACCATTTCCCTAAAAAAAATATTTTCTCGCATTCCCACAAGTCACTTTGTATTTAGCAAAAATGTGGAGATGGTTGAGGAAAATTTGGAGATCTACATCTTTTGTACTTTTCACTTCAAAGTCACTAACCATGTAGGTTTGTAAAATTCTTGACCTGTAGGAAGGATATTTTTCATTTGTATCCATCTTTCCACAAGGTTAGGCTTGAAAATTGCAAGGCTATTGACTATATGTATCCTACTTCCCATTTCACTCTTTCCTTATAGTTTATACATTTCTATATGGAAACACTATGCAAAATTATGAAACCCTTGAGAAAGTGTGACAAATTCTTAACTCTTTCCTCATGATGCATGCCATTTTCACACAAAGGATTCTTACATCATTTTTTTTGAAACTTCTAGACTTCCATGAAAATTAGTTCCTCTTACTACTCAATTTCTTGGAAACTCTAAGAGCATTAAATTCCTATATTTTTGGACATAAATTTTATGAAGCTCATATATTTTACCCATTTCTTCATTCATAAACACACCTAATCTCTTTGAAATTAAGCCCTCTACTTCAATTGGCTAAATTTTACAAATTATAATCATCTAAATTCATCAGATCAATCTTTCTACCTTCCACTAAGGATCAAACATTTAAGCCCTATTATCTATAATTCATTTATAGCATGTAGGCCAAGTTCTCCAAGTCACTCTTTAAACTTTAAGTATTCTACCATAACCCTGTCTTTTTTTAATTACCAAAGATCTAAATTATGTTAAATTTTCTTCTTTCATGATATTTTTACATAGATATTATTTAGGTTTTTTTATTATCTCATATGAGTTCATTGTTTCCTATAATTTACCCTAACCCTAAACCCTATTATCCATTATTAGATGTGTATAATATTTGTTCTTATTCCCTATAAACCATTTGTAGATTTGTATTGGTGAATTTTATATAGTTATCATTTTTCCCTAACCCTAAGTTCCAATTTACCAATTTGTAGCATTTTAACTTTTGTCTAGCTCAAAATTCCCTTTCCTTCTCCCCTTCACATTCTTGAGTTCTATGATTTCTATTACAAAAATATCACAGTGTTTAAAAGTGAAGTAATTCTTGACCTTAACCCTAAAATTATTGTAGAGACATTATATATTCTTAAGAATAAAGAGGTCACAATGTTGAATATTGTGGATTCCAGAATGAAATACTAGCTTGACCTAGATTTTTCTTTATGATATTTTTTAAACAATGGTTGATCAAAGCAAGAATTTATACTTTAAAACTACCTAAGAAACTCTTAAGGCTCAGTGATTTCCATTAAAAAAATTGTAATCTAATAACTCTTTTGAATAGTATAATGCATCTCCCTAATGCTCTTGATTTTTATCCATGGATCTTTGGGAAGATAAATAATTAACTAATCAGGCCATTATCTTTAGTGATAATATTCATGGCCAACTGATGAAAGTATATAATTCAAGAAAAATTTACATGAATTCTTCTATTGTATGTCCAATGGCTAGAATGACATTTTTTTTTATTTGACTAGAGTTAGGACACTTAGTTGTAGAGAAATCTAGAATAAAATTCATGAGTTTTATTCTGAATTGGAACTTAAGGAAATTAAATAAAACTTCAAAAGAGATTTAATTATTATTTTGTCTTTTTCTTCAAGTGGAAAATGGAAGGCGATCTAAAAAAGTGCATCTTCGTAGAATCTATTATAACAATTATAGAGTGGATAAATTGGTTTGTAAAATTTCTTTACTTTTATTGGAGGATTCAAATGTGCTCTATAGGTAGATTACCAAAATATGTCATTGATAAAGTCACCCTTTTGGAGCTGTTACTACTATTTTATTCCCCACCTCATTGAATCACCCGCTAACTTGAAAACATCTCATTTTAACGCAAGCGGTGTTTCATGTCATGGTATGAACCCAAGCGGTGTTTTCTTAAGTTCATCGAACCTCCCACTTTAACACTTGGGCACTTTCATCTCCTTCTGATGTTCAAAACAGGTGGTGTTTTGTATGTCTTGTTGAACCTTGCTGCTGGTGTGATGATTATTATCTTTGGCTGTATTTCACCATCACATTTGAACTTGAGTTCATATTTATAAGGTTATTTGAACCTCTTTTGTTACCACCCATAGACGTTTATTTTTAAATTTTTGAAAGACAGTTATGTGGGGAATAGTGAATGCGACAACTACCACGCGTCATAATGCAAATTAAGAAATTAATATCTAGCTACTTCCATGTTTTTCCGTGAAGCCAAGTTCGTTGAAATAAAAGGCTAGGAAAAAATTCTTATGGTGAAATTTTTTGAGGACGAGCTAGAGGAGACACAAAGTTCAAATTGCAGGGTTTTCCATTAAAAGTATTTTTAGTTTCCATTCATTGCAACCTATTTTATGAGTTATTTACGCTTGCATTGAAGAAAGCATATATTTTCAAAAGCCATTGGTGTACAAGGCAAGGGTTAAATACGCGGGCTATGAGTATGTGTCTGGGTTGACATACAAAGGACCTAAAATTGGTGATACTTGACTAGGGCCTATTAATCTGGATGAATTGCAAAATAAATTTAACAAACCTAACCCTCCACCTATCATTGAAAGAGTAGTGGGTAGTGGTTTGATTAAAGTTTCCACATTTCCAATAGTTGTGTAATGTCCCGAACTAGTGTTGGTATGTATCAGGCACTATAATTCACAAAAACAAGAAGTTAAGATAGAGGATAATAGACTTGTTTTGAAAAATCAAAGGTCTACCTTCATGTCCTATTTGAGAACTCCAGAAAGGGATGAATACTCTCAAATGGACATGACAAGCTCTTAGGTCAAGTTCATTGCCAAGAAAGGGGTTTACAAAAATGTAATAGCAAAGAACTGGTTGGTCAAACTGAACAAGGGTAAGTCTCAATTGCCTCACAACCTACACAAGAACCATTTTGTAGATGAGGTGGTTGATATTATAGTGTTGTTGCATAGTGTAAGGGGAAATGAAAATGCTCACAACTTCGAAGAATGGATGTATTTCTTCATCCAAATCATATTGAGCGGGGAGCAATTCCTAGATTGGGAAAAGATTATTGGTTATGTGCAGGATCATCATGGAAAAAATAGGCCCTTAAGTGGCAAATTTTTTAGAAAAATCAGAGTTAGGCAACTTGACGTAAAAATTTGAATAAGTTATCTATATTATTTCAAAAATATGTAAGAATAGAATTTGTAGCAAATTGAATGTAGTTTCTAAAATACTAGGTTTATTTTTTTTAAAAACAAAATCCTATTTGGTTTTGAGAATTTTCAATCTGATTAGTACTTAAATTTAGGGAAAAAATAAAGTAGGTGTCTATTTGACCACCCTAACCACAATAAAATGATAATATTTTTTTATAATATTTTAGATGTAAGTAGAGGACCCATGTCCCAATGTGATGCATATTTTTTTGTAATTTTTTTCCAAGTAAATAATTAATTATGATTTTTTTATTACAAATTTTAAAAAATATAAAAACTCATATGTCTAACCACCTTAACTTGGTCAAATCTTTATGATTTTTTTTTTTAATCCTATAGTATACAAAGCATAGATTTTTTTCAATCAACCTATCAATCAGGACTTTAGTCGTAATTCAAATACAAAATGAATAATAATTATTTATTAAATTCAAAGTAAAGCATAATTTATATTGGTGGAAATTTGAGTTCATATCCTTTAAAAACCCCTTTTTTTCATTAATTTTGTGTAAAAAAAAAGTGGTCAGCCACATACCCTACAAATACCCATCATATCGCCATTTTTTGGACTATCATGATCCTGCACATACCCTATTAGCGATCGTTTGCATGAGTTGATGTCATTCTTCTCCCTAAATATATTTTTCTTTATGTCATCATATTTAATATATGCCCTTGCTAGCACTCGAACCTGCCCTAGATTAAGGCTGAGTGATTTTCCTCTAATTGGCACTTAATCACTCAGCCTTAATCTCATTCCAGAATGCCCCTGCACTCGAACCTGCCCTAGGGAATTGCAGGGGCATTCTGGAATGAGATTAAGCCTTTGTCAGTAGGAAATCAACTAGTAATTTTCCTTAGACCTTATCATTAGGTGCTCAAGGAGATGGTGATGAAGAGCCACTAGAAAAGAATGTGTATTCACAAACCTGTGGGGATGATATTTTCAATCTGCATACTCTAGGGAAGGATAATGAAGAAGAGGAGGAAAAGGAAGGATTAGAAAACCTAAATGTTGATTCTCCCCCCTCTCAAGATGAATCACCTGTCAGAGAGGTAAGCACCTCTCATGGGCTAGAAATAATCACACCTACAGGAGATACCCCTCTAGTGACTTAAACATTGTTTGAGTCCCTAGGTTTTAAGGGAACTAAGGCCGCAATAACCTCAACCTAGTTGGAAGATTCGTTGTCATGAAAAAGGAAAGTTATTCAATCCAACTTTCACAAACAAGACATGGTAGGTCAATTATTGTAGAGGACTTCAACTCCTAAATCTAAAAAGTTAAATACCACCACTAGGCTTATAGATGACACAAAATCAAGGACACTCCAGATGGAAATTGCACACCCTCTAGTGCAGAGAGATGTTTCTCAGCAAACAACAAGTGACATCAAGGTGAATAGGGTAGACCTTGGTCCTCCTACCAGCGATGGGGATGTTCAGATTTTTCAAGTGTCAGCAACCAGGATGGTTGATAGATCAAAGAAAGATAAGGAAAGCATAGAGGAATTGAAAGCCCAAGTTCAAGACTTGAACAATTGTATAAAGTCTATTTTGAGCTCATCCCATAGCCTCTCTCCCAAGTAGATTCTTCTCTTGAATCTCTTACTGTAGTTGGAAAAGAAGCCCTAACTAAAATTAAAAGCTATCAAAGTTTAAGTTGGGTTGTAGATGATTGGAATGAATCCCTCATCAATAAGGGAAGCCTTCTCATTACTGAATCTTTTAAACACTTCCAAGAGGTGAATGCTTTGAAAGCTACCTTAGTGGATGAGGCCATTGCTATTGAAAAAGAAGAGAAATTATGGGTTAATTATCAAACTGAATTGAAGTTATTAATGAGATTAGATATGGAAAGATTAGCTACAAATCAAGTCATACCTAATGCTTCAGATACTCGCTATCTATCATGGACTAAAGGAGTAGAGTTGGAATTATAGGTTGTGAAACAAAGTTTGCAGAAGCTTAAAGAGATCATCAATGAATGCACTGCCATTTTAGATGAAGCATTGAGCACCTTAGTAGCTCTTGGTCTACTTCAAGATAAAGAAGAAATAAGGGGAACTTATGTGGATGCTAGAAGTTTGGTAGTTAATTTCAAGAAAACGGTCAAGGAGACTCTTAACTTACCCTCACTTAATGCTAAACACTTACAAAAACTAAGTGAATTACACTTGGTATCGTCTCAAGAAATGGATCTTATGAAGGTTTGTGAGCATCGCATGGAAACGAATAAATATCTTCATTTGACATGGAAGGTAAGGATAAAAAATGTAACCATTCCCCAACATAAGGACTTGATGCACATCCTTAAGGGTTTCCAGGTGTGACAAAAGAAACCTTTGGTGATCTCGAAAGCTAGAAACGAAGCAATGCCATTGTAATGACGTAGCTTCTCTTTATTTCTTTTAAGTGTCTTTTGTTTAATTGGCTATGGACATGAAGAGGTAGGATTCATCCACCTATTTGAAAACTGTATCTATCTTCATATGCTCTCTCTAGACATTTTCACAAGTTTTCTCAATACTATTGATGAATGAAATTACTATTTTATCTGTGCACTTTGGTGGAGTTAATTTGATTTCTTAAATTATCTCTGTGTTTAAGAATATCTTATGCATGTCTTATCTTGGTATGAGCAATGAAATTCTTATAATCGATTTCATTTCTCATATAGTATAGAGCAGATGTTCTATTTCTAATGATTAATTAGTCTTTGTGCTAATACTTCTTATTTTCTAAATCACACACCTGATATTTGAAATTCATACATGATATTGTGCTTTTTCCTATTCTTTCAATTCATTGAAAATCATGTGAGGGAGTTGTACCTCAAAAAATTTAGAGAATATTCATCTTGTCTAAAGAGTAATATTCAGAGCTGTTGGGTTAATTTTTTTGCACCTTGGGGCATTTAATTGTAGTTTCTCAAGGTGCCCAATTTGTTAACCAACAAATTTTTGGTGACTCCACTGGGGAAATCAAACCGTTAAGTTTTGGTTGTCTTGTCTAGGAACATTTCATAGGTTAACTAATTAATCTTGGATTTCCATAGATTTACTAGAGGGGAGAGAGGTAGGGGAAATTCTGACCCTGTTTTTGAAAGTTTGCAACGAAATAATTTCTCTTATATTATTCCCTCTAGGTGAAGGGTTAGAGCTAGGAGTAGACCCACTTAACCTACTAGAATACCTGCTAATCACTCTATTTCTCAAGCACTTGTTTTACACAAGACTGTTTTACCGGTCGTGATCAATTTTCCCTTCAACATGGCTAATCAACCACCTCCACCACCTATCCCTTGGGGCATTGATATTGGTCCTTTGTAGTTAGGAAGTAATTTTCATGATTTACCCAAAGGGTCTCATAAAAATTTACCAAAATTCAGGGAAGATGGAAAAATTTCACCAGAAGAACACATTGATGCTTTTTTTGCTGCATGTGGTGTTCTTGTAGTACAAGAAGAGGATGTTTTCATCAGGTTGTTCGTGGAATATTTAGTTGATGCAACAGTGCAATGGTTTTATCAGCTACCACATGGATGTATCACCAATTGGGCCACTATGTGTAGCAAGTTTGAGGGTAGGTTCAAAAGTGCAGATGATGACTTAACACTGATAGCACAAGTTACTAATATGAAAAAGGAAGTAAATGAACCCATGAGGGACTTTGTAGCCAAATTCAATAAGAGAATAAACCAAATATTGGTTGCTAAAAGAACCTCTATAGAAACAAAAAAATGTTTCTTCATTAATGCAAAACACCCCAATATCGGTCTTCTCTTAAAGAGGCAATTATTGAATACTTTAGAAGCCACATTGGTCATGGAATTGGAGGATGATTTCATTTCAGTTGGGAAATGGAAAAAAGAACTTCATATGAGCAAGGCAGTCCCTATTACTTCTTTTGATCCTATGATTCAGAGGTTGACTAATGACATAATTTCTCTTAAAAGGTAGATGCCGAAGAGTAACCAACTTTATCAAGATATCCCTAGGAAGGCTAATTTTCAACCAAGGAATAAAGTGCTTCCCTTGTCCCCAACTCAATAGAGGTTGGAAATTGAAGCTCCTCCTCAAGATAAAAAAAAAGAACATGTGTGTCTTTCACCTCAAATTTGACCATGATGGTGGAAACTATCATGAGATGAATAGGTTTATGAAGTTGATCACAATTAAAGAATTCATAGAAGAGGTCATAGAGGAAAGCACGTTATCTAATCAATATGGCAACTCTACAAATATATACTTAGAATATGAACTCAACAATGATAGAGGAGGAGACATGTACATCACTTTGGATGATGCTACTTGTGCCACTATGACTCCAAAGCCAACAACATTCCAACCAGAAAGGTACTCTTAATTCTCCTAAAGTTTTACTCACAAAGTCTAGTGAAATTTCAAAGGGTGAAAATGCTTCACCAAGTGTAGTCAACAACTCAAGAAATCCTATTGTATCACCCCTTGAGGGTCAAACTGGGGCTTTTGATATCGTAGAATTCTATAAATCTACCAAAATTCAGGTGTCTCAAGCTAAATATATGAAAATGAATCCTAAATAATTTGATAGGTTGATTGAATATATTAGGTTAGGACATTCAGAATTGCTTGCAAGCCTAGATGAAGCAATAGTTAAATCTCAAAACTTGGCTGCTAATGTTGCATCTTGTAGTAAAGCATCCTCTTCATCAAGCTCTGATGCAAAACCATAACCATTATGCATCTCATTGTTCATTAATGGATTTAGGGTTAATAATTGCATCATCAACTCAGGTGCTTCTGATAATGTTATGGGTATGTGTAGGATCATGATGGGCCAAAAAGTGGTGATATGAAAATGGTATCATTTTGCATTTGCCAAAAAATGTGAAAATCTTGAGTTGATTTTTTTTTTTGGGTTGGGTGTATAGACCCAAGAGCAATTAGGAGGGGGAGGGTGTGAAAGAGAGAGAGAGGGGGGGAGAGAATTAGGATGGGGAAGGGAGAGAAAGGGAATGAGAGAGATAGATAGAGAGAGGGAAAGGGAGAGATAGAGATAGAGAGAGAGGAAAAGGGAGAGAGAGAGACAAAGATAGAGAGAGGGGGAGAGAGAGAATCAGGAGGGAGAAGGGAGAGGATAAGAGGGGAAGAAAGGGAGAGGGGGAGAGAGAGAGAGAGAGAGAGAGAGGGTTGAGGGTAGAGGGTTGATGATATAGGGTTGAGGGATTAGGGTTGAGGGATTAAGGCTTTAGGGTTTAAGGGTTAAGGGTTCAGAGTTTATGATTAAGGGTAAAGGGAGAGATATAGAGGGAGTGAGTGAGAGAGATAGAGGAAGTGAGAGAGAGAGGGAGGGAGTGGGAGAGAGATAAAGGAAGGGAAGGTTAAGGGTAGATGGTAGAGGGTTTAAGGGTTAACAGTATCCCAGAAGGGAATACAGAGAGAGACCCAGAGGGAGAGGGTAGGAGGGAGAGACTGAGAGAGAGAGCAGAGGGGCAGGAGGATTTAAGGCCTAGGTTACACAGGGAGAGAGATAGAGAAAGCTCAGAAAGAGGGAGGAGAGGAAGTGGAGGGGAGACAAAGGACCCAAAGGGCTAAGGGTAGAGGGTAGAGGGTTTAAGGGTTAAGAGTAGAGGGAGATAGATAGGAGAGAGTGACTTTGAGAGAGATACTGAGAGAGGGAGAAGGGGTAGGAGGGGAGAGAGACTGAGAGAGAGAGGAGTGGGAGAGAGATAGAGGGATAGGCTAATTGTAGAGGGTAGAGGGTTTAATAGTTTAGGCTAAGGGCTAAAGGTTTAGGTTAAGGGTAGAGGGAGAGATATAAAGGGAGTGAGAGAGAGAGAGAGACCTGAGAGAGGGAGAAGGGATATAAGGGAGAGACTTGAGAGAGAGAGAGAGTAGAGGGTAGATGGTTTAAGGGTTAAGGGTTAAGGGTAGAGGGGAGAGAGATAGAGGGAGTCAGTGGAAGAGAGGGAGTGAGGGAGTGGGGGAGAGATAGAGGGTAGAGGGTAGAGGGTTTGCTGCTAAGGGTAGGAGGGAGAGAGAGAGGCGACTCCAAGAGAGAGACCCAAGAGAGAGGGCTAGGAGGAGAGACGAGAGAGAGAGAGAGAGAGGAGGAGAGAGATAGGAGGGTATAGGGTTAATGGTATAGGGAGAGGCTCTAAGGGTTTAGGGTTTGTAACAGGCTAAGGACCCAGAGGGAGAGATATAAAGGAGGAGGAGTGGGAGAGAGAGACCCTCGAGAGCAAGTGCAGGGATAGGAGGGATAGACTTGAGAGAGAGAGAGTAGAGGGTAGAGGGTTTAAGGGTTTAGGGTTTAGGGTTTAGGGTTAAGGGTAGAAGGAAGAGGGTTATAAGGGTTTAGGGTATAGGGTTGATGGTAGACGATAGAGGGTTAAGGGTATAGGGTTGATGGTAGAGGGTAGAGGGTTATAAGGGTTAAGGGTTTAGGGTTAAGGTTAGAGGGGAGAGAGATAGAGGGAGTGAGTGTGTGAGAGAGAGAGACTTGAGAGGAGAGGGGGTATGATCCGAGGAATATTTTCAGTGGAAATTGAAGTGTCTCAAAATCTATAGATTTCAGCACCATCAGAAAGATCTCAGTGTCCTGATTCCAATGCAACTTGAATGGAGCGAAAAGGAATCTGCTTGCTCAAGTTACAACCAATCAAACTTTTGGTCAAACAGGCCCCAGGGGCATCTGAAAAGGCAAAAAAAATGATTGTTTCAAAAATCAACGAAAGTAGCATCAAGTCAAAGAGCTCATTGAGATGATTTTGGTAATGTTCGTTTTGTCAAAATCCAACATCGTATGCTCGAGATATTGGCGGTCAAAGTTTAGTTGACTTGATGGTACAAGGGTGACATCATCAGTTAGTTCGTACTATACGAAATCTGATATGGACGAATCCAGGCATAACATGTGGAAGTTGGGTGTGGACCAATCAAAGTTTGACACGTGTCCATCCGTACATCAGAATCGTCAGTAGTCCCAACAAAGTGGGCTTGGACATGTGGCTTGATGAGTTGGCAGCTGAGTCAACATTTACGTGTCAGTGTTGGTGATTCAACTTCTGCCACATGGCACCTTATGGAAGCACCAAGTGTCTCTATTTGTCTACACCTCAGCGTCGGTGAGTTTTTTGTGTAACAAAAGGTTTATTAAGCAGGTTTGAACCCGTGATCTTGCTTCAAATTGTCGGCCACTCCACCGTTGTTCTACGCATTGTTGTGTTAACTATATGTGGTGAATGTTTTGTTTTGATATGTTTCGGCAGGATGTATGAAGACAAAATGGTGGACCCCTGACCAACCCTATAACAAAATTACATACCACCGACAACCCATCGATAGCTTTTATTATATTATTAGCATCGGTTTGTTTTGTTAAGTGTTAAAGGCCGAATTTGTAACCAAATGACCTATAAGGCCAAAAATAAGCAAAACCCACCTAAGTAAATGAAAAAAGGGGGTTAATAAAAAGAAGAAGCTAGCATTGTATGATGGTTAAGAGGGGAAGTTAATGATTTTTTTAAGCCTATTTAGGCTAATTTTGTGTATAAAAGGGGGAGGTATACTCTTAGGAGCTATGGAGATTTTTCAAGTCTAGGTGTTTGGAGAAATAGGGAGATTCTCTTGTGGAGATTCTTTGAGCCATTCTTGTACGTCAGAGCATTGTTATGCTGCCGTAGTGCTTGAAGAATGGTTGTGGTGCTTTTGTAATTAATTTTTTGGAGTTAATCGGATCGGTCTCACTCTATTGGAGCGGACCCGGAGACATAGTCACTTTTGTGATGAACTCCGTCATCAAATCGTTTGCACTTTCTCTCTCTATTTATTTCTCCATTATGTTTTCCACCTTCAGTATCTCTTTTAATGCATAATTTCGTTAATGTATGCATGATTTTTATTTCCATTAAGTTGTTGTAATTAAGCATTCAGATTCGCAATTAGTCTAGATCCTATATAGATCAAGTGGTATCAAAGCTTTTGGTGGCTAGTATTGCATATTTGTTTTGAATGCTAACAAGATCCAGGATTCAGAAGGGCGAAGGAAAGCTTGAAGAATTTGATCCTGAGATTGGGAAGCGAAGATTTTTTTTGAAGATGTCTGTGTCTCAAATGGAGGTACCTGAAGAACTCAGTGAGCAAGAGTTTCGAAGAGCTTTCTGGCAGATGAGAGCTGCATTGGATATGCTACTCAAAGAAAGGGAAGAACACATGAAACGTGAAGAAGATCATGGAGATAGTAAAAGCAAGAAGAAGCAATAAAGAGGTGGTGATGAACCTCCAAAATCTCCTCCATCTACTCCTCCTTCTCCTCATTCTCCTTCTTCTTCTACACATTCTCTTTCTGTTAATCCTTTTAAGGGTGTAATTAAGCCTAAAATTAAATTGGATGTAAAATTTGACTTACCAAAGTATTGTGGTGAACTAAATGCTGAAAAATTGGATGATTGGATTCAACAAGTTGAAGTCTATTGTAGAGTCCAAAACCTATTAGATGATGTTGATAGGATCCAATTAGCTACTCTTCAGTTAGGAGGTACATCTTTAACTTGGTGGGAGAGTAAGACTAAGGCAGAAATTTCACAGCATGGTAGAGTTAGTTTAACTTGGGTAGAGTTTGTTAATGCTCTTAAGAAGCAGTTTTATCCCCTAGGACATATGCAACAGTTAATGATGTACTGGAAAATGTTTAGGCAAGGGAAAGGTCAAACTGTCCAAGAGTACACCCATGAATTCAGAAAGAAGGCTATTGCATTAAATGTACCTTTGTACACCCAAGGTACTTTGTTAAAGTACATAGGAGGTCTTCACTCATATCTTAGACATTCTATTTTGGTATTGAACCCTTGTAACTTGGATGAAGTGTCTGTTCAGGCTACACACTTAGAGTCAAGGGGAAAGGGTTCATTCATTGATAATGATAACTCTGTTAAGAAATCTTCTAAGGTTGCAGAGACAGGGAAAGGAAAGAAGACATCTATAGTCAAGAAGGATGACAAGCTTTCTTGCTCTCATTGTGACAAGAAGGGTCATGATGAAGATCATTGTTGGAAGTTGCATCCCGAATTGAAGCCTAAGTGGGCTTAGAGACAAAATCATAAACAAAAGGGTAAGGAGAAATCCACAAATGTTGTTATGGATCTTGGTTCCGATTCTGATGATGAAACTAAGATAACAACTATGGGTTTGAAAGGTAAAACTCCTATTTCCAATGTTTCCTTTGATAGTTGTGCTTCTACTTCTAAAGTTAATGATTTCTCTGAAGATAAGAAAAGGAATGAGTTGTTTCATTTAAGGGTTGTTGCTAAGAATAGTAAGATTGATGCACTTATAGATAGTGGTTCTCAAGTTAACTTAATTTCTAAAGATGTTGTAAGAAACTTGGGATTGAAAACTACACAACATAAGAGACCTTATCCACTAGGCTGGATTTGTGAAAATGATAAGTTGCAAGTAACAAGACAATGCACCTTAAAATTCGCAATCACAAGTAAGTTTGTGGATGAAGTACAGTTTGATGTGGTTCCACTAGATATCTGTGGGATAGTTTTGGGTAGCCCTTACTTAAATATGACAGGAAAGCTATTTTCTACAGGGAAAAGAATCATTATCATTTGTTTAAAGATGGCATTCAGTATATTGTACATTCTCACAGGATTAAGACTAATTATTCTTTTACAAACACAAGGAAATTAAAGAGGGTAATTAATGCAAGTAAAGATTTAACTCTTATGTCTGTTAGCACAGGTGGTTCTAGACAAGAAATTGGAGTAGCTAACCAGGGTCAGATGTCACAGGATGCACCAACAGTACAACATGAGGGAATAGTGATTGAAAGCATTGATGACTCCTTGGGTAAAAATTTTTCTGTTGTAAAGGATCGATGTGTTGTTGATTTATTCTCTTTCATATTTGCATTATTGTTTAGCTTGATGCTAGTCAATTTTTGTTGGTTAGTGGCTATGACAGTTGATGTAGATGCTTATGGAAGTGATAGAATGATGTTTATGTTCAACAATGTTGTAGTCTTCATTGTGCTTGTGAGCCAGGTATGCAGATGTACAAATGATACAGGACAAGTGGGGAGGCCAAGTCCTCACTTAATGTAAGAGTAAATGCCACTTTTGGAGGTCCAAAAGTTCTCCAGTGGGGAGGCGTGATCTGGGGGATATTTTTAGTGGAAATTGAAGTGTCTCAAAATATCCAAATTTTAGCACCATCAAAAAGATCTCAGTGTCCTGATTCCAGTGCAGCTTGAACGGAGCGAAAAGGAGTCTGTTTGCTCAAGTTACGACTAGTCAAACTTTTGGTCAAATAGGCACTAGGGGCATCCGAAAAGGCAAAAAAATGATTGTTTCAAAAATTGACGGAAGTAGCATCAAGTCGAAGAGCTCGTCGAGATGATTTCAGCAATGTTTGTTTCGTCAAAATCTAACATCGTATGCTCAAGATATTGGCGGTCAAAGTTTAGTTGACTTGATGGTACAAGGGTGACATCATCAGTTAGTCTGTACTGTACGGAATCCGATATGGAAGAATCCAGGCATAACATGTGGTAGTTGGGTGTGGACCAATCAAAGTTTGACATGTGTCCATCTGTACATCAGAATCGTCAGTAGTCCCGACAAAGTGGGCTTGGACACGTGGCTTGATGAGTTGGCAGCTGAGTCAGCATTTACGTGTCGATGTTGGTGATTCAACTTCTACCACGTGGCACCTTCTGGAAGCACCAAGTGTCTCTATTTGTCTGCGACTCAGCGTCGGTGAGTTTTTTGTGTAACAAAAGGTTTGTTAAGTAGGTTTGAACCCGTGATTTCGCTTCAAATTGTCGGCCGCTCCACCGTTGTTCCACGCATTGTTGTGTTAACTATATGTGGCGAATGTTTTGTTTTGATATGTTTCGGCGGGATGTATGAAGACAAAAGGGTGGTTGGTGGGGTTGGAACCTCTGACCAACCCTATAACAAAATTACATACCATCGACAACTTAAGTTATATTATTAGCATTGGTTTGTTTTGTTAAGTCTTAAAGGCCAAATTTGTAACCAAATGACCTATAAGGCCAAAAATAAGAAAAACCCACCTAATTAAATGACAAAAGGGGGTTAATAAAAAAAAGAAGCTAGCATTGTATGATGGTTAAGAGGGGGTTAGGAAGTTAATGATTTTGTTAAGCCTATTTAGGCTAATTTTGTGTATAAAAGGGGGAGGTATACTCTTAGGAGCTATGGAGATTTTTCAAGTCTAGGTGTTTGGAGAAACATGGAGATTCTCTTGTGGAGATTCTTTGAGCCATTCTTGTACATCAGAGCATTGTTATGCTGCCAAAGTGCTTGAAGAATGGTTGTGGTGCTTTTGTAATTGATTTTTTGGAGTTAATCGGATCGGTCTCACTCTATTGGAGCGGACCCAAAGATGTAGTCACTTTTGTGATGAACTCTGTCATCAAATCGTTTGTACTTTCTCTCTCTACTTATTTCTCCATTCTATTTTCCACCTTCGGTATCTCTTTTAATGCATAATTTCGTTAATGTATGCATGATTTGTATTTCCATTAAGTTGTAATTAAGCATTCAGATTCGCAATTAGTCTAGATCCTATAAAGATCAGGGAAGGGGAGAGAGAGAGATAAGGGGTAGAGGGTAGAGGCTTTGGGGTTTAAGGGTTAAGGGTAGAGGGTAGAAATATAGAGGGAGTCAGTTAAAGAGAGGGAGGGAGGGAGTGGGAGAGAGAGGGTAGAGGGGAGAGAGATAGAAGGAGTGAGTGAGTGTGAGAGAGAGACCTGAGAGAGGCAGAGGGCATAGAAGGGAGGGAGAGAGAGAGAGAGGAAGAATGGAAGGGGTTTAGAGAGAGGAATGGAAGGAGGGATCGGAAGAGGAGGAAGGAGAGAAGGAATGGATAGAAGGAGAGCCCATGGGCCGGAATGGGCGAAGTTAAGGGTTGGTGCCAAGGCTGGCGTCTGGGTTTAGGTTGGCGGCAGAGGGAGATATAAAGGGAATGAGTGAGAGAGAGAGACCTGAGAGAGGAGAGGGGGGGTAGGGAGGGAGAGAGAGATAGTGGAGGGGAAGGAAAGGAAGAAGGAAGAGGAAAGAAGGAGAGGAGAGAGAGAGGGAGAGGGGGAGAGAGGGAGAGTGGAGACATGGATGAAGGAATGGTGAAAATATGGTAGAGGGGAGGGAATGAGGGAGATAAAGGGGCAGTGGATGGAGGAGAAGGAGGAGAGATAGAGGGTATAGATTGGATGGAGGAAGAAGGGTTTGAAGGGTTATGGTTTAGGTTTAGGGGAAAGAGGGAGAGAGGGGAGGGGTGGAGAGAGGTTCAGGGAGAGAAAGAGGAAGGGGTTTAATGGAAGAAGGGTGGAGGGGGAGAGGGAGTGGAAGAGAGGAATGGAGAGAGAGAGGGTGGAGAGGATAGAGAGAGAGGAGATGGGGCATGAGGAGGAGATTCCGAGAGATGAGAGGAGGAGAGAGATAAAGGGTGGAATGGTGAGGGGTGGAAGGAAGGAAAGGGAATGGAATGGAAGGAGAGAGGAGGAAGGATGGAGGAGAGAGAGGGACAAAAGAGGGTGGAAGGATGGAGAGGAAGGAAGGGATATATAATCTGAGAGGAATGGGGGGCAGAGAGAGAGAGGGCAGATGCATAGGGTAAGGGCAGAGGGAAGTGGAGGAGGAGACCTGAGGGAGAGGGGGTAGGAGGGAGAGAGAGGGAGGGAGGGAGTGGAAGAGAGATAGAGGGTAGAGGGGAGAGAGATAGGAGTGATTGAGTGAGAGACTTGGGAGAGACAGAGACACAGAGAGAGAGAGGGAAAGAGATAATATTTAAATATTTTATATATTAGTAATATTAATTAGTTATATAATATTTTATATATTAGTGATATATATATAGTACATTAACTAAAATATAGAAATAATATTTAAGTAATATACATAATAATATAATATATAATATATTATACATAATTTTGTATGAGATTATCATAAATTGTATATTATATATTAAATTATAAACTATATTGTATATTCTAAACTAGATATATTAAAATATATTATAAACTATTTATTGCATTTTTTAAATCATATACATTATAAACTATATTACATTTTTTAAAATCATATATAAAATATATTTGATAAATTGGATATCCGATTCAAATCGGATATCTGATATTTCTAACACAAACCTTAATGCCTAGTGGTTAGCCTTGAGATTGCTTTGGAATTTGGCTAGGACATGCCAATCCTAAGAAGTCAACACAAAAAATGTGTATAGCTTACTTTGCTTTTGTAGACTTTGTCCATGTGGCTAACAACTTTTTTTTACCCAAAATTGATGAAACAAAAAGGGTTTCTAAAGGAAATTCTCATCTTTCCACCAATATAAATTATGCTTTACTTTGAATTTAATAAATGATTATTATTCGTTTTCTATTATAATTACGACTAAAGTCCTAATTGATAGGCTGATTGAAAATATCTATAGCTTTCAAACAGTATCACATTTTTTGAATCCAAAATATGTGTCACATTCTATGCTTCGCATACTATAGGATTAAAAAAAATTGAATTTCATGAAGTTTTGACAAGGTTAAGGTGGCCAGACATATGAGTTTTTATATTTTTTAAAAGTTGTAATAAAATAATAATAATTAATTATCTACTTGGAAAAAAATTACAAAAAAATATGCGTCACATTGGGACATGAGTCCTCTACATATATCTAAAATATTATTAAATATATTATCATTTTATTGTGGTTGGGGTGCTCAGACAGACACCTACTTATTTTTTCCCTAAAATTTAAGTACTACTACATTGAAATGTTGAAAATTTTCACCAAATAGATTTTTTTAAAAATAAGCCTGGTAGTTTAGAAACCATATTCAATTTGTCACAAATTCTATTCTTACATATTTTTGAAATAATATAGATAACTTATTCAAATTTTTACATCAATTTTCCTAACTCTGATTTTTTTGAATATTCATTGCCACTTAAGGGCCTATTTTTTCCATGATGATCTTGCATATACCCTTATGCCTACGCAAATCACTAAGGCTTTGGGATTAGAAATGACCAAGATATTTTAAATATGTTATTCGGTGGATTCTAAGTAGGTTCCCTTGCTTGGGTAGATTAAAGACACTCAAATTGCACTTATTGCCTACCCAAACAAGCGACTCAAGCTCAACATATTGGTTGCAGATATACCTGCCAGCTATGGTATGATTTTGAGCAGAATTTTTGTAAAGAATTGAGGGGAGACATACAGTTGGATTGGTTGTATGCCACTATACCTATCGGTAAAGAGAAGGTTTGTCTCGAGCCTGAGTTAAAGGCCAAGATAACAGTACTCAAGTCTGAAGACCCAAAAGCACAAATATTGTATGAGGAGAATGAATTTGGGAACTACATGTTTTTCTCTAGAGAAGAAGATGGAAACGATTCATGTGCTTCAAATTCAAAATCTGATCTCTAGATGATGGAGTTTGATGGAAGTTGTTCTCATGCTAGTTTAGGAGCGGGTGTTGTTCTTATTTCCCCTTTTGGTGAGAAATTACCTTTTGCATATAAGTTAGAGTTTGATAATTTACCAATAATACTGCTAAATATGAAGCCCTTTTGTTAGGGCTACTTGAAGCTAAGGGTATGGGAATAAAGATGCTTAAGGTTTTGGGAGATGCTCAACTAATTATTAAGTAGGTGCAAAATTTTTTCACTATTAAGAATGAAAGGTTAAAACATTACTAGAATCGAGTTTGGGACACCATTAAGAGCTTTGATGCCTTCTCAATAGAAGTCATCCCTAGAGAACTTAACACGAGGGTTGATTCATTAGCAATTTCGACTTCTCTACTCCTCCCACACTCGGAATTCAAAAAAAAATCCTATAGGATTGAATTAATCTATCAACCCAATATTCCTACCAATGTCAACCATTGGAAGGTCTTTGAAGATGACAAAAAAATTCAAATATTCTTAGAAAAATTTTGGGCCTTTTCTCAAGTATTCTTTGAAGGGAGTGACAATCAATGTAAGGAATTTTGCCTAGATAGTGTAGCTGACCTCCAAGATAAGGTTATTCAATTAAAAGGGAATAAAATACCCAAGGGGTTGGTTTCTCTTGAGGATTTGTTTGATCGCCATGATTGTTCTGTCAAGAAAAAGATGAGCAATTTCACTATACATTCCGATGGGTTTGAGGTAGTGAATATTGGAGACCCTGATTCTCCCAAAATGGTTTATATTGGGAAATTATGCTCCCTAGAAGAGAAAGGAAAATTAATAGACTTGATAGTTAAGTACAAGGAATTCTTCGCTTGGTACTATGATAATTTGAAGAATTTCATGAATAGAAAATTTCAGCATCACATACCACTCAATGAAGGGAAAGCCACTTTTAGACAAAAACATAGGAATTATAACCCTATGGTAACTGATGCAATTTTTAAAGAGATTGAAAAAATACTAAAGGCATGGATTATATATCCCATACATCATTCAACTTGGGTAGCAAATATTGTGCCAATTTGCAAGAAAAATGGGGAAATTCAGATGTGTTGATTTTAGAAATCTTAATTAGGCATCACTAAAGGATAACTATCCTCTACCTAACATGGATCATATTCTACAAATAGTTGTTGGCTTAGAGATGATGTCTATGTTAGATGGATTTTTGGGTTACAATCATATCGGTGTATCAGGGGAGGACCAACACAAAACAAAATTTACCATGCCTTGGGGAACTTTTTCCTATAATTGAATGCCATTTGGACTCATTAATGTAGGAACTACATTTCAATGTGCTATGGACCTATCTTTTGGTGACCTCCAAAACAAAATTATAGTCATTTACCTTGATGATTTGATAATGTTCTCTAAGGAAAGAATGGATCACCTACAAGATTTGGAAATCAATTCTTACAAAGGTGCAAAGGACATGTATCTCTCTTAACCCCAAAAAGTCTATTTTCTCTGTCATTAAAGGTAAACTCTTAGGTCATAGTGTGTCTAAAGAAGTCATCAAAATAGAACCAAACCGGGTTAAGACTATATTGCAGTTAAATCTTCCTTCAAGCCAGACTGGTGTAAACTCCTTTTTTGGTCAAGTGAATATCTTGAGGAAATTCATCTCAGATTTCTCTAAAATTACTAAACATATTGTGGATATGATGAAAGAAAAAGTAGGTTTTAAATGGAATGAAGCTGGGAAGGAAGATTTTGAAAACATAAAAGAAGCAATTGTCTGAGCTCCTATCTTGGTCAGTCCAAACTTCAAGAAGGATTTCATTATCTATTTCTATGCTTCTGAACATACCACGTTTGATGTACTATTGCAAGAAATGAAGATAAAGTTCAAGCACCCATTGCATTCATGAGCAATCCATTAAAGAAACATGAGCTTAATTACTCCCCCATCAAAAAACATGCATTTGGAGTGGTCAAAGTAGTCAAGAAGTTTCGTTTCTATATCCTACATTCACACTCTATAGTCTATGTGCCAGATTCTGCTGTCAAGAGCATATTAACTGGTGCAGGAGCACCTAGGAGGCATTTGGAAACACTAGGAAATTTTGGAAGCTTAGGAAGCAATTTTGAGTTTTAATGCTTCAAGGTCATGTTGACCATTTAAGTTTGAATTAGTTGTGTTAGTAGATGTTAGAATATGTTGGATGGAATGTGGTTCAGTTGTTCAAGGTAGATTGAATGAGTTTATTAACTTGTTTTCCTTAGGAATCACTTGGAATTGGAGTCAAAACCCAAAATGTCGCATTTGTTCAATTTTGGGCCTATTGTGGTGGTTATGTTCGACCAAGGGGAATGAAACCACCCGATGAACCTTTAAAAGGTGTGTTTCGACCTGTTCAAGGGGTTGGAGAAGTTTTGGTTCAATTTGGAGTTGCTGTTATATGAAAAAAACATCGAAGTTCTTGCAAGTTTTCTATTTTTTTGTTCTTTTACTATGTTAATGAAGAGCTCCTTGTAATGAATAGGGTGTAGCACGTGTGGTAATCATTGTGAAAGATTTGTGTAGTTTCTAGAGGTGTTGTTCCATCATTTCCAAGCTTTATTCTTTGTTAGTTTTATTTCTTTCATTGCTGATCAGACCGGTTAGCTGTTGATCATGGAGTCTTAGACCTCTCCTTTCCACTGCACCTGGTGTGTAGACTATGGGGAAATGAGGCTAAGCTCCATGCCTGTACATATTTTAGGTTTAGAAGTTAGTAGGTGTCAAGGGAGCACGGTGAAGATCTTTCCTTAGGCGAGCTGACAGTGCCCGGCTAGGAAAGAACAGTGGAAACCAAGCCCTAACGTTACAGGGGTGTCAATCCCTTAGAAACCTAAGGTGTGTGGTGGATGAAGGAGTCCTTGCAAAGGTTTGGAAGGGAGGCAGAGTTTTCATCAATCCATTTGGTGGGTAAAAGAAGAAAATAGATCACTGCCTGGTCAAGAAATGGCCTAAAAAGCCCTAAATCTAGCAAAGTAAGGGTTATGCCTGTGTACGGCCTGTGAAGGCCTATAACCTCTAAAATCCTTGAGAGGTTGGAAAATGAGCTAGGGTCTCAGAAGGGAGTTTGTGAAGTTCTTTAGGGAAGTTGGGAGATTAAGCCTACTTTCTCGGGTTAGGAGGCCTAATTGGGGCTCAAGGGCTACTAGCCCTTCTTAAACCCTAAACTAGGTTTTGGTGGAAGCGATGAAGAAATGAAACCTTGTGATTGGTCAAGAAGCATAGTGGGATGGTTTTTAAGCCATAGAAGATACCACATGCCCCTGCAACAAGTTAGTGAGGTTTGGAGAGCTAGTTAGCCTTTAGGAAGATTAAGGGTTAAGGAGAGAATGGAGGAGTAAGCACCAAGATTGGCTTGGTTAGGAAAATGTAGATGATATTAGGGTTGGCTAGGAGAACCAGGGGTGCCTAAAAAGCATTAGGGCCTATAGGTTGAGTGGTGGAAGAGTGACACCAGAGGGGTTTGCCAAGGTGGAACCCAAAGCATGGAACAGTGAGTGTTCCATCCAACCCTTCCCTATCAGATTGGTATCAGAGAAAGTTAAAGATTTGGGAAAGAGTGATATATGTCAGAGGTTGAGTCAAGTGATACTACCTTCATGGTGATAAATTCACAATTGGCCAAGATGGTTGAAGAGAAGGAGGAAGATAATAGGCAATTGAGGGAAAGGATAGCCCAGCTTCAACAAGCAGTGAGGACTCCACAATTTGAGGGAAGGATACCAAAGGAAGAAGAGGTTGCAGAGGAAGACAAGACCCCTAAACCTAACCCTATCCTGAAAGAAGATCCTTTTTTGAAGGCATTGAAGGCCTTGAGTGGAAAAGCACTTGAAGGCATACCACTATTTAGTGGAAAAATGGAAGTTGATCTAGTCATGGACTGGATAGAGGGAATGGAAAACCATTTTGAGTGTGATGGAGTCACTGAAGCATAGAGGGTAAAGGTGGCCAAGTCAAGACTAAGAGGATCTACCTTGACATGGTGGAAGTTCATTCAGACAGAGAGGGAAAAAGAAGGCAAGCAACCTATTTCAACTTGGAAAGGAATGGTTGCCAAAGTAAAGGAAGCATACATGCCAGATGACTATGAGATTTAGTTACACAAGAAGAGGCAAAGCCTAAGGTAAAGAGACCAAGATGTAAACACTTACACTAAGGAGTTCCAAAAACTTTGCATGATGTCTAATGTGACAGAGGATGAGAGTCTCAAGGTGGATACATACATTAATGGCTTGAAGTGGAACATTCAAGAGGAGATGGCTCTTTTAAGTCCTAAGACAGTACACCAATGCTATCATCTGGCCATAAAGATTGAGGAAAGAAGCAAGAGGAAGCAAGATCAGGCTTCTAAGGGAAGAGGAAAAGGCAGGGATCAGAGAGATCAAAGAGGACAGCAAGGTGGCTACCAAGGTAGAGGCAATGACCAAAGAAATCAAGGAGAATCTAAACTCACTGAGCATGGAGGTGAAACATCTTCTAAGGGAGGATATAATAGAGGTAGATGACCTCAAGGAGGTTCAAACAAAGGAAGAGGAGCAGGCAGGAGCAATTCTTATTTTGCAAACATGAAATGCTACCATTGTAGTCAAGTAGGTCATCCTACTTATAGGTTCCTGGAGAAAGCCTCTTCATCAAGCAATGAAAAGAGAGTGGCTTATGCAAAAGAAGACACCATGAGTCCTAAGGCATCTAAGGTTAGTCATATAGAATTTGAGGTAGGAGAGAATCTGATGTTCAAGAGAGTTTTGATCAAACAACCGGTCAAGGAAGAACCAAAACAAAGAAGAGCACTATTTAGAGTAAGATGCAAGATACTTGGGAAAGTGTGCAAGGTCATAGTAGATTCAGGTTCAATAGACAATAGCATATCAGAGGAGGTAGTAATGAAACTAAAATTGGAGAAGGTACCCCATACTAACCCTTACAAGGTCACATGGCTAAACAAGGGACAAAGTGTTTTAGTAAATGAGCAAGTAACAGTGGAGTTTTCCATTAAAGGATACAAGGACAAGTTAGTTTGTGATGTTTTACCCATGGATGCATGCCATCTACTACTGGGCAGACCATGGAAGTATGACAGGAGTGTCATATATGATGGGAAAGAGAACACCATCTCATTCAAGAAGGATGGAAAGACTTTTAAGTTGCAGTCACTGTCAGAAGAAGATGAAGGACAGTCAAAGACACCAAACATCATGTTGAGCAGTGGTAAAGAGTTCCTTAACAACCTACATCAAGGGAGTGAAGGATATGTGGTCATGTTACAACCTAAAGAGGAAGATAAGGCTGAAAAGACAGTCCTACCAGAAGCAGTTCAAAAATTACTTGATAAGTACAAGAGCATAGTTAGTGATGGTACACCTGCAACTTTACCACCAAAGAGAGCTATAAGTCATCAAATTGAATTCATACCTGGAGCCTCATTACCTAACAAAGCAGCATACAAACTTACACCAGATTATAATTTAGAGGTAGCTAGGCAAGTGCAAGAATTATTGGATCAAGGATTGATTCAAAAGAGCATTAGCCCATGTGCAGTACCGGTGGTTTTAGCAACCAAGAAAGGAGGTAAATGGAGGTTATGCACTGATTCTAGGGAAATAAATAGGATCACCATTAGGTATAGGTTTCCTATTCCTAGAATTGAAGACTTGATGGATTGTCTTGGAGGTGCTCAGTTCTTCACAAAGTTGGATCTTAAGAGTGGATACCATCAGATTAGAATTAAGGATGGTGATGAGTGGAAGACAACATTTAAGACAAATGATGGGTTATATGAATGGAGAGTGATGCCATTTGGTCTCTCTAATGCCCCTAGCACATTCATGAGGCTCATGAATGAAGTGCTCAAGGAATTTACGGGGATATTTGTGGTAGTGTACCTTGATGACATCCTCATATACAACAAGACAACAGAAGAGCATTTGAAACATGTGGAGAAAGTTCTTAGAAGGTTGCAAGAAGAGAAGTTGGCAATCAATCTAGAGAAGTGTGATTTCTTTAAGCAAGAGTTAGTCTACTTGGGTTTTTTAGTGTCCAAAGGATCATTGAAGATGGATCCAAACAAGGTGGAAGCTATTCTCAACTGGCCTACACCAACCACAGGGACTGAGGTAAGAATTTTTCATGGATTGGCTCAATTTTATAGAAAATTCATAAGGAACTTTAGTGGTATATGTGCACCAGTCTTAGATACAATCAAAAGAGGTTTAAAAACTAAGTTTGTGTGGACTCAAGAAGCTGAGAAAGGATTTGATAAAATAAAACAAGAGGTGGAAACTCAACCAATTCTCTTATTACCTAGCTTTGACAAGTTGTTCACTGTTGAATGTGATGCAAGTGGAGTGGCAGTAGGAGGAGTGCTAAGTCAAGAGGGTAGGCCTATAGCCTTCTTTAGTGAGAAGCTTAATGAAGCCAAGAAGAAGTATTCAACCTATGACTTAGAAATTTATGCTTTGGTTTAGTCACTTAGAAAATGGAGGCATTACCTTCTATCCAAGGAGTTTGTAGTCTTTACTAACAATCAGGCACTTAGCTTTATCAACACCCAAGAGAAGTTGAGTAATAGGCATTTGAAATGGATGGAATACATCCAAGCTTTTACCTTCACCATCAAGCACAAGAAGGGACAACTAAACAAAGTGGCTAATGCATTGAGTAGGAGATTGTTGACAGTGCAAGAGATACAGATCAAGAGCATTGGCATAGAGAGTTTCAACAATCTATATGGAGAAGATGAAGACTTTTCAGAGGTCTATAAGGTATGTTCTAACTTTGAGAACCATTTCCATAGCCAATACTCTGAGTATACATTGAAAAGTGGGTTATTGTTTATGGGAAATTAGTTATGTGTTCCAAAAGGGTCAATGAGGGAAAATATGATTCAGGAAAAGCATAATGGTAGTCTTAGTGGGAATTTTGGCATCAATAAGACTTTAGAACTAGTGCAAAGGTTCTATTATTGGCCTAAGTTGGCAAGAGATGTTAGAAAGTATGTGGAACAATGTGTTGTGTGTATGAAAGCTAAGGGAGGAGCTAGTAATGCTGGTTTATATCAACCCCTACCAATTCCTAACAGACCATGGGAGTGTGTGAGCATGGATTTTGTGGTAGGCCTTCCTAGGACCAAGACTGGTTTTGACAGTGTTTATGTAGTGGTAGATAGATTTAGTAAGATGAGTCATTTCATTCCTTGTAAAACTACTCATGATGCTAGCTACATAGCTCATCTTTTCTTCAAGGAGGTTGTGAGGATCCATGGATTTCCTTTGAGCATTGTTTCAGATAGGGATGTGAAGTTCATGAGTCACTTTTGGAAGACTCTATGGAGTAGATTGGGTACCAACCTATCTTTTGGATCAGCTTACCATCCTCAATAGGGTGCTAGGTAACCTTCTAAGGTGCCTAACTAAAGAATATGGATAGACATGGGATATGGTTATCTCCCAAGCTGAGTATGCTTATAATGATAGTGTGAACCAGACCACAGGGAAAAGTCCTTTTGAAGTTGTGTATGGGATGCACCCAAGAGGCATATGTGAGCTCAGAGATCTTGGAGCTATGGAACAATGAAGTGGACATGTAGAAGACTTCAGTCAAACCATGAAGGAGATTCAGGAGTAGGTCAAGAGGACAGTCACTGAGGCTACACAAAAAGTGAAGGAGAAGGCAGATTTAACAAGGAAGGATATGCAATTTCAAGCAGGGGACTATGTTATGGTCCACCTTAACAAGTCAAGGTTGCAGAAGGGAATTTCAACAAAGTTGCAGATGAAGAGAGTGGGTCCATGCAAGGTATTGGCCAAGTATGGCAAGAATGCATATAAGGTGGAGTTACCTACTGATCTAGGAATCTCATCAGTTTTCAACATAGCTGATTTGATCAAGTATAAGGGAACAGTCAGTGATGAGGTTCAAAATAGTTAGGAGATCTTCAAGGACATTAGTAATGTACCCCTACCTAATCAAGAGAAGCCTCAGGCAGAGCATATCTTGGAGTCAAGAGTACAAAAGTCTACAAGGAACAAGGTGTACATGGAGCACCTTATCAAGTGGAAGAACAAGCATGAATCAGAAGCTACATGGGTATAAGAAGATCAATTCAAGACGTTTGGAATTGACCTGGCATTGGTCTCTCCTTCCATTCCTTAGTGTTTGGGCTGAGAGGGGGAGAATGGTGTAGGAGCACCTAGGAGGCATTTGGAAACACTAGGCAATTTTGGAAGCGTAGGAAGCAATTTTGAGTTTTAATGCTTCAAGGTCATGTTGACCATTTAAGTTTGAATTATTTGTGTTAGTAGATGTTAGAATATGTTGGATGGAATGTGGTTCAGTTGTTCAAGGTATATTGAATGAGTTTATTAACTTGTTTTCCTTAGGAATCACTTGGAATTGGAGTCAAAACCTAAAATTTTGCATTTGTGCAATTTTGGGCCTATTGTGGTGGTTATGTCTGACCAAGGGGAATGTAACCACCTGATGAGCCTTTAAAAGGTGTGTTTTGACCTGTTCAAGGGGTTGGAGAAGTTTTGGTTTCATTTGGAGTTGCTGTTATATGAAAAAAACATTGAAGTTCTTGCAAGTTTTCTATGTTTTTGTTCTTTTACTATGTTAATGAAGAGCTCCTCATAATGAACAAGGTGTAGCACATGTGATAATCATTGTACAAGCTTTGTGTAGTTTATAGAGGTGTTGTTCCATCATTTCCAAGCTTTATTCTTTGTTAGTTTTGTTTCTTTCATTGCTGATCAGACCGGTTAGCTGTTGATCATGGAGTCTTAGACCTCTCCTTTCCATTGCACCTAGTGTGTAGACTATGGGGAAATGAGGCTAAGCTCCATTCCTATACATATTTTAGGTTTAGAAGTCAGTAGGTGTCAAGGGAGCACGGTGAAGATCTTTCCTTATGTGAGCTGATAGTTCCTGGCTAGGAAAGAACAGTGGAAACCAAGCCCTAACGATGTAGGGGTGTCAATCCCTTAGCAACCTAAGGTGTGTGGTGGATGCAGGATTCCTTGCAAAGGTTTGGTAGGGAGGCAGAGTCTTCATCAATCCATTTGGTGGGTAAAAGAAGAAAATAGATCACTGCCTGGTCAAGAAATGGCCTAAAAAGCCCTAAATCTAGCAAAGTAAGGGTTACACCTGTGTACGGCCTGTGAAGGCCTATAACCTATAAAATCCTTGAGAGGTTGGAAAATGAGCTAGGGTCTCAGAAGGGAGTTTGTGAAGTTCTTTAGGGAAGCTGGGAGATTAAACCTACTTTCTCGGGTTAGGAGGCCTAATTGGGGCTCAAGGGCTACTAGCCCTTCTTAAACCCTAAACTAAGTTTTGGTGGAAGCGATGAAGAAATGAAACCTTGTGATTGATCAAGAACCACAATGGGATGGTTGTGAAGCCATAAAAGATACCACACGCCCCTGCAACAAGTTAGTGAGGTTTGGAGAGCTAGTTAGCCTTTAGGAAGATTAAGGGTTAAGGAGAGAATGGAGGAGTAAGCACCAAGATTGGATTGGTTAGGAAAATACAAATGATATTAGGGTTGGCCATGAGAACCAGGGGTGCCTAAAAAGCATTAGGGCCTATAGGTTGAGTGGTGGAAGAGTGACACTAGATGGGTTTTCCAAGGTGGAACCCAGAGCATGGAACAGTGAGTGTTCCATCCAACCCTTCCCTATCATTAACCCAACAAGAGATTGATTGGAATAGGAGGGGTAGCTATATGGAAAGGGTGCATGAGTATGATTTAGAATTAAAGCCTAAAAAATTGGTTAGAGGAAGGGGAATTTGTAATTTTATGGCAGAGAACTTGAAGGAAGAAGAAGAAAGTGAAGATTTACCATTGGTTTTTACTGTTAGTTTACAAAATGAGTGGTTCCTTGATATTGCTTACTTCCTTACTTACAGACATTTTCCAAAGAACCTCTCAAGTAATTAGAAAAGGAATCTGAAATTGAAGGTAGCTAGGTATGTTATCTGGAGTGACACCCTCTACAAACGTGGCATAGATGGGACTTTATTGAAATGTGTTGATAAAGCTCAACAAGAATGGTTGCTTAATATTTTCCACAATGAAACATGTGGAGGTCACTTCTATTCCACTGTGACTACCTTCAAGATCATAAGGCATGGATATTACTGGCCTAGGATGTTTAAGGATTCCTATCACTAGGTTGGTAAGTTTGAGAAATGCAAGTTGTTCGCGAGAAGGCCTCAAATAGCGGCTTTACCACTTAAGCCTATGGTTATTGATGGATCATTTCAATAATGGGGTCTTAATTTTATTGGTCCAATTATCCCACAATCTAGTATAGGTCATACTCATATTATAATAGCTACTGATTACTTCACCAAATGGGTGGAAGTGATTCCAGTCAAGAGAACTACTTCTAAAGTAGTTTATGAGTTTATCAAATTAATATTTTGGTTAGGTATGGAGTTCCACATAAACTAGTTACTGATAATGCTACTAGTTTTTCATCCAGTGAGTTTTCACTTTTATGATATGATTATGGAATCTCTATCTCCCATTCGACTGACTATTATCCCCAGGGAAATGTTCACACAAAGTCTAGTAACAAAAAATTGGTAAATATTATCAAGAAGTTGGTCAATGAAAATAAAAAAGACTAGCATAAAAAGTTGTATGAAGCCCTTTGAGCAGATTGGATAACTCCAAAAAGGGATATTGGCATGACCCCCTTTGAGTTGGTGTATGGGGTGAAAAGTGAACTTCCTCTTTCTTTAGAATTTCCAATTTGTAAATTGCAGACTGCTATAGAGGAAGTTGAATTCAATGATTCCTTGGAGAAGAGGATTTTGTACTTAACTAAAATACAAGAACAACGAGAAGAGATTGTAGATAAGATAACTATACACTAGGAAAAGGTTAATAATATTTTTGATAGGATATTTAGATCGAGAAAGTTCATGATTGGAGACTCAATTTTGTTGTGGGATAAGCATAGGGAACCTAAAGGTGCTCATAAGAAGTTTGATTCACTCTAGATTGGCCCCTTCAAAATCATTTAGGAGTTCGGGCCTAATACTTTTCAACTTGCATATCTTAACAAAACTCCCTTTCCCATCCCTTATAATGGGAAAGATCTAAATCTCTATCAGCTATGATGACCTTGCAACCTATCTTTCTTTTGTACATATTTAGCTTAGGGTTTTAGTTTTTGGTTTTGGTACTCTTTTGGGTTGTTTCCTTGTTGCTAGAGAGTGCATTCTATTTTGATTGACTCCGTTTCCCAATTGATAAGACATTGGTTTCCTCCCATTTTGGTATGGGTTCATTACTTCACCCTTATCAGTCTTTTTCCTCAGTTAGAGCCATTGTTACTACTATTTTATTCCCCACCTCATTGAGCCACCCGCTAACTTGAAAACATCTCATTTTAATGTGGGAAGTGTTTCATGTCATGGTATGAACCTAGGTGGTGTTTTCTTAATTTCATCAAACCTCCCACTTTTCTGCTTGGACCCTTTTACCTCCTTCCTATGTTCAAAACAGGTGGTGTTTTGTATGACTTGTCAAACCTTGCTGCTGGCATGATGATTCTTAGCTTGGACGGTATTTCATCGTGACATTTGAACTTGGGAACATATTTATAAGGTTCTTCAAACCTCTTTTGTTACCACCCATAGAATTTTAATTTTTTTTTTTGAAAGACGGTCATGTGGGGAATAGTGAATGTGACAACTACCACGTGTCATAATGCAAATTAAGACATTAATGTCCAACTACTTCCATGTTTTTTTGTGAAGCCAAGCTTGATGAAATAAAAGGTTGGGAAAAAATTCTTATGGAAACAATTTCTGAGGACAAGTTGGAGGAGATGCAAAGTTCAAATTGCAAGGTTCACCATTAAAGGTATTTTCAGTTTCCATTCATTGCAATCCATTTTCTGAGTTATTTACACTTGCATTGAAGAAAGCATATATTGTCAAAATCCACTGGTGCACATGGCAAGGGTTAAATACATGGGCTATGAGTATGTGTCCGGGTTAACATACGAAGGACCGGAAATTTGGGATACTTGGCTAGGGCTAGTTAATTTGGATGAATTTCAGAATAAATTTAACAAACCTAACCCTCAACCTATCATTGAAAGAGTAGTGGGTAGTGGGTTGATTGAAGCTACCACATTTCTAATAGCTGTGCAATGTCCTGAACTAGTGTTGGAATGTATCCAACACTATAATTCATAAACACTAGAAGTTAGGACATAGGATAATAGACTTGTCTTGAAATTTAAAGGTCTACCTTCATGTCCTATTTTAGAACTTTAGGAAGGGATGAATACTCACCAATGGACATGAAAAGCTCTTAGGTTGAGTTCACTGCCAAGAAAGGGGTTTACAAAAATGTAATAGAAAAGAGTTGGCCGGTCAAAACAAAGAAGGGTAAGTCTCAATTGCCCCACAACCTACACATGAACCATTTTGTAGATGAGGTGGCCGATATTGTAGTGTTGTTGCACAGGGTAAGGGGAAATGAAAATTCTCATAGCTTCGAAGAATGGATGTATTTCTTCATCCAAATCATATTAAGCAAGGAGAAATTCTTGGACTAGGAAAAAATTATTAGTGATCGTTTGTATGAGTTGATGTCATTCTTCACCCTAAATATATTTTTTTTATGTCATCATATTTAATATATTCCCTTGCTAGCATTTTACCTTAGCCTGGATTATGGCCAAGTGATTTTCCTCTAGAAAAAGTACCAATTTATGATTATTTTGAAAAAATTCAACTTCACAAGAGCTTCTTGCATTTCAGAAGAGTTATTGATACTTTTAAGATGAGGATGGTTAGGGAATTGTAGGGGCATTCTACAATGAGGTTATCCCTGGAAGCAATGGAGTTTGTGGATTTTTATGGTAGCCATTTTATTCAATTCCAAAGATTTTCATATATAAGAGTAGCTAGATATGTTTTTCCCTATAAAATTACCCAAGTATCTTGAAGAAAAATGGGTGGTTATTGAGGTGAGTAGATAATTTGTTGATGTTAATAGATTGTGCCAGGGTAGAAAAATATTAACAACCAGTTTTCCATTTGGTTTTGGTGCATATAGTTTCCAATTAATGTCTAATACTTTGAATATTGAGAAATAATTGTCCAGGTATAACATGCCCTTGTATGAGGAATGTCTTTCTTTTGATCTGAAAGATTATATTAAGAACAAAATTTTGAAATTGAGCCCTAGTTTATATCACCAATCCAACCTTGAAGATTATTGGGTCGATTACTTCAATGAATATGAGGTTAGGAGAAGAAGCTGGATGAGATTAATAGTAGAACAAATCATCATTTATGATTTGAAATGGGATTTGCAAGGCATTGTTGAAGATGGATCCCATTTGACATGGTTGACCTAACATGTAATAAATTAATAGAAAGTCATCCCATTCTTGCCATGGATTGGAATTTTAAAGAAAAAGAAACCATTGAAGCTAAAATTGTTGATGTTATGACTAGAACCCGAGAATGGGTGACTAAAAATAAAACTAAGCAATCTCGCCCTTATACTAGATCCAAATATTCACAACCTGCTGAAGGTGTATCTCAAGCCTCTATTAATAGGAAATCAACTGGTAATGTTCCTCAGACCTTATCATCAGGTGCTCAAGGAAATGGTGATGAAGACCCACTAGAAAAGAATGTGTATTCAAAAACCTGTGGGGATGGCATTTTCGGGGTATGTGCAGGATCATCATGGAAAGAATAGTCCCTTAAGTGGCGATAAAATTTTAAAAAATCAGAGTTAGGCAACTTGATGTAAAAAATTGAATAGGTTATCTATATTATTTCAAAAATATGTAAGAATAGAATCTGTAGCATATTGAATGTAGTTTCTAAACTACTAGGTTTATTTAAAAAAAAATCTATTTTGTGAAAATTTGAAATTTCAATCCAGTAGCACTTAAATGTTAGGGAAAAAATAAGAAGTAGGTGTCTGTCTGACCACCCTAACAACAATAAAATGATAATATTTTTTTATTTTATTTTAGATATAAGTAGAGGACTCTTCTCCTGATGTGATGCATATTTTTTTGTAATTTTTTTCCAAGTAAATAATTAATTGTGAATTTTTTATTATAACTTTTAACAAATATAAAAACTCATGTTTGACCACCTTAACTTGGTCAAAACTTCATAAAATTCAATTTATTTTTAATCCTATATGTGAATCACAAAATGTGACACATGTTTTGGATTAAAAAAAAGTGATACCATTTGAAAGCTATAGATATTTTTCAATTAGCCTATGAATCAAGACTTTAGTCTTAATTCAAATAGAAAATGTAAAATAATTATTTGTTAAATTCAAAATAAAGCATAATTTATATCGGTGGAAAGATGAGAATCTCCTTTAAAAACCCTTTTCATTTCATCAATTTTAGGTAAAAGAAATATCATCAGCCACATACCCTACACATACCCATCATATCACCATTTTTTGGCCCATCATGATCCTACACATACCCTTCAACCTGCCTACTCTAGGGAAGGATAATGAAGGAGATAAGGAAGAGGAAGGATTAGAAAACTTGAATGCTCATTCTCCCCCCTCTCAAGATGAATCACCTGTCAGAGAGGTAAGCACATCTCATGGGCCAAAAACAACCACACCTATAGGAGATACCCCTCCAGTCACTCGGACGTTGTTTGAGTCCCCAAGTTTTAAGGAAACTAAGGTCACGATAACCCAAACCTAGTTGGAAGATTCGTTGTCATGAAAAAGGAAAGCTATATAGCCTAGCTTGCCCAAGCAAGACATGGTAGGTTAGTTGTTGTAGAGGACTTCAACTCCTAAACCTAAAAAAGTTAAAGACCACCACTAGGCTTATAGATGAAACAAAATTGAGGACACTCCAGATGGAAATTGCACACCCTTCAGTGCAAAGAGATGTTTCTCAAGCAGCAGCAAGTGACTTCGAAGTGAATAGGGTAGACCTTGGTCCTCCTACCAGGGATGGGGATGTTTAAATTTTTCAAGTGTCAGTAGCCGGGATGGTTGAGAGATCAAAGAAAGATAAGGAAAGAAAAGATGAATTGAAAGCCCAAGTTTGGGACTTGACCAATTGTCTAAAGTCTATTTTTGAGCTTTTCCCAAACCTCTCTCATAGGTAGATTCTTTTGTTGAATCTCTTATTGTAGTTGGAAAAGAAGCCCTAACTAAAATTAAAACCTGTCAAAGTTTAAGCCGGGTTATAGATGATTGTAATCCCTCATCAAGAAGGGAAGCCTTGTCATTACTTAATTTTTTAAACACTTCCAAGAGGTGAATGATTTGAAAGCCACCTTAGGGGAGGAGATCATTGCTATTGAAAAAGAAGAGAAATTGTTGGTTAATTATCAAACTGAATTAAAGTTATTAATGAGCTTAGATATGGAAAGATTAGTTGCAGATCAAGTCATACCTAATGCTTCAGATACTTGCTACCTATCATGGACTAAAGGAGCGAAGTGTTTATTATATGTTGTGAAACAAAGTTTGTAGAAGCTTAAATAAGTCATCAATGAATGCACTACCATTTCAAATGAAGCACTGAGCACCTTATTAGCTCTTGGTCTACTTCAAGATAAAGATGAAATAAGGGGTGATGTGGATGCTAGAAGTTTGGTATCTAATTTCAAGAAAATGGTCAAAGAGACTCTTGAAATACCCTCACTTAATGTTGAACACTTACTAAAACTAAGTGAATTACACTTGGTATTGTCTTAGGCAATGGATCTTATGAAGGTTTGGGAGTATCACATGAAAAAAGCTAAAGATCTTCATTTGACATGGAAGGTAAGGATGAAAAATGTAACCATTCCCTAGAATAAGGACCTAATGCACATCCTTAATGCTTTTTAGGCATGGAGGAAGAAACCTTTGGTGATCTCAGAAGCTAGGAACGAAGTGATGTTGTCATAATGAGCTAGCTCCTCTTTATTTATTTTAAGTTTCTTTTGTTTAATTGGTTATGGACATGAAGAGGCGAGACTCATCTACCTATTTAAAAAATGTATCTATCTTCATTTGATCTCTCGAGACATTTACACAAGTTTACTCAATATTGTTGATGAATGAAATTACTATTTTGTCTGTGTGCAATTTGGTGGAGTTAATCTGATTTCTTAAATCTTTACATTTAAGAATATCTTATGCATGTCTTATCTTGGTATGAGAAATGCAGTTCTTATAATCAATTTCATTTCTCATATGGTATTGTACCATAGAAAAATGGCCCCTTATCATTTTCATGGTCTTTTAGGCCTTTCCTCTCGATCCTTGGTCTATTTTTCTCTTATTTAATGTTGTAATGTGGCTTAAACATTCAAATTAGGTCCTTAAAATTCAAATTATGGCATCTTGTAAAGGTGTTGTGAAGTGTTGTAAAACATTTCTACACTTTTCTAGACTCTTTTCATTACAATTTACCTAAAAATCACCTTTTCATCACTTATTAAGTCCTATTTTGAAGTGTTGTAAAGACTTGTAACAAGATTTCACACTTTTCAAGGCTTAATTTTACTATTTACACCTTTCTTATGCTTTATTTGACCCCTTTATTCCATTATAATGCTTAATTAAGTGTGTTTTGAATGTAAACTTGATAAACAACATTAAATGTGACTTAATTCTTGACACCCATATTCAAGTCCAAGGTGGGACCCATTTGCCATGGGTGGCGGATGAGTCCCTCTTGGCTCAAAATTCAAAGTATTTCAATTTTTCTTTTCATTTTTTAATTCAAAATTACCTTATGTTAGCCTTTGATGAGGTATCATCAAGTTACTAAGGCACAAGTGTATAAATATGTGTTTTTCTCCTCATTTTAAATCTCCTAACTCATTCAAGCAATCTCTTCATTTACTAAGCATTCAATTAGCATTTGAGCACTTTGCATCAACTAATCAAGCATCAATCAAGCATTCAAGGGAAACCATTGATATATCTTTAGATTTTTTTCAACAAGGGTTTGGTAAGTTGATAGCATTTGCATGTTATTTGTTTATCATTCTCTTTTATTTGTTCATTTTATTAAGGGTTCGATTACAAAAGTGGGATTTGACCAAGCCAAATCCCTAAAACCTAACCCTTAACCATTTTTCCCTTTTGCATGTGTTGTGTATGCAGATTTATCAAGAATTTAGGTGTTGAAAAGTTGATAAGAAGTCAACAAAGTGTTTCAAGCTTGGAGAAGACATTCTACCTATTTTCTATAGAATTAACTTCATCAACCCGACAAGCAGACATCCTTAGATCTGGTGCTATGAAATTGGTCCTTGATTTCTTAGAATTTTGGGAGAGGATTGATTCACCATCAATGGTGAATGAGACCCACCTTAAGGCTATAAATATAGATTTTATTAGTTTCTGGATCCTGACACTCATAAACCAGCTTTCAACAGGACTAATTCACCATCAGTGGCGAATGAGTCCCACTGGTGATTTTTAGTGATTCTTTTAAGCATTTAGAATACTCTAGATATTCATTATTAGACTTCTAAGTGCTCTTTGGTTAAGCCATCTTCTTTTCTATTTTGCATTTGTTCATACTTTAGTTCATGTTTGCATATCACATTGTGTTTTCGAATATTGCATTATTCTTAGGTTTTGCATTCATAATCTCTCAATTCCATAGTTTAATTTCACTTAGATCATTCCATTTAGTCTAAATAACATAAAACATTGCATAATTTGAGTGAACCACCTAGACTTTTGAGTGGGGTTTATCTCTCTCCTTTTAGGTGAAACATTCCTAAGAGTGCAAGAGTAGCCTATAAGCCCTACCCAAAAATCTATGGTTTAGGTGTAGAGCAGTTGTTCTATTTCTAATGATTAATTATTCTTTGTGCTAATACTTCTTATTCACTGCATCATGCACCTGATATTCATTTTTTTTTTATATTGGGTATACCTTTTCTGCTTTCTAGTTCAAAGCATACATGATGTTTTGTTTTTTATTTTTCTTTCAATTCCTTTAATTTATGCTTTCTTAAAAGTATGAACAAAAGGGAATGCACTTGCATTCAGGCACACTGCCTAGAGCTCACTGCTCAAAATAAGGATCACTGCCTTACAAAATGTTTGTGATTACAACAAAATGAACTAAGAAGATATCATCTAAAAATTCCTAGATCCAGTTCCGACGAAGCACATAAAACATATTCTGAATCTTCTATCTGATCCTGCAACTTGCTCTGCTCTGCTTTTCTCTAATTCACAATAATCTTCTTCTGCTCAAGTAAAATTTACTCAGCTGATCTTCTAATGTTCTCTCATACGTTTGTTCTTCTCTTTTCACACATTCACACCTTCTCACCACTTCATCCTCACACCAAAAATGAACTACCGATCTCATATATATATCCACTAGCAAATATTTTAATCACTTAAGTCGGCTTCAACAAAATATGAAATATTCTCCAACAGTCGGCTCAAATCACAAGTTATATTTAATGCGCACCCATAAAGGTCGGCTAAGACATGGCTAGGACCCAAAATGATATTCTCAAACTTAGAAACAATTAAACAAACACTCCTTATACATCCATGACACACTACATTCATTGAGTCGGCCATAATGATAAATTGAACAAAAAATTATTCTACCAAATCTCCTAACTCGTACACTGATTGCTACACCACCACAAAACTTACCAATAAGGTAATATACATGATTAAAAACCTTTCCTGGAGATCCACAACACAAAATAATGATCTAGTGAAGCATACAGATCGATTAACTAACTGGATACCCTATTCTTCATGCTTTCAGTTAGTAACACACTATCTTCTACATTTTCTGCTGATATAAGTAGATCATGTAGACACCGAAATCTGGTTTAAGCCTGCAACATCAATATTCTTCATAATTCATATTTCCATGGTCATGATTAAATAATGTTAATTATTTAATTGTTCTCTAAAGTTCTTCATTTCTTTATTAATTAAATAAATCAATTTACCTTAACATTTATTCTTCTACTAATTAAATAATCTTAATTATTTAATTAATTCACTTTATCTTTATTCTATCTGATTAATTAAATAAACACCTTTTATTTAATTATGTTACTAATTAACCTTATCCTTCTTGTCTTATTTAATTTCCCCTTTATCATATGTCAACTATAATTAAATAAATCCTTTATTTATTTAATTATTCATTTAAATCCCTTCATCACTTAATTAAATAAATCATGTTTATTTAATTATTCTTCAAATATCAAATCTTGAATTAAATGAATTATTTAATTCATAAATTCTATTTTAACATATTCCTCTGTATTTAGTTAATTGTGCAAATTATCTAAGTATTCACTCTTGCTCTACTCAAGATCTATTTAATTCAGTCAGTTAACTTTGAATTTAGTGTCTGAGTGGATTTCACAAGTAATCTCTTTGTCATATCATTTAGTCATCTATTTCTAACTCAATTGTGTGTACATGCATATTAATTAAATATTCCTATTTAATTAATTAAATCTTGTGCATTCATTCGAACAAGATGTTGCTTTAATTCTATCTTTTTGAAGACCCTAGTTAAATCTTTGAAACAAATTGTTTGGTAGTGTAGCAAATCTTTCATTTGGATTAAAATTAACAAGTGTCTACTGTGTTTGGTGTGAAAGAAAAATTGTGTTATTACCCTTTACAATTTGGTATATCGAAGTATCCTCTCCCCTTGCACATCTGTGTGATCCTGGGTGTAAGAGAAATAGTTACTGACTCTAGAACTTGGGCTTGTTCTAGTGGGAAAAAAGTACTCACCCTAGGATGACTTAGACTGGTAGCACCCTGAACCTGAGGGACTTCCAGCCAGTATATAAAAGTGGATTCTTGGGGAAATCCTAAGAATCACACATATGGTTCCAACAAGATGGATTTGAAAGGGGACTCTCACCACATGGATCATGCCCTATGAACAGAATGCATGAATTAAACACCTTTGTTTGTAGTGTCCAAAATCCTTCTATTTACTAGTGCAGTAGGCTGGACATATGAAATCATCTCATATTCTTATGGTTCATGTGTAGAGATGAAAGTATGCTATGGGATGTTCATGGGTACTATAGCTTGGCTACCTTGAATGACATTAATGAGTCATGGAGGTGAGCTAGAGGGGCCAAGCTACTAATCATCTACCTTGAATAAGTGTAGTTGGGGAGACCCAAGTGAGAACTCAATAAATACTGTCTTACACAACCTAGGATATGCTTGTTTGTTGTCAATTAAACATTCTTGGAGTCCAAAATCAAATTGAAATTTTTTTTTCTTATGATTATCTTTATTTTCCAGAACTTGATCACAAAAAATAGTGTCAGTTTTATATCTCCATTCACTAAAAACAAACAACTATTAATAGAGTCACAATTGTTCACTAGAGAGTCACAATTGTTATATCGAGTCACATTTGTTTAGCCTACAATCACATCTGCTAGACTAGCTTGCATTTTCTCTATGGAAAACTGCATTTGATTTACAAGACCACACTTCTGATATTATGTGACTCATTTGACAAGGTGAGCCGCAACTACAATTTGGAATGATGCATTTTCCACTATCGCAAAACTTTTACCAATGCACAGAGTTTAGGAAAACTGCATCTGTTACAGTCTGAGTCACAATTGCCATTACGAGTCGCATCTGTGAGAAACTACACCGCATTTTTCTGACACAGATATTGAATTTTACCAAAAACTCACAACTAATTACCAAAAATCCACAAGTGAAATTTTGTGATGCATTTTCTTGATTATTAGAAAACCATAATTTACGATCACAGTTCAATCGACACAACCATATTAGTCTTTGTTCTGTCTTTTCATAACAGTCCTTGGATAGAAACTTGAAATGATTTGCTTAATTTTGCATCATTTAGTCATTACTATAGTCATCCTAATTATGAGTTTTCATCTTAGACTACATATTGCCTTTAGATCAAACTTCTAGGAGGGTCACTTTTTACAAACTTTAGAATAGATCCACTTTCTACACTCTAGAAAAATCATAGCATCAACAAAATCTGTCATTGAATCTAGTCCTGTCATTATATCCTTTGTCTTACAGAGAGTCCTCCTAGCTCATCAGTCTAGTTAGGAAACTCAACTTATCTTTGATCCTAGTCCTACATTGGTTCTTTGACATAACTAAATTGACACCTTGGTTAGACTTTAGGTAGTTGGTACCCTTGTCTTAGGTTTACAAAATTGATTACCTTAGAAGATTGCTTAGACTTTGCATCTTTAGATATTTTCATTTTAGACTAGTGTCATCTTAGAACATTTCTTATTTTGCATTCATAAAATCCCAAAAACATAGAATAGAGTCATACTATCCATAGACGTAGTTTTGCATTCCTCGCATATTGAGCTTATCTTACATGGTTGAAACTAGGTCTAGGAGAAAAGAGAGATAAAAGATGCCAAACTCAAATGAATTCATCAATACATTCTCGTCGAGACCTCACAGGAATTTGTTGGAAAAATTCACTACTAGAGACCATCAAGGACACATTAGATCGGAAGACATAGATGCTGCTCCACAAGACCCTGAGTTTACCTCTTTTGTAGATGAGTATCTAGCAAATGATCGCCAATGCTACTTAGCCAAATTGTTAGCTAAATGTGCTACCTTACCCATAGGATTTGATATTAGCACCTTACAAACTCAACCTACACAAGGGACAACTGCAATGACTGCTAGTACCTTTATGCCTCAGGTCAATACAACCATACCATCTGGCATACCTACATAGAGTACAATAGTCCATACATCCCCCTTCGGTACATCTAGCATGACATCAGGATTTAATTTCACTATAGGGACATCATCGTCCACTCCCTTTGGTCCTCTTGTTGGGAATAAAAGGTCTAAAAAATTAGTTCTACACTGAATGTCAGTGTCATTGGTATTATACCACAATCAATAGCCATACCTAGTCTTCATGTCACTAGTACTATACTACAGACTACACAGATAGTAGAGATTCCCTTTTTCCAATATGGAAATCAAAATCCATTCTCCTAGGTTGGTAGTTAGAATCCATTCTATCAGATTGGCAGTTAGAATCCATTCACACAGATACTGAATCAGAATCCATTCTCCCAGATTGACAGTGAAAATCCACTCACACAGATTTTGAATCAGAACACATTCACTAACATTCCAAATCCAAATCCATATCAAATACCATCATTCAATTAAAACCCATCATGAAACCTTGGATTTCAGAATACATACATAGATCCAAGTAATCCACCCAACACATCATTAACCCAGCTTGATGTCTTGCAAGCACAAATGTAGGCACTACAAACACAAATTGATAACATGGTAGTGTCAACTAAGAAATTGTTTTCAAAAAAGGACATATGCCCATTTCCCTTTAATAAATCATTGTACATGACACCTTTCCCTCATGGGTATATCATACCGAATCTCCCTAAGTACAATGGAAAACGAAATCCAATAGAACATATAAGGGAATTTTCTATCGTGTGCATAGATGTCACTTATGAACCCACATATCTTATGAGACTATTTCCAAGAAGTCTTGTAGGAATTGCACTTGAGTAGTTTTCAAGTCTAGACTATGGCATCAAATCATGGGGAGAACTGATTGAGAAATTTTTTAATCAATTCTCCTTCAACATATACCACGAGATAAATATAGCAACCTTGTGTCACACAACACAAGAAAAAGGAGAAAATTTCATCGCTTTCTTCTAGAGATGGAGGACTATAGCCAGGTGATGTCTTATAGGGATACCTAAAAAGCAAAAAGTCACTATGTTATAGGAAAACCTTCATGCAAAACTAAGGAGTAACTTAAGGGTACATTGTTGCACATCTTTTTTAGCACTAGTGGAAAAAGTGGTTATCATAGAAAAGGATCTCATTGAAAAAGGAGAACTTAAGACACTGACATCCAATAGAAATCTGATAGTGCAAAACTCACCCAATGATAGAAACAAATTTTGGTCTCAGAATAAAAATGTCACCAATGATGGGGTAGTTGATACTAAAACTATACAAGCAGGACCAATCATCACATTATGAGGACCTAACCCTTCAACCAACATGCTTAATGTTGTCAATCAACCTCCCAACATGGTCCAAAATACTCAACGTCCACCACAATAGAGGAGGTTTCAAAAAAGTGAGTTCACTTCCTTAGGGGAACCCATTGAGTCCGTATTTAAACAACTATTACAACATAATCTTATACAACATCAAGAGCCAAGACAATACGATCTAGGACAATTTAAACCAATTTGGTGGGATGACAATGCCTTTTGTGATTATCATAGAACTAAGGGACATAACCTACAAAATTGTCGCCAACTAAAAAATATCATACATGATCTTGTCGAAAAAAGAATTATTGAAGTTAGTGGATAGAAACAAAAGTCATCAAACACTAATCACCAAGTCTATTCTGATCCACTACATGGCCATGGGAAAGGAAATTTCCCTAGTTTGAGTAACAAGACCAATATGTTAGCCAACTATGCAAATAGCAAGCATGATTATAATAGTGGCAAAACCATCAATCACCTTCGTGCCACCGATGAGAATATCAATAGCGTTACCATAAATATAACTCCTAAGTGTGTTGTCAACACTCATTGTAATAAGATCACTATCCAAGGTCCTCCGTCACAGTAAACACCACAGCCTTCCAAGTCACAATATAACCTACTTGATCAGTTGGAGAAGACCCCAACCCAAATCTCAATCTTGCAACTGTTGCGTATCTCCCCTGAACATCAATCCATTTTAAATAAATCTTTACAAAGCACCATTGTCCCTAATGATCTTGATGTCAATCATTTCCAGGAAATGGTAGGCTACTTGACCAATAATTATCATGCCACGTTCTCCAAACAAGACTATGTAACTGAAAAGACAAATCATAACAACCCTTTACATCTTGAAGTCCTTGTTGACGACACCAAAGTTAGACGAGTTTTGGTAGATGTAGGAGCAAGGTTAAATCTGTACACTTTAAAATTGATTAAGGCATTAGGTTTCTCATAAGCATACGTGGACACAACCAAAAGTATTGTCATTAAAACTTATGATCATGAGGAACGAAAATCAAAGGGGTTCGTAACACTTCCTATTAGAATTGGTCCTATGGTAATGGATACAAAATTCTATGTCTTGGATCTCACTCTTCCATACAACCTTATACTAGGAAGACCATGGATTCATGCCATGAAGGTGGTCCCTTCCACATATCATCAATATCTCAAATTCCCTTACAATGAAACTGAAATAACTATAGATAGGGACATCGATCCATTCCAATATTGCACCAATCTAAAAGAGATACCCCAACGCCAAGTGCCAGTAAACCAAAAGGCTTCATCGTCCAATTCATCTCACTATGTTGATCCATCCACTCTCACTAGAACATCCATTTCACCTTCATTTCCTACCACTCCTAGGGTTGAGATCCAAGACAAGGGTTGTGGAGAATATTACATGAAGATATCTTATTGTGTTAGCCATTTGATCCCTCCTAAGTCATACGGTTTACCTAAACTAGATAGGAGACAATCTAGGGTCACTATACACATTCCTCCCACAACAAATTTTACTAAATGGGGAGAATTAAGCAAAGAAGCCGTAAATACAGAAGATGTCACCTCCTGGCTATATAGGGAAGATAATGAAAAACCTCTCACTTGCTCACATTTCTACAAATCTATATGGAAAAGGTTTGACAATCATGCAGAGGAAGGGATATAATGAACAAAGTGGTTTAGGCTCAAATTAAGATGGGAGGTGATGAGCTTAAAATGTGCTCATAATTTGAGTATTATAATGTATTTTTAATACCCAGACTCTTATTGCTAATGGTTGTTTTAACACTTTGATTAAAGACTTTTTATTCAAAATCGGGTAGAATCCTATAGCCACACATTCCTATATTCCTGCAGCTTGATATCCATGTGTCTATATTAATTACCCTGTTTGACTTCCCAAATGACTGATATAATGCATGTGGTTTTTGGATAATGAAATAGATTTAATGAGTGATTAATGAATGTATAATGTTGGTTGCCATGCATGCTTTCTTTTCGATTCTGTTTCCTTGTGCATCACAGGTGGTTGAAGGAAGCATGAATGAGTCAAGCGCAACGGATCTTAGCCCTGCAGTAAAGTCCATTTCTAGCACAACATCGAGGAAGTTGTTCCAGCGAAGACTCTCTAACTGAGTCATTGGGAAGAAATCTAAATGATCATCAATCTAGGAAGAGTGGAATGCTAAATTCTCTCTGAATCATGTTGAACAGTTATGCTTTAATTTATGAGAAATCTGTTCCTTAGTTTTAGGATGTATTCATGTCCACGTCTTTCTCTGATAGAGTTAGGTAGTTAGTTTTTCTTATGATATAAATAAGTTCTCCTCCTGCGCGAGTGAGCAACAGTGTGTGTGTTAGAATTAGTATTATAATAAGAAGCAATGTTCTTGTGTTAATTTTCTTACAGGCAGAATAATCAATGTGCTAGATTTCAAGATTATGAATAAAAGTTGATGGAGTTCTGAGTTTAATTCTTGCATAAGCTTCTTGATGCTTGTTGAGGGGGCCCACTTAGTAAGTATCTGTAGTTAGTTGTTTATTTCTTGTTGATTATGAGTTAGATTTCATTTCTTGAAAGTTTTAGTGCAAACTCAATCTTATATTGTTCTTGCAGCATCAGGAATCCATCCCTGTGTTTGTTCCTGCAGCATAAGGCCAGTTCATAGTTTGTCTCTTAGTAATAGTCGTCATGATTTCTTCTTTGATTAAGTTTAGAAGGCTTTGCATTTCTTTCCTGTAGTATGAGTAGAATTCCTTCCATGCATTTATTTCTAGTAGATCGTGACTGGAACTGGTTCTTAGTGCACATACAGTGCTGCTCCATTTCAAGTATATGTTCCCTGGTTTGATAATGTAAATGAACGACCATAAGAAGATGTTAGTCGCCTGCTGGAATGTCCAATTCCCAGGTTATGATTTTCCATGAGTAGTATATCCTTTTGTGGGCGCGACCATTTTTGGTGCTATTGCTGGGGACGATGTCAAGCTAAGAACCTGCTATAGTCATTGTTAGCATTATTTTAGTGTGTTTATCCAAGCATTTTCAAAATTCCTTCAATATATGGTTAATACTATTGCATGCATAGAAGAAGAGATGCTCTGGGAAGATTCCTCCCTAACCTTCCATTCATTGATAATACTCTTGAACCAACTTATAGTTTATTTGAGGAAGGAGGAGACCAAGATATCAATCCATTTGCTGAAAACCTGCTTGTTGAATTACCATTTGATCTATCTAACGAAGAACCTGAAGAAGATCCATTTACTTTGATACTCAATCAAGCAACAATGGTACGTAATCCACCTAATCGACCTCCTACTTTTGAATTCCCCATTGTTGCTCAACAAGATAATGACAACCTTAAGAATATTCCTTCTTCATTACTTCCCAAGTTCTATGGACTAGTTACAGAGGACCCAAAAACCTTCTTGTTTGAGTTTGACATCCTCTATTGTAGCTATGATTACACTTCAGATGCTCATAAGCTGAAGTTGTTTCCTGCTACCTTGAAGGAGGGAGCTCTTAGATGGTTTATGCGTTTGAGAAGGGGTGTTGTTGATAGTTGGGAAGCCATGCAAACAAAATTTCTTGAGAAATACAAGGAATATTGTAAGAGTGGTAGTAAGGGTTATGATATATTCAGAATCCAACAAAATGAGGATGAAAGCCTGGAAGACTATATCTCAAGATTCTTGTTTTCCCTGAAAAAGAATTCAAACCATACTCTCAATGAAGAATCTCAGAAACTAATTTTTCTAAGGGGAATCAATGATACCTATATAGATGCTCTGGACCTGATGGGAGGAGGAGATATAACCCAAGTGTCTTGGGATGATATCAAGAAAATATGTCTCAACTACTCTAGAGAAAATATTAAGAAGAGAAGAGGTCATCAAGCCACAGTGGGAAAGTCTTCTTCCAATGAAGTTTCATGGATGGAGATCACAAATTTGTTGTTAGATTTCAAGTAGGACATCATGAACAACATGACTACACAATTGGATACTATGCAAGCTTGAAAGAAACATGAGGATGTTGAAGCAATCTTGGTTGAGTTATGCCCACATTGTAGACAGAAGAAACGTGACTGCGGATGTAAGATGGTGGCTAGCTTGGAGGCTAAACAGTTACCCACTGATTTTAAGATTATAGAAGGTAATGATGACCAAGTATTCTTTGTTGCACAAAGGAGACCATGGGCTCAAAGACAAGGTATGCCGCAAGACCCTTTGACTTTTGGTAATCCTTATTCTAATTACAATAACCAATGACAACTTACATATGGCCATCTCCACCTTGGAATACTCCTCAACCAAATTGGCCTAACTATCAAAGCCCTCAATGGAAACCTCCTCAAGGAGGTTGGTAGCAGCCACAAGGACAATGGACTCCACCTCCAGGTAACTGGCAGCAGAATCCTCAATGGAGAGGTTCTCAACAATGGCAAAACCAATCCCCTAGATTCCTACAACTTCAACAGCCACAACCTCCAGCCCTCATGCCACCTCCTGCAGCACCTGCAGCAAATAATGGCCCTCCAAAACAAATGCCTATGCCTGCTCAACCATTGCCAAATCCTAATAATAAGTAGCAGCAACAACAACAACCTATGTATTCTACAGAATCCAATTAGTATCTAGCTTATGCCTTGAATATCAATTATATCCATCTTAGGTCTAGAACTACTCTCCTTGCTCCACAACCGCCTATAATTATAGAGATTCCAAACTCTGCCTCTGAACAACCTACTGATCCTACAAAACATATACCTGTACAAGATACTGCCTCTAAGGAACCTGTCCTGCAACATCAAGCTAAACTGCCTTTTCCTCAGAGATTGCAAATTACTACATCCAAAACCATGGAAGAGCCTACCTTTGATATTTTGGATTAGCTAAAGAATGTACAAATTCAAATTCTGATTTTTCAAGCTACTAAAGATGTTCCAATTTATGGAAAAGCCATTAAGGAGGCTTGTTTAAAGAAACAAGGAAGAAAGAAAAATGATTCTCAAACTATCCATGTTCTAGGATAGTTGGCAGATATTATGTTAGGGAAGGTAGTCATTCCAAAATATACTGACCCTAGGAGTCTTGTGGTAAAAATAAATATCAATGGCTAGATAGTAAAGAATTTTTTGATTGACCTTGGTGCAGCCATTAATGTAATGACCAAACACACCATGGAATGTTTGAATATCCCAAACATTTGGTCTACACCTACTGTCCTGCAGCTTGCTGATAGTTCCACAGTAACACCTGATGGAGTGGTAGAAGATGTCATTGTCATCTTTGAATCTTGGGAATACCCAATAGATTTTACCATATTGTCCACTAAGGAAACTTTGGGCGAATATTCTATCATCCTAGGTAGACCATGGTTACCCACAACTAATGCTCTTATAGGATGTTGTTCAAGGGACACAACAATTTCTGATGGTCAGTCAAGAAAGAAATTGGCTTTATACCAACCTGCACAGCCTCTGCCAGACTTGTCTCAACCAATAAGGCCAGATTTAGGAGAGGAAACTAAAGAAGTTAATTCATTGGCTCAGCTAATTATGCTGCAAACTAATCCATTTTCCCAGCTTCAGAGTAAGGATGGCCTGCTTCTACACATTTTGTAGTTCATCTTTGATCTGAATAGCCCATCTATTTCAAACAGCTATTTTCAGCAGTGTTTCCTGCAACAACTGAATCCTAAGAGCCTGTTAGCTCTCAAAAACACAGGTTTGAACCACGAAAGGTTGCCAAGCTTTCACAACATTTAAGGGTAACAGAACAAGGTTTGAAACAATTAAACCTTCTACTCTCTAGGTGTTGCTAGACCTAGGCGGGTATACCTATAACAAATGAATCAGACTTGACTATTGATCTTCTCTTCATGCCATGATTTGTCCATGATGGCAGACTGGAATGGACAAAACAAAATGAATTTGGTATATATTGTATACCAGTACTCAAAACTAAACCCTAATATGCTAAGTTAATAGATGTAGAAGGTATATATGAAACTAAATGATTGAAACGGTGAGACCAGTGCCTTATATAATATACAGAGTCAAATGAAATTTTAAACAACTGACTTCTTTTTGGAGGTCATTCAAATTGTTTGGCATTTTTCATTTATAACTAGTATAAACATGCAAGATTGTGATTATTAAGTTCTTATTGATCTAAATGAAATTCCCTGATTACTGTGAATAATTAAAAGGATTTAATCCTTGCTTGAAAGAACCTATCAACCAATCACACAGATACAACAAATATGTACTGATAAACCAGACATAAACATGTTATTCTAATTTAGATAACCAAGCAACATCAATCTTAGAGACAAATTAAATAATTCTTTTAATTGGCAAAACACAACAATTGACACCAGAATACGCCAACAACTCAGATGATTTTCATTGATATCTCCATGGCTTCAAAACATACAGCAGAGTCTTAGCCCTATGAAACATGGTGTTCCACCGTATTCTCTATTCTCTATCCTATTCTACCTATATCTGCATATTGTTTTCAAAATGGACATTTATACATTGAGAATATGAAAGGACACACCCTTTCAGAAATAGAAAATACAAATTACAAAATAGAAGATAGAGAATAATTAGGCTCTATTTAGCCACAAGTGAGTCTCATTGAGATGGTCCAAATAATCCTGGTGCTCATATGTGTCCGCATCTCCAACAACATTCCAGATCATGATTTCCATCTTGACCATTTCCTCATTTTGCTTGCTCACTTCTTCCAATACTGTATCCTCTGCAGAAGCTATCTTCATGATTTCTTTCAGCATTGACTCACATTCATTTTTCCATTTGGCAGCTTCTTTCAATTCACCTTTATCATCAGAAAATGTAATCACAATTTTCTCAGCAGTTGCAATCAACCCCTGTTCATCCCTTTGCAATTCATCATAGAAATTTTGATGGTGATTGATTATATGATTCACAAATTTCAAGTGCAGAACTGCTAGCCTCATCACTTTGAGCCAACTCATGAAATTTCCCCATGATTCGTCCATCCATCCTTATGTGTTCCTTCAATGTAGCAAGAGTATGAGAGTATCTTCCCCACAATTTATTCAACCAGGATATCAAATGATCCTGCCTCTTCTTGACAATTGCAATAATTGCATCATATTTTCCTTGAGAATAAGCACTTGACCCTACCCAGTGGTATTTTGCCTAAGAGCTTTCTCCTTGAGTAATCATTTTGGTTGTCCCCATTGAAACACCAACCAAGTCTTTGAGCCTATCATTTTCTCTTAGTAATTTTTCATTATTTGCATTATATACTTCTCTTTCTTTTATCAATAACTGAATTTGTGCTTTATTCAACTTTGCAACATTTACCCCAATATCTGCAGTAGCAACAGGATCAACTTCTCTAGATTTTAGAGTCATAACATGGCCAAATGCCTTCTCTGTATCAATTACCACTGATTTCCTGTGGGGTGGGTACAAAGCCCATATCATCAATGATCCCTCATCAGTATTATAATTGGATCCTGCATATACTTCTATCACCTTTTCCTTATCAAGCTTATGAGTAGCATTACTGCCCTTCAAGAAACTATCAAAGACCAATGCTGAGTTCAAATCAAGGCTAGGAAAGATCATGACACCAACATCCTCCAACATTTTCCTTCCCACTTCAGGAGTCATATTTGTCATTTCATCATCCACACATCTTCTCAATTGAGCCAGAAATTGTTCCTCATTTCCTAAAGTAACATCATCAACATTCTCCCTTATTTCCTTCCCCTTCTGCTTGTACAAGAATGCCTTAAACTATGGGGAATTTATAAACTCATCATTAGAAACAAATGATCTGTATTCCATGTGCCTTGTATCAACATCACCACTTCCAATACTTTGTTCTCTAACTGGGCAGACATACTGCCGAGTCCTCATCCTGGATACCTTTTCTATTCTACCCTGTGGCACATTAACTCTTGGTGTTTCTTCATCTCTAGAAGACAATAACTCAATATCTTGTAGCCCCTGGTTATATCTTTCAACTACCATTTTTGTTTCATCTTCATCCAGATTTCTGATCATATCATCAAAAGGATAGGGTACATGTTGATACCCTCCAAAATTAATCCTTTCTTTAGCTAAATTGATATATCCTTCAGGGTCAAATTTTTTCCTGGTTGGTCCTCTTTTCATGTTATAATGCAACAATCTATCAAGAATTGAATTATATCCCTCTTTAGCCAATACAGTGAAATCACCAAAACACAAAGTACTAGGCATAAAAGCCTGCTTCCCAAAAGAACTGAAATGCATCACACTACAGTAATCCATCTGTCTAACAATTTCCAAATATGCAACCCTATTTGGAACTATCCTTGGTAGAATGAGAGGAGCATCTTCAAATCCATATACTCTGATTACTGTAGCTCCCTCCAAACAATACCAGTCTCCCCAGTTATGGTCAATTATCCCATTGAAGTCTTTAGGCCGAAGGAATCTTTTGATCTCATCAGTCAATGAATAGTTACAAGGATAATGATACAATTTATACGTCTTTACAAAATACTCCTCAAAATGAATGAAACTAGAACCAGCAAACCTGCTATCCCAAATGGTAGTCCACAACTGAATAGGCAATGCTTCACCATCCTTGCAGACTTGAGAAACTCTCATCTCTAGAGGCCATACCCCTAACTCCTGTCTGAAATATAACACTAAATGCATCAACAATGAATAATTGTTGAGATGAACAATAGAATCTCCACCTTTTATAGCCATCAATCTTGAATCAAGCTCCTAAGAAATATATGAAGCATAATCAAATGGCCTAGAATTGTGATATTGAATATCTGTTGTGATGACCATTGGCACCATTGACATGAATTCCGGGGCATCCATCCCTAAAACCTAACACACTGAAAAATATGTATATTTCATGTAAGGTTCAAACAAATCTACATGATAGGGAGGCCCCTCACTATCCTCCAGAGGTTCTGGCTTGTTACCCTGTTTGACCCTGTGAATTGGTAACCTCCAACCCTTGTAACTTGTATCCATTCTTGAAAATTCCTTTTGCAACTCCTCATAATTGATTTCCTCGTTGCAAAACCCTTCCAATTTGAAAACCTCACCAATTGCTTCTTTTGACACATTTATATGTGGTTTTCCAGAAGGATCACATATTGCTTTATGTTTCGGATCATAATGATCAGCAAGCAATTTTACCAATTCTGCATTTACAAATACATTAGGGCACACCAACTTCCCTACATTCAACTTCCATGGATTACAGACTAGCTCAAAACGGTTTCTCCTATGTTAGTGGAAATTGAGAAGCTCATACCCTCTTACAACAGTCCAGACATCACCTATGAACTTGCATTTATCATCTAGCTTATCAACTTCTGCCCTAAGCTGTGCGGACCTTCTAGCTTTAGGCCCTAAACTAGGTAGTTGATCAATGAGGTCTTGGTTCAACCTCCTTTTAGTGCCTCCATGGTCTGTATCAGTCTGTTGTTTCTTTCCCTTTGATTGACTACTTTCACCAAGCTTTCTACCCTTACCCTTTCCAGAACCAGAAGACTCCATTTTCAAACTTACAGAATCAAAATGTGAAAAGCAAAGAAGCAATTACTTACAGTATTCTGTTCGAGCTCCTCAAACTGAAAAAATGTCTCGGTTCTCTGTTCAGCATGCCAATTCACCAGCAATCAATTCAGAAATGAGGAATTAATTAAAACATTAATGTTTTATCCCATCACGCCATTAATGAAGCACGAATGAAGCCTCCTTTGAAACTGGCACTGTCGCATCAAATGTACTATCGATGAGAAAATTTCAAATTTGGGGCGAAATCCCTTTTTCAACATTTATTTCACCATTCACCATGACATTCCGCAGTCATACCGACACCTGGAATCAACTTGATGACTATTGCTTCTATTTTTCATGTCGCTGTGACAATTCCAAGTCGGGGAGATGTCTCATAAACTTCATGATCCCACACCGATATGTTTTCATCAAAGCATTTTCAAGTCTCTGAGACATTAATGTTTTCACACCGACCAAAATCCTTTGTCATTATGCTCTTTGCTATAACCTGCATATGTCGGGGAGACCTCTTGTAGACTTCAACCTGTTTCACCGAAAGTCTTCATTTACATTGGGTCACCAAGACAAATTTGTACTCTTGCCGATGCAGTCTTTATTTCACCCGCTTCGCTGTGACTTTCAAAGTCGGGGAGATGTTATGTAGATATCTTTGCATCTTACCAATATGTACTTTTCAATGAATTTTCCATTCGCTAAGACAAAATCATCCTTTCACCGACGAATTCTCATTTTGATGTGTCCACCAAGTTTTCTCACCGAAGAAATAAACCCAACCAATGAAATAATACCTTCGGCGAGACAATGAACCTTTGGGAAGACACATACCGACACCAAATGTCTTATTGAAATCACTCCCCAAATTACTCCTATTCGATAAAACTCACCTCGAACTACCTGTTGGTACAATATTCATACTTTGGTGAAAGTTATGCCAAAAAGTTCTTCTCATGGCAATGCATATCTCCATCGGCATAAGATTTGAATCGGCAAGACTCTATAACTTCTCACCGATAGCTTTTGAATACCCTTGAAGTTGGTTCGGCCAAAAAATAGCCACTTTGTTAAGATCTTCGCTGATGCACATAAGTCTTACCAAAACGTTTGTTTGCAAGCTAGTCGGTAAGACAAAAAGATTTCGTTATAAGTCATGCCGATACCAATCAGTCTGGCCGAAACAACCCCTTTATGCATTAGTCGGTATGACACATTGTATTCGCCTTAATGTTACACCGATGCCCCAACATATGCCGATATATTTTTTATAGATGCCTGTCGGCAAGAAAAAATAGTTCGCTGAGACATTCTCCCGAACACCTTTAGCTTGAGTGATATACTCCCACATGCACCGGTCGGCGAAACACAATGTATTCGCTATAACTTCACTTTGAAAATGACTCCCCTTTGCCGAAATGACTCCTTTTGTCGCTGAAACAAGAAAATTGTCTTGCTGATAGTCTGCAACAAACATATATTAGTGAAAAATCAGGTCGGGGAGACTTTTACTATGTCTTGCCGATTCGGGTCTTTTAATGAAAAATGAAGGACTTGATGGATTCAATGGATTTTATGACAAAAAAATAAGCAAGACAATACAAAGAGGGACTTATATGCTTATGATGAGGACTCAATTTCAGAACTCTTGAATGCAATAAACTATAAAAATTTCAAAATTTTACAGTTCTAAGAGTGGCTCCATCTGGGGATGAATGATAGTAAGGTCATTACAAGGATTCAGATTTCTGGGTGAGCAGACCAAACTCAAAGTGATGGAACATGTGAGCAGGCTAGAACAAATGGCAATAGCAATGAATGAGACCCTATACTACTATACATGGAAGAAATTATTTCAAAAGAAGGAAAATCAGGATTGTCCATGTACTTGCAAATCCTGCTCCTTTTATTTCCTAAAGTACTGTGCATGGAAAAGAATTTCAAAGAGGATTATCAAGAGTTGTACACGCACTGGCAACCCTTAATCCTTTGTGTTACTTCAGGAGAAAAAATGTTTCAGAAATTGCCCATGTACAGGAAATTCCTGATCCTCACCAACCATATTCTACAGATAATATGAGTCTTCACCTTTCTTTCCAACCACCACAAAAGGCCCTAGCCATAAGGCTTCAAACTTCCCATGTTTTCCCTTCTCCTGGCACCTTGCATTCCACATTAGTACCAGATCACTTTCTCCAAACTTCCTATCCTTCGCTTTTTTGTCAAATAAATATTTCATCTGTGTCTGCAACTTTATGTTTTGATTTTGAACTACTCTCCTTATTTCATCCAATTCAGCTAGCTACTCCATTCTTTCCTCCATGGGTTCAGGAATATCCAAATTTTCCTGAAGAATAAACTTGTAAACTTGTAACAAGTTCTGCAAAGGCATCCTGGCTTGTGCTCCATACACTAACTCAAATGGGGACTTCCCAATTGCCTTCTTCATCATAATTCTATCAGCCCATACAACCAGTCTTAATTTCAAATCCCAAGCCTTCTTGTTCTGACCTAGCATCCTTCTTATAATCTTCAAAAGACTCTTATTGCTAGATTTTGCTTGTCCATTAGCCTGTGGATGATAAGGTGCTGCATATGAAATGGTAATACCATATGAGCTACAAAAGCCTCTGAATTCATTTGATCTAAAACACATCCCATTATCAGTGATCAACCTCAATGGCGTACCAAATCTGGTAATGATATTATCCATCACGAATTGTGTCACCACCTTACTTGTAGCTTGTTTAGTTGGGATGGCCTCTACCGACTTGGTGAAATAATCAGTGGCCAACAATATCCACCTATGTCCACCACTTGATTTTTCTTGTATCTCTCCGATGAAATGAATTCCCCATTGATGAAAAGGGGCATCAGCCTGTAAAGGTCATAATGGAAAAGCTCCCTGATACTTCAATTTTCCAGAGAACTTATGGCAAGCTTCACATTTTCTCACATATGCAAAAGAGTCATTAAAAATATTAGGCCAATAATAGCCTACCCTTAGAATTTTATGAGCAGTTGTTTTTGTTGAATAATGCGCTCCACAAACTCCTTCGTGCATTTCACTCAAAACATGTTTAGATTGAAATTCATCCAGACACAACAATAATACACCATCCCTATTTTTCCAAAATAAATCCCCATCCATAAAAACATATTTAGACGCCTGCAACTTCAGCGTTATTTTCTAGTTATCATTCATTCCTTTTGGACACTTCATGTATTTAAGATAATACATGATATCTGTATACCATTGAGTATGCTCAATGCTTGAAATTACATCTTCTTCTTCTATATTGCAAATCTGATTTGCTTCAATATTTGCCTCTACCATTAGTTTAGCCAAACCTTGACCTCTAACTAGTTTAGTAATTTGAATCTCCAAGTCAAATTCTTGGATTTTGTTGATCCATTTGCATCTTTTACCTGTTACTTCAGACTGTGTCAAAATATCCTTGACAGCTGCATGAGGAACATAAGCAACTACCTTTGCTCCAACAAGATATGGTCTGAAAGCTTTTACAGCTTTCACCAATGCAAATGCTTGCTTCTCCATTATATCATACTTTAGTTTAGAACCCTGTAACAACTTACTGAAAAAAGATATCGGCTGCTCATGACCGTCTTCATTCTTCTATAACATGACAGTTGCAATAGTATGCATTGAGGCAAATGAAAAAATATGGAAAGGTTTTGAAAATTCAGGCAACTTAAGAATAGGAGCCTCCTTGATGGCTCGTTTTATAGACACAAAAGCTTCCAAAGCTTCTGCAGTCCATTCTATCTTTTGTCCTTTCTTTAACATTTTTGATACTGGTTTGACAATCTCAGCAAAGTTAGAAACAAACCTTCTAACAAAGTTAATCTGTCCAAAAAATGACTGTATCACCTTAATAGTTTTAGGGACAGGGATTTTATCGATAGCCTCCACCCTTTCAGGGTCTATCCTAATCCCTTCCTTTGAAACGATATGCCCCAAAAGCTTACCCTCTGTGACAGCAAAATTACACTTGTTGGGGTTTAAGCTAATACCATACTCAAGGGCTTTTATAAATACCTTTTCCAAATGATGAACATGATCCTCAGCCTTCTTGGAGTAAGCAGTGAGATCGTCCTAATACACCACCATGAGAATATTGATCAAATTAGCAAACGCCACATCCATGGCTCTTTGAAAAGTCGCCCCTGCATTAGTGAGACCAAATGGCATCCTCAGATAAACATATGTTCCCCAAGGAGTTGTGAATGCAATTTTGTATTGCTTAGACTCCTTAACTTTATCCTGATTATACCCTGAAAATTTGTCCATCATGGACAACAATTCGCAGCCTGTCACCTTATGCAATATGGCCTCCATATTAGGTAAAGGATAATTATCTTTGAGGGATGTTATGTTTAGATTTCTAAAATATACACATAATTTGATATCTCCATTTTTCTTTCTGACAGGGACCAGATTTGACACCCATGTTGAATGTCTGATTGGCTTAATGATTCCACCATCTCTGAGCTTCGCCAATTCCTCCTGCATTTTAGGTTCTAGAGTTGGATTTATCGGCCTTTGCTTTTTTCTGAATGGTTTAGCATCTGGCTTCAATGGTATTTCATTTTGAAACAAGTCTTCTCTATATGCTTTTAGATCTTCATAAGACCAAGCAAATACATGTTTGTACTTTCTCAACAATTCAATCAACATTCTTCTAATTGCAAGACTTATCTTTTTACCTATGTACACCTTTTTTGGTGCCATCTCAGTTCCCAAATTAATTTCTTCAATGTCATCCCTTTCGACTAGTGTTTGCTTCATTAAAGACCGATCACTTCGATCATATACCCTCTCTAACGCCACCAAGCCTTTAGGAATCTTATTTGTTTTAAGTTGCAAGATCTCTTTTCTAAAGATTGTCTCTTTTCCATCAACTTCTTCAACAAAGGCATTGAAGTCAATCTCTTGAGCTTCATACCGGTCTATACAGTGAAGGAATTTTAAAAGATCAGAGTCATCATTAAAAATGTGCCAGCTATATACATTATCAGGCATAGCAGGCCTTGTCTTGAATTCAATTTGTGACACTCCAGCCAACGTAACATCATCTCTCTTCAATGCTACATTAGCTAGAAGATCTGCCATTATATTCTTCGATCTATCTACCCACTCAATTGAGAAGGCATCAAGCAACTCTATTGTATCCCATACAACATTTCTATATTGCTTTAGTCTTTTGTTTTTTGCTGTATACTTCACCTTAAATTGTGAGACAACTAACTCTGAATCTCCTAGAACAGCCAGCAACTTTATTTTATGCTTCACTGCTATATTCAATCCAGTTAACAGAGCTTCATACTCTGCCACATTATTTGTGCATTCAAAGGTTAACAGGAATGAATACTTAAATGTAATACCTTCAGGAAAAACAAATACTATCCCAGCTCCATTGCCTTCTTGGCTGCAGGCTCCATCGAAATACATCTTCCACACACCATTGTGGTTCCGTGCAACATGCTTCTCCATAGGATCACTATTAGTCAATTATGGCTGTGTAAGTTCTATTTTGAAACTCCCAAGATCAACATCACAAAAGCAATTGATTTGGTCTTGTGGCACACAATCAACGAGCTGATTCATCCTCGGCTCCCTGTATAATTTCACTTCTTGGCCATTTATAGGAATGATTGCATAAGATAGATTGAACTGGACATTTCCACCAATAGCCACCGTCCACTGCCTTGATAAAAGCATACCAAATTGAGGAGGGGTGTCTATCACTGTTATATCAATATTGTAAGCTACTTGAGGGTAAGCAGCTAACTTGACTTCTACATCTTTCATTATACCAACCATAGGAACAAGTCGGTTATCCATTGCATAACATTTTCCTTCATATGTATCCAGCCACATGCCTATTTGTTTCATTACTCCTACTAGCATAATATTCATGGCAGCACCAGAGTCTATCATGCAATTTCTCAATAATTTGTTATTTATGAGTAATGTGATAAAGAAAGGATCAACCTATGGCGGACTTGTCAATACATTACTCAAGCAGATTTTAGGGATGTTTACCTTATCCTGCTTAGTTTTAGTAACCATTTTATTTTCAGTACTTACATGTTTTTCACTTTCATTTGTTATCAATTGCACTGCACTGTCCCTGTACTCCTTAATTTTCATCATTTCTAGAAGTGCGATAGACATCTTTACCTGAGAGAAGGCTTGAGTGAAATCAAAAGAAGAACCTTCTACCTTAATTACTTTCTTTTGTTTTGATGTTTCTCCTTTATTCACTTCTTTTTCTCCTCTACCTGACTGATCAATTTTTTGAATTTCTCTATGTAATTCTTTTACTGCATCCTTTTGGATAGAATTTTGTTTGCTTTCATCACGTTGTTTGTTTTCAGTTTTCTTTGAAACTCCTTGCACAACTTTCTGATCTTTCATAAATATACCCCTAGGGACACCTTCCTTCTCATTTACTATCCTACTTCTCAACCGGTATTTATTCTTGGCTTCTTCTACTGCAGCAACAGTCAATCTTTCTATCTCTTCCTTAGTAAGTCTCCTCACATTATTGTGAGTAGGCAACTTAATAGATTGTGGTTCTACATAATCATCCTCAGAGTCAGAAAAAACATGTTGCTCAGCCATATGGACATTGTACCTTTGTTCTGCAACATCATACTCATAACCTCCCTCCTCCGAAGATGAGTACCTCTCCTCAACATGGTGAGAAGCATTTGAAGTTAAGTAGATCGTGTGATCTTCTCCACCATCTCCAATTAGCACTCCTTCTTGCATTCTCTGGGCTACAACACAATACTCAGGGGAATGTGGCTTATCACAAGCCTCACAAAAATAATTACTATTCACCATATATGTTCCCTTCTTCAATGGATTAGGAGTTTCTTTGCTTCCAGGCCTATCTGTTATAGGTTTCCCATCCTTCCAGTTTGTGTTATAGGGCATGTCATGCAACCTCGGCCTTGGCCTTTCATTCCTATATGAGTTATCCTGCTTATATTGATAATTATTATTTTGTTGAGGAGCTCAAGGGTTGTCTCTCTTATTCATTATCCCAGCAGCCTTTTTGTTATTCTCAATTATTAATGCTATCTTTTGTGCTTCAGCTAAGTCCCTTGGGAACCTGTTTCTCAGCTCATACCCTATTTTAGGGTCGAATGCATTCAGGTAAACACTTAATGCTACAGAGTCTGGTAACTTTGATCTGGGAGGTATTCTATTCTACAATTTATTGAATTCTGAATTCGCATTAGTTCATGGAGAGCAACGTCTGGTGCACTCAGATTCCCAAATTGTTTAAGGAATTGATCTTGAAATATTTGTAGAGAATAAATAGAAGCTGTTGCTAAGTTGTTGAACCAGTCCCTAGCTTCTTCAATAAGAGACATCATGAATAGTATCATATGCAAATCCTCATAAGGTACATCCAAATCCTGAATGAAAGCATTGAAACTTCTTAAATGATCCTCAGCAGTGATTGCATTACTTCCTGTAAAATTGGGTACTAAACCTCTCCAACTGCTATCCATGGGATAAGGGTATAATTGAAACCCTGCTAGATCAAATTGTCTAATCATGGTTGTATATTGATAAGGAAGAGGATTTGGTGGGTGCTGATATTGGTACATAGGGTTATTATACTGCATATTTTGCTGTGGCACATGACGCTGACCTGGAGGTGGATAATTATTTGTATGTTGTGTGGGAATATAAGGTGGATGATTTGGCTATCTATATTGATTCCCAATTTGATGGTGAGGAATCCTTGGTGGTTTAGAATACCCAGCACCATGATTACCCTGTTTATGGGGTGGTACATATTTTGGGGGAAAACCAGATGTGAGAGGAATGTTCTGAGCTTTCTTCAGTTTGAATTCTCTCATTGCTTGAATCATTTGGGCTTTTTCCTGCTCTTCCCTTTCCTTTCTCTGAGATTCATACTGTGCCCTAACTTTCTCATAACTTAAAGATTCAAAATCTTCTTGATGAACATCCTAATTAGCAGGTCCATTCTGATTACCTTCCATTTTTTGGTCATATTCATATTGAATTCTAAGTCGCTCAGCCTTGAGTCCAGCCTCAAACTCAGCCTATTTTCTAGCTTCAAATTCAACATGTTTCTGAGGGTTGTAAAAATGATTTTTCTGGTCTTTCGGGGTACAAGGCTCTTCTGTTGAACTATCTTTCCATGTGTCAAAACAATTCTCACCATAAGGTATTGATGATTTGTCTTTGTTTGTGAAGCACATGTCCTCACTTTTCCCTTTACCCTTGTCATCCTTATCATATTTATGTGTCCACTTACTATTTCCAGGAGGATCTCTAGAATGACCTCCCCTAAATTGAGATCTTCTTCCATTCATATTGCAATGTTTGATCAGAGTCGCCACTCACTTTATTGAAAGTGAGAAAAAGATTATTACTTGGTATTCCCAGCAGAGTTTGTATATAGGACTTCTGACTCTATGATTAAGGCACAAATTCTTTGTTGTCCCTAGTAGAGTCGCCAATTTGTTAGCTCTCAAAAATGCAAGTTTGAACCACAAAAGGTTGCCAAGCTTTCACAATGTTTAAGGGTAACAAAACAAGGTTTGAAACAATTAAACCTTCTACTCTCCAAGTGCTGCTAGACCTAGGTGGGTATACCTATAACAAATGAAGCAGACTTGACTATTGATCTTCTCTTCATTCCATGATTTGTCCACGATGGCAGACTAGAATGGAAAAAATAAAACGAATTTGGTATATATTGTATACCAGTACTCAAAACTAAACCCTAATATGCTCAGTTAATAGATGTAGAAGGTATATATGAAACTAAATAATTGAAACAGTGAGACCAATGCCTTATATAATATCCAGAGTCAAACGAAATCTTAAACAACTGACTTCTTTCTGGAGGTCATTCAAATTGTTTGGCATATTTCGTTTATAACTAGTATAAACATGCAAGATTGTGATTATTAAGTTCTTCTTACTGATCTAAATGAAATTCCCTGATTACTGTGATTAATTAAAAGGATTTAATCCTTGCTTGAAAGAACCTATCAACCAATCACACAGATATGACAAATACGTACTGATAAACCAGACATAAACATGTTATGCTAATTTAGATAACCAAGCAACATCAATCTTAGAGACAACTTAAATAATTCTTTTAATTGGCACAACACAACAATTGACACCAGAATACGCCAACAACTTAGATGATTTTCATTGATATCTCCATGGCTTCAAAACATATAGTAGAGTCTCAGCCTTGTGAAACATGGTGTTCCACCGTATTCTCTATTCTCTATCCTATGCTACCTATATCCGCATATTGTTTTCAAAATGGACATTTATACATTGAGAATATGAAAGGACACACCCTTTCGAAAATAGAAAATACAAATTACAAAATAGAAGATAGAGAATAATTAGGCTCTATTTAGCCACAAGTGAGTCTCATTGAGATGGTCCAAATAATCCTGGTGCTCATATGTGTCCGCATCTCCAACAACATTTCGGATCATGATTTCCATCTTGACCATTTCCTCATTTTGCTTGCTCACTTCTTCCAATACTGTATCCTCTGCAGAAGCTATCTTCATGATTTCTTTCAGCATTGACTCACATTCATTTTTCCATATGGTGGCTTCTTTCAATTCACCTTTATCATCAGAAAATGTAATCACAATTTTCTCAGCAGCTGCAATCAACCCCTATTCATCCCCTTGCAATTCATCATAGAAATTTTGATGGTGATTGATTATATGATTTGCAACTTTCAAGTGCAGAACTGCTAGCCACATCACTTTGAGCCAACTCATGAAATTTCTCCATGATTCATCCATCCATCCTTATGTGTTCCTTCAATGCAACAAGAGTATGAGAGTATCTTCCCCATAATTTATTCAAATAGGATATCAAATGATCCTGCCTCTTCTTGACAATTGCATCATATTTTCCTTGAGAATAAGCACTTGACCCTACCCAGTGGTCTTTTGCCTAAGAGCTTTCTCCTTGAGTAATCATTTTGGTTGTCCCCATTGAAACACCAACCAAGTCTTTGAGCCTATCATTTTCTCTTAGTAATTTTTCATTATTTGCTTTATATACTTCTCTTTCTTTTATCAATAACTGAATCTGTGCTTTATTCAACTTTGCAACATTTACCCCAATATCTGCAGTAGCAACAGGATTAGCTTCTCCAACTTTTAGAGTCATAACATGGCCAAATGCCTGCTCTGTATCAATTACCACTAATTTCCTATGGGGTGGGTACAAAGCCCATATCATCAATGATCCCTCATTAGTATTATACTTGGATCCTGCATATACTTCTGTCACCTTTTCCTTATCAAGCTTATGAGTAGCATTACTGCCCTTCAAGAAACTATCAAAGACCAATGCAGAGTTCAAATCAAGGCCAAGAAATATCATGACACCAGCATCCTCCAACATTTTCCTTCCCACCTCAGGAGTCATATTTGTCATTTCATCATCCACACATCTTCTCAATTGAGCCAGAAATTGTTCTTCATTTCCTGAAGTAACATCATCAACATTCTCCCTTATTTCCTTCCCCTTCTACTTGTACAAGAATGCCTTAAACTCTGGGGAATGTATAAACTCATCATCAAAAATAAATGATCTGTATTCCATGTGCCTTGTATCAACATCACCACTTTCAATACTTTGTTCTCTAACTGGGAAGACATACTGTTGAGTCCTCATCCTGGATACCTTTTCTATTCTACCCTGTGGCACATTAACTCTTGGTGTTTCTTCATCTCCAAAAGACAATAACTCAATATCTTGTAGCCCCTAGTTATATCTTTCAACTACCATTTCTGCTTCATCTTCATCCAGATTTCTGATCATATCATCAAAAGGATAGGGTACATGTTGATACCCTCCAAAATTAATCCTTTCTTTAGCTAAATTGATATATCCTTCAGCGTCAAAATTTTTCCTGGTTGGTCCTCTTTTCATGATATAATGCAACAATCTATCAAGAATTGAATTATATCCCTCTTTAGCCAATACAGTGAAATCACCAAAACACAAAGTACTAGGCATAAAAGCCTGCTTCCCAAAAGAACTGAAATGCATCACACTACAGTAATCCATTTGTCTAACAATTTTCAAATATGCAACCCTATTTGGAACTATCCTTGGCAGAATGAGAGGAGCATCTTCAAATCCATATGCTCTAATTATTGTAGCTCCCTCCAAACAATACCAGTCTCCCTAGTTATGGTCAATTGGCCTATTGAAGTCTTTAGGCCGAAGGAATCTTTTGATCTCATTAGTCAATGAATAGTTACAAGGATAATGATACAATTTATACAATGTCTTTATAAAATACTCCTCAAAATGAATGAAACTAGAACCAACAAACCTGCTATCCCAAATGGCAGTCCACAACTGAATAGGCAATGCTTCACCCTCCTTGCCAATTTGAGAAACTCTCATCTCTGGAGGCCATACCCCTAACTCCCGTCCAAAATATAACACTAAATGCATCAACAATGAATAATTGCTGAGATGAACAATAGAAGCTCCACCTTTTATAGCCATCAATCCATAATCAAGCTCCTTAGAAATATATGAAGCATAATCAAATGGCCTGGAATTATGATATTGAATATCTGCTATGATGACCATTGTCACCATTGACATGAATTCCGGGGCATCCATCCCTAACACCTGACACACTGAAAAATATGTATATTTCATGTAAGGTTCAAACAAATCTACATGATAGGGAGGCCCCTCACTATCCTCTAGAGGTTCTGGCTTGTTACCCTATTTGACCCTGTGAATTGGTAACCTCCAACCCTTGTAACTTGTATCCATTCTTGAAAATTCCTTCTGCAACTCCTCACAATTGATTTCCTCATTGCAAAACCCTTCCAATTTGAAAACCTCACCAATTGCTTCTTTTGACATATGTATCTATGGTTTTCTAGAAGGATCACATATTGCTTTATGTTTCGGATCATAATGATCAGCAAGCAATTTTACCAATTCTACATTTACAAATACATTAGGGCACACCAACTTCCCTACATTCAACTTCCATGGATTACTTACTGGCTCAAAATGGTTTCTCCTATGGTAGTGGAAATTGAAAAGCTCATACCCTCTTATAGCAGTCCAAACATCACCTATGAACTTGCATTTATCATCTAGCTTATCAACTTCTGCCCTAAGCTGTGTAGACCTTCTAGCTTTAGGCCCTGAACTAGGTAGTTGATCAATGAGGTCTTGGTTCAACCTCTTTTCAGTGCCTCCATGCTCTGTATTATTTTTTTGTTTCTTTCCCTTTGACTGACTACTTTTACCAAGCTTTCTACCCTTACCCTTTCCAGAACCAGAAGACTCCATTTTCAAACTTACAGAATCAAAATGTGAAAAGCAAAGAAGCAATTACTTACAGTATTCTGTTCGAGCTCCTCAAACTAAAAAAATGTCTCGGTTCTTTGTTCAGAATGCCTATTCACCAGCAATCAATTCAGAAATGAGGAATTAATTAAAACATTACTATTTTATCCCATTGCGCCATTAATGAAGCACGAATGAAGCCTCCTTTGAAATTGGCACTGTCGCATCAAATGTACTATTGATGAGAAAATTTCAAATCTGGGGCAAAATCCCTTTTTCAACATTTATTTCACCATTCGCTGCAACATTCCGCAGTCATACCGACACCTGGAATCAACTTGATGACTATTGCTTCTGTTTTTCATGTCACTGTAACAATTCCAAGTCAGGGAGATGTCTCATAAACTTCATGATGCCACACCGATATGTTTTCATCAGAGAATTTTCAAGTCGCTGAGACATTAATGTTTTCACACGACCAAAATCCTTTGTCATTATTCTCTTCGCTATAACCTGCATATGTCGGGGCGACCTCTTGTAGACTTCAACCTGTTTCACCAAAAGTCTTCATTTACATTGGGTCGCCAAGACAAATTTGTACTCTTGCCGATGCAGTCCTTATTTCACCCGCTTCACTGTGACTTTCAAAGTCGGGGAGATGTTATGTAGATATCTTTGCATCGTACCGATATGTACTTTTCAACGTATTTTCCATTCGCTAAGACAAAATCATCCTTTCACTGATGAATTCTCATTGCGGTGTGTCCACCAAGTTTTCTCACCAAAGAAATAAACCCAACCAATGAAATAATACCTTCGGCAAGACAATGAACCTTCGGGAAGACACATACCGACACCAAATGTCTTACCGAAATCACCCCCCAAATTACTCCTATTCGGCAAATATCACCCGAACTACCTGTCAGTACAATATTCATACTTCGGTGAAACTTATGCCAAAAATTTCTTCTCTTGGCAATGCATATCTCCATCGACATAAGATTTGAATTTGTAAGACTCTATAACTTCTTGCCGATAGCTTTTGAATACTCTTGAAGTTGGTTTGGCCAAAAAATAGCCACTTCGTTAAGATCTTCCCTGATGCACATAAGTCTTATCGAAACATTTGTTTGCAAGCCAGTCGGTAAGACAAAAATATTTCGTTATAAGTCATGCCGATACGAATCAGTCTGGCCAAAACAAACCCTTTATGCATTAGTCGGTATGAAACATTGTATTCGCCCTGACATTACACCGATGCCCCAACATATGCCGATATATTTTTTATAGATGCCTGTCGGCAAGAAAAAATAGTTCGCCAAGACATTCTCCCAAACACCTTTAGCTTGAGCAATATACTCCCACATGCACCGGTCGGCGAAACGCAATGTATTCGCTATAACTTCACTCTGACAATGACTCCCCTTTGCTGAAATGACTCCTTTTGTCGCCGAAACAAGAAAATTGTCCTGCCGATAGTCTGCAACAAACATATATTAGTGAAAAATCAAGTCGGGGAGACTTTTACTATGTCTTGCCGATTCGGGTCTTTTAATGAAAAATGAAGGACATGATGGATTCAATGGATTTTATGACAGAAAATAAGCAAGAAAATACAAAGAGGGACTTATATGCTTATGATGAGGACTCAATTTTGGAACTCTTGAATGCAATAAACTATAAAAAATTCAAAATTTTACAGTTCTAACAGAGCCGTCACAATTTGCTACTATATGACATATAGACACCACCTTTATCAGCAACCTCAATAATGATCTTACCAAGCAGATAGAAGTATCTCCAAGCCACTCTCTACATATCAATAATAAGTTGCCTTAGTCTCAACAAACTGCCCTAGCTACAATGTTGCAAATTCAACACAGAGCTTTTGCATGAGACTATGGGGATATGAAGGGAATAGATCCTCAACTCCATACTCATAGGATCTATATTAAGGAAGATTGTTCACCTGTTAGGTAGCCTCAAAGAAGAATCAACCCAACACTTAAGGAAATAGTTAAACAAGATCTCCAAAAATTGCTTGATGCTTTTTTTATCTATTCTATTTTAGACAGTCAATGGGTATCTCCACTAGTGATTGTTCCTAAAAAAGGTGGAAAATGGAGAGTTTGTGTAGACTACAGGGAGTTGAACACAACTAAAAATGATCACTTTCCACTGCCATTTGTTGACCAAGTGCTAGAATCATTTTCTGGTAAAAAGTATTTCTCCTTTCTGGATGGATATAGTGGGTATAATCAAATTAGAATTGCCCCTGAGGATCAGGACAAAACAACTTTTACCAGTCTATGGGGCACTTTTTCTTACTCTGTCTTACCTTTTGGCCTATGTAAAACACCTGCAACATTTCAAAGGGTAGTGATCATTATTTTTGCTGACATTTCTCATGATTCTATGGAGATCTACATGGATGACTTCACCACTTATGGAGCCACTTATGAAGAAGCATTAGCAAACTTGGAAAAAGTGTTAAAAATATGTAAGGAGCAAAACTTGTCTTTGAATAGTGAGAAGTGCTTTATGATGATGCAAGAGGGAATTGTTCTAGGCCATCATATTTCTCAAGCAGAAATTCAATTTGATCTTGCAAAAATAGAATTCATTTTAACCTTGCCAACACCTATGAAACAAAAGGATGTTAGAAGTTTCCTAGGACATGCTGGATATTATAGAAGATTTATCAAAGATTTCAGAAAAATATCCAGTCCATTATATTCCTTATTGACTAAGGACTCTGAATTTAACTGGATTGAGGCTTGTGACAAATCTTTCCTGTAGCTTAAGAACTTACTTAGGCACCTGTTCTTCAAGGGCCAAAGTGGAGTCTCCCTTTCATATACACACAAATGCTTCTGACTATGCCATAGGGGCAGTTTTAGGATAGAAAGAAAATTCCATAGAGCATGCCATATATTTCATTAGCAAAAACCTTCAAGGCCCTGAATTAAACTATACTATCATAGAGAAAGAATTGCTAGCAGTTGTGTATGCCCTGAACAAGTTTCGTCACTATGTCACTGGTTACCAAATATTTGTCCATACAGATCATGCAGCAATAAGGTACCTCATGAATAAGCTTGCCATATCTGGTAGATTAGCATGATGGCTCCTATTGTTGCAGGAATTTGATATCACAGTCATTGATAAGCTAGGCCGGGCTAATGTGGTGGCTGATTTCTTGTCAAGACTTCAAACAACTACACCTGCCACCCCTAAGGTACTTGATGATAGTTTCCCTGATGAACATCTATTTTCTATTACTGCTCAAACTCCATGGTATGTAGATATTGCAAATTATTTAGCAGCCAATAAGATCCCAACCCACTTCTCACCAAAGGAAAGGCAATTGTTGGTAGAGAAAAATTTTAACTTTTCATGGATTGAAGACTGTTTATTTTACATAGGACTTGACCAAGTCATGAGAAGGTGTGTTCGTGAAGATGAGACCTATGACATTTTGCATGCCTGTCATGATGAGCCATGTGGGGGCCACTTCACAGCTAAGAGGACATCTATGAAAGTGCTTGCTATAGGGTACTATTGGCCTACATTACACAAATATGTTGTGACCTACACCAGAAAATGTGACAGATGTCAACGTATGGGGAGACCAACAAGGTTTGATGAAATTCCCCTGTACCCTCAAGTGGTAGTCAGTCCCTTTGAAAAGTGGGGCATGGATTTTGTTGGACCCATTGATCCTCCATCCAATGGGAAATCATATATTTTGGTTTGTACTGATTATGTAACCAAGTGGGTGGAAGTGAAGGCAATGACACATGCCCGTGACAATAAGGTTGCTAATTTCCTATATGAGTAGATTTTTACTCGGTTTGGAGTCCCAAGGGAACTTGTTACTGATCAAGGAGCCTAGTTTACATCCAACTCAATTTTTGCATTGATGAATGATTACAAGATCAGGCACAGAAAGTCTAGCCCCTACCACCCTCAAGCCAATGGCCAAGCAGAAGTTACCAATAGAGAAATTGAGGCAATCCTTACTAAGATAGTATAGTTACACAAGAAGGATTGGAGCAGTCACCTTCGTGAAGCAATCTGGGCTTATAGAACAACATGGAAAACAACTACAGGGTTTACTCCTTTTGAGTTACTCTATGGAAAAACAACCATGTTTCCAATAGAATTTGAACATAAGACCTTAAGGACTGCTCTCCAGCTTACTATTGATATTTCAGAAGCTCGAAAGGAACACCTCCTGTAGCTGAATGTGTTGGATGAAATGAGGAAAGCCGCTCTGTAGCATACCAAATCCATCCAACAGCAAAGGAAAAAATGGCACGATCACCATATTAGAACCAAGCAATTCTCTATCGGTGATTGGGTGCTGCTCTATGATTTCAAGTACAAAGAAAATCAAGGTAAACTTACCACTAGATGGCTTGGTCAATATGAAATAGAGAATGTATTTGATAATGGTTTAGTTCAATTAGTTACAATAGATACTATTCGATTCAAGTTGTTGGCTAATGGACACCGTCTTCAATTGTATCATAAGCCAACCTCTAAAGAAGAATTTATGCAACAGTTTGTTTAGAATCCTATCAATGATCTTCCTGCAGCAAAAGGCTTCGGCCTTTCTCCTGCAACCTCTCTTTAAATTCTACATTGCATGCCCATAATAAAGGCTTCCTTTTTAAGGGAGCCACTTTCTCCGGTTTTCATCCGTCACCACCATTCATTTCTTTTTCTTCCATGTCATCCATCCATGTCATCCATTCTGCCATACCACCCTCATTTATGATTTCAACTTCCAACCGTCTGTTCATGCTACAGCTGTGATCTTTTTCAACATGTATGAGCATTGATTAAAAGGTATGTGATATCTTTATTTGTCACATCATTTATTTGTTTCATTTATTCATTAATTGCAATGCATCTATCAATCATTATTACCCAATCTTCGCCCATCCTTTCGTACATGTGTGGACACATGTCACATTTTAAGTAGGGGGTGGGGATAGCCCATTTGTACTTTTTCTTGTGATACTGCCAAGATCTGCCAAGATCTTCTTTTTATTTTATTTTCTTGTACTTTCCAAATATGGCTGCATGTTTCCATTTTAAACAAAAATTAACTACTTGATCATTTCATGTAATTATTTTTTGAGTCATTCTTAGAAAAGTAGAGAAAAGTGACAGCAAGACAGAAGTAGGGCAGAAAGAGTAAAAAGTTTTTGAATTTTTAGAAAAAGTTGAATTTCAGGTATCTCAGCTGAGATATTTTGTAAATATGGGTGGCCAATTGGTGAGACATGAGCCTGCAACTCATGAACCTTTGACGCACAACCCTCAAACGGTTCAAGCATTCAGTAACTGCAGATGGTTGAATTATTTATTGAGGATAGATTCTTTTGATGAGGAAGCTGTGGGTGAATTCTTGAGAACCCTTTCAGAAGAAGAAGCTACAGTATGGGGCCTGATAGTAGCTGTTACAGAGGAGAGGATTGCAGAAGTAACTGAGCTTCCAGCAGTAGGAGAAAATTTTCCTTCAAGAAGGGATGCTATCTCTGCTAGGGTAGAGCTTACAATACCAACATATGGGCCACTAGAAGTTTCTAAACAAGGATGCAAACAGGTGTCACGGCCTCCTCCATACCTTGAATATGCCAATTTCATAATCAAGTATTTGACTTGTGAAGGACGCTTTTCCTTTTTGCACTCCTACCATTTTAAATTATTAAGTCATATGAGACACAACTTAGCTGTTAATGTTCCCAATTTTCTATTAAACCTTTTGCAACAATGTGCCCATGAAACATAGAAGGGTAGAAACAATTCCATTGCCCATCATGCCCTTATTAAATTTTTGATTGAGCGTTCCCTAAGGGATGTGTCACCCATTTCTTGGCAAGAATTTGTTGCCCAGAAGGGTCTGCAACTTCTAGAGCCTCCTAGAGCACTCCCTACTCAGCATAGGAAAAATAAAAGAAGAGCAGAATCTACAAGTAGGGGAGTCAAGAAAGAATCATCTGCTCCTGCATCACCTAGTCCTGTAGCTTCTGCACCAGTACCCCCTACCCAATTACAAACTAGGTCTGCTAGTAGAAAATAAAAAGGGAAAACAAAGGTTGGGGAGTCATCTAGGGCAGAACAAACCCCAAGATCTGACCCTCATGCTCAAAAGAGAAAATGTTCTACTCCTGTAGCACCTTCCCCTATATCAATTTCTCCTACAGCAATGCCTGTTGCTACTGAAGTTTCACCATCATCCTCTACTCCTGAGCCTGAATCCTCTAGGTGGAATAGGAAGAGGAAAGCCACAAAAGTATCTTCTGCAACATTGCCAAAAAGAGCCTCAACGAGAAAGCAATGTAAAGATACCTCCACCCCTGCTCAACCTAACATCATAGTAATTTCTAAGGAATCAGAAAAATCTAGCCATGATGATCCTCAGAATGTATTTGAGGATGTTGAACAAAGTCCAGTTGCAATGAAAGTTGAGGAAGTGCAACAAGATAATAATGAAAGGGGGATGCCAAGTCTTGATGACTTGGCTAAAACGGTTAGGAAAGTTTCAGAGGAAGCACAATCTCTTCCTACACAACAACATAAAACCATTCTGCAACAAGAAGAAGAACATTTTGGACAACCTGAAGTGTCCAATGAGACTCCATCACCCCATGGAACCTGTATAGCATTGGTTTTCTATAAAAGAACATTGTTGATTGAGTATTTGGAACATCGCAGGACTACATGGAGACCTGCCACATTCCAAACTTTAAGTTTCCACCATTTGGTCAAAACTGAAGTTCAACAAAGCCTTTGGGAGGAGGAGAAGAAGAAATTAAAAAGAGATATTGAAAAACAAAAACAAGAGATTCAAGAACTGAAAAGGAAAATGGATGAAATGATGATGACAACTGGAAAAATCATGGAATGCAGGACACCGCCAAGGGTATATGCCATGTGTCTTAAAGAAAAATTTCTTTGGTTTCAATTAATGAGGATTTCAAGGAATTTAGATCCTGTTATTCATACAGCTCAGGAATTCTACGCTACATACCAAGTAGCACCTAATTGGTTGAAAAATTCCTTATGTGAATTTTATTTGCATGGTTTGATAATTCCCTTTGAAACAGAGTGGAATCCACTTCTTTATATTGGCAATATTCATTTGAGGTCACTCATGTCCTGGGTGGCCAATGAGACTAATTATGGGAAACAATTGGAAGCATATGAAGAAGCTGAGAGAAATGAACCAATACCACTGCGACTTGAAAGTTTAGATCCCCATACCATCTTGAGAGCTTGGCTTCATGTTGCGTATGGATTTAATGATCAAACTGTAAAAATGAAGATATTTGATATTAGGAAACAGGTATATGATGAATTCAAAGGATAACCATATTTGTTTTGGAAGCTTGCATCTTCCAGGATTGAGACAAGATGGGAGAAATTGACTGTTGGTCTAAAGAGGTCTGAGCCTTATAGCCCTTTGAATTTTAAAGTAGCCCTTGGAAGAATAGAGAAATACATGCAGCTGGGTCTACAGAAAAGGTTTGAGTTGTGGCTACCTTTGACATTTCAACCTCTAGTCTTGATATGACCACTTTATCCCTATCAGGCTATAGATGTTAGTAAGGACACAAAAACCTGCAGATATGAGAGGTGGCAAAACTTCTGAGGGTTCTACTACAAGTTTGGGACTTCATTGCAGGGTCATACTGCACCTACTAAACTCAGGGAAACAACCAGGAAGCTTAATGCTGGTGGACCATCATTGGGATAAGTAGGGGGCAGATGATGAGTTTAAAATGTTCTCATAGTTTGAGTAATATAATGTATTTTTAATACCCTGACTCTTATTGCTAATGGTTATTTTAACATTTTGATTAAAGACTTTTTATTCAAAATCGGGTAGAATCCTATAGCCACACATTCCTATATTCCTGCAGGTGGTTGAAGGAAGCATGAACGAGTCAAGCGCAGTGGATCTCAGCCCTGCAGTAAAGTCCATTTCTAGCACAACGTCGAGGAAGTTGTTCCAGCGAAGACTCTCTGACCGGGTCGTTGGGAAGAAATCTAAATGATCATCAATCTAGGAAGAGTGGAATGCTAAATTCTCTCCGAATCATGTTGAACAGTTATGCTTTCATTTATGAGAAATCTGTTCCTCTTTTTTAGGATGTATTCATGTTCATATCTTTCTCTAATAAAGTTAGGTAGTTAGTTGTTCTTCTGATATAAATAAGTTCTCCTCCTGCACGAGTGAGAAACAATGTGTGTGTTAGAATTAGTATTGTAATAAGAAGTAGTGTTCTTGTGTTAATTTTCTTACATGAAGAATAATCAATGTACTAGATTTCAAGATTATGAATAAAAGTTGATGGAGTTTTGAGTTTAATTCTTGCATAAGCTTCTTGATACTTGTTGAGGGGGCCCACTTAGTAAGTATCTATAGTTAGTTGTTTATTTCTTGTTGATTATGAGTTAGATTTCATTTCTTGAAAGTTTCAGTGCAAACTCAATCTTATATTGTTCCTGCAGCATCGGGAATCCATCCTTGTGTCTGTTCCTACAGCATAAGGCTAGTTCATAGTTTGTCTCTTAGTAATAGTTGTCATGATTTCTGCTTTGATTAAGTTTAGAAGGCTTTGCATTACATTCCTGTAGTATGAGTAGAATTCCTTCCACACATTTATTTCTAGTAGATCATGACTGGAATTGGTTCTTAGTGCACATACAGTGCCGCTCCATTTTAAGTATATGTTCTCTGGTTTGATAATGTAAATGAACGACCATAAGAAGATGTTAGTCGCATGATGGAATGTCCAATTCCCAGGTTAGGATTTTCCGTGACTAGTATATCCTTTTGTGGGCGCGACTAGGAGGATTAAACCAATATTTGTTTCTCAGTGGCCAAAAGGCTTAGGGATTGGGTTTCAACCAATTCATATTAGTTTTCCTAGTATCACATCACCCTTAATTGAGGAAGTAAGTGCTTTAGAAGATATTGAGACATCTCACAAACCATATGACCAACACTACTATGACTCCCTCGACTCAAATGAATATGAGTGGGATTCCCTATCCTCCACCTCTTCCATGGACCTTGACAAGCTATTTGGATAACTTGACTTAATGTTGAGATCCTCACCAAATCCATTGAATTCCAGTCCACCAAAGAATATGACAAAAGAGGAATGGTTTAAACATTACTATTGGGAATCTCTTGGAAACCTGATACATCTATTTCAGATAACCAAACCTTGGCATTAAGGCCACCTCTTAATCCACCTATATCTAAACCAAAGAGAAAAAAGGACTTAGTACAAGAATTTTGTGACCATATGAACAACTCAGTCCTTACCTTGACTCCGTTAAACTTTGATAACTCTGATAATGACATGCCCTTATTTTATCCCCAACTCATTGATTGGGACCAACAAGACACACCCGTCTTAGAAATTTTTGAGAATGAAAAAGCAATTGCTAAGTTCCTGGGATTATGAGAAGGAATACCTAGTGGTGATCACAAGGTTGGTTTTACCATTGACTTGGACAAAAAAGCATATTTTGGGGAATTTGTTCAACCCTCCAGTTGTAAAAATAAGAAAAATAATAAAAAAGATAAAAAGGACAAGTCTCTAGGTGAAAACTGAAAGGAACCTCTAGATAATGAAAAAGTAAAAATAAAGGATGTATCTGAAGGTGAAAACCTCTCTAAGGCACCTAAGGATGGAGGTTTGAACATTCTCCCTGTTGCATAGGAAAAGTCACCCATGCTCATTGAAGAATTTGTAGAAGTCAACATAGGCACAAAAGATAATCCTCGACTGGTTTATTTGGAAGCATTATTGACAGCAAAAGAGCAGCTAGAATTCCACAACTTCTTTACACAAAGATAAATTTTTCTTGGTCATATGCATACATGCCTGGGTTGGATCTTGAACTATTTCTACATCACTTTCCCTTACAACCAAGTGTAAGACTAGTGAAACATAAATTGAGGAAAATGTACCCATAGATTACTCTACTAGTCAAGGAAAAACTCAAGAAAATATTAGATGTTGGTTTCTATGCAGATTGGATTTCCAATCTTGTCCTAGTCACTAAACTAGTAGGGGGCATCTGCATCTACATAGATTTTAGAGATATCAACAAAGCTTTCCCTAAGGATTATTTCCCTTTGCCTAACATAGACATGATAGTGGACATGACAGTAGGGTATGAGATCTTGTCCCTTATGGATGAATTGTTAGGGTATAATTAGATTAGAATTGCAACTAAAGACCAACCTAAGATAGCTTTCACATGTCCTTGGGGAACATATTGTTGGAATGTTATGCCCTTCAGACTCAAGAACGCTGAAGCAACCTATGAACATTCCATGACCACCATTTTTCACAATCTAGTGCACACTCTTATGGAGGATTATGTTGATGACCTAATAGTTAAATCCAAGACAAGGGAAGAACATTTACAGGTTTTAGACAAGATATTTCAAAGGCTAGAGAAGTATAAAGTGAGAATCAATCCCAAGAAATGTGTGTTTGGAGTAAAATCATGAAAGCTTTTAGGGTATATCATTTCCATACGAGGCATTGAAGTGGATCCAGCCAAGGTAAAAGAAATCATGGACATGCCTCCACCAACTAATCTTAGTTGGCTAAGGACATTACAAGGGAGACTGCAATCCATCAGAATATTTATAGTGTAGTTAGTAGATAAGACACATCCTTTTTCAACATTTACTTAAGAAAGGGGTACCCTTTGCATGGATAGTTAGGCACAGAGAGACTTTTCAACTGATCAAAGAATATCTACTCACACCACCAGTCTTAATGCCACCTGTTGAAGGATGGCCACTAATTCTTTATATTTCATTAACCCATTCATCACTTAGAGCATTTCTTGCATAGAATGACTATGAAGGTCATGAAAGGGTAGTATACTATATTAGTCAGACTTTGGTAAGTTATGAGCTTAACTATAGTACCATTGAACGTGCCTATCTTGCTATAGTATTTTATACTAAATAACTAAGGCACTATATGTTAAACCATCAAACAATAATGATTGCCAAAATAGATCCTTTGAAATATCTTCTAAGCAAAGCAACATTAACAGGATGGCTGGCCAAATGGGTTATGATACTTAGTGAGTATGATATATAGTATGTAGAGAGAAAGGCTATTAACAGACAAGTCATCACTGATCAGTTAGCCAATGTACCAATACAAGTAGATCACCTATTACTTGTTGACTTCCCTGATGAGTTTATATTCACAATTGACACAAACACATGGAAACTATAATTTAATGGCTCACATACAAATCATGGCTTAGGGGATGGTATACTATTTATCACAGCACAAGGTGATTCCATCCCTAAGTCATTCAAGATTGCATTCCCATGTACTAACAACATAGCAAAGTATAAGGCTCTAGTGACAGGGTTATGCATGGTAGTCAAGTGGAAAATTAAGAACCTATAGGTATATGGTGATTCTCAACTAGTAATCAGACAAGTAAATGATGATTATGAGACTAAGGATGAGAAGCTTGCTCCATATAAACACATGGCCAATAGCTTTAAGGAGTAATTTGACAAGGTAGAATCTCATTAGATACCTTGTGTTCTAAATAGGGCAACAAACACTATGGATACTATTGCATCACTTCTAGACATTCCCAATAATTTGCCTAAGTTTGTGTTCTTGGTAGAATAGATTTTGGTCCCAACCTACGTTATCCTAGATTCTGAGATGGTATGTGACATTGTTGGTCCTGATTCCCCATGGTACAAAGAAATCTATGACTACCTTCATGCTAAAATAATTCCCCTTGGCCTTTCAAATAACCAACGTAGGACATTCCTCTGCAAGTCATCCATATACACCATCATCAGAGACACCCTATTGAGATGTATTGATTCCAATGAAGCACAAGCAACCTTGCGTGGGGTGTATGAGGGTATACGTGGTTCCCATTCTAGTAGTCCTACCTTAGCTAAAAATATTATGAGACTGGGTTATTATTGGCCTACTATGGAAAAGGACTCATGTCTTTGTAAAGAAATGTTTCTAATTCCAAGTTCATGGAGACTTGATACATGCACCAACACATGAGCTCTATCCTATAATGTCACCATGGCCCTTCACCCAATGGGACTTGACCTCATAGGTAAGATCCATCCCATATCATCCAATGGCCATAAGTTCATCATCACTGCTGTTGAGTACTTTACGAAGTGGATTGAGGATATTCCTATGACATACATTACCGACACACAAATCTTTAAGTTTATCTTGAACTATATCATCTTTTGGTATGGTGTCCCTCAGTCCATAATCACGGATAATGGCCACCCATTTAAGAATCAAGAAGTCTACCATCTTTGTGATGAATTTCATATTCAACATCACTTGTCCACTCCATACTACCCACAAGGTAATGGCCAAGCAGAGGCATCTAACAAAACTATCATTAGAATCCTCAAAAAGATTGTCAATGATGCTGGTCGTGATTGGCATTTACAGCTTAATCCTGCCTTATGGGCTTATCACACAAGTATCTGTACTCCCACTAGCACCACTCCCTATTCACTAGTATTTGGTTCTGAAGCCATTCTTCTTATTGAGATCAAGATTCCTTCTCTTAGGGTATCCTTGAAAGGGTACATTAATGATGAAGAGTACCGAATATCAAGACTACATGAACTAGAATTCCTATATGAGTGAAGACAAAAGGCAGTAGACCATCTTCAAGCATATTAGAATTTCCTTTGTCATAGATATAATAAGAAGATCTTGAATAGAAACTTTGACATTGGTGATTGGGTTTTAATGGAGAACCCAAAGAATCAAGTAGAAAGAGAGAAACTAGGAAAGCTTGAACCAAATTGGTCAGCACCTTATATTATTATAGGAGCCTTCAGATTAGGAGCCTATCAACTCTCTACTCTAGAAGGGGAACCATTTTCCTCACCAATCAATATTATTCATCTCAAGAAGTTCTATGCATAGCTTCTGAAAACCTTGTCTTAATTAACAAAAATAAAAAAAATAAAAAAATAAAAAAAATCGTTACCAAGGTGAAAACCTGGAAAATAGGCATATTGGCAACATAATTTTTTTTAGAAAATCCAGAAAATAGTAAAGAGAAATAGTTCATTTAATAGTGAAAACCACTTAGGTGGCTCTTTGGATAAGTACCATGGTGAAAACCTGGTAAACAGGCACCATGTGTAGTTGACTCTGCTCCTTTGTCTACTATCATTCTAATCTAACGTCCTTGTACATAGTCCACATCCCTATACATAGTCCACATCCTTGTACATAGTCCTTATCCCTATACATAGTCCACATCCCTATACATACATCCTATCCTTGTGCATACTACCCATCCCTGTACATATCACTTATCTTTCTTATCCATCGCTTGTACATACGATTCGTAATAAGTGCTAGTCTTTCCCATAACCTAGAATGATTGACATCAAGTGCATTTCATATCCCCCATTTTATCCTATTCATAATCAATGGGCCTTATATTCGACTAGAGGAAAACACTTGATGTGTGTCATATTGGTTCTTACATTGGCTGTGTTGAAGACGTTAAACCATAGAAAAATCCAAAAACAACAAAAAATGTTCTAAGAAAATACAAAAACATCAAAAAACTTCAAAAAGACAACAATCAAAACATGTCAAAAATCCAAAAAATAGAGTCAGAGTCAATCGCACTTGTTAGTCTTTTTTGTTTGTTGAACTATGTTGCCTCTCTGACTAGACATAGGCAAGGCCATTTGCTGATGTGCCCCTAAGGCATTAGGTTAGTCTGTATAAAATCATGACTCAATCCATATGTCTATATGACAAGGTCATTGGTCATGTCAAACTACGAGGTCTCTACGTGTATAATGTAGGCAAGGTCATCAAGCGGTGAGCCCCCGAGGCTGCACTAGGTTAGTCCATTAGGGTTCGTCACATTCACTATCACACACATCTTCTAGTTGTTGTCATTCTTGTCAATTAATGTCTAGTTGAACTATGAGGTCTCTATGTGTATAACATAGGCAAGGCAATCAATCGATGAGCCCCAAGGCTGCACTAGGTCAGTCCTTTAGGGTTCGTCATCACACACATTCAATTTTCAGCACATCATATCAAGTCATGCATCAATCTGATGAAAAATTCAGCAATTCCTCTAAGTCAAATCAAACAGATTTCTAAAGCAACAACCAAAATAGATCAACTTATGTCTGCTATAGGATGTGTCCTTCATGGAAACAAACATCATTAAAACAATCAACTTATGCCTTATTCAGGATGAGTCCTTCCTAAATACCGATATCAACAAAACAATCTATGTCTTATACATGATGAGTCCTTCTTGCATATTGACATTTTCAAATAATCAACATAGCCTTACACAGGTTAGCACATCAATGACATCAGACTCAACATCTTATATGATACACGCCTTTCTAAAAATAGGCTTTGTCATGCCTTATACAGATAGTCATAACATCAAAACCAGGCTCAAAGTCTTATCTAATTTGTGTCTCCCCTGAAGCCAGGCTCTATCAATCAATCCTTTTATCAATCGAAAAAATCAAACAAACAAATCAAGTTTTGGAAAATATTTTACTAGCTTTTTGACTTTATGGCTTATTTATCTTATCATTTCATTTGACTTTTTGATGGAAATTATGTTACTAGCTTTCTCAAGGATGTCCCATGAAGGATTTAGAGAAGCAACAATGTATCACAATTCTAATTTCTTTGATTGTTGTCTGTTGACTATCTTTTATTTTATGATTGGAATCCTTTTACTAGCATTCTCAGGGATGTCCCATGAAGGATTTAGAGAAGCAACGATGTATCAAAATTCTATTTTCTTTGGCTATTATCTATCAACTTTCTTTTAAAATTTGATTTTGAGTCATGTTACTAGTTTACTCAAGGATGTCCTAGGAAGGATTTAGTGGAGCGATGACATCTCATGACCTGTCTTTTATTTTTTGTTGTTGTCTATGGTTTGTCTTGACAAAAGGACTGGGGAAATTGTGCCCTTAGTATGAGTTATGACAATCCTTGTCTGTGACTATCTGTTGTTAGCAAGTGGATGACCTTGCACACCTTGATCTATGTCATATCATGTTGTTTTTCTCTATTTGTATTAATCCTACCCAATGATGATAAAGTGTAATGCCTTTAGTGATATAGAGAAGCATCAAAGATTGCTAATACTAACATCCATCTCATTTCTTTTATTATTTCTTAATATTTCTTTTCGCACTAACAGTTCTTCTTTCTTACATTATGACAGCGTCCTGTGACACACAAACATATAAATCATCCTGCATAAACATTCATGTTAGAAACATCATTTCAAAATCATACATCATCAATCATACATACATCTTGCATTTGAAATATACAAACATAGGCATCTGTTATCATCTCATCATGGCATAATAGGCATCTATCATCTAGCTTACATATCATAAGCATTACATGTACATAAAAAATGTAAATACATGCATCACATTACAAATGTATAGCATCATATGTAAAAAGCATTGTACAAGTAACATCATATCGTATCTCATAATTATAAATCGCATACATAACATCCATCGACATCATAGATATTAATACATACATCATCACATAGAATCAACATCACATCATAGGCTGCATAAATACATCATAAAGTAGATATGATCATCTATCACATAGGCATCTCATATAGACATAACATGTATAAATAATAGACTACATAAACCAATAAATAGAACTGCATATCCTAAGAATCACCACCAAAATCATATATATATATATACATATATATATATACATATATATATATATCGCTCAACAATGTCACATCACAATGTCATAGATGTATCAATAAATATGGAAGCTCGTAGGCTATAAGATCATAATACAATGTCTTAGTACATATCAAGAAATGTCCCTATCCAAAACTACCATTGCTATCATGACTAGAGTGTGCGAATGAGTGATGTTGGGATCCTGATGAATTGTGACCTGAATGTGGCCTGTCCTATGGACCAGCTCTACATGGCTGCTCAACACCCTCTGTGCTAACTGTCTTGGTGTGGGTCCTAGTTTGGGATCTATCACTGCATTCCTATGAAAACTCAGAGCCTGTCTCTCTAGAGGGACTATTGCCTCATACAAATCTCTGTAGTACATAGCCCTCTCAACCAATCTGACTAGCTCTCAAGCAAATGCCTCTACTGGCCCAGTGCAAAGAGCTCCAATCTTTGTAAACCTCTGCTTGGTCTCCTATCTCCAAGCTATGGCCTAATCCCTATCCATTTCCATCTAGAAAACATCTCACTCAGACATTAGGACTCTGATATGCTCCTCCAAAGATGCAACCGAGGCACGAAGTGCAGTAGTGTTGGGATCAACTGCCCCTATTTCATCCTATCCCACCCTCTCCAAACCATCATCCTCATCCTCTAACTCCTCCAAAATACTATCTCAGACCTCCCGCTCCTGATCATCCCCCTCCTTGTCATCATCCTGATAGGCACTAAGTAATCCAAGGGCATCAATCTTTGCCTCCTCTCTCACTACCTCCTCCTCTGCATGATCCTCTAGAATGGCCTCCTCTGTGGCATGCTCCTCATCTTTTCCAATCTCAACATGCACTTCCTCCTCACCTCTGCCAATATTTGGCATGTACACATCTTCCTCCTATTCCTCCTCATGGATAGGTGATAAGGGTGGCCCTTGTCCCCTTTGTCCATGCCTCCCTCTCCCACCACCTTGCCGACCACCTCCACCACCATCTCCATCATCACCATGACCACCTCTCTAACCTTTGCCTCTGCCATGCCTGTCGCACAGTCCTATCCCTCACCACTCTATTGACATAGCCTAATCTGGGTCTGTAAGGGGAATCAGCCTGTGCACGACCCACCACTGATCCTAGGCCTCAGTGGTACCTAGATCTGCCAAACCATCTCTCCATCCCCATTGAATTTCCTGCAATGCATCAATATCTACCTCAACAATGGCTACTGGAATCTTTGCACCCCACAAGGGGATCTCTCATGAGGACCTCGCAAACTCTAGGCTCATCTTGCACCTCTTCGAACTGTCACAGCACACAATCTAGCAAATGTCTCTCTATAATATGAACATGCGAAACAGTTTGCCCAATTAGATATTGTGTCTGGAGGCAATATGGCAAATGATCATCCTCATATAACCACTCTGGACATCCCAAGTATGGTCTCCATGTAAACTGTACCATGGCATCAATGACATGTCTGAAGTACCTTGTATCTCCCATATGGTGCTGAGTATTAGCCCCCGCATAATGGAAGGCATATGGTGCTCCATGTTGTACATCAACTATGACTAGTGGATGAAAGATGGCAATGTGTTCCCATGCCCATACCATCAAGAGCGTGGTACCACAACTCATAGACTGTGCCTCTCGATAGGCTATATCATGTAAATCAAAATATAACATGCCGAGAAGACAGGGACCCCAAGCATACACCTCCTACTGCTCTAGCATACCAACTAGCATCTCTCCCCATCCCATAGGAAATCCATGACCTCGACAGTCAAGGAGGACTATACCACCTATCAATGTACACAATAGACAAAACCTATATGACTGCCTATATCTTTGTGCTAGTAGATGCCACCTAATCTCATAGTGGTCAATGCCTAACTATTTGATATCAACATTAAGGTAATATATGCACATCTCAGCAAAACCCCTCTAAGTATCGTACATCACCCTAGTGCCTCTAATAGGAAGTCTCAGAATCATGTAGACATCCTCCAATGTAACTATAGCCTCTCAAGTAGGTAGGTGAAATGAGGAAGTCTTCGAGTGCCACCATTCACATAATGTCATTAGTATCCCCCGGTTTGCCCAAATGATGGGCATATTTGTCACATGGAGGAGACCCAAATGCCATAAAAATCATTTCTTTGTGCTTCACAAATTGTTTCGAAAATGAAAAGTCGATGGTATTGACTTCCGCTTATAAACAGGGTCCAAAATAACCTGCAATGGCATTATACATGCCTTATATCAGAATCAATCATCTATCCTAATGCAAAGTGATAGAGTCAAATGGTAGTTAAATGTGTCATTCTTTTGAAATTGCATCACAAGAAACCAAATGCATCATTTTATTTTTCACGTGCGTCATAAAATTTCAAATGCGTCATTTTAAATACAGATGTGTCATTTTAAATCACAAATGCATATGGAAATATCAAATGCGTGTCAAAATCAAATGTGAAAAATTACAACCATGCAAACAACCATCCACGATAAATGCAAATGCGATGTGATATTTACAAATGTGTTGAACAAAAATCGAATGTGTTTACTATAAATGCAAATGCATAACAATATTTCACATTCGTTGACTTCAAAAACAAAAGTGTCAAAATATTAAATACCTATGCTAAGCATCAAACATGAATTTGAAAAATGCATTGAACCGCATAGAAATGTGTTGATTACACATTCAAATGTGGCTTTTCAACAAAATGACGCATCACAAAAAATAAAAATAAATGCATGAAAAGGCACGAAAACCAAAAATTCAAAAGTCAAGATCGAGGTACATACCGGGGAGCCCACATCGGCTGGCCACCTGAAGGTCCAAATCCTATATGAATGATGATGGGTGTGAAGAATAGGTGACATCTTCGCTGAGGGAGCAGAGCAAAAATATCAAAATTTGAAGCTATGTGGGTAAAAATGAATGGATTTTTACCCCATTTTCTATTTAAACGTAGGGTTTTGGTGGCATTCCTTTTTACTAGCCGCATCAACTTCCAACTTCAATTGACCTGTACCTGTCCCTAACACTTCCAACTTCAATTCCATCAACTCCACTGCATTTTTGGCTATCTAATGGACTAATCCGGACTATTTCCAATTTTTTTTGAAATTTTTCAAAAATTTGTCAATTTTCCTGAGGGGGCATACCTTTATCTTTCTTACACCGAGGCATTACTGGGGCATATTTTTAATCGATTTTCTTTGATACAACGTCAAAATGACATTGTATCAAAGAGGGAAAAATGTAGACACCAAAATTTGGTTTAAACCTATCACTTCAATATTCTTCATAATTTGTATTTCCATGGTCATGATTAAATAATGTCAATTATTTAATTGTTCTCTAAAATTCTTCATTTCTTTATTAATTAAATAAATCAATTTATTTAATTAATTTACCTTAACATTTATTCTTTTATTAATTAAATAATCTTAATTATTTAATTAATTCACTTTATCTTTATTCTATCTTATTAATTAAATATTTTTTATTTATTTATTTATGTTACTAATTAACCTTATCCTTCTTGTATAATTTAATTTCCCCTTTATCATATGTCAACTATAATTAAATAAATCCTTTATTTATTTAATTATTCATTTAAATCCCTTCACCACTTAATTAAATAAATCTTATTTATTTAATTATTCTTCAAATATCAAATCTTGATTAAATGAATTATTTAATTCATAAATTCTATTTTAAGGTATTCCTCTATATTTAGATAATTGTGCAAATTATCTAAGTATTCACTCTTTCCCAACTCAAGATCTATTTAATTTGGTCAGTTAACTTTGGATTTAGTGTCTGAGTGGATTTTATGAGTAATCTCTTTGTCATATCATTCAGTCATCTAGTTCTAACTCAATTGTGTGTACATCCATATTAATTAAATATTCCTATTTAATTAATTAAATCTTGTGCATGCGTTCTGTTGATGGTGTTTTTATGCACTTTTCAACATAGGCAGTGCGTAAATGCATTACCTCTCTTGAAATACAATATTCCACAATCAAATTGCAGAACACTATCCCAAGGTCTCTAATGTCAGGTCTTGACAATGCTTGGAATATTTTAGTTGTTTGATGTGATTTGCTGGAATCACAAGGCAGTCTTACGTAGGAAATGCAAAGCATGGATACAAAACATGGAAGTTGGATCTTGAAATAGAGTTCTTAGGATGAAAGTCATTATGCATTGGCTGTAGGTTCAAACAACAGTCTTAGACTCCATTTTGTTGTTGGATTTGGATTTACAATGTGCAATGAACCTTAACATAGGTCAGTTATTAAAAAAAAGAAAAGAAGGCGAGGAAGAGGGAAAGTTCCTAGGTTTGCAACTAGCTATGAATAGTGACAATGGAGTTCCTGCAATGGACAATTTCTCAAAATAATATCCCACTTAACCAGGGATTTCACAGTGTCATGAAAATTGTGCTATCTTCTAAGGTCTGCAGATATTTTATCCTTCATCCACCACATACATGCATGAATCAAAGATAAATGTTTTGGAGCAGCTTTGAAATCAAGTCCAGGCTAACTTTGCACAACTGTCTACCATCAACAAACAAAAAAAAGTATGGACAAAGAAATCATCAACATGGTAGGAATGTTCATAATCACTGAACAACATTTCTAAAATCTATCCAAAGAAAGAAAACAACTAACTAGAATAGTAGTAAAACCTAAGTCAAACATCTAATATTGGAGACTGAATCAAGTAACATGAGAGAAACCAAGAAAATACACCAAGTCAATGCCCTTTCCTTATAAATTTATTCAGCATGTCTTTACAACAACTCAACTCTCACTTTGCAAATGAGAGGAGAGCCCTATTTATAGTTTTCCAAAAGTTTGATGAATGGCCAAGATTAATTCTTATTGTGTGGCCAAGATTCATTACAAAATAGGGTTTCACCTACCCCCCATTATCCAGCAATTTAAAAATTACATTTTATCTTTACCCTATTTCGTCCTCTTGCTAATGGCACTATAGCTCTTTTGTTATTTAGCGGATTGCTATTTTTACTGTAGCTACTCTTCAGAAAGTTCTTCATCTTTAGTCGGGCTATCCTCCTGCCCCTTGGAAGTTGTGTATTTGATGAAGTTGAGGATGACCACCTAGAGTTTGTCTATCTCGATGATTTTGCATCGTAGCGCCTGGTAGCTCCATTCCTTTGCATTATCTTCCAGCCTTTTCCAATCCTCATCATACTTTGAGCCTTGGTCTCTGAACAGCTTTGATTGATCAAAGGCATGGGCAACAAAACTCAGGAATTCCATTGTGATTTCTCCAGCCATCCCGTCCTCCATCTTCTCCTGGAAGTAGGGTTTTATCTTTTTCAGATCCATTTGCACAGTGGGCATATCATAGTCCGTCATCAGCTTAAGGTATCAAGCACATTCTGCTTGGATTTATTTGATCCACTCAATGTTCGGATCCACCTTGCTCATGATTTGCTCCAACATCTCCTTTCGATTGTCAAAGTCTCTGCACCATACATCCATCAGCCAATGATCTTCTTTCTTAAATGCGAGCTTCTTCTCCCATGTGGCTTCAGGCAATTGAAGGATAGCTTTGATCCTTGGGAAGGTGGAGTTGTAGGTTGCAGGGAAGTCGGTGTAGAGTTTCTTTGTGCTCTCCAGAGACTGCATTAGGTCCAAGAACTTATTGGCTATTCGCACAGCCCGGCTAATTCCCATATTTCTGACATATGAGACTCGTCGGAACTAATCCTTTGTGGTCTTCTCCAAGTTCTTTCTTCTTTCCATTTTATCGATCTGCTCCTTGGAAAGCAGCTGAGGTGCGGCCGTGGATGTAGTAGGCAGGTCGTCTACCAAAGACCATTGTTGTATGTAATATGTTAAGGCTGCAACCTATGCCTTGAGCTCATCCTTCGAGATTTTATCTTGTTTTATCAGGTGCACCACTGTAGCCACTGACTCCTCAAGGTGCTCGACCTTCTATTCTCTAGTTGCGGTCCCCAAGTCAATGGTGGAGATGTTATAGCTTACCCCAGCTTGGCCAATCGTGGGCGTTGCAATTTGTGTCGCTCGAGAGCCGGAAGCATTCATCCTTACTTTGGATCGGACCTTGGCCTTCTTCTCCTTCTTCGTCGTGATTTGGGCTCAAGCCAAGATGGCCTCTAACCTCACCCTTGGGTCCTTCAACACAGGGGTCTTTCTTTCGAGCTACTTCTCCAACCATTCGGGCATAGTAGATTTCCCCTTGGGTGAATCATGGTCACCCTCATCCTTCTCGGTCAATGCCAAGATTTCTGCCTCCTTTTCTTTTGGGGATTCTCCTTTCCTTTTGGCAGCATCTTCCTCCTCTTCATCAGAGTCATGGACAAATATGAGGCGTTTAATAGGTAGCCCGGTGGGTGGTTGCTGAATGGGGCTTTCTTTTCTTACTATTTCTTCTTCCTTCTTTTCCTCAGTACCCTCAGCCTCGGGGCTTTTGACGATATGGGTTCCAGCCTCAGATAGATCCTTTTGCTGCTATTCTTCTGGTGGTTGCCCTTCTTTATCATGGGGTGACCCTTCTACCTTCGCCCCAATGTCCTTCAGCTATTGTGCCATTTCTTCCTCAAGGTCATCATCAAAGGTCTGAATGATTACTTTAGCATCAGGGTTGTCCTCCTCATCCCCACTCTCGGAAGAGCCCGTCTCCTCCTCATAAACCACCCTGTCAATGGTTCGGTGTTTGCACTCTGGGTGCTCATGATACTCATCAGCCTCCTCCTCGACAGACTTCGAGGCTTCCCACTCTCGTTCTCCAACTCCTTTGAGATTAGCATTGTGGCCTCCATAGCTAGTGGCCCTGTCGGTGGTTGTGAAGGTTGAGCAGTTGCAAGGACTTGGGGAAGGGCTACTTGGAGAGTTGGATCCATCAAGATCTGGGAGAGCTCAGGGGGAAGGTTTTGCATATGTCTTGTAAGAGCCTCGGGCATAGTGGCAGTGGGAAGAGGTGTTGTTATGGTTTCCAGAGGGAGTGATGTGATTGGTGACATGGCAGCAGAGGAAGGGGGAGTGGTCATGCTAGAAGAGGAGTCAATAACTATTACAGACTCGGTCGGAGGTGAAGGGGCAAGATGGACAGAAATGTCCACTGCTGGCGGGGATGTAGCGACCATAGCCAGGGAGGTGGGTGGTGCAACAGGAGGGGCGAAGAGATCCAAGGAAGGCTACAATTGATTCGTACTTTCTGCTTTCCTCTCTTGGATTGAAGATTGTTCTGCAGTACTCCCTGCCTTCTTGAGCCTTTTGGGAGGTGAGCCTCCTGCTTCTTTCTTTGCATGGGCCTTGGGGTCCGGAGATTGCTCTGTTTCTGTTCCTTTTCTTTTCCTAGACCTGGTGATAGGAGGAGACTTGGAGGTCCCGCTAGTTGACATGGTGGCAGCAACATCCTCTGTGGCACTCGGCTCACTTTTGAGCCCCTCATAAGTCAGGATTACTCTCTGTCACTTTAAATGAGCCACCTGCCCATCGATCCACTCCTTGGTACGAGTTAAGATTGGTTGGGTTATGGTGTCTAGGTCATCGACCTCCAGTTCATCCCAGTCAATTGATGGTATTGGTAGGTTGGTGACTGCAGGTACCTTAGATGCATGATAGTGGACTCATCCTCCTCGACTTGGTCTGGTACGGGAAATGGCTGCACCCTTCTTAGGAACTACACAATCATTCACATGTAGTGCCTTGCGTGCACTTCTTTGTCATCTTGGCAGTCGGCCCAGAAATCCTTAATGTGATGGAGATGGGCATACGCTAGCCCTAGTGCTTTCCTGATGTGGCCATGCGGGTCCATCCGTGGGCGGGAAGTGTGTAGGTAGAAATGGCAATCCTTCAGTTCCTTCTCGGAGTTACCAGCACACTGGGAAGTCTGTAATCAGTACATGCCTTGGCCAAGGGTCATGGGGTAGGAGATCCCCGCTATATGTTTGTTGCTAAATATTGCCTGTAAGTGTTGGAGTTGCCGAGAGAGCTCTTGGAGGATGATTCGATCATTGGGATATCGAGGCAATCTATTTGGCCTTTCAGTAAAGCCTTGGGCACAGATGTATGTAAACTTTGGGTATTGGATATAGAGAAAGGCGTATTGCTTCAAAAGTGCTCTAGCACTGTGGGAGACCCTCCTTTCGAAGTCTCCGGCAATCAATCTGATAACATGGCCAATGAAGGCATCATTTACCCTACAGTAGTCTCTCTTGAAGTTCTGGTACTGGAGCTGTGGATATTTATCAAAGTCTTTGAGTCCTCGCTTCTGCCCCTAATCGGGTGTCACAAACAACTCGTTGTACTATTTTTGATCTGCCAAGGAATAGACAAGGTAGGAAGTCATATAGAATTTGGAGCTCTTTTTTACGTTGACAAATTGCTCATGGAAGCAGTTGCTTATGATTCCTCCCCAGTAGAACGAAACCTTTGTTGTGACGTCCTCGTTTCCATGCAAGATCTGCTCAATGAAATATACCATCCATTCTTGGAAGTAGGCGGCCGTAGGAAGACCCATAACCCTGCTTAACATGGTTACTAGGTCATGGTAATCCTCATGGAAATCGCTACAGAAGAGCTCCTGAGGAACTTTCGCAGCACTGCCCCATCTTTCCTTGAGCCAATGTAGATTTATTGACTTCTTGCATCCCGTCGGATTATCATCCCACGCTGCCTAGCATTCTTCTAAGCTGGGGACCTCCATCTGTTAGAATGTGGGAATGTGGAAGGTCTTGGTGATCCCTTCTGGCAACATGTCAGCGAGAATTTTTCCCTCCTTATCAATAATTGTCCTTGTGTCGGTTTGGTACGCTTCCCGACAAGCCATGACCAATTCGGGCACCACGAGGGATGGAGGGAAACTGACAGCCTTGGCTATTCCACTCTACCTTATCAATCTGGCATTCTTTGTTGTCAGGTTGACCTTGACTCTCTACGTGAATTCATTGATATCCACCTTGCCAATGTTGGTGTCCATGATCTCCTTCCAATCCGTGGTGACTTTTGAGTGGAGCGGCTCGCCCTGGAATTGGTACTTCATCTGATCTTTGTCTTCCTTCCCCCGAGGGGTCCTTCCTGACTTCTTACCCTTGTCCTTTTTGGTGGATGCCCCTGAAGTTCTTGCACCTAATTCCATATATTCTACAAGCAAGGGAAAAGTTAGCACAATAGATCATCAAAAATATTCATGTTAGTCAACATCTTGAAAATAACATCTATTTCGACCAATCAACTAAGCATGTCATGATCTTTTATCTCTAGATGTTATTGATTTTTTGATTAAGGGCATTTGGACAATCTGGGCCCAGAGGGCCGGACTTCCCCAGCAGGAATGCTGTCTAGAAGGGAAAACACAGCGGAAGGCCCCCAGAGAATTTCTTTGGTCAAATTTTAATATTTCAAGAGGTTGGCAATGAAGAGGACCAAAATTCAGCATGTGGGTCGAAGTTAGATTCCAGATCTGGGTTCGTTTGGATCGATTTAGAAGAGTTCGGAAGTCTCAAGCTGGAAAGCGGTTGAGAGATAACAGTTTGGGACGGCGGAATCATCATGAAAATTCGGAGACGAAACTCTGGGGTCCAGGGCCCGTAGGGCCAAAGGGTGGCCGGCAATATGTCATTTCATCTCTGAACACTCAGGCCGGCGGCACCGGGAATGCGTTCGAACTTCGCCTTTGGGATGGTAAACATCGGACGGAAGTCCGGGGGGGAAACCTGACAGTAAGAGCCTGGCGGCATGGTTTTCATTTTTGAGCTTGGCGGCGATCGGCAGGACGGAGCCCAGGGATCACTGGGTGGGATTCTCTGTTGGTAACGGTGGTCGAGGACAGGAGTCCCAGGCCACAAAGCCTAGCGAGCAGAGAGCCATTAGTAGTTCATGAGGCATCCGGCGGCAGACGGGAGCTTGGGGCCCAGTGATCGGATGGACGAGGTGAAATCTCCTCGATGGTGGGAGAAAGGCAGACTTCCAGGAACGGATGTCCGGACACCGAGACTCGAGAGATCTGAAGGACGCCGCTCGAGAAGAAAGGCCAATAGCAGGGAGAAGGGCGGGGCCCGGAGCACGGAGGGCATCAAAGAGTTTGTCGTGAGGTTAGCGGAAAAGGAAGCAAGGACACTCGACGTTCGGAGCCTGAAGACCAAAAGGACAGCATGAGTTAAATCGCTAGAAGACAAAAGTGAACGGGAAGGCGGAGCCCGCAGATCGGGACGCTGGACGAGTTTCACCGCAGAGGATGGTAAAACACTCGCGGAACTGCGGAGGAGGAACTCTGGGGTCCCGGGCCCAAGAGGCCCACAGGACACTTGTTCAGTATGAAGTTCTCACGGCGAGGAAAAGGTCGGGATCCGGCAACCAGGAGGCAGGGGTTAGACTGCAGTTTGAAACAACGACACCTAAGGTAAACTTCAGATGGAGAAGTCCGATGGGACAGGCCTAGAGGGAAGAATCACCAGTGGTGGTAAGGTTCTCTGTTTGAGTTAGGACGGTCAAGACAAGCCCCGGGCCTGACGGAGACAATCTCCCTATGCGAAGAACAACCGCGGCGAGAAAAAGTCCCGGATTGGCGAGGAAGGCATTATAGAAGGTTTTCTCAAGTTTTATCACTTGGGTTATGTGCGCAATCTTATGTTTTACTACCTAATGCCCTCTTAATGATTTGTTCATTCATTTAAATCCCTCGAAATTATGAAACAAAGCTCGGGAAGGGCAAACGGATGGCCTACCTCAAACACGCTATGTGGGGAGACGTGGGATCCACCTACGGTCGACGAAATGATGCTGATGGTGGCGAGCGTGACGATGTCGAAGATGGTGGGCTCCAAATAACAGTTTGTCCAATTGCTCTGCAATCTTGTGAGATGAAAATGATGGGTCAGAGTGGGTATTTTATACCCCTAATCGCCATTAATGTTCGTATTTAATGTAGGTACGACAGAAAAAAAAGTTGGTGGATTCAAATGTCGGTGACAGCGGCGGGAGAACCGGGGCCCGACAGCTAGGGAGACACAGAATGGCGGCCACTTTAAGTTTTAACTTGGTCGAACAGTGGTGGCGGGGAGCGGGTTGGGGTCTGGAAGGCGGAGTTCTGCCAAAGATCCGCCGTCAGGGACGGCGAAACCATCACAAAATTCTGGATGGTTGGGCCCGGGACACCTGACGGTAGTCAGGGACCCTCAAAGATTTCGGTCGGTGGAAAGGTTGGCGGGACCCAGGGGCGGGACGCCGCAGGAAGCCCGTCGTCGTTGATTTTGAAACACAGACGGACCCCCGGAAGCGGACCTCCGGGGTCCGGGGTTCGGGGGGCGGGGCACCGCTCGAAAAAATTTCAACAAGTTTTTTTTTTGTAGACGACAGATAGGGATTCGGACCTCGAGGTCCAGAAGGACGCGGAGCGGACGCTACCAGGAACGGCAGTTCTAGTGGGGAAACCCAGAGAGAGAATCCTGAACGGCTGGGCCCGGAGCCGTTGGCAGGGACAAACTACTAGAGGGATTCCACGAGGCACCGAAATGCAGCAAAATTAAAAGGGGAAGGCATGGTCGATTTATGGTGGGACTTTGAAGCAACATTGACCATCAGAGACATCAAAAAGGGAGGCATGCAAAACGAGGCAGTGACAAAATGACCCGACAAGGTGAAAGAAAAGAGGGTCCCTGTTCCGAACGGGGCGTGTGTGCTAAGGGCACAACACGTTCGAACAAGACGTTGCTTTAATCCTATCTTTATCTTTGTCATGCAAAGATAATTCTTCTATTTTTGAATACCAAACTAAAAGATTAAATCATTTATTTAATCTTTATTTTTATTTCTAATTTGTATCACTCATGTCACTACTAACAATTATCATAATGCATGTCTAATATTTTGATCTCAACCATCCGTCAATCTTTCGATCCTAATGTATCATTTGAATGATCAATTTTCTATAAATTGATCTGTCCTTCATCATTTCAATATCTCTCAAAATTGTATGACTTTTGGAGCAATTATCTTAAATCTTTGATGTCTCGTCATTATCACAAGACTTAGGCTATGCTTGCACACAAATACTAAAAATTTGAGGGTAAGTACACTATACAGACGAAATGGAGAAGAATAATGGAGGTTATTCAATGGAATTGATCGTATGTTTGGTAAAATAGTTTCTTTTATGCATGTTGTTCTTAGCTTTCCTTTTTGCTCGATTATCTAGCTTTAATGATTTTTAGTATAGTTTGAATAGATTAGATTTGAATTTCTTAACTCTCTCATGTATTTTTCTCTGAGCTACAAATCCTAATTTGTGCACTGAGATAATAACTTCAATTTCCATCAACGACAACACTAGAAGCCATAAACAATCTCCCCAAGCCATATGCCAACAATCTCCCCCTTTGGCATTGATGGCACCACTTAGTGAACAATGACTAACTGTTGGAACCAAAACTCAAAATTCAAAAACACAACAAAACACTGCTCCCCCTTAGAATGTTAAGACAATTTTCACTGCTCTCCTCCCCCTTTGACATCAATGAAAAAAATTTACTGCTTACTCTCCCCTTTTTCCTTTTTCCAAAAGAAAAATTTAACTGCTCTCTCTATTCCCCTTTGCTAAATAGAAATTTGAGAAATTACAATTGCTACACAAATTAGAAAATGATTTTATACTTATCCTTTATCTTCGAAAGAAATTTCTTCCAATCATCTACTACAATCCCAATAATTATTATCAAACTGTTGTTTATTAATGTTCGGTTGATGATCTAAATGAGGGATTCAGGAATTATAATCACTTCTTCTAGCTTCTCTCCTTTCTTTAGAATCTCAATTTGCTGCTTCATTCTACATTCAGTTAGATCTTTCACTTTCCAAAAAGTGTCCATAAGAGTGTTACTAGCAGAGTGAACCTTTGTATGCTTAGTCTGCAACTCATTAATCTTTTTCTTGATAGCTCCATCCTAGTCCTGAAGCATATTGTAATCTTGACCAATTCTGATGAATTCACTCTCAATTTGCTCTAGCTTATCCTTGTATTTACCAACCACATGTGGCCACCGAGACAATAATTGTAGACCTTATTTTTTGAGTCAATCCATTGCCTTAATACATTCATTCTCTTTTTTAATTTGGTGAGAGATAGCCTAAATTGCTCCTTCAGATGCAAAATTACTTCTTCCTCTTTCCTGTCCAGAGGCATAGAGTCCATAGCCTCCCTGATACATTCAATCAATTCTTCTAGAAGTAAATTCTACAAACTTTCCAATTCAATATTGTTGTGCACAAAGTATCCGCCTAGAGTGTCCTCAATGGAGTCATGTTCATATGGTGGTCCATTTAACCATATGTCAACAATAATTTTCATTCCATCTTCCTCCTGAACAATCTGTAGTATCTTTTTTTTGAATAAATCACCTTCTTCATCACTTTCTTCTACTATCACCACATCTAATTCATCTCTTGGAGCACGTAATCATCAAAATCTTCATCTGGTATATCCACAATTACTTGCTCTTTTTCTTTTTCTTCAGTTCTTGGGGATTTGTGTGCTAGAGTAATGTCATCTACAAACTCTAGAGCCCTTTTTTTCTTCTTCTCCACCTTACTGGAAGAGGACCCAACTTCAACTACTCTTATCGAAAGAGAGATGCCAACTATTCTAAATTTTCCCAACAACTCTCTAAAGAAATTTTTATAAACTTGCTCATAGTTTTCCAGAGTATTGAAATGCTTAAAAATTTTCTTACAAACAAGTTCATTTTCTTTCCATACCACATTGCCATTTTGAGGCAAGCAATTTAGAAAATACATCATAATTCATATAACTAGGGTACCAAACCTAAAAGCGTAATTTGCATCCTTTTTCCATTGCACATTTTCCATCAATTGATCCTTCATTAATCCACATAGATCAAAGTCTTCATCTTCTATTATCATTTTGTGCAAAATGTAAACTGCACCTGCTGAGGTTGATCCTTCCTTGTTTCTGAAGAAAATTTTATGTGAAATTCCATGTGCAATGTACCTCGTTATTGGATCTTTGATTGTTGAAATTAATAGAGCTCTTTGATCTCTTGTCACTTTGGTTAGGGTTCGACTTCCTTATTCTAAATCGACTTCTTTTTTAGAACATCTCAAATATTAAATAATCCTATTAAATTTTTTATCACCTCTCTTGAAATTTGATAGGGTTTCTCAGAGTAAGGATATCATCATCCAATTTGTTCAAGATAAACTTGACCACTTATGCATTGATGAAATAGGGAAACTCATTCCAGATGTCCAAACTCTTATGTTTCGCACCTTCAAGCCACTTCAATTCACTGGTTGGCAACAAATTTCTTATATCCTTGATCTTCCTACTACTATATTCATCCAAAGTCACTGTTCCTTTGATTTGCTTCATTTTACTTTCTATACCGAAACAAGGTTTTCTACCAAGCACAAAATTTCAAAATTCTGTGAGCAACTAAAGTACCTAAAGAATTCATCGCCAAATTTTCTTTACTCCTTTGATATTTCACTACACGGGCTCTCCTTCTGTTCTCCTACAATGCAAGGTGATAAATGATGGTTCCAAATACCCTTTTATGACTTCATGAACCTAACCTTTTTAGTTGCATTAAATACTTTTCCCTAGGAGTTTCAGTAACTCTGTTTTCTCATACAGTAAAAGAATTTTTTTCCTGTGGACTTCTACTTCACATGTTCTTGCATAAATGATCACTGATACTTTTTCAAACTTTTATCATAGGGACTAACAATTTTCTACATTTCCATGCTAGCTACTGATAGGGGGCCAAAGGATCTTCCTTGAAACACTCCCCCTAGGCCAATGACCTAAGCTCAATTTTTGAGGGATTACCAGAGGGATTTCTAGAGGCAGCTTTCAGTACAGGATTATTTCCTTCATTAGATCCACTCTTCCTTACCCAGATTTTCTTCATCTAATCTCTTATTTCTTCCACAGTCACTTTTCCTTTTCCTTTATCATTTTTCTATGAATTTCTTTCTTGATATACCGGATGTCTTCTATCCATGTTCCAGTTCCTCCAGAATATTGCAATGTAACCAAATATGTTGCACTATAACACATCAAATTTCTCTGTCTAGACTACTCATTCCACTAATTTCCTCTTGATTTGCATTGATTAGAAACATGCCCAAATCTTCCACAAGTATAACATTTAACATTTCTTAAATTGACAGACATACTTCTGCATTCAACAGACTTGTGACCTAGCTTTTTGTAATTAAAACACTAACCGGTAAATGATAGACTACTTGAATTTATTTTACTTCTACACTAAGAAGCCATATGATGAAATTTATTACAAGAAAAGCAGTAACCATTAAACTTTTGAGCATTGGATTATCTTACCAGATACCTTTTGCCTTTGTTCATCTAATTTATTTGTCTAGAATTCTTATGTTAAGATTTAGAGCTTTCTTCCTTCTCATATCCAAGACCTCACTTATCATTTTCATCCTTTTTTCCTTTAGTCAACTCATCAAGCTTAGCCAAACTAATCCTAAACTTCTCCTTGTACTCATTTGTAGTAGTGAGTTCATTATTGAGAATGACTATCTATCTTTCAAGTTCTTGTTCATTGTTTCTAGACTATTGCAATTCAATCTCCAGCTGAATAAATCCATTATTTACTCTACTGCATTCTTCAAATTTTTCTTTTAAGGATTGAGCCAGATTCTCCTCATTTTTATTCCTTTCTTCAATCTCCTTAGTTAGCTTCATTGCCACAGATTCCATCTCAGGCTTCAGAGTAGCATTATTTCTAGCAAGTTTTTCACATTCTTCAGTTATCTCTTTTAGAGTCTGATTTAGGTGAACATCTTCCAAGTTTTTATTTTCTTTCTACTTCAACTGATCACAAAGTTCCTTCCTCTTTTCTCTTGACTCATTGATTTTATCCTTCAGTGATTGAATGAATTTCTCAACATCCACAAGATTTGCTCTTAATTCCATGACTTTTGCTTTAGACTAATCAAGATCATCAAGTGCCACCATAAGCTTCTCTTGAAGACTAGAGTCCATTGTATTCCAAGATCTACCGCATGTTGTTAAACTTCTACAGAGGAACTGTGCTTTGATACCAATTGTTGGACTCAGGGAACACTAAGAAGGGGGGTGAATCAATGTTTAGTAAATTTGACTTTCAATTCAGATCTCTTAAATCATTTTCAACACATAAACAAAAATAAAGATGCAAGCACATAAACAAGATGATCAAGACACCATAACACCAATATTTTTACGCGGAAACCCTATTAGGGGAAAAACCAATGTGGAGATTAATCTACAATTTATACTCTATTAAAATTATGAACCAAAGGTCTGAATGCACTTGCATTTAGGCACACTGCTCAAAATAAGGAAGGATCACTGCCTTACAAAATTTTTATGATTACAACAAAATGAATTGAGAAGATAACATCTACAAATTCCTAGATTCAATTCTGGTGAAGCACATAAAAAAAATGCTTAATCTTCTGTCTAATCCTGCAACTTGCTATGCTCTGCTTCACCCTAATTCACAATAATCTTCTTCTGCTCAAGCAAAATTTACTCAACTGATCTTTTGATGTTCACTCATACATATGTTCTACTCTTTTTTCACATTTACACCTTCTCACCACTTCGTCCTCACACCAAAAATGAATTACTGATCTCATATATATCTGCTAGCAAAGATTTTAATCACTTAAGTCAGCTTCAACAAAATATGAAATATTCTCCAACAGTCAGCTCAAATCACAAGTTATATTTAATGTGCACCCATAAAGGTTGGCTAAGATATAGTTGGGACCCAAAAAAATATTCTAAAACTTAGAAACAATTAAACAACTACTCCTTATACATCTGCAACACACTCCATTCATTGTGTTAGCCATAATGAGAAAATAAATAGAAAATCATTGTATTGTATCTCCTAACTCGTACATCGATTGCTACAACACCGCAAAAATTACCAATAAGGTAACATACATGCTTAAAAACCTTTCATGGAGATCCACAACACAAAATAATGATCCAATGAAGCATACAGATTGATTAACTAACCAGATACCATGTTCTTCATGCTTTCAACCTGTAACACACTATCTTCTACATTTTCTGCCAGTATAAGTAGATCCTGATCTATGGACCAAGATAATGACTTCAGTTGCCATCAATGACAACACTAGAAGCCATAAACAATCTCCCTAATCCATATGCCTATTGGAACTATAAAATTTTAAAATTTTTATAGTGATTTACACTCATAAGTTTCCCAAAGAAGTCCATATCTTGAGGGTGCTGTCATAATAGTGGTTTACAATTCCTGAGAGGAACGAATTTTAGCTAAAATCACATATTTTTAGAAAATATAATGATTTAAGCCTTTAAAAGTTCTATTTTAAGGATTCCAATTGAAGAGGATTTGATCAAATCACCTTAGATCAAACCCCCTTGGATAGAACCTCGCTAGTTTTAAACCATACCTATAAATGTGTCTCCTTTACACCTATCGAATGCTGATAAAAATCACTTTTGATTTAGCTTTTGGGGGATCAAATGAATTCATTTAAAATTTATTTCAAATGATTATGGTATTCCTCAAAACAAGCTATCCAATGAATATAATTTTAATATGTTTTTGGTTTTGTTATGTATTTGTTTTTAAGTTTTATTAAACATAGGTTTTCATCAAAATGAATTTCTTTTGTTCTTCACATGTGGAAAAATAGAAGATTATCAAAAAAAAAAATTGAAAAATATGAGTGCACCAGATATTGAAGTCCTTGATCCAACAAAAAAATAAATAAAATTTTGACATATACAAAAAAAGTTATGCTATACACAAGAGACTTGTCTCAATTGTAATTCATTTGACTTTGAAACTTGATTAAGGAAAAATATTCAATAAAAACTATCTAACCAAGTGGAAGCACTAGATATCAAAGTTACAAATCTAAATTTGAAATAATTAGAATTTTATCCTTCATGGAAAAAAGGTTATGCGTTATACGGTGTGCGTCACTTTTTTAAAATGTTGTTTTCTGAAAAAAATCAATTTTTGTGGGAGATGGAAAAAGAAGTGCAATTTGATTCCAAAAATTTTGAAAAAAATATTTTTAGAATCTATAGACAAAATCTGATGAGACTGTAGTTTGCACCTTCTTCAAATTCTTCATAGTTTAGCCGCTATAGGTGCCCGAATGTGAAGATTCAGTTAAAAATAATAATTTTAGTGTCCAGTTTGGCCAAAAATTGTAAACCACTATTATGGGATCACCCTTGAATATAAAATTGATGTAATTTCCTCTGCATATCATGAATACCAATGATCACATCAGTATTGACCATTAGATACCATAAATTTCCTCTAAGAAAAAATATTTGAACAAATAGTTCATATCAACGTGAGAAGATGCAAGTCTCTCCAATTCATAGGTTCTATCATTTCAGTGCAGGGGTTTTAGGCACAACGGCGAGAGGGTAAAATTGTTATATCAATTAGATTACTTGGAAGGATACATATTGGAAAGACATAGCTCATGGTCTCACCGATGAAGAAATTCATCGGCAAGACAAGCACTATCAAGGTGAGATCTATAAGTCAAACCGAGCCCATATGTCTTACCGATGAAATACCATCGGTGAGAAATCCATCTTGTCTCACCGGAAGCATGAGGAAGAATATCGACAAGATAATTACTATTGGAGTAAGTTTAGCATGTCCCCCCAATTCTCCATGTCACACCAATAGGGGTTACATCGACAAGAATCTTTGCGACATACTTGAGATCGAAGGAATGAACATTGGGGAGACTTATAACATCAGAGAAACTACTAAATATCTCAATGATACATGATCTCTTGCCAATAAATATACGAATGGATTAAAAGGTTCATCGGGGTGATACTTGGCGATATCTATGTAGTATGGAACAAAAGGATAAATTGTGTGAGATCGGTGAAAAAGATATAATGTCTCCCCGACTAATAGTGTGTTTAGTGAACGTTGGCCTAACCTAAATAAAAAAGATCACCCAGAGGTTTGAATTATCTTGCCGATGGAAAGCATTTGATGTGATAGTGAGAATTTAAAAAGTTTTGCAAACTCATGCTCAAAGTTGAAACATTAATGGCAACATGAACACACAATGAACTAGATAATTTCCTAAATTGAAGAACAATAATTGAAGGATATTTTTTGTAGAATTGACAGCGGGAGAAATGGGAGAGTGGATGGAAAGCCATAGAGCTTTGCAACAAGATGACTTCACACAAATCTTGTGAGTTCTCTAGAATTTCATTTTCCAATTTTGTGATTTTAAGGAAACATAATGGAAATTATGAGCTCAAAGAAAAAAAAAGGAAAGAGACAAGGTGAGAGTAGTCGCCCTAAATGAAAAAAGAAAAAAATTGATACAAAAAATGAGCCTGGGGTAGCTGAGAGGAAATTGAACCACGACCTAATTGATTAATTGCCCGACTCAAGACCTAAAGCTAGGCACTTTGCGCAGCTTAGGGTAGAGGTGGAGAAATTGTAGGATAACTGAAAGCACATAGGTGATATATGGACCCCGATTAGGGTATATGAGTTATTCATCTTTCATTACTAGCAAAGGAATTGGTATGAACCAGTGTGTAATCCTTGGAAATTTAACATAGGAAAATTAGTTTTCCCAAATGTGTTTGTGGATGTAGAATTGGTAAAAGTCTTAGTTGCTCATTATGACCCAAAGCTCAAAGCTATTTCTGATCCATTGGGAAAACCATTCATACACATATCAGAGACTACAATTTGTGAAGTGTTTAACCTGGAGGGGGTGTGTGATGAAAAAATTATACATGAAGAGATATAAAGAGAGTTCTAGAGAATGGATACCATATACAAGGGTTGGAGGTTACCATTGCATAGACTAAAGAAGGATGGAAACTCAATTCCACTAGAAGATAGTGATGGCCCACCATTTCATGTTGACTTGTTTGAACCATACCTAAAATACACATATTTTTCAGCATGCCAGGTATTAGGGATAGAGGCCCTTGAGTACATGTCAATTGTACCAATGGTAGTTGCAATGGATGTTCAATGCCATAATTCTAGACCTTTTGATTATGCCTCACATATTGTCAAAGGGGTTGATGCAAGATTAATGGCAATAAACAATAGATCTCCCATTTTTCATTTGAAGCATTATTTAATCTTTATGCATATAATATTGTAATATGGACAAGAGTTGAGGTTGTGGCCTAAGAAGTTAAGAGTTTCATAGTTGGATAGGGAAGGAAGATTATTACCAATTTAGCTCTAGACTGTCATCTGTGATAGTAGATTTGCTAATTCTTGTTTTATAAAATTTGAAGAATATTTTGTGAAACCATTGTATAGATTATATAACCATCCTTGTGAATATTCATTATTTGATGAGATAAAAAGGTTTCTCAGACCCAAGGACTTCAATGGGCCTATTAACCACAACTGGGGAGACTGGTATTATTTGGAAGGTGCAACTATGATCAAAATATATGGATTTGAAGATGCACCTTTTATCTTTCCCAAAATGGTGCTTGACAAGATTGCTTATTCAGAGATTGCTAGGCAGTTGGATTATTCATATGTCATGAACCTAAATTCTTTTGGAAAATGGGCATTTATACCCAGCACACTATGCTTTGGTGATTTCACTGTGTTATCAAGGGATGGGTATGATATGGTTCTAAACAAACTATTGCAATACAATATGAAGAAAGGTCCACCACAAAAGGGACTTGATCCAGAGGGGTACATCCACTTTGCTAGGAATAAAATGAACTTGGGTGGGTATGATCATATACCCTATCAGTATGATGATCTGATCAAGAATATGGAGGAAGAAGAAGCAAAAAGGGTTTTTGATGAATACAACAGAGGATTTCTAGATGCAAAACTATTGTCTTCTAAAATTATGGATTTCTAGATACAATCTATACCAAAATAAGAATTCATTTATCCACTCCCCCTTGTGATTGTGGATAAATTGCTTTAGGGAATAAACATAATTCAAATATGCTCCATTCATATAGGTATACCCACCTAGGTCTGGAAGTACCTAAAGAGAAGAAGGTTAAATTCATCATTTGACCTTGTGCGTTAGCCAAAAACGTTGTGAGAGCTTGGCAACCTCTTTTGGTTCAAACCTGCATTTTTGAGACCTAACAGTTTGGTGACTCCACTAGGGAATCATCTTAGAGTTAGGGTCTTTTTCATAGAGTCAAAAATCTTATACAGACTCCACTGCAAATAAGAATTACAACATTTTCTCACTTTTAAAGTGAGTGGTGACTTTGATAAAGCAAAGTAAACATCACATCAACTCAACATGCATGGTAGAAGGTCCCAGTATAAAGGAGTTCCCAATGACAACAAAAAATGGACACATAAGAATGGTAAAGGTAAGAAAGTATCTGATGACATGTACATGACCAATAAAGATAAAGTGAAAAAGCCACATCTTGAGACATACAACTTTTATGATACATTAACAAACGAAAATAGTTCAGTAGGAGGACCTCATACTATTGAAGAAAAAATAAATCCATTCTATTAGCTAGATCCTAATGGAAATGAAGAATTCATGGCTAAACTTGAAGCTGAAAGAGTCAAGAATCAACAAGAGTATGATCATAGAACCGAAGGAGATCAGAATGATCCTATTAATAATGTAGCCCTTGAAGAAAATTATGACTTCATGAATAAGGAGGAATTAAATGCACACTCAAGGTATGAGAGACAAGAAGTGGAAAGAGCAAAAGCAAAGCTTGAGATGAGGCTCCAAACAATAAAGGAACTCCAAGATTTAAAACTGCAGAAAGCTTAAATTAATGCTTAGACAACTAGCCTCTCTAAATACATACCACCTCACAAGCAATGAAATATTAATCTAGGAACTTCAAATCCACAAAAAGCACAACAATATTAGACAGGGAATCAATACATACAACCAAATGTTCCACCAAAAAATGCATCATGTCATCTGAATGCTCAACCACCTCATGGCCATCAATATATGCCACCTCCTCATGCACAATACAATAATCCATTATATACATATCAACATCCTCACAACCTACCCCCTCAGCAACACACAACCATGATCAAACAATTTGACTTAGCAGGATTTCAACTATATCCTTACCTTATGGATAGTAGTTGGAGAGGCCTTGTCCCAAAGTTTAAAATAAGTAATGCAGTCACCGTTGAGGAACATTTAAGGAGTTTTAATGCTTTTATTCAGGATCTAGAAATGCAGTATGAAGATGTATAGATGAGGCTATTTATGATGTCAAGAATTCATTTATCCACTCCCCCTTGCGATTGTGGATAAATTGCGTTAGGGAATAAACACAATTCAAATCTACTCCATTCATATAGGTATACCCACCTAGGTCTGGTAGTACCTAAAGAGAAGAAGGTTCAAATTCATCATTTGACCTTGTGCATTAGCCAAAAATGTTGTGAGAGCTTGGCAACCTCTTCTGGTTCAAACTTGCATTTTTGAGACCTAATAGTTTGGTGACTCCACTAGGGAATCATCTTAGGGTTAGGGCCTTTTTCATAGAGTCAAAAATATTATACAGACTCCACTGGGAATAAGAATCATAACATTTTCTCACTTTTAAAGTGAGTGGTGACTTTGATAAAGCAAAGTAAACATCACATCAACTCAACATGCATGGTAGAAGGTCCCATTATAAAGGAGGTCCCAATGACAACAGGAAATGGACACATAAGAATGATAAAGGTAAGAAAGTATCTGATGACATGTACATGACCAATAAAGATAAAGCGACAAAGACACATCTTGATACATGCAACTGTTATGATATGTTAACAAATGAAAATAGTTTAGTAGGAGAACCTCATACTCTTGAAGAAAAAATAAATCCCTTCTATCAGCCAGATCCTAATGGAAATGAAAAATTCATGGATAAAATTGAAGCTGAAAGAGTCAGGAATCAACAAGAGTATGATCATAGAACTGAAGGAGATCAGAATGATCCTATTAATAATGTAGCCGTTGAAGAAAATTATGAGTTCATGACTCAAGAGGAATTAAATGCACACTCAGGGTATGAGAGACAAGAAGTGGAAAGAGAAAGCAGAGTGTGAGATGAGGCTCCAAACAATAAAGGAACTCCAAGATTTAAAACTGTAGAAAGCTTAAATTAATGCTTAGACAACTAACCTCTCTAAATACATACCACCTCATAGGAAATGAAATAATAATCCAAGACCTTCAAATCCACAAAAATCACAACAATATTAGATAGGGAATCAATACATACAACCAAATGTTCCACCAAAAAATGCATCATGCCATATGAATGCTCAACCACCTCATGGCCAACAATATATGCCACCTCCTCATGCATAATACAATAATCCATTATATCCATATCAACATCCTCACAACCCACCCCCTCATCAACACACAACCATGATCAACAATTTGACTTAGTAGGATTTCAACTATATCCTTACCCTATGGATAGTAGTTGGAGAGGCCTTGTCGCAAAGTTTAAAAGAAGCGGCACAATCACCGTTGAGGAACATTTAAGGAGTTTTAATGCTTTTATTCAGGATCTAGAAATGCAGTATGAAGATGTATAGATGAGGCTATTTATGATGTCATTGAATGAGGAAGCTAGGGATTGGTTTAACAGTTTACCAATAGCCTCTATTGATTCCATTCAAGAATTTCAAGATTGATTTCTTGAACAATATGGGAACCAATGTGCACCAAATTTTTCCTTTCATGAATTAGTAACCATCCAAAAACATCATAATGAGTCTATTTATGACTTCAATCAAAGGTTCAACAAATTAAAAAATAAGATACCACCTAGGTCCAAATTGGAAGATCTTGCAACATTGAGTATTTATCTGAAGGCATTTGATCCAAAAACAAGATATGAACTTAGAAATAGGTGTCCCAGAGATTTAGCTGAAGCTCAAAAAATAGCATTGACCATTGAAAATAATAGAAAGGTAGCTGGGATGGTTAGTACGAGAGACAATCCTAGGATCCCCCAACAAATCAATAATCCTCAGCATAGATAGGAAAACACATATAGAAATGAAAGGACAAGCCTACATGACATGCCTTATAATACAAACTGGAAGGATGGAAAGCCTGTGATGGATAGATCTAGAAGTAAATAAACTCCCGACCCTTTAAAAAACAAAGCAACATTTATGGTTAACAATAGTCTTTGGTGTGAAATTTGTGATGCTCCACATTCCCCGGATCACTGTGTTGTAGCTTAGAAAAGACAAGAAGAAGAGGTATTAGTAGATAATGAAGGAGAAGATCACACAATTTATCTAACCTCTCACACCATTCACCCCATTGAACAAAGGTATTCATCTTCAGAGGAGGAAGGTTATGAATATGATGTTGCAAACTAAAGATGCAATATCCATATGGTAGAACAATAGGTTTTTTTTTATTCTGAAGAAAATAATGAATAATTACCTACTGGTACATCTAATTAATGTAATATAAGGAGACCAATGGAAGAGGAAATTAAAAGGCTAACCATTAGTGCAGTTGAACAAGCAAAAAGCAAGTATTGGATAAGAAATAGAATAGTGAATGAAAAGGAAGGTGTTCCAAGAGGAATATTCATGAAAGATAAAGAAATAACACAAGGAGCTTTGAAGAAGATAGAAAACAAACAACATGATAAGAAGGAACAAAGGCTTTTCCAAAAAGAAGAAAATAAAGAATTACACAAAGAAAAACAAAAGATTGATCAAACAAATAAAAAGGAAAAGGAGGAAAACAAAGGAGAAACATTAGAGCAAAAGAAATTGACCAAAATAGAAGGTTCTTCTTTTGATTTCACTTAGGATTTATCTTAGGTAAAAATGTCTGCCCCATTGCTTGAAATGATGAAAATTAAGGAGTATAGGGATAGTGTTATCCAATTGATATCTAATGGGAATGATAAAAACACAAATTCTGAGAATAAGGTAGGCACTAAGATTGCTAATAAGAAAGAAAAGGTAAATGTCATAGGTTTGCCTAGGTGATGCATTAATAAATCCCCCACAAGTTGATCCCTTTTTCACTACATTACTCATAAATAACAAGTTGGTGAGGAGTTGTATGATAGAATCTAGTTCTTCCATCAACATTATGCCAATTGGAGTCATGAAACAACTTGGCATGTGGGTAGATACAAATGGTGGAAAATGCTATGCAATGGACAATAGGCTTGTTCTAGTAGTGGGTGTTATGAAGGATATTGAAGTAAAATTGGCTATGTATACTCAAGAAACCTATAATATAGATATAACTATGATAGATACTCCTCTTCAATTTGGAATGCTTTTATCAAGGCAATGGATGGCAATAGTTGGGGGAAATGTGCAATTTGACCTATCTTATGCAACGATACAAGTGAATGGTCAAGAAGTCAAGTTGTATAGGGAGACAAGGATGACTCAAATTGTAGACTATGTACCTCAAGATCAATTAAATTGCTTTTGTGATGTAGATCTCAGGAGTTTCAGGATAGAAACAGTCCAACCTGAACTAGTTAATACTAATCCAATTGAAAAAAATGTTTCCAAAAATCATGATGGTGTGTGGAAGATGTAATTTGATGGAGCATGTAGCCAAGAGGGAAAAGGAGTAGGGATAGTCATTATTTCACTAGAGGGGACTACATTCAAATATTCATTTCTACTAGGATTTGAATGCACAAAAATATAGCAGAGTATGAAGCTTTGTTAACTAGTTTAAATATGGTTGTTAAACATAAGATCAAATTGCTAGCTATTTTAGGGGATTTTGAGCTAGTTGTTTCACAAGTTAAATCAAAATATGCTGCAAAACACAAAAGACTAAAACAATATAGGAATGTTGTATGGGATACAATTGAGTTGTTTGATGCTTTCTCCATTGAGTGGATAGACAGGTCAAAAAATATAATGGCATATTTTTTAGCTAATATAACACTAAGAAGAGATGATATTACACTTGCTGGAGTATCTCAAATTGAATTCAAAACAAGGCCTACTATCCCCAACAATATATACAACTAGCAAGTTTTCAATGATGATACTAAACTCCTAAAATTTCTTCATTGAATAGATCAGTATGAGGCTTGGGAGATTGATTTCAATGCTTTTGTGGAGGAAATAGATGGAAAGCAGACTGTATTTGGGAAAGAGGTCTTGCAGCTTAAAACTAATAAGCTTCCCAAAGGGCTAGTGGTGTTGGAAAGAGTATATGATGGAAATGATCGATCCCTCATGAAGCAAACACCAATCAAAAGGGAAGATATTGAAGAAATCAATTTGGGGACTAAGTTAGCACCGAAAAAGGTATATATTGGAAAGAAAATAAGTCCAACAATCAAGAGAATGTTGATTGTGTTGTTGAGAAAATACAAGCATGTATTTGCATGGTCCTATGAGGATATCAAGGCATATAGGGAGGATTTATTTCAATGTGAGATCCCATTGAAACTAGACGGATAACCATTTAGACAAAAGCAAAGGCCCATCAACCTAGCTCTAGAACCAAAAATGCAAGAGGAATTGGCAAAACTCAGAGATGGGGGTATTATCAAGCGCATTAGAAATTCAATATGGGTTTCAAAATTGGTTCCAATAGAAATAAAAATGGGGATATCAGACTGTGTGTGGACTTCAGGAATTTAAACATTGCTTCCCTCAAAGATAATTATCCTCTCCCTAATATGGAAGCTATATTACATAAAGTAACAGGATGTGAGTTATTGTCAATGATGGATGGATTTTCTAGCTACAATCAAGTCAAGGTTAAGAAATCTGAGGAGTACAAGACAAATTTTACCACCCCATGGGGGACATATGTTTATGTGAGAATGCCCTTCGGTTTCAAAAATGTAGGGGCAACCTTCCAAAGGGCCATGGATGTGGCATTTACAGATCTGATCAATGTTATAATGGTAGTATATCAAGATGATCTTACCGCTTATTCAAAAAAGGCTGAAGATCATGTGGAACATTTGGAGAAGATATTCATCAAGGCTTTGGAATATGGTATCAGTCTGAATCCTAAAAAATGCCATTTTTCTATACAGAGGGTAAACTTTTAGGGAAAATTGTGTCAAAAGAGGGAATTAGAATAGACCTTGAAAGGGTAGAAGCCATAGACAAAATCCCCATTCCTAAAATTATCAAGGCCATTCAATCATTTTTTGGGTAGATTAACTTTGTTAGGAGATTTGTGTCCAACTTTGCTAAGATTGTTAAACCCATATCCAAAATGCTGAAAAAGGGAGAAAAGATAGACTAGAATGCAAAAGCATTAGAAGCTTTTATATCTATCAAAAAATCCATTAAAGAAGCCCCTATCCTAAAGTCTCCTAATTTTTCCAAACCTTTTCAAATATTTTCATTTGCCTCATTCCATACTAGAGCAGTTGTCATGTTACAAAAGAATGATGAGGGTTATGAGAAACCTGTATCTTTTTTCAGCAAGTCACTACAGGGGCCAGAGTTGAAGTGTGACATTATGGAAAAGAAAGATTTTGTATTGGTCAAAGAAACAAAGTCTTTTAGACCATATCTTGTTGGAGCCAAAGTAATTTGCTATGTCCCACATGCAGTTGTGAAAGATATTCTGGTTCAATCGGAAGTAATAGGGAAGAGATACAAATGGATTAATAAGATCCAAGAATTAGATATGGAGATTTAGATTACTAAATTAGTGGAGGGACAAGGTTTGGCCAAATTGATGGTAGAGAAAAACATTGAAGCAAATCAAATCTATAATATAGAAAATAAGGAGAATGCAGTCGTAAGCATTGAACATACTTCTTGGTACACAAATATTGTGTATTACCTCAGACACATGAAATGCCCTAAAGGATTGAATGATAACCAAAGAAGAACTTTGAAGTTGCAAGCATTTAAGTATGCGTTCATATAGGGTGATTTTATTTGGAAAAACAAGGATGGGATGTTATTATTGTGTCTAGATGAATCACAAGCGGAACATGTCTTGAGGGAGATACATGAAGGAGTGTGTGTAGGTCACTACTTTGCGAAAACAACTACACACAAGATTCTTAGAGTAGGCTATTACTGGCCTAAATTCTTTAATGATTCCTTTTCATATGTAAGAAGGTGTGAAGCTTGCCAAAAGTTTTTAGGAAAGATGAAATATCAGCGAGCCTTACCACTCAGACCTTTATAGGTTGAAGCCCCTTTCCACCAATCGAGAATTGATTTTATTGGAGAAATATAGGAGAAGTCAAGTGGGGGACATAAGTGGATATTGGTAGCTACTAATTATTTCACTAAATGGCTAGAGGTCATCCCAACTAAACAAGCAATGAGTAAGGTGGTAATAAATTTCCTAATGGAGAATGTTTTGACCATATTTGGTACACCAGTGAGATTGATCATAAGCAAATGGTCAGGTAGAGTCTAGTAATAAAATTCTTTTGTAGATCATAAGGAGAATGTTATATGGGAACAAAAGAACATGGGATTCAAAGTTGAGAATGGCGGTGTGGGAAAACAGGATCACTATGAAGTAGGTGATTGGAAAATCACCCTTTGAACTAGTGTATGGAACATAGGCTAGGATGTCATTGCAAAATTTGTTACCAGTTTACAATTTTATCCTTCAGGAAGATATATAAATTCTAGAACCAATGGAGGAAAGAATGGAGCATCTTGTAGAACTTGATGAGATACAGAGAGCAGCTCAAAACCAAAATGTGAAGTTATAGTCACAGATGAAATATATATTTGATAGGAAAGCTAAAGCTAAAAAATTTGAGGAGAATGATTTGTTGCTAATGTGGGATGCTAGGTGTCAGGAGAAGGGAAAGCATGGAAAATTTGAATCCTTGTGGTTGGGACCCTTTGTTGTCACTATCAAAGGAGGAGAAGACTCATATTACTTGTAGAATATATATAGTGAAGAACAAGAGTTGCTTGAACATGGGCAGTTACTGAAACATTTTTTGTCTTGAAAAACACAGAGGATTAAGGGTTGTTGGTGCATGGAAAACTCTTGACAAACCTCTTAAAATAATTTTTCTCCATGCATAGTAGTTTAGGGAATCAAAAGGAATAGGAATTTCCAGTACATGGACAATCCTAGAATTCCTTCATTTAGAAACACAAATTCTTTCCATGAATAGTAGTGTAGGATCATTTCCATTTTTTCATCTCCATTTCCATTTTTTCATTCCATCCTCTTCACAAATCCATTTTCATAACCTCTAGAGTCTAGTCTACTCTTCTAGAGATCTAAATCCTTGAAATGATCTCACAATCATTCATCCCCAGACGAAGCCACTATTGGAACTATAAAATTTTAAAAAAATTATAGTGATTTACACTCATAAGTTTCCCAAAGAAGTCCATATCTTGAATATAAACTTGATGTAATTTCCTCTGCATATCATGACTACCAATGATCACATTAGTATTGACATTTGATACCATAAATTTCCTCTAAGAAAAAATATTTGAACAAATAGTTCATATCGACGTGAGAAGATGCATGTCTCTCTGATTCATAGGCTGTATAATTTCAGTGCAGGATTTTTAGGCACATTGGTGAGAAGGTAAAATTGTTATATTGATCAGATTACTTGGAAGGATACATATTAGAAAGACACAACTCACAGTCTCGTAGATGAAGAAATTCATTGGAAAGACAAGCACTATCGGGGTTGTTGGTGTGAATAAATGTCTTATACCTAGCTAATTCATTCACTAGGTAATTAGGGGACATATTCACATGGTTGAGTTTACTTAGGATAAAAGATTCTTTCTATAATTCTTAGTTGGCTTTTCTAGAACTTATCTTATCTAGCTAGGATGCATCATTTCCTAGGTGATTAGGTTGTTGGTTGTCTCATGTCATAGGATTATGAAATTTTTCAACATCATGTTCACTACTACATTTCAACCTTTCCTTTATAAGCAAGGCATCTTATGTACATTTGTAATAGAAATTCAATAGTAATTCAACCATTAATCAATCTTGCATTGTGAAGCAAGCCTTCTTGCTATTCTCTCTTGTGGAAGTGGTTTTGGTCTAGCAACTGATCTTGGGGGTGTTGGGGAGTCACCATTTACTCCCACAGGGGTGAGATCTATAAGTCAGACCGATCTTATATGTCTTACTGATGAAATACCATTAGTGATAAATTCATCCTATCTCACTGATGAAGCATGGGGAAGCATATCAGCAAGACAAATGTTATCAGGGTAAGTTTAACATGTCCTCTTGATTCTCCAACTCACATTGATAGGGGTTACATCAGCAAGAGTCTTGGCGAATACTTGAGATCAAAGGAATGAACATTGGGGAGACTTATAACATCAAGAAAACTACTAAATATCTCAGTGATACATGATCTCTTGCTGATAAAGATACAAATGGATCAAAAGGTTCATCGGGGTGATACTTGGCGATATCTATGTAGTATGTAATAGAAGGATAAATTGTGTGACATCATTGAAAAAGATATAATGTCTCCCTGACCAAAAATGTGTTTAGTGAATGTTGGCCTAACTTGAATAAAAAGGATCACCCAGAGTTTTGAATTATCTTACCGATGGAAAGCATTTGATGTGATAGTGAGAATTTTGAAAATTTTGAAAACTCATGCTCAAATCTAAAACATTAATGGCGGAACGAACACACAATGAAGTAGATAATTTCCTGAATTGAAGAATAATAATTAAAGGAGATTTTTTGTAGAATTGGAAGTGGGAGAAATGGGAGAGTAGATGAAAAGCCAAAGAGCTTTGCAGCTGGAGAACTTCAATCAAATCTTGTGAGTTCTCTACAATTTCATTTTCCAATTCTTTGATTTTAAGGAAACATAATGGAAAGTATGATCTTAGAGAAAAAAAAAAGCAAAGATACAAGGTGAGAGTAGTCATCCTAAAGGAAAAAATAAAAAAACTAAAACTGAAAATGAGCCAGGGGTAGCTGAGAGGAAATTGAACCAAGACCTAATTGATCAATTGCCTAGCTTAGAACCTAAAGCTAGGCGCTCTGCGCAGCTTAGGACAGAGGTGGAGAAATTGGAGGATAAATGCAAGCACGTAGGTGATATATGGATCCTGATTAGGGGATATGAGATATTCATCTTTCATTACCACTGAAGGAATCAGTATGAACCAGTGTGTAATATTTGGAAATTTAACCTAGGAAAATTGGTCTACCCAAATGTGTTTGTGGATGTAGAATTAGTAAAAGTGTTAGCTACTCATTATGACCCAAAGCTCAAAGCTATTTGTGATCCATCAGGAAAAAAATTCATACACATATCGGAGACTACAATTTGTGAAGTGTTTAACCCGGAGGGGGTGTGTGATGAAAAAATTGCACATGAAGAGCTAGAAAGAGAGTTTTGGATAATGGATACCATATACAAGGGTTGGAGGTTACCATTGCATAGAATAAAGAAGGATGGAAACTCCACTGGAAGATAGTGATGGTCCCCCATTTCATGTTAACTTGTTTGAACCATACCTAAAATACACATATTTTTCAGCATGCCAATGGTAGTTGCAATGGATGTTCAGTGCCATAATTCTAGACCTTTTGATTATGCCTCACATATTGTCAAAGGGCTTGATGCAGGATTAATGGCAATAAAAAATAGATCTCCCATTTTTCATTTGAAGAATCTTTATGCATATAATATTTTACTATGTAAGTTGCAACGGATGTTCAGTGCCATAATTCTAGACCTTTTGATTATGCCTCACATATTGTCAAAGGGCTTGATGTAGGATTAATGGCAATAAAAAATAGATCTCCCATTTTGCATTTGAAGCATCTTTATGCATATAATATTGTACTATGGACAAGAGTTGAGGTTGTGGCCTGAGAAGTTAAGAGTTTCAAAGTTGGATAGGGAAGGAAGATTATTACTAGTTCAACTTTGGACTGCCATCTGGGAAAGTATATTTTCCAATTCTTGTTTTATACATTTTGAAGAATATTTTGTGAAACCACTGTACAAATTCTATAACTATCTGTGTGAATATTCATTATCTGATGAGATAAAAAGGTTTCTCAGACCAAAGGACTTCAATGGGCATGTTAACCACTACTTGGGAGACTAGTATTGTTTAGAAGGTGCAACTATGATCAAAATATCTAGATTTGAAGATACACCTTTTATCTTGCCCAAAATGGTGCTTGGCAGGATTGCTTATTTGGATATTGCTAGGCATTTGGATTATTTAGATGTCATGAACCTAAGTTCTTTTGGAAAATAGGCATTTATGCCCAACACACTATGCTTTGGTGATTTCACTATGTTATCAAGGGATGGGCATGATATGGTTCTAAACAAACTATTGCAATATAATATAAAGAAAGGCCCACGATGAAAGGGATTTGATCCAAATGGGTACATCCACTTTGCTAGGAATAAAATGAACTTGGGCGGGTATGATCGTATACCCTATCAATATGGTGATCTAATCAGGAATATGGAGGAAGAAGAAGCAGAAAGGGTTGTTGATGAATACAAAGAGGATTTCCAGATGGAGAACTATTATCTTCTAAGGAAGAAACATCTGGTGATGAAAGGCCTCATAGCATAGTGGATAAAATTTCTAGATTAAGAACCCAAGATTACAAATGTCCTCCTAGGGAACCGGATGCTGAAGAGAGTTCAAATGCAAATACAAGGCAGATGGCATACAGATCATTTGTGGTTGATGACGAATTTATCAAAACTCTAGAATTTAAAGCTTTCTTATACAAGAAAAAAGGAAAATCAATAAGGGAGTTAGTTCGAAATATAACACCAAGTAATGAAGGGAATTTATTAAACAGTTTAAAGTTAAGTGTACAGAAAGAAATGGAAGACATGACTCCTAAGAAGGGATGAAAATTGTTGGAAAAGGCAGGTGTTATGATTTTCCCTGGGTTAGATTTAAATTTTTCTTTGGTTTTTGATAGCTTCTTGAAGAATAATAATACCACACATAAGCTCAACCCTGAAGGGGTAACAGAGATATATGCAGGAGCCAAGTATAATCTATATGAAGGATCACTCATGATATGGGCCCTATACCTACCACACAAGAAATTTGTTGTAATTGATACTGAAAAGGATTTTGGGCATGTTATGACATTAAAGGTTGGAGAAGTTGATCCCATAACTATGGTAGAGATTGGAATCAATGTTTCCAAGTTAAATAAGGCCCAGATCTAGATGTTAATTAAGTAGAATGAAATGTATAAGGCTAATAATGAAAGATTACTCAGAGAAAATGATCACTTAAAAGATATGATAGGAATTACACTAGGATCCACTAAGCAGTTGAATCATGGTGAGAGTTCTCTTACAAGAGACCAGTGGGAAGGATCAAATGTATATTCTTAGGGTAAGTATGATGCACTTACAATAGTGATCATAAAGAGGCAAGCCAACTTGATGACCTGGTTGAATAAACTTTGGGGAACACATTCAAAAAATTATATGGCAGAGCAAGAACATAAGAGAATTGATGGTAGAATCCAGGAGAAGTTCCAAGAAATAAATAGAAGAGATGTTCTTGATAATGTGGCTATTGATACTGCTAACCATTTCATCAGAAAACACAAAGATTTCCATGAAGAATTGGAGGGGGATAAACAAGGATTGATTGATGCCATGAAGAAGGGATTGCCAATGCTATTTGAAGAAGGGAAAATGAAAGAAAAGGATAGGTGGATTAAGGAATGCGAGTTGATGCTGCAAAAGATTATGGAGATGACTACGGGAAATGATTCAACATTGGACAAAGCCTGTGAGTAGAATGAGAGGATGGTGAAAATGGAGATATCAATCCAAAATGTGCTAGGATATGTCGACACACATGAGTGGTGGGAATACTTGGATCATTTGTTAGGAATTCATTTTTGGCTAAATAGAGCCTAATTTCTAGTTTTTGTTAAGCAAAAAACATTTCTTAAAGGATGTGTCATTTCACGATTTTGGTGTATTTATATCTGTTTTATAGTGTCAAAACAGATGTAGGCGAATAGAAAAAGTATACAGTAGATATTTTCAATCATGTTTTCATCAAAAGGACCAAGATGCACATGTAGATTTTGAAGGAGTTAATGGAAAATCTCTGATTTGGTGGCTCAATGTTGGTATCAATTGTTTGTTACGTTAATTGAAGATATTATTAGTTTGTATCCATATTTAATATTTCTCTATTGTTTAAATTGATATATCAAGCATATTTTCAATTTATTAGTGCATATTTGTTGCATCTATGTGGCATAATTAATTGGGTCTTTCAAGTAAATATTAAAAATCCTCTTGATTGTTCACAACAACTTAGAATCATTATTTTGGATTATTAAAGAAGAATTTGATAATTTCATCCCTTCCTATTTATACAAGTTATAAACATAGAAGTGCCAAATAGTTAGAATTATTGCTAGTTATAAGTCACTTAACTTTTATTTCTATGTGACTCCATATACCCAACAGAGCATTGGTCCCCCACACTCCATCATTTAGTTTTACTCCATTTTAAATATTTCACATCTGTTAACTAAACATATTAGGATTAGCCTTGATATTTCTTATACAATCTATACTAAAATAAGAATTCATTTATCCACTCCCCCTTGCGATTGTGGATAAATTGCTTTAGGGAATAAACACAATTCAAATCTGCTCCATTCATATAGGTATACCCGCTTAGGTCTAGCAGTACCTAAAGAGAAGAAGGTTCAAATTCATGATTTGACCTTGTATGTTGGCCAAAAACATTGTGAGAGCTTGGCAACCTCTCATGGTTCAAACCTACATTTTTGAGACCTAACAATGCCAACAATTTTATCTAAGAAACATATAACTTGTTTAAACTTTTCTATTATAATTAATTCATAGACTCACTCTTATTCATTTTATGTCAAAAAATTAGATGGGAAATTGTCTACATTGAGCTTATATCTACATGATAAAATATATTCCATTGACCCCAAAGAAAATATTTAAATTTTCATTGGTTCTACTCACAAACAAAAATTTAGTTTAGAGCCCACTTCTAGCAAACTATGAAGATGAACATGTAGTCAAAATGAATAGCTATTTTAGATAAACAACCTTTCAAACCAAAGCATATAGAATTATTTGTGTCCCTAAAAAAAAATTGATAATGATATTTTAAGCAAAAATCAACAATAAAAAAGACATTTAAACATTTTCTTATACCACTTATTGATTGATTCTAAAGAAAAAAATCCCTAAAAAATATAAGTAGAAAGATAATAAAAATATATTTGACATAACTAAAGCAAAAGAAAATAATTGAAAGTTTCTACTAAAAGAATTAAAGGAAGTGATAATACCATACAAAACCTCCTAAGAAGAAAACTCATATTGATGAAAAGAGAACAAATAATAAAACCACATTTTCCTAATTTCAATGTTATGAGTCGAACAAGAAACTCACGAGAAAGAAAACCACAGGATATAAGTTTAAGGTTTTTATATTTATTTTTTTGATGGTAGTCATCTACAAATTATTTGTAGCTATTTGATATGGGAGCACAAGCCTTCTTGGGCTGAACCTCTTCGACTAAGAGACAAGGATTGAGGGGTATCCATTCCGCCAAATTCACCTAGGGCATGATCCTGGCCTCATCCCTTTTTTAATGTTGGAGCCTTTGCACTTAGCAAGACTTGATCCATGGTGGGCTCATTTAGAACCTTTCAACTTAACCAATGGACCAAAGACCCATTAAAAAGTTCAAGGTTTTGACCAAAATAGGAAAGGAAAAGTCAATGGCTAATGAAATTCAAAATGTTTGTAAGACATTTACTCAATTATATTAAAAGAAAAACTATAAAAGATCTTTGCTTTAAAACCATTGCTTTTTCCATCTTAGAAGTTCATGCTCTTAGCAAACAACTTATAATGATAATGAAAATACATGTTCGGGTGATAGTATTTATGTTATGAACTGTTTTGACGCAGAAATGTCAATGGCTCAAATACAATATTCTAAAACAACATCCTAAATCATAGCACATAGGATTTAGTATGTTTATCGTCGAGAATAGCATAGTTTTCCATGTTTTTCATAATTTTTATGGCTCTCAGTGGATGAGAATCTGTGAAGATGCATTCAAAGCATCAAATATTATATGAAAAATACCATAGATAATACAAAAGATATTAAAATAAATAAATAATAGTTTTATTATTGATTTTTTTTGGGTCAAATTGAAATTTTTTGTCATTGGGTTTTTGTTATAGAGATTTAAATTAGTTGACACTCTTGCAGCTGTTCGCTGCTGTTGTAATTTGTGTTTTTTTCTTGTGTCTGTTGTGTTTCTCTTGCAGCTGTTCACTACTGTTGTAGTTTGTGTCATGTTTGTAAGATTGTGGTGTTCTTGAGGATAGTTGGTCTTTGTTTTGTAGCTTTTTCTGGATAGCTTTTGACTGTCATTCTTTTTGTAAATTCATTGCATTGATTCAATAAAAAAAAAACATAAAAAATCATATATAAAAAATTATTAATATATATTTTTATCAATCATTATATATTTTTAATTTGTACTATAATCTTTCTTTTCTTTTTGAATATTTGTTGTATAGTATTTTTGTTATTTTTTATTTATATTTATTCTAGTTTTAGAATATTAAGTAATATGAATTTTTAAGAAAAATAATTTAAATGTTGCATTAATTTAAGATATTATAATGAATATATTTTTATTGTTTTAACTAAGAAAACATTTCAAATCTTGTATTAATTTATGATATAAATATAATGAATATAAATGTCTTGTTTTAACTAATGTATATGTTAATTAGTTTACAATTACATGCATACTGTTTTCTCATTAGGTGTTTGTCAAATTTCATTTGTTTTTTATTTAAATTACTTCTATCTTAGAAGGTTAGATTATTTTCCATCATGTTTAATTGGTCCAAGGACTCAATCATGTTATTTTTTAAATAAAAAAATCATAATAAGTTTGATCATTTAAATATAAGAACTTATAAATTAGACTAGGTCTATATATACTTATGTAAGATTTTTAATATAATTATAATAAACATGTTAAAAGGATTTATGTTTAAGCATAATTTAGTTTAATCAAATTATATACTTTCAGAAATATTTATTTTCAAGGTATTTTTGAGAGAGTCCATTTATGGTTAATATGGGTTGGTTCCAAGTTCTATAATAATTTGGTTCTTAATTTGAAATTGATTATCTTATGTTGATACATCAAACAGTCTATTTTTTTTAATAAAAAATATTTTATTAGAGATCCTCACTTAGAAACCAAAAAAAAAAAGATTTCATTCTATATCACAATGGGCTAAATACAATAGATGCATCCAAATGGTTGCATCAATGTCTCACTTGAACACTATTTGAGGAAACAATAAAATTTTCTTGTACTTGTCAATTATAATAAGTTGATTTAGTATGATCAATGGGATTTCAACATACATTTAAGGGATAAAATGCATTAATGCGGGGGAGGAAGAGAAAAGGATTTTTCTAAAGATGAGCTAGCATTTAGTGTGGAAATCTCTATGGTGATCACCGTCTTGTGTGAATTGTGGGAGTTAGTAAATGAATAATCAAACACACAAAACCAAGGAAACATATTACATTAGAGAATTTAATCACAAAACTAAATCAAATTGAAACAAGAGTAAATTCCTAAAATCGTTCTATTGTTCTCTATTCTCAAGGATTCATTAAATCATATTGGCTCTCAGATTTGTGTATGCACTATGATTGTTAGAATGACAACCTGAGAAATGAGATGTTGTAAGATGCAAGAGTCTAATTCCTACATGAAGTATATACTATGTGATTGGTGCCATGATGCTATGTTATTCAATACAGATGTGATAAAATGAAGATTATACTATGATAATGATGTTAAATACTATGGTAGAAATGTTGTATAAAAGCTAAGATGATAACTATGATGCAACTATGAACTAAGTCATGATTCTAAACTAGAATGATAAAACAATTCTAAATGCTAAATGCTAAACAATGTTAAATGATCAAACTCTAAATGCTCCAAATGCTCTAATGTTATTCCTGCATAGTTGGTTTATTCAAAGATGAGATGTAAAATGTTGTGAAATGGGCTTGTATTTATAGGATTTCTAAAGCATCATGTAATGTGGTAGCAATCAATAGTTAAGATTTCAACATGAGAGATGAATGGTGGAGATGGAAGAAGTTAGAAAGAATCATGAACAATGTTCCCTTGACCAAGGGAAACATACCAAGTGTATGGAGGAATAAAATGTGTGAAATAGCCAAGTGTCCCAAGTTTTTTTTGGAATTGGTTGAGGATAATGCAATTTAAATACTAGACATATTTAAATACATGTGACACTTGATGAGGTGGCAATAGGAAAAGTTGTAGACATGTGCCTAAATTCAACTTTGGGATTTAAATTTAGTGAAAAGATTATTAGTTAAATAAAAAAAACTATGTAAATTTTTTTATTTTAATTAAAATAGAAGAATGTGATTTTAGAATGAAGAATTAGAAAAGTGTGAACTATATTTAAATAAATTTGGAATTTATTTATAAGTAGATGAAATAAGAGGTTTATTAATTAAATAACTAGTATTTAATTAATTAATTGACTTGACTGATTTTAGGTGTATACATTTTGCCCCTATTTGAAGTAATGTGTTTACATGTTGCTTCAAAGAATAATTTGTTGTTGATGTCAAAAAAAATAAAATTTGATGCCCCAGATGCTGATTTTCAGGTGATGATGGATATATGCCCCCTCGGGAGATAAATCGGTGAATTTTTGAATTTTTAGGATGTTTTTGGAATTTTTTAAAATTTTAATGATTTTTCAATGATATGATGATTATTTCAAAATTTTATGATTGATAAATGATTTATCTCATGAAAAATGATGTTTAAGCCACCAGGTGATGAAATGAGGAATTAAGCCCCTTTGAAAAATAAAATAAATCAATCCCATAAAATCCCACTTAATTAACCTTAAAAAGGGTAAAAAGGTGATTTAAAACTTCATTTGTGCATTTACAATTTGAATATTGAGAGTGATTGAGTGATTTGGGAACTTTGGAGCAAGATGGTGATTCCCTACCATACACACCGATTCGAGTGCATCAGACATTACAATTGCCCGACAACATATGGACCTCTAGTATGTACCCCAAAAAACTTCCTTGTAAATTGTGCAATTTGATTTTCCCTTCTTTTTCATGTTTGAATTTGGTTTTAAATGTTCTAGCACAAAAGTACCAATATAGCACATATCATGACTATTATTGTGCATACAATATATTAGCGCTTAGGGTTTGCATTGTAGCACATTCATAGGGGGATTTAGTGCATCGATAGATTTAGCACTTAGAGCTAGAAATTTAGCACATTTGATAATTGTTCTAGTGCATAGGGTATATTAGCATGTAGGTGATGTAGTTTAGTGCATTAGGTCAATGATGTAGCGCATAGAGACATTTAGTGCATCGATAGAGGGGTTTAGCACATTGGTAAAATTTGATGGCATTAGATAATTCGATGCATTGAAACCCTATTATGGTAAATACATGAAATTTTCTAGTGCATAGATGTTCTTAGCACATAGAAAGACTGTTTTAGTGCATTGATGAGATTTAGACCAGAAAGATGGATTTTAGATTAGACTCCTTGATTTTGATAATTTTTGATTTCGTTAGCTATCAATTTGATGTTGTTTGATGATGTTGATAGATTAGATGTTTATTGATCTCATGATAGGTGGGATGCAATGATTGATACTAATAATTGACCTCATGATAGGTGACGATCAAAGATAGTTTGATTGATTCACCTCATGATAGGTGAGGTGCAATGATAGATTGATTGATAAACCTCATGATAGGAGAGGTTGAATGATAGATTGATGCTCATGATATTTGATCAAAGTCTCACCAGAGTTGATTAGATTGATAAGATGATGGATGTTGATTGATTGACAAGATTACCGATTTGTGATATTTTGTGATGATAGGAGCTTTTGACAAATCTGCAGATTTGAGAGTGTTTCCCTAGGACATGGGATTTGATACCCCACCTGGTGCAAGCTAAGGTAGTTGTTATTACACGATGAGAATTTTCCTCTAAGATAGATATGCCCCAGATTAGGATTAATAGGGTTCTATTGATAGCTTTAGCAAAGAGGTGGCATAGTGAGCATAACACCTTTCATTTTCCCACTGGCAAGATAACAGTGATCCCGGAGGATGTTTATTAGATTTTGCGGATACCTATTATCAGAGAGTTGGCATTATATGATTCTACTGAGCAGGGAAGGATTGATGCACTTCGCAAAGTATTTAAGGATGATTAGATATGTGGCTATGAAATTCCTTGGAGAGAGATGGTTGAAACTTATGCCACATTGCCATGTGTGTACTTGTTGGTTTCATTGGAGGGTTCCTTTGTCCTAACCATAGGTCAAAGGTACTTTCAATTGGACAAGGCCAGATACTTGAGAGCATGATTGCCCAAGGGACTATATATACATGGGGATGTTGCATGCTTCCCCATTTGTACCATGATTTGCACCAGGTTGTCTATCTCCAAGGGGCTAGTTTGTTAGCATGAGTCACATTGCTTCAAATATGGGTGTGGGAGCATATAGTGGTCACTTATCCAGTTGTAGATAGACAACAACCTGCCATGAGACCATATGTTCATGCTTATGCAGGTCCAGTTGCTCAGCCTAGGCTAGGAAAACTGGAGTATTGGAGAAGAGTACTTGATGATTTAGAGATAGTGACATGGCGGCCCTACCTTGATTGTGAGCAGTGGCCAAAGGATGATACAGAGATGCCATTTTTGTGCCAATCTTTGTAATTGATTGGTAGGACATAGTTCATCTTTGAGAGATTTTTGTTGAGGAGGGTACTACGTCAGTATGGCAGGATATAGGGCATGCCCCAGGGAGTGACCCATTATGCTCGATGATGGATTGATGTGACAAAGTGGGGACCCACTTTTTCCTATGATGTTGCAATGAAAGATTACTAGGGTCTATAGGCCATCACTTGGGAGATTCATCGAGAGATTGTGGAGGCTCCGATATTCGAGGATTATGCTAAGTACTTCTTCACACACACCTTCCCATGGATTTCAAGCCCAGATGAGCCAGTGCCACTATTGGATGATGAGGAGAGGGAAGTCATACATGGACGCAAATGGAGGAGAGATGGGGGAGAGGAGGAGGAGGAGGAGGAGGCAGAGAGCAGTGGGGTGATCCCACAATAGTGGTTTACAATTTTTGGCCAAACTGGACACTAAAATAATTTTTTTAACTAAATCTTCACTTTCGGGCACCTATAGCGGCTAAATTGTGAGGAATTTGAAAATTATGCAAACTAGAGTTTTGTGAAATTTTGTTTGTAGATTCTAAATATATTTTTTTCAAAAATTTTGGAATTAGATTGTAGTTCTTTTTCCATCTCGCTCGAAAACTAGTTTCTTCAAAAATTAACGTTTTTAAAAAGTAACAATCATCGTATAATGCATAACTTTTTTTTCATGAAGGATAAAATTCTAATTCTTTCGAATTTATATTTGTAACTTTGATATCTAGTGTTTCCACTTGGTTAGATAGTTTTTTATTGAATATTTTTTCTTTAATTGAATTTTGAAGACCAATTACAATTCAGACATAGTGTGACTGTATAACGCGTAACTTTTTTTTGTATGTATCGAAATTCAATTTTTTTTTGTTGGATCAAGGACTTCAATATCTATTGCACTCATATTTTTCAAAAATATTTTTTGATAATCTACTATTTTTCCACATGTGCAGAAAAAAGAGCTTGATTTTGTGGTGAAAAACCTATGTTTAATAAAACTAAAAAAAAATACATAATAAAACCAAAAACATATTAAAATTATAGCCGTTAGATAGCTCGTTCCAAGGACTACCTGATTCTAGTTGGGTTTGAGAAGTCTCCATTTTCATCCTCAACCCAAGCTTTGAATCATAAAAATATAGAATTTCAAAGTGCCTAAGGGGGAGAATGAGGGCAAAAGGGGGTTTGGGCGAACCCATAGGGGTTCGCTCAAACTAGGGTTCACTCAAACCCTAGTTCGAGCAAACCCCCTTTCCTTTTTCCTATTCTTTGTTTTTCTCAAGCGGGAAATGAGGGTTTAGAATTTAATGGGTTCACTTGAACCTACAAGTTCGTTCAAACCCCTAAAACTAATTTTTTTGCATGGGGTCATTTTTTTCCAGTTTTCCTTCCTCACTTGAATTGTAAACCACTTTTGTGGGTTTAACTAGTGATGAGGGAGATAGGGATAGAGACGAAGGAGATGGTGATGAAGGTGACGAAGATGGTGGAGATGGTGGTGGAGGGCCCATGATAGATGTATGAGAGTTCAGAGTGCCTCGAAAGAGGTGATCATTGGTAGTTGTGTCCCAACAACATGTTGAGATCAGGTCTCCTTCATAGCAACAACAACAGACAGATAGTTTCTTTATAGGTGTAGGTACAGATGTTGCAGGGTCAATTAGAGCAGGTACTAGATTTATTACAAGCATAAACCAAGGCCTAGGATCAGACACAGGTACAAGTTTCCACACTCATGGAAGAGAGTGACACTAAGATAGTGGGTTGAGCAAGCAGAGGGTGTAGCAGAGAGATTACAGAGGGCTATAAAGGTTGCAGGTTCAGCAGATTACTTTTGAGAGGTATGGTACTCTACTAGAGAGGTAGAGTTTTATAGGCTAAAGTATCATGAGGTCATTCCTCTAGAGCACTGGGAGAGCTACGCATAGTTTGGCAGTCACACTCAGACTAGGACTACCAACAGGGGTTTGACATAGCTTCTTTTGAGAGATCCGAGAGATCTTGGTGCAGGTCTATCTAGTGGGGGAGGTATTGGTCCAATGATGCTAGTACCATCTAGGGGGAGCATGACATAGCTTTGATATATGATTCTTGATGTATTTTGGACATTTATACACTAATTTATCTAAGATATTGATGATTCACTACCATTTTAGATGATGTACTTCTCGATATTTGGATATCCTTGTATACTTGACATTATTTTGAGATATATATGATATGCAATGATGATGATGATCAGTCTATGTGTCTATATGCGTTGACTATGATTGATATCTATGATGGATGCATTTAATTTATATTATATATGATGTGTGATGTTCTTTATGATGATGTCATTATATGCTATGGATGCAAATGATGAAACATGTGTTATGATTCTATGATGCTTTATGAATGAAACCTATATGATACATGTGATGGATCTTATTATGCCAATGATAGGTGATTCATTTTATGTTTTTGTACTTTTCTAATGCAAATAGATGATGCAATGAATGGATGAATGTATGATTTTATTAATGCATCAGTGAATAGATGGATGGAATGATCCTATGATAGTGCACAGTTCTATGTGTTTATGATGTTTATATGATGCTTATGTGATGCTTATATGATGATTATGTGATGCTTATGTGATACTTAAGAAATGATTATGTGATGTATGCAATGATGATATGATAATGCATGATTGATGATTCTATATGCTTTGTGGATGATTTTTATGCTATGTGAGATGGATTTGATTATGCAAATGATGTGTGATGTTTATGTACATTCATGTGATGATTATGCTAATCCAGTTAGTCCTTTTCCAGTCTTGGATTTCAGTAATAACAAATTCACAAGTTGTATTCCATACACCTCGGAAAATCTATCTTCATTGTTGGTTTTAGATGTTCATAACAATGGCATTATATCTTTATCAGCCATTTTCTTCAACAACTTTTTCTTCTTGGAAATCTTACTCTATTGGATATATGTGTTTCAATCTTCTTAATGGACCATTTTCTTAATCCATTAATAATAGATGAAATGATTTTGATTATGCAAGTGAGATACAATGCACTTATTTTTGTGTTTTCTAATGTGGATATTATGATGTAATGCATGAATGGATGGATGATGTGATATATGTGATATGATAATGCTTTCTAAATGTATGCAAATGTTGATGCAACTGATTATGCAACTATATGAGAATGATGTGTTTTTGGTTAATGTCAAATGTAATCAATCCATTAATGATAGAGATAAAATCATTGTGAAATTTTTTCAGCTTTGGAAAACTCATAAATACAGATGCAAACTAACATGGATGCAATCTAACTTAAGCATGCATATCTAATATGCAAATGTTGTTATCATAACAGTTGATTTGTCATGCTTTTTATCATCATTGAGCATTTAAAATATTGAAAGTGAGTACAAACATCGATGGTATAATTAAACCATAATGACCTAAATTCTACTTCCATGATTTTTGATATTGCAAGTTAACCCAAGCATCTAGGTATAATTGAATCAAGATGACCTAAGCATTGCTCATGTAAATAGAAAAGAGTTAATCATTTTCCTATGCAAATTCAAAATGTCATCAGTGATACTTTATAGAGAACATCTCGTGATAATTTACATATAAGTAATGATCAACTCATAGACATAAAACAAAGAAAAATCATAATCCTTCCTAGCTCCTCTAGTTCAATACATCATCGAGTTGCTCCAAAGATATGATAACAAAAGTCAAAGTACAACATTTGAACATTCATGCCATTGTGAGACATGGATTTTGATAAGCCGGGAGATATGGAATGGAAGAAGGCTAGGATAATGATAATGAATGAGATGATTAAGATCAACTAGATGAGATACAGACACGAGGACCAAGTACTTTGCCCCTATTCCTCATCAAGACCAAGGAAGGGAAGAAAGGATGTATTTAGAAATAATGATGGAATATGGATAAGGCAAAGGATATGATACGAAAGATATGGAAAAATAAAATAGGATAAGATATATGATGCTTAGGAAGATCTTTAACCTTGTTGAGATCAAAGGTGGGAAATGTGGAAGATAAGATATGCATGATAGGAATATGGAAGAAGGACTTAAGCATCAAGTTTTCACAACCAAATATCTCTTGAATACATGCTCTAATAAACCATGGAAATGGAAAATTAGACTCCTAAATGTTGGTAGATTTATGGTATGATGGGATAATGGATAGGAGGTTGAAAGGTTTGTTGATGGATAGATGGAAAGGATGGAAAGATCAACATTGGCACACACCTTGAAGGGTGATGGAGTGATGGAGGAAAAATGGATTTGGAAGGTGATAGGTTTTTAAATGGAAGATTGGAGGAAGCTTTAGGATCAAAAAATTTGGATGCCAATTTAGATTTTATTGCTTCTATGAGACTTTTAGGAATCCACATGATTTTTGACTTTGATATTTTCTTTGTGGGCCTTTGTGGCCTTTGAGAATTTTCTCTTTGATTTATAGACCTTTGTGGTCTTGGAAATTTTTCTTTTTGCTTTGATGGGCCTTTGTGGCCTTTTGAATTTTCCTTTTGGTTTATGGACCTTTGTGGTATTGGAAATTTTTATTTTTTCTTTGATGGGCCTTTGTGGCCTTTTTAATTTTTCTTTTGATCGTGGATCAAATTTTCTTTTATTTTTGCATGCCTCTTCTAGGAGAAATGTTGATCCTTTGATACATGTGAATTTTGATATGAAAGCTTTTGATATTTGGCACCCAAATTACTTCCAAGAGCAATAGGAGAGGCAGATTGAGATGAATGGTATGGAGGTATCATGGATGAGTTACTAGAAGTAGAATTTTGAAAGGGCATCAAGGATGTGTGCCTTTGTTTTTATTGAAGGATAAGATATGGACCTAGGATAGATGGAGGGTTTGATGGAATAGGATGAGAACATAGGATATATGGAAGTTTTGAAGGACTAGGATGGGGACCTAGGATAGATGGAAGATTTGATGAATTAGGATGAGGACATAAGATAGATGGAAGGTTTGAAGGACTAGGACGAGGACCTAGGATAGATGGAAGGTTTCATGGATTAGGATGATGACCTAAGATAGATGGAAGGTCTGAAGGAATAAGAAACTTAGGTGTATAACCAAGGCCATGGTAATATGGTTTTTCTTGAGGAAAAAGGGGTTCTAGGATACCTTGTTCATGAAGGCCTAATCCTTTGCCTTTGTAGTTCATACTTTGACACATTCTTTTACCAATGGGATATGTATTGTTTGTGAAACAAGATGCAATTCCATCTTGGGGAGAATATGATATGGATGAAACGATAGGTGTTGAGAATAAACCAGAGCAGATAAAGGTGGAGGATCCCAATTTTTAGGTGTGGGGTTCATGGATAGCTTGACTAGGTGTGATAGGATCTTGATATGGGGATGATGGGGTGTTTTGATCTTGACTTGGAAAAGAATTAGGAGGTGTAGGATATGGAACTTAGATTTATTTTCATTAGGTATGGAACCATCATGAGGTGGTATGAAAGGAATATCTTGATCTTGAGAAGGATGAACATCCTCACATGTGGAATGAAAGGATATCCTCAGATGGAGGTGCATCTTGATCTTGGTGAGAAAGGGAATCCTGAGATTTTGGAGAAGGCATATCTTGATCATCAGATGGTAGGAAATCATTAGATAGGATGGAAGAACTATCATGCTCCTAGGATGCAATGGAATCATGAAATGGTATGGATTCATTAGATAGAGTGGAAGGAGTACTTGGAAGGATATTTTTCTCTTGAGATGGAAGGGAATAATTATGGATGAAAAGTGAAAGGAGGGGATCATCATAGAATTCTTGAGAGATGGGGTCTTGGTCAAAGATTGGAAGAACTTGTGAAATTTTGATATCATCAGATGAATAGGAAGGAATCTTCAAGTGCACTAAAACATGGAACATATACACTGGAAGAAGACCTATATGCACTAGCAGATGGACCATATGCATTGGAAAAAGTAAGTGATGTGCTAGACAAAGCAATGGATGCACCAGAACAGTGAATGAATGTGCTAAACTGGAAGTTTTTAGTGTTTTTGATAGTCTGTTTGGTTATTTTGGTTTGAATCTTTGTGTTTCCATGGTGTAATCGATTGAACAATAAATTTTTCTTAGTTTCCAATTTGCAAATTATGTGAATTAAATGCTTTAAATGGATGATTTCTAGAATTACGACTCCAAACACATCAACAAGTTGTCAAACAATTGTTTCCACCTAGGAACTAAACATTGAGTGTGTATTCAAGAAATTGATCTGATTCCTTTGATTTCCACAAGTATAACACAAGAGAAGACAATTCAAGCACTTTTCCATTCTCAAGGGTTACTTAAAATACCACAACCCTCATCTTAAAACTATGTTAGCTCACATAGTCATGTCATCCCTTAGAGGGCATCCATGTTTTATCCTTTCTTGAGTCTTAACCAAATTCAAATCCTCCACTTTTGGCTAGGGATCTCTAATAGTTATATGGTGAGTGTCTTGGGGGAAGATTCTTCCCTCCCCTTGCACCGTGATATAGAAAGTGTTACAAAATTGACTCGACTGGCTTCTACACTAAGGTTCGTAATAAGGGTTTATGTTCAGTGTGACAATAGATAAAATCCCTCAAGAGATCTCCCAACCTTTAAAACAAAGGCTTTGGGGATGGTTATCTTGCACACTACCATCGAATTGCAGACTTTCCCCAAATTCACTTTTGATTAAAGTGGGTTGGAAAACTTGGATTTAGTTGTTCCCACTTAGGTCATTCTCGTGGGGTGAGTACTTTTTCCCAATATAGTAGGCCTTCTAAAGGTGTTAACAAAGCATAAAATAGTGAGTCTGGCATTCTAGTCACCCAGTTAAGGGGAGAGCATAGGCCTATCACTTTCAATCATAGTAGTCAAGGGGTTCAATTAACCTTTTAATTAAGCTAGATGCCTATCTTAATCAAAAGAAAGCAATAATATTTCCAGCCCCTGCAAACACCATTAGCAATTTCAACAAATGTCTTTGATAAGCGTATTAGTACAATGGATATCAAATGCTTTTTATTTCACTTCAATGCTCCATGTTCCTCTTAAAACCTGCAATAAATGCTCAAAATTTTATATGAGATTAAGAAATAAGATTATATAAGGGTTAGATGAATGATTAAGCATAAAAACCCTAAAACTTAGACCAAGTTACAATGTGATTTGACTTTAGATGTAAAATTGAAAATTTTAACTTCACAAAAATTGAGAAACACCTAGACCATTTCATATATTATGAAATTCTACCCCATTTTTAAAAAAAAAAAGCTTCCAAAAAGACCTTTGTATGACCGAGATATGACAATTTGATGATTGACTATAAAAGCACTAAAACAATCATTAGATGCACTAAAATAGTCATTAGATGCGCTAAAAGATCATTCAAATGTGCTAGAAAACTCAATGTATGCACTAAAAGAAGTGTCAAATGCACCAAAAGAAGGTTCTAATGTGCTAAAGTATCAAATGTATGTGCCAAAATATACTCCAAATGCATCGTAATAGGAATTGTATGCACTAAAAGATGTTTCAGATGCACCAAAAGAACTCATGGTCATGCTAAAAGAATTTCACACCCAGATTTGTAAGGACACCTTCCAAAAAATGTTAAAAATGGGGGGTTTTCCCCACTGTGGGCGCCAAAAATGTCTTATGTGAATTGTGGGAGTTAGTAGATGAATAATCAAACACACAAAACCAATGAAACATATTACATTAGAGAATTTAATCACAAAATTGAATCAAATTGAAACAAGAGTAAATTCCTAAAATCATTCCATTGTTCTCTATTCTCAAGGATTCATTAAATCATATTGGCTCTTAGATTTGTGTATGCACTATGATTGTTAGAATTACAACCTGAGAAACTAGATGTTGTAAGATGCAAGAATTTAATTCCTACATGAAGTATATACTATGTGATTGGTGCCATGATGCTATGATATTAAATACAACTATGATAGAATGAAGATTATGCTATGATAATGATGCTGAATACTATGGTGGAAATGTTTTATAAAAGCTAAGATGATAACTACAATGCAGCTATGAACTAAGTCATGATTCTAAACTAGAATGATAAAACAATTCTAAATGCTAAATGCTCAAACTCTAAATGCTGCAATGTTATTCCTGCATAGTAAGTTTACTCAAAGATGGGATGTAAAATGTTGTAGAATGGGCTTGTATTTATAGGATTTCCAAAGAATCTTGTGATGTGGCAATAATCAATGGTCAAGATTTCATCATGAGAGATGAATGGTGGAGATGGAAGAAGTTAGAAAGAATCATGGAGAACGTTCCCTTGACCAAGGGAAACATACCATGTGTATGAGGGAATAAAATGTGTGAAATAGCCAAGTGTCCAAAATTTTTTTTGGAATTGGTTGAGGATAATGAAATTTAAATACATGTGACACTTGATGAGGTGGCAAGAGGAAAAGTTGTATACATGTGCCTAAATTCAAATTTGGGATTTAAATTTAGTGAAAAGATTATTAATTAAATAAAACAAACTATGTGATTTTTTTTATTTAATTAAAATAGAAGAATGTGATTTTAGGATGAAGAATTAGAAAAGTGTGAACTATATAAATAAATTTGGAATAAATATTTATAAGTAGATGAAATAAGAGGTTTATTAATTAAATAACAAGTATTTAATTAATTAATTTTCTTGGCCGATTTTAGGTGAATACAATCACATCTTTGATTTCATTCTATGTTGTTCCTTTTTCATGATCATACACATATTAGAGCAATTCGAATTCCACACTATTATGGATTGGCTTGTTATTGATAATCACTTCTACTAATGATGAGAAATCCCTTTAGACACAAATTTTTAAGGCTTGATTGTGCAAGAAAGTATATCTATATCTATTATGATTAATTTGTGTTTTTGAATTTTAAATCTTCTCATCCATTGAATCCCAAAATTTCATAGATCACTTAGTGAATATGAAAATGATTTTAAACCTTTGTTGAAACATAGCTCACAAAGAGAATCTCTCTTGACATTGATACTATGTCCCTTGTATGATTTTCCATGTCAAGATAGCTAAGTCTCATGGTAAAAAGTATCTAACTAGGTAGAAAGAAACTTTTAGAAGATAAAGGGGCTAATATTTATGTAAAATATCAATGATTTACCACTTGAACTCTAGTTATGTGTGTACACATAGCTAAATTTCACACATAAAAAATTAGGAAAAATAACATTTGGTTGCTTTCAAATGGTTATAGTATTAGGTTTCTTGAACATTGTCTAAGGAAGTTTTTCCATAATCTTAGAGGTTCCACTTATGTTCTCCTCACTAGGTACCTTCCCTTTTTGAAGCACAATAATATGATGTAGTAGGCTCAAAGGGGTTGAAACATTATCTTGAGTGATATAATGCATTATTACATGAAAGAAGAATGAAAGATGTTTTCCCTAGATGAGCCAATCTCAACTCTAGGAGCCCTATTGCAACTAAATTTATTTTAACAATCATGTGAACTTACATAGACATGAAAAATGTGCATATATTTAATTTTTACATATTTCTTATCAAGATGATACAAATAATTTGTATTTTTTATGAGAAAAAAAAATATAATATAATATCTTATAAAAAAGATTATTTTTGAAAATAGAAAATACAAAAAAAATAAAAATTGCTATCCCATTTAAAAAAAATAGATGTAGTGTTTATTCCCTTCTATATTTTGAGGAAAAAAAATTAAATGTATAATTCTATATCAAACTATACAACTCAATAATGAGTACATTTGACTATTTATATCTTCACTTTAGATGTTTATATTTGACAAGGTGAGAATGTATATTATGATTAACAAAAGAATCACATATCATCAATCATAAATCTTGGATCACTGACTCCTAAATCACAATTCTTAGAACTTAGTATGTTTACCATTGAGAAAAACATAGTTTTCCATTCTTTGAAATTTTTTGCAGCTCTTGGTATATGAAAATGTGTGATGATGCATCAAAATCATAAAAGGGAATGTGTAATTTTCGAAAAAGATAGAAGTATAGTTTAGTTTAATTGAAATGACATGAACATAGATGATTATTTGTGATTTACAGTATTGTAGAGCATACCAATAGTTTTTTGATGGTCATGGTTTCATAATAAGATTATTTTATTTTCTCACTATTATTTGGTTTTTCATTTGTATATTTTAAATTCTATCCTAAAGGTCTTTGAAGGTGTGCCTTTTTACTACCCATAATCTTTGTAAGTTATGTACTTTTATCTCCTTAGCTTAATAAAAAATTATCTAGGACTTATCATCAAGGATGAGAAAATTGGTTTTACATTCGTGAACATCGTTGCTAGAGGTATCTTGAATCCTTGAACAAAATTGTCTTGGAAATATTTTCTACCTCGAAACCCATTAAATCTAAACCATGGCATTGAATGGGTTTGTGAAATTGTCTACACTCACCCATTCTATAGGTATATTGACTTAGTCACCAAAGCATGTTTTGGGTAAGTGATCATAAATCCATGTAGGTTCCTAGATTTTAATTGATCTACCAAGGGATTGATAGGCTTAATGGCCTCTACATAGAATTGTGTTTCTAAGAACTTGATCGACCCTTGTTTTAAGCATGAATTCAGACTATTTGATGCTATCCAATTTGTAATGGGAATCGACATTTGATAATAATCACTTGTTTAGATGGGTTAAACATGGTTAAAGGTTGAAAATTATCATTTAGAATTGTGCAAATGCTTAGCTTTCTTGTAATAAATAGTATATGATGATTTATCAAGTGCATGTGAGTATAAACTTCCTCTAAATATTATGGGCTAAATCATCATTGTATAGTGAAATAAATTTTAGAATATTATCTCTCTAAACAAACTATAGAAATAATTTTATTACTTTTATTTAAAAAGTAATAATGTACCTTAGAAGGATTTGGGTAGGATGATCCTTATATTGATTTGAAGATTAGAAGAGTTAAGAATAAAGATTCTCTAGTTGGCTTAGCATTAAGTATAATTTGTTGGGACTTTTGATTAAATTTTATCTTTATTGATTAGGATTGTTTCACTAAGATAATTTAGAGAAACTTTATGATATTGATTTCTTATACTTCAACTATCCTTATCATAAGGAATATATCATTAGGAGAAGAAGATTTACATGAACCTCTCGATACTTGTTTGAAAGATTTTCATTATCATTTAAGATATATTATTGCAATAACATGATAGTGAATAAAATGTGCATCATAAAATCATAGAAATATGGATAGAATCAAGTAGATTACCAATTCAATTGTAATATAATGTATTGTTATATGTTCAAGAGGTGTCTACCTATCAAGTTATTGACTTAAGAAAGGTAATGCTAGTTCATAAAATAATCAATCATATTTTCACATGATAGTTGGATAAGAGATAAGGTGGTAATGAAATCTCTTACTTAAGAATCTATACTCATATATATACCCATATATATGTATATACATACATAAAAAAGCTATACCGTAATATTGCATATTTTATTTCCATGCTCAAACTTGCATGTTCTTACATTGGATCCACATCATTTCTTGATATGCACTCATGAAAATATTGTTGGAAGGTTTGCATGCATGTAGTCATGTTATCATGATAGCGAACATCTACTTGCAGAGATTTACTTGTTGGGTAAAAGTATAAAGTTGTGTCACACTTTTATAAAAGAAACAACCAACATTGATCCAACTTTTAAACTTGAATCACTCGAAACCGACATATATGTTTTGAATTTTGAAATGATGTAAACTAATAAAATGTGTATTTTTAGTATATTTTATGTTTGTATTGTTTTGAAAAAAATAAAAAATATTTTTTTGAATAAAGTGTTTTATAAATTAACACTATAATTTAGTTGCTAGTAAAATGCTGAAAAATGACATTGCATGAGACATCAAGCTTTATATAGTAAATTTTATTGTATTTTTCCTTCAAAATTTTTGTGTATATTTATAACTTGAAACTTTAGGGCATGGATTTTTTTTTCAATTTTAAAAAATATATATTTTTAAATAAATATTTAAATATGCGTGTATTAAAACACAACTATTTCCACTTGATGTCAAATTTTATATTAAATATTTATCTAAAATATAAAAAAAATTATACTATCTTAATCTAGATTCTTTTATCTAGGACATCATATTTTTTTAATAAGTTTTAGTATTTTTCTTGACATGGTAATCAACCTAATATTTTTGTGTTGATAACCTAATTTTAGTAAAAAAAATATAAATAAAATATAAATAATAATTGAACTATTCAAATAAATATATATTTGAAAACTACACTTATGGATCAACAAAAGGGTATTTTTACATTTACAAAACAATGTTATTTATATGAGTAGGAGTTGTTGAAATATTAAAATTTTCAAATAATTTCATTTTTTTAGTAAATTGGCCTCAAAGTGGTGCTACATATGCATATAGCCAATAATTTTAGTTGGAAAAGTTGTGGATATATTTAACTTATCTAGAATCAATCTTACTAGATCATGTATGTTTTCAAACCAAAATAGATTTTTAGTTATAAATACCAAAATTCACTTGTGTTGATAAGTTGGTCGAAAGTGTTACACAACTTTGTACCTTTACACTGTTGATTTTAAGAAAATAATGGACTTAGCAATGTTGATGGTAATACAACATGTAACCTTCATGACTGATTATGTATTTGCAAAAGTGTCAGGCATGATGACGTGTGGGTGAAACTTGTGATGATCATGATATGATTAAATATTGACTTGGTTTGCAACACACACATATTCCATTACTCCTATTCAGTATTGCACTGCTAGTTTTCCTTGTGCTGGGTTGAGTATTATTTGATGGACTAAAGAATTCAGGGAAAGTATTTCACTTCGTGGTAGGGCAGAAACATGCTCTAACAATGTTCTCACCCTCAAAGTGGTCAAAGAAGTTTTAGAAGTCAAGAGGATCTTATTAGGAAGGCTCAAGTTTCAGTTGTTGTTTAGTCTTGCTAATGACCAATAGGTCTATTTTAGGGGAAATTTTCCCATATATATTGACTTGTAAACAACACATGTACTCCAACTTATTAAATTAATATAATAATTTTATCTTCTTCGTGTGTATTAGACACATGTCTTTCTATGCATGTGATGATGTGTAATTTTTGAATTTTAATTGTGCTAATTCTATGGAGTTTGTTACATAATTTGAATGCACATACATCATCATAGACCATTCTACACAACAACCTTTCTCCCCATTATCAATCAACTATCTAGAGTAACAACTCCTTCTTTGTGTATATCTACACATCTTGTAGATACAAAGCTCATTTTTCTCAATTTCTCCCCCTTTGACCTCAATGGAAAAGTGACTCTTTAGGACACCATGCTTCTATTGAAACCAATTTGTGCTCTCCCCTTTGACAAAAAATTCCTCCCCCTTTATCAAATAAAGGAGTGTTTCCAATAATTTGTAATCATCAAGTCATTAGAAATTTGTAAAAACCAATTACACCTAACTTTACTTCTCTCTTTCTTCTCTAGGGATGAATAAAGTTTCTATGAAGCTCCCCCTATAATCATGCCCTATCACTAAGAATTAGTGGTGTGAGGCAGGAGCAAGCACTTTGGGTGCTGCCTTTTGACCTTTCTCTTTCCACACCTTATTAGTTTTATTATTTGTCTTATTTTTCTCCTTTTCAGAGACATGTGAGCCTTTGTTCACTCTAGGGAATATACCTTTTTTCTTATCTTGTGCCATTGTTCTTACAATGTTAGCTCTACATTGCTTAGCTGTATGATTTTTTATTTTATTTTTTTATAGTTGAAGCATATTACATTTGTATCTACCAAAGGATCAAATAAATTTATATTCACAAAATTTGTTCTCCTTTTGGGCATAACTCTACACTCACTAGTCCTATGACCAAACTGATTACAAGTATAATAATAACCGTAGAAACATGAGGGATACTTGGTCATAGCATTTCTTTGTGCAGGATGAGGGGTTCTCCTTGACCTTTTCTTCTTCATGCCTCTCACTCTATTGAAACCATTTGCATCATCTCCCCTTATGTTATACTTCTTCAAGTCTTCAGGGACTAACTTGTTAATCTTCTTATTTGCTATAGGCTTGTTTTCTCCATCAAGTTTCTTCATCTCAAATTTTTTCTTCATAGAGGCATTCTTCATGCAAGCTTTCTCATCCTTTGTACTAGGCTTTTCTTTTGCTTTGAATATGCCATATAAATTTATAGATGCATTGGTAGTAGGGATCTTTCCTTTCACAAAACTCAAGCCAAATTTTTCTTTTAAAGGCTCTTGTGAGTTAATCAACCCTTCAAGAAAGTCTAAGCCTCCTTTCAACTTCATACCTTTTTCTATTGGTACTCTAGCTTTTTTAAGGTATTTTCTCAAGGCAATAGTTTATGCTTCCAACTTCATGCACTCTTCAGATTTAGATTTTAGTTCACAATTAACTACATATTCTGTTCTCTTGGCTTCTTCAACTTGAGTCTTCAATCTTACCACCATTTGATCAGATTCTTCAAGGTTCTTGGTTAGCTTTTCAATCTCTTTTGTGAATAATTTTTTAGCTTTTTGTTCTCCTTTCTCAAGCTTTTAATCTCATCTAGAGCACATATGAGTTCTCCTTCAAGATCTACTTCTCCTGCCTCTTCTTCATTAGACCCTTCAACTTCTTCATCAAAAATTGTTCTGAATTCCATGAATAGGGATTCATTCCCCTAAACCAAAAAGGAACAATCATGGTCATCATTTGAGATATCACTAATGTTAGATGAACCACTTCGTTCTTGTGTAAGTAGACTCTTCTTCTTCCTTAAAATTTTCTTATTTTGGAAGAAGGGTATATTCTTTTTACTATATCCTCTTATTGCTTAGAGTTATCCTTTTTGAATCATAAGGGCATTTAGAAGAATAATGGCCTATTTTACCATATTTGGAACATTTAAAGGGTAACTTACCTTTGTATTTTCTAGAGCCTCTTCTCAATATTTTGATGAAGTTGGATTCTTCTTCATCAATATCCTCATAAATGGATGTAGATGCTTCAATATTTTCCTTTCTGGTTGTATTGAATGCAACTTCTAGATCCTAGTGGTAGTTGCATCTCCCATTCTCATTTCATAGGTAGTGAAAATGCCATGCAACTCATCAACAATGAGTTTTTCTAGATCTCTTACTTCCTCATTAAGAAATTTTAGAGTCATACCTAGACGATAGGGATCTAAGTACCTTTTTGAAAATGATTGGTTCATTCATTTCTTCTCCAAGGCATCTAATTGCTTTCACAATTTCATCTATCTTGAGAAGGTAGTTTGCAATCTTCTCTTCTTCACTTATCTTTAGACTTTCAAACTTTCTTTTTAAAGTTTGTAGCTTTGCTTGCTTTACCTTTCCACCACCTTGATAGATGTTCCTCAACTTTTCCCATACATCATGTGTAGTTTGATAGTGCATGACTTTGACAAATTCTGAGTTTGATAGACCACAAAGAATAACATTCTTTTCCTTAGCATTATTTTCATATGCTCTCTTTCTAACTTGTTCTATAGGAGGTGTAGCGTGGATTTTACATCCATGAAAACTGGCATCCACACATCAAACTATAAATATTATGAATATGTAAGTGCATTGATGCTCTAAAAAGCATAGTTTGATCCATTTAAGAGAGGTTCTCCATTTGAGGATGAACCTTCTTGACTAGCCATTTGTGTTCACAATCCAAGATCTACCCAAGCTAATTAATATTCTCTAAGGGAACCAAGGTTTTGATACTAATTGTTGTCCCTATTTTTTCATTGCATCAAAATATCGATCTATCAACACCCGATACAAATGCTATAGACATGGATCACATGAGAGGTGTTTATTCCCTTGTCTATCACAAATCTCGAGGGGAGCGTTGACCATTTACCAACATTTAATTATGTTATGATGTACTCTTGATTCTAGATTAAAACTTTGGCATGACACATGTTCTCTTGAGACAAGGATGTATGCATTATTGCATGTGATCTCCTAGTCCAACAGATGGTTAGATCATGATGTCATATTGGGTTTCTAATTGTACGATTGGAGCTTTGACGTTGACCTTGTTGGTTTTCTTGGTATTGAGTACATTGGTCATTTTATTGGGAGTTTCATGATGATTTTTTGTTGCATGTGGAGATTGGCATGGATTGATCATTTATAGTTTCTCATGGATACTTGGAACTTGGGTCAGGATAGAGTTCTCTTGTGACTAGATACATTTTCTTCAGATGGTTACTCTTTGGGGGTTTCAGTAGGAAGTATGAGGAGACTTCACTTAGATATGGACATGGTTTCATAATGGATAGGTCTATAAAGGATATTATTCTTGGAGTGAGTCATGATGACATGGTTATCTTGGAGGAGGATTCTCATTCCCCACTCTTGGTCTACTTGGTGGTTTTCCATCTGAAAGGTTTTTACATATTTTTTTTTAGATGTGTTATATTTCATGCTTTATTTTCTCATAGGAATGAGTCTTGAGCCATAGTGATTATTTTGGGAGAATCATTTGAGGATTGTTTAGCATGAGTTTTTATGCTAAAGTTATCTTTCATAGATATAGATCTTGAGCTATGGAACTAGTTGTTTCTAGAGGATTTAGTTTGAGATATACTTAGCATTGTTATCTTCTTGTGCATATGAGTTTATTTATATTATAATCTATTGATGAGGAGTTTAAGAGATGTTTATTGGGCTGGTTTCCTATTTTTGGGATGTATATTTTGAGTTTGATTTCCTTGTTAGAGAGGCTTACATCCATGTTGGAATTATTGTATGATTCATATGTTGCATTTGATCTCTGAGATTGAGTGGATGGGTGTTGTTGAGGCTTTTCATTTGGGTTTGTAAGAAGATCATACTTGAAATAGTGTATCACTTTTAGGTGTTGGTAATAAGACATGTTACGGTTACATGGTTTCTCTCTTCATTCTATGGTTCCTTTATAGAGGTTCATGTTCATATGATTTGGGAGGATTGTGGAGACATGTTGTGAGAGAGTATGCAACTATTGGTGTTGTATGTGTGGATTATTGTGATTATTCTTGGTAATTCATTGTTGATCATTTATCACACCTTGGTATAGTTTGGATTAGTATATTTGATATGCTTTGATCATTTTCAAAATTGAAATTACCCATGCAATGGGAGTTCTTGGATATGTATGTTCTTTATTGACACATTTGATACAAGGAGCTTGTGATTGTGGTTTATGGGTTGCACATATGTTGGAATGAGTTTATTGATGTTTTTAATACCTAGGATGTATGGATGGTTGAATGTATTAGCATGTGTTGTGGAGGTTATTTTTGATGATGTGGGTTTTCTTAGCTTTGCAATAGCTTGGAGCCTTTTTTATCTCTTGGATTTGATGCTTTTGTTCTTGGATTGGAAAATCTTAACCTTGGCATGTTCCTTTTCTTCCATAGGTGGCACATTGGATGATGAGAGGAGTTCTTTCTTGAGATGGTGGCCACTTTGGTTTTATTGCAAGTATCTTGATGGAGCATGAGAGCACATTGGAGATTCATGTGATTTCATGTATGACTATATGATGATGCATTTAATTGATTGACCCTTATGGAATGTATACAACAAGAATGTTAGGATTTGGTGTTGTAAACCATTGCATAACTTTTTATATTATAATATTTTATTTAAATAATTATTTAGTTATGGATCACCTAGGAGGTGTGTTTAACCACACTAGGTAATTATTTGGAACCACTTGTAAAGTTGGATTGTAACATTGGGTTATTATTTTATGTGTGGGAGACATAGGATAATAATTTAATATTGGGGAAATATTTAATAAAGTGAAAAATTAGTATTCTTGACATTAAATTAGGGGTCAATATTTTTGTTTTTAGATGGTTTTGTGGCATTGGGTTTTATCTTACAACTTGGTTGTATTTTTGTGAGCCTATTTCTATAAAAGAAAAGAAAAGTTGAGTGGTTAAGGTTGGTTGGGTGAGTGGGTTGTCATTATTGAGTCTTTTTGAGGAATGCATATGTGAAACATGGAATGGGATGTGCAGATTCATGCTTGGACACATGGAGGATGTATTGGAGAGGTTTGATGATTCAAAAGTATTCATGGTGACTTTGTAAGTGCATGAAATTTTTTATTGTTGAATAATATATGGAGTATGGATGCTTTTGGAGGTTGGGTTTTCCCCTCTTGAGGGTTTTCCTGGGGTATATCTTGTGTTATCTTATGGATTGTTTATTTGATCTATCCATTATGGTTATTCTATAAGCTTGTATGCATGATTTTTTCTCATGGGGTTATGTAGGAAATGGATTAAGATATGTGGGTATTATGCATTATTTCCTAACACTTCATAAAATTGTAATCATTATAATTAACTTCATTCACATCAATAAGACTAATTATTTCTATGTTTTTTATTATTTCATACTCGATTTGAAAATATTTGGAGTCTTTGTCACCTTCACATGTCCAAGTCATTTTAGCTCTAAGTATAACTCCTTGTTGCCTATAATTTTGAATCTTTCTTAACAATATTTTAGTTCTAATTAGATTAGTCACTACCCTCTATTCATTAACATTTTCCTCCACATCACCTTCCAAAGCTAATAGCTTCTTTGGAGAAAACTTTTCTAATTTCCTTCTATTAAGAGCTTTGTTCTTATTGATGGTATTGAATAATTTCCTCCATAAAGAGACCAAAATTTCCGTTGTGTCAATAGTTGAAGCATCCTTGTTCAACCTTTTAGATAGTTCTATAGATATTCTAATACCTTATAAAAAATCTTGGTCATTCAAAAGAGAGACATTTAACTTGAAGCTAAAATTTTGAAACCAATTTTGAAACGACCCAAGATTACCAATGATCACACAAGACTCAATCAAATAATGATCTAACATTAAGTTTGGAGAAAAAAAGAACAAAATACCTTTACTATCAATATTGAAATAAAATAAATCCTTATTAGCATAAATTTTGTCCAATATAGAGTAAATCCTTTTATCTTGAGACTAGATATTATACCAAGTATGCCAAATATCTTTATTACTACTCAAATATTATTCTTGAGTGGATCTAGACTAGAAAAAGAGCCTTGTTCATTATAGACCCAAAAAAAAACTCATTTCCTTTCCATAGACCCTCCTTACCACCCAAATTATCTTCTTTATATTTTAAAATATTAAAGTCTCCTCTAATAAGCTAAAGAACTTTAGGTAGATTTTTGGCCATCTAGCTCCACAACCAACACCTTTCTTTGTAGTCATTAGATGCATCAAGGAGCACAAACTGAACAACTTGTTGTCCTTTTCAACTAAAACTCAAACAATCTTATTGAAAAGAGAAATTCCTCAATTAACAACACTTTAAGCCTATATAGGCTTGATAAGAATATCATCAACTCCTTTACCCTTCTCATGAAGAGTACAAAATTATTTGGTAGCTTTCCAAACAAGCTTCAAGATACAATCCATTTGAAACCTGATAACCTTAATTTCCTAAAGGCACAATAAAAAAAAAGAATGTGTATAATTACAAAAGGACATTAAAATATATTTCTTGTCTAGATTTTCCAACCCTTTGATATTTCAATAGCAAATATTAAAAATCATTTACAATAAGATCTAGGTGTTTTGTTTTTTTATTCTTATAGAGCATATCAAAACATTTAGGCATTTTCTCCTATTTCCCATTTTCACAACATTCTTGTCATTTTGATTCTCAACATTGTGATACCTCTTAGATTGTTCCCTCTTTTTATTTTCTTCTTTGGATTTAGGTTCTCCTTTCTTAGATAAGCACAAATCTAAACCTCTTAGCATAGAGTGGATTATGTTGGTCCATAATTCCTTTATTTCCATCAATCTTAGATAATATCTCATGGTATTTTCTTTCTCAGTAGGCCATATATTTAACATCTGGTTTGGTTCAATGGAAAAAATTCCTTCCCTCCTCAACATGATATTTTAAACTTTGAAGAGGTAGTTGTTGGGTATTTTTGTGTCCCAACACACTCCAACCATTATTTGAGTCCACCATATTCATAGAATTATCATGATTGGTGGGATTATTATCCTTAATAACAACATCTTGGGATCAAATAATGGGTCACCCAAAGAAAGACCCCATTCTACTTGTCACCCTCTACATATCCATTATTTCAGGGGGAAGTAATCCCTCCCTCATTGCCATTATTATTTAACATATTTATCAACACAATTATCAACCTTCATAAGGTTAGTGGGAACATTAAAAGAGATTATTGGGGGCCTCTCTCTCTTCAAAAGCAATATCTTTTATCTTTTTTAGTAGAAAGAACATTTTTCTAAATCCCTACAAATATCATAAAAGCTTTAGGAGAATATTTCCAAAATGACCTTTTTTACGTAAAAAAACAAGAATTTAATTCAATATCACAAAAAGAATTACTTTATTCTCTAATTGTACAAAAATCACTTCTGGAATATCAAAATTAGGAGGAATAGAAATGCATAATCTAGCATTCAAATGGGGAAGAGTAACTCTAGTTTCTTCAACTTGTAAAACATTCTCTAAAGGTTTCAACGAGCAAGGAATAAATTCCACAATTATGAATGAACATTTTCAATTTCCAACCACCTCAAAGTACACTTAGACAACATCATTCTTTGCCTCATGCAACCATAAATTTTCCTTAAAAACATATTACCGCAAGTTCAAAAATTCTTTCTTAGAACCCTTTCTTGCATCCCATAACTTTTGAAAAAGACTACAAACAGACTTTTTGAAACATTTAAAACAAATTTCACGTAAATTCCTTATTTTCTTCCCCACACATTCACAATACAATCATTGAAAAAATTTATCCAAAAAAGATAGTGTCCAAACTAGGAAAGAACATAACAACCTTCATTAACCTATTTCCCTCATTTCTAACAACTCGAATCATCTCTAGATTGGGAGAAACAAAGAGCACCTTGGTAGAAGAGGAGGCCTTAAAAGACTTCTCCTACCCCAGCGACTCCTTCAATGAAGCTTCCTGCTCCCACTCCAGCTAGCTCACTCCCCGCACTTCTTCCATCTTCGAGCATCTAAAACTTAGTTGATTCAAGAAAACCTTCAAACTTATAATCTAATCTCAAGGCTTCTTTTAATTTAGTTTAGGAAAATAACCATCCGCTTTATCAGCTTTCTCCCCAATCCTGAGCACAAATAAACCATCTAACAAATCATTACTCACCTCATGAATCAAATAACTCCCATCGTTACCCGAGCTCATCATTAAGTCAATTGCTATGAGGGAAATAAAATACTAGCAGGCCTAAAAATTGAGAAACCTTTCCGATCCAACCTACATCCCCACCACTGGGAGGATCCTCGATCGACGAGCAGGAAAAGAGTAGCAGGAAGAGGATTTGAATTAAAAAATAATCAAAACCCCTAAAGAAAAACCTCGGGATCCTTCGAGTGAAAGAAAAAGCTCCAAAGAGCAACAATAAAAGATGACAATTTGCCTCCCTGAGAGCTCCTTCACTCACCTTCCTATATTTTTAACACATTTTATCAAATTCCATTAGTAAATAGGTTATATATATGCTTATATAATCTAAAAGGTGTATTACCATGAATGTGATTATTTGATAGCATATGAAATCCCTACATACCATATCTCCACTTTACCATTAGTATGCTAGAAAACATCATCTTTTTACCATTCTCGCAACCAAAATTTGATACACTTTGCATTTTTTAGATTTAATATCATCTAGATGAATTTTTTATGCCACAACCATTACATTTCAAAATCAACCCATTAATATTGATGAATATATTCAATTAAGTTGTATTCATAAACATTAAAAAGATCATTCACATCATATTTATGCCTCCCAACAAGGTTAATTTAACTTTGTCTAAGTCTCATTTATTTCTTGAAATTTTACAATTGCACTATCTTGTCCTTCCTACTTTTTTGGATGTCATTTCAAAGCAAGACAAAGATAATTAGTGGGTCTTCTTCAGTATTTCATCACCTTAGAGGATAACCTAAACTACACATTTTGGTAAGGTTTAAAAAGAGGGGAGTGAAAGTTGTATCTCAAAGGAGTACCAATGTTTCTAGCATAACCTTGGAACCCCTTTTCATAAGGAGACAAGCTAAAGTGGAATTGCACTTGCCCATGGATGCATACTTGTAGATTTGTTCTTATTCCCAAAATTGAGCCTCACATACCTTTGGGTATATCAATGCTCCTAATTAATCATGTATATATCCTAGTTTAGAATCCACTCAACTATTTCTTCTTATAGTGCACCAATAAGTAGTTATCTATAGGAAGTTACTTAGATTGCACCCATAAGAAGTGATGGTTTTAGGTCATGTGCACATGTATTTATAGACCTTATATGTGCTAGGTTGCTTGTAAGCCTTTTGTATTTGTGACTTGAGGTCCTAAATAAAGGGTTGAGGCTACCCATATCCTTAAAGGTGGTATATATGTGAAACTACTAAGATTGATCACTCACTTGTCCAATTTAGGTTTATTCATGTGTATTGTGTGTCTTTTATGTTAAAATTAACACTCCTTACTTAAAACTAGAAAAGGGAAGCTTATACACCTTGAGCCTTAGGATTTTTCATTTTTATCTTTTTATTTGTATTAGTTGCAACTTAGTCAACAATCATAAATTTGATCCAAAGTTAAAAAAACATATTTTCAACCATGTCCATGCACTCACACACTACCTCAAAATTAACACTTTCCTAGGTTTAATCTCATGCAACTTAGGATTGATTTTAAGGTGTTTCAGATTGAAGCTCAAAATGAAGAGTGACAACCCTAATAAGGAAAACCAAGTGATAGAAAAAAGGAAGGTATAATCTATATCAATTCAAATTTAGATATAAAATTTGTTGGAAAAGTTAATATTAAGGAAAATCTTGGATGGGTAGGTTGAGTAATACATAGGATTAGAAGAAGATACACCAAACCCTAAAAGGAAGATCTATTAATGAAGAGAAAAAGAAAAAGGATAATTCAAGTCTAAAAATAAAATAGAATAAAAGATAATTGTAGATCTTTAAAAAATATTAAGTCCTTCAAAATAAAATCGGTTGTGTCCTATAGATCAAGTTCACTAAAATGCAAAGGGAAAAACCCAACCCCCAAGGTTACTCTAGGCTAGTCAAAAAATGTATATAAATAAGCACAATTAATCTAGACTAAATAGTAGATGGAATAGAATAAATCAATCTTAAAATTTTAGATAATTGTACAATTATATTTTAAATAGAAAATAAAATAGATGATAGATCACTTAGCTCTTCAAATATAAATGAATTTCAAGTGATAAAGACTTAGAATCAATATGCCTTGGGATCCAAAAATCTCTACAAATCACCAATGTAGATTAGAATCAAAATTATATTCTTTGTAATTCTCTAAATTGAGTTTGCTAGTATGGATTGCATTTCTAATTGCAAACTAAGTAATTTTCGAGGAATCTAACCTTTGTTGTAATTCATTAAAATATGTGTTTTAATGTTTATAAAATAAATATCAACTTTTTTTTTGTTAAATACATGTAACTTTTAGTTATTTGGGAGTTACTATTATTATTAATTATTTTAAACCTTTTTAAAATATTAATTATTCTACCATAACAAGAAATAATAAATAAATATTACTAAAAATGTCACTTTAAATTATCATTTATTAACTCATCTCTTAATTAAGATTTTTTTTTCAAAAATAATTAAAGAGGTTAAAAAACTTCTAACTAGTTAAAGAGTTGTCCTACTTGAACTTCAAAATGAAGCTTTATATGACCATAATAAAAGCTAAGCCCATATCTTCTACTAATAGAAAAAAAAGCTTCTTACTCTTTAAAAATAAATATTTCTATTTTAAAAATCATTCTATTATAGAAAACAATTTATATACTATAATTCCACTCTAAAAATTTCCAAAAAAATATTATTCTATAAAATTCAATCCAAACTCTATGAACACAATTTACATCTTACATCTTTAATAAATAAAATATAACAATTTTTAAAAAAACTAAAAAAATTACATTTTATAAATAATATAATCTATCAACAATTGTACTTAACACCCCCTTCCAGTCTCCACCTGTCTTCACCCCTACCCGAAACCTCTTCTTTATTATTCCTCTCCTCCTTAGAACGTCTACAAACGTCTTATAACTATATAACATACCGTGCGTGGTACGTTTTACCCATGTAATTATCCATTCTCCTTGACGCAACTTAAGATGGCTCCCAAAAAGCGGTGATACATATATATCCTCTACCGAAGTAGAGTTATCAACTTCAACCACAAAGCATTCCACAAAGCATCCCTTGAAACGCAATTCTGACCAGTTGCGAGGAGTTCCGTCAGCATCAATTTCAATCACTCCATCGACGCCTATATTCGCTTCACGAAACATATTTTCGTTTACAATTGATTCCGCTCCATCCACTGCTCTTGCAATCATAAGCATTCCCTCTGATGGCACACTCTGAAATAAAAGACAAAATACTCACAGTTCTGTCCACGGTAAATTCTTTTCATTTACAGATCAGTTCAAACATTACTTACAAAAATATAGACTATCTTGTAAGAACAAATTACAAAACAAAACTGAAGGTCAGTAATGAAATAAAAAGATATTTATGATTACCTGTTAAAAATTGTAGACTATCTTAAAAAGAGTATTGAAATCATTAACTTCAATTTATGAATGCAATTCCGTATTATTGCATTGCCGCAATAACAAAGTTCTATATATTGTTGAAAATCCAACTCTTCAATACCTGCTATGCTCTCCAGCTTCTCACATGAGTTGATCGCAATTACCCCGCAGGACCTCAGTCTGGCAAGACTTTGCAGCTCCTCAAGCTCAGGACAATCATCAATGTACAACCCTCTAAACTGAAAGTTACCTGACACACTTCTCAAATTTTGGCAACCAGACAATCGAAGAGCTTGGATATCACATCCATCCATTATAATCCTCTCAAGACAACTTGGACCTGTAAAATCTGGCATCTTCCCAAGCCCTGGACAGCCCCGAATTCTTAATTCTACAAGGCTTTTACAACAAAGGTTCGCTGTTTTTTAATTTTGACAACCATCCAACTCAAAACATTTTACCATCCCATTTCCATCCAATGTTATCCTCTCTAGACACTTCATACCCCTGAGACACAAGGAATCAAATTCGAGCATTCCACAATCAGAAATTTTCAACTCTACGAGCTTTGCAAGATCAGATATTCCTGACACACTTCTCAAATTTTGACAACCAGACAATCGAAGAGCTTGGATACCACATCCACCCATTACAATCCTCTCGAGACAACTTGGACCTCTAAAAAACTGGCATCTCCTCAAGCTCTGGACAATCCCGAGTTCTTAATTCTACAAGCCTTTTACAACAAAAGTTCGCTGTTTTTAAATTTCGACAACCATCCAACTCGAAACATTTTACCATCCCATTCCCATCCAGTGTTATCCTCTCCAGACACTTCATACCCCTAAGACACAAGAACTCAAACTCGAGCATCCCACAATCAGAAATTTTTAATTCTACAAGCTTTGCAAGATCAGATATTCCTGACACACTTTCCAAATTTTTACAATTTCTAATCTCAAGACAATTTAATGTCTCTACCATTCTTAAATCCACTTCTACAAGTTTTTTCATGTTATGAAGTTTGATAGACTGAAGGCTTGGATAGTGCATTCCACTAATTAAGATCTTGGATACACATTCTTCATCGCTGATCTCCAGTTTTTGAAGGCCACTCATAGGGGCCCTAACACTACAAGACATTCCTCCGTTATTCCAATCCACCTCATTAAATTTGAAATTCACGATAACCAAAGATTCACACAGAGTCCTCTGTCCTCTTTTAGTGGAAATCTGTTTCCCCTTTAATGTGGAAGACCGGAGCCATAAACTACAGAGATTCATATTGAGACATTCTAGTAAAGGCAAACCTGTGATTGGCAATCCTCGGGCATCTAAGTGCAGGTTCTCTAAATTATCAGATATTCCTGAAAAATCTGGAATCTCTTTCAAAAAGATTTGAAAAATTTGCAGCTCTTTCAATTGGGAGGCCATCTGAAATTCAAGATAAATTTTTGTAAAGCTCTTAATGATTTAAAAAAATACCCGAGAGATATCCATATCAGAATGAATACAACTAAACTGTCAAAGGAGATTAGTTTTGAGCGAGAGGATCGAAATACCTGCATGCCATTCTCCCACAACGTTTTGAGTCGTCCACATTTGATTTTTAAACACTGCAATTTTTGAAGAGGAATCCACGAAGGAATGCTTTGTAGTTCTGTGGGATTGCCCACAATCTGGAGCCATATTAAGGAAGATGATGTCTCAACACAACTATCTGATTGGCCTAAAAAGAATGTAACTTCTGAACCCATGGACTTGTCAAAAATGGAATTGAAACACCTGACATTGGTTTTGGTGAGGATTGTTTGGAAACCCATTGATTCCTGGATACACAAAAGCAGCTCAGTTTTCTATTTATGTAGTAAGGAGTTAAGACTTGGAATATTAAAACACTAAGAAATTTGGAGGCTTAACAAGCATACCAAAGGTTTCAGATCTCGAGGACGCCACAGGCGATGAGGAGGGCTGAGCTCATCTGCCATTTCTCTTCCCAAGTCCCTCAGGTGGTCATGCATTTTCAATACAATTTCCACTTCTATATCCATATTCAAAATTTCAGTTTCATCAAGACTGAAAATTTCAGTTTCGTCAAGACTCAAAAATTCAGTTTCTTCTACAAGACATTTATCTTTGAGTGTTTCCAATGCATGTTGTGCGTTCCATCCTGATCCCTCCCATACTCTTTCGGCCATACTCTTCGGTTTGCCCACAAAAAAACAGGCAATATCCATGAAAACCTGTTTTTGCTCTTCATCCAATGAGTCAAAGCTTATTTTCAATCTTTGCTTCACATCTCGAGGCAACGTCATTCTAGCTTTAGCCAATTCTGAATGCCAATAATTGTGAGCTCTACCATGAACATGCCGGCCTAGAACCTGAAGAGACAGAGGTAACCCTCCACACACGTCTACGAATTCGTCAACCAGCATCTCGTACCTTGTGCCTGGATGGGATTGGCCAAAGGCATGCCAACAGAAGAGTTCCCGCCCATGGTTTCTATCCATTCCTGTTAAAGGATAACCAACAGTAATCCCTATGGTTATAATCACTCCAACGTCACAGGTTGTGACAATAATCAAACTATTATCTGATTTATCTAGGATAGGCATTATCCGTAGAGCATCTAACTGCTCTACATGATCGATGTCATCTACAACAATTAGGAAATTTAAAAAGGAACTACTTTGTAGACAATCATTGATATAGCTTGTTCCTTCCTCTATACTTCTTATGGATGTGAAAATCTGCATATGGTTAGCATTTTAAAACCAAAATAATCCTCAACATCCCTATGAGATAATGAAACATGTTAGATGTGCCAAGTAAGATATTAAAACAACAAGAAAAACCAAATAAGCATACAAACAACATGAATCAACTTCATCTCATAGTGGATTGGTGTCACATGTGCTAGTGACCCTTTCCCAATCCTTGATCAAAGCTTAAGATGAAAATGCTATGAAGATGGTGGAGTGATGATGAGAAAAATCAGTTCTCCAATGGAGAGTGACTTTGCATGAGTGATTGTGGATCCATGAATGAGAAATAAGGCCTTCTTTTATAGATTTTCTTGATGAGAGATTGGTCAAGATGGTGAATGTGGGATTAAAGATCCTCCAATGAGAAGAGGACACTTGTCAAGTGGTGATAGGCCAATGGTTGTGCAAGATTTGGGAAGAGTGCCCATGAGAGGGAGAATTTGAATTCAAATTTTGCCATAAATTTTGAGAGGGGGACAAGAAAAATAGCAATAAATGCTATGTTGGAGGGACAAATCAACTTGTCATGTTGAAGGAAAATGAGGGTTTTTTAATAAATCAATAAAATTGATTTATTTGTGCAAGTGGAGATATCTAGAGGATGCAAGTGGGTGAGATTAGCATTTAATCAGGGTTAGATTAAATAAATGATGATTATGCTGATTTAATGGTGCTTAGATGATTTTGACTTTTAGGACTTTGATATTTGATTTATTTAAATCAGAAAATGGTGGAATATGATTTTGGATTTGATTTAAATGGATGTTTGATTTATTAAAAAATTGATGATAATGTTTGCTTGATTTTAAATAAATGATCTTAGGAAATGGAGATTAATGAAATTACCTGATAAAAGTGCTATGATGTTCTAGAGTATTCATGCTCCTATAGATCCTTTGGATAACATCAACATATATTAACTATTGACCCCCCACCAAGCCAAGAGTATTTCCAGTCGGGATATAAATTTGGATATTGGAAGAAACGCCAATATCACATGGTTGACTCTGACAAGATGGATCCGAAAGAGGACTCTTGCCATGTTGGGTCAACTCCTACGAATGAAAAGTCCTTACTAGAACCCATGTGCTAGAATTTGCCAAAATCCTTAATCTATTTGTTGGTGCAAGAACGGTCATTCTGAAGCCGCCCCACACTTTTACGGTCTTTAGTAGAAATGAAAAACATGCCATGGGAGTTTCATGGGTGTTGATGCTTGGCTGCCCCGTATAAGTGAGTGTTGTGGAGGGGAGCCAGTGGGGTCAAGCATCTAACCATTCACTAAAGATAAGCGTAGTTGGACTTGTCCAAGTTAGGATTCAACAAATATTGTCTTACACATCCATAGGGCTTGTACTTGTCTTGGTTTGAAAACACAGTGTTGTATTCGAAAAAATTTGCAAAACAAACATTCAACATGATTTTCAAAATTTCAAACCCTTTAGGAGGAAAATATCATTGACCAAATTCTTGTGTTGTTGCTTTCCCTTGGGATTACATCCTTAGAGGTTCCTAAGCACTTGAATTTACATCTCAATTTGCCCCCTAAAGTTAAACAATAGGTAATCTTTGCCTTAAATTCATCAAAGTTTCGCATAATATACTTTGTGAAATGAGACGAAGTTGAGACATTGAACATTTAGTTTGAAATCTAATCAAAGAAAGTGTTTTTGGTAAAATAAATCCATTAAGCAAAGCTAAGCAAAATGAATTTTCATGTGTGATTGGAGACTCACAAATCCCAAAGCAAAAATCATTGAAAATCCGAAAATGAAAGTTCAAATGAAATCAATCCTTGGTTACAAAGATCTTTAGGAAGTATTTGCATGCTCTTCAATACCTAGATCTAGGCAAACAAAGTGGTCTTTTTAGGTTCATCTAGGGATCAAAACACATCAAAAAATTTCATCCATCCTCCAAAACAATATCATCTCATAAATCATCTTTTGAAAAACCTTGAAATCATCCTTGAAGTGCTAGGCTTTATGACAAAATCAAGAAAAAAACCAAAATCATTGAGACCAAGTCCTTGAAACATTTATCAAAGCACCTTTTGGCTAGGCATGTGTAGATGCATCCTTTTGCATATACTTAGTCAAAATTATCAAAAATCATCTTGTCTAGCTTAGTGTATGTAGATGAATCCTTCTTCATATACTTAGTGAAACAATCATCTTGTTTGGGTAGGTGTGGGTAAATGCATCCTTCTCCTCACACATATCCAAATCATCATCCTTTGAACAAAACTATCCTTTAGATCATTATCAAACATCTTAGGGTCTTTTTGCTCAAAATCAAAATCCAAATCAAGATCAAGGACAAAATCTCAAAATCCAAAAAATCAAACCAATCAAAAATCCAAAGTCCTAGCATTTCATTCAAGATTTATCAAAAGCCAAAAACATCCATAACATCCATCTTTAAACATCACCATCATATCATCATCACATTTGATCCTAAAAATCATCCTTAAAAACTTTCACTTTGGGATATAAAATAGAGATTAATCCAAAGAATCAAGAGATTCATCTCCCATATTCTCGAAGATTGATCCCCATTTTATGGTTCTAACTAGATCTCAATACAAGAAGAGTATGGAAGCCAACAAAGAAACACCTGCTTCAAGTGATCTTAGCCAAACCACTCCTGAAATGAATCCCATTGGGGATGGAAATCTCACAATTAGCCTTCCAACATCATCGCAAAACCCACAAGAGGAAACCCAAGGGGAGGATCTTACCTTTGGCATGTCTCACGAAGAAGTAGTTGAAATGCTCCAAAATCCAGACAACCATAGAATCATCAACATCATGATGAGACTTAACCCTTCGTTGTACATGCTTGAACTAGCAAAATAAGGGGCCAAGTTGCCTTCGGATTTTGATGTGAGCACTATAGTAGAGACATCGTTTCCACCAATCTCATCCACCATCCCCATTTCATCTACACCCCCATCTCAAAACATCACGGAGAATATCCTGCAAATCACATCATTTGCTCCAACTCAACCCAACGTTAACAAGGGAAACACATTTCTCAATGCTCTTCAATCGCATCCCCTTGTTAATAATCAAAGCTTGGATGTAAACACCACATTGGAACAAAACATCCTCCATAATCCATTACAAAAAAATGTTCCTCTCACTTTACATTATGACCCATCATCAACATTTTTTCACGGAGCACCTCAAATCCCCCTCCTCACAAATTCACAAGAGGAGGGAGACATGTTTGGACCAGGGGGCATTTTTAACACCACAACACTCTTGCAAGGATTCACCCCCCTTACATTTCCACCTCTCCCACCATCACCATTGTCATCAACACCACTCCTTGGTTTAGGGCTTCCCCCTCTACCGAGTATCAATCAAAACAACATCCCAACCATCAATCAAAACATTTTTCCAAATGCTCAAAACTTATTGGGTGATCCCATAATAGTGGTTTACAATTTTTGGCCAAACTGGACACTGAAATTATTATTTTTAACTAAATCTTCACATTTGGGCACCTATAGCGGCTAAACCGTGAGGAATTTGAAGATGGTGCAAACTAGAGTCTCATCAAATTTTGTTTGTAGATTCTAAAAATATTTTTTTCAAAATTTTTGGAATCAAATTGCACTTCTTTTTCCATCTCCCATGAAAATTGATTTTTTCAGAAAACAACATTTTAAAAAGTGACACACAATCGATAACACATAACTTTTTTTCTATGAAGGATAAAATTCTAATTCTTTCAAATTTATATTTTAACTCTGATATCTAGTGCTTCCACTTGGTTAGATAGTTTTTATTGAATATTTTTTCCTTAATCAAGTTTTAAAGTAAAAAAAATTATAATTCGCACCGTGACCGATAACGCATAACTTTTTGTATATGTCAAATTTTAATTTAATTTTTTTGTTGGATCAAGGACTTCAATATCTAGTGCACTCATATTTTTCAATTTTGTTTTGATAATCTTCTATTTTTCCACATGTGAAGAACAAAGAAATTCATTTTCCATGAAAAACCTATGTTTAATAAAACTTAAAAAACAAATACATAACAAAACCAAAACATATTAAAATTATATTCATTGGATAGCTTGTTCTAAGGAATAACATAATCATTTGAAATAAATTTTAAATGAGTTCATTTGATCCTCCAAAAGCTAAATCAAAAGTGATTTTTTATCAGCATTTTGATAGGTGTAAAGGAGACACATTTATAGGTATGGTTTAAAACTAGCAAGGTTCTATGCAAGGGGGTTTGATCTAAGGTGATTTGATCAAACTCTCTTCAATTGGAATCCTTAAAATGGAAAATTTTAAAGCTTAAATCATTATATTTTCTAAAAATATGTGATTTCAGCTAAAATTCGTTCCTCTCAGCAATTGTAAACCACTATTGTGACAGCACCCATTGTTGACATCACAACAACAAACGATAAACACACAAGCAATGGCAACATCATCAAACACCCCCATAACATTGCAAAGCATGGTCTCTCAAGGGCCAATCACATCAACGACGCCACTTACCACATCAACAACACCATCCACCAATCACGTAATCAACACGACAACACCATCCACCAATCAAATAATCAACACAACATCATCATCTACCACCATACCAAACCCACCACCACCCCCACCACCACCAACGTTCACCACATCAAACCAATTTGACGCAGCATTACAAGCCGCTTTTCAAAGAGGATACCAACAAGTGCAGAAACAAAAAGCCATGCAACAAGCCACTCAAGCTACCAAAGTTGCACAAGCCGCATTACAAGCGCAACAAGCACCCACCACCACCCCCACCACCACCAACGTTCACCACATCAAACCAATTCGACGCAGCATTACAAGCCGCTTTTCAAAGAGGATACCAACAAGTGTAGAAACAAAAAGACATGCAACAAGCCGCTCAAGCTACCAAAGCTGCACAAGCCGCATTACAAGCGCAACAAGCACAAAAATCCCAAGCTTTATTGCAACAGCAACAACAACAAGCCGCCCAAGCCGCACAAGCATTACAAGCACAAAGGGTCGCTCAAGAACAACTTTTATTACAACAACAAGCAGTGCAAGCGCAAGCACAAGCTCAAGCACAACAAGCACAAGCTCAAGCACAACTTCTTGCACAAGCAGCGCAAATGCAAGCATTTAAGCAAGCACTAAAGCAATACCAAGAGCAGCAAGAAGCAACAGAATTGGCAGCCCAACAACAAGTGTTGTGGGAACAAGAACAACTGGAACAACAAGCGTTGTTAGAACAGCAACAAATGCAGCAGCAAGAACAACAACAAGCATTGTTAGAACAACAACAAGCGGAACAACAATCACAAATCCTAGCACAACAACAACAAGAGCAATAATAAGCATTATTCATCCAAAAGCAAGTAGAAGCCTACTTCGCCCGCCACAACATACCGATACCATTGAACAATGCACCAACCAACCCATCCATCCAAACCATGATTGCAACACCTCAAAACACATTCATCCCACCCCCTGATCCCCAGAATGATGTGACGACACAAATCAGGTTGCTCTCACAACAAGTGCTTGACCTTCAATCAGGGTGGACAACCAAAATGCAAAGCAACTTGTGTCCCTATCCATTCGATAGGAGCCTAGACATGAAACCATTCCCTAAGGGATTTGAGATCCCTAAATTTGACAAATATCGAGGGACAGGAAACCCTGAAGATCACATCAGGGAATTCCAGGTTCATTGTATGGAGGTTGCATATGATGATACTTATCTGATGCGGCTATTCCCTAGGAGTTTGGCAGGCAACGCTATAGAATGGTTCTCTCGCTTACCCTCAGGCATCAGAACATTCCAGGAAATTAGAGATGAATTCATTAGAAACTATGCATGTAACATTACAATGGATGTTAGTCTCGAAGAACTATACGCTCTAAAACAAGGAAAAAATGAATCTTTTGCTGCATTTCTTCAACGATGGCGATCTAAGGCCAATCGGAGCAAGTGGACCATGCCAGAAGAACAACAAGTCTGCACAATCATCACCAACCTTGAAGGTCGCTTATCATTTCATCTCAAGGTTTAGGGTATCACCACATATGATCAATTGATCTCCAAGACGCTTAGCATCGAAAGAGCCCTTGTGACTCAACCCATCGAATCAACATCATATCATGAACCACAAAATAACCGCCCATCATCTAATTACAATGATAAACCTCGTACATGGGCAAGAAACAAGAACATCACTAATGATGGCGTCGTCGATGCCAAGGTGGTCATTAGTGGTCCACGTCAAAACGCACCCACACAACGAATCCAAACACCAAATCAAAACACTCATCACACAACGCATCAACCCAACAATAATCCCACAATCAATAACCTCAATGACCAAAGAGGACCACCTCAACGCAAAACATACCCCAAACAAAAATACACTACTTTGGGGGAACCACTTGAGGACATCATGAAAAAGCTAATTGACGAAAAACTCATCCAATCTCCTACATTTGAGAATTATCAAGAACCTGATGTCAAACCTCCTTGGTACAATGAAAATCAACTATGTGAGTTCCACAAAATCAAAGGCCACACCACAAATAATTGTATGAGACTCAAGAACATCATCCAAGATCTCATCGACAAAAGAATCATAAATGTGGAAGCACCTATTGGGAATCAGGATCTTAAAATCTACACGAATCCAATGCCAAATCATGGCAACAAAGGGAATAACAAGGATAAAGGAAAAGGCAGTGTAAATCATGTATACGAAACAGTCGTTGCCTCCCTAAATGAAGACTGCATGGTCATCACCATCAAGGGCGCTCATGCCAAAGACTGTGGAGTCACCACAAGAGGCAAAAAGTCACCATCGTAGGATCATCCCAACCTAATAGAGTCCCTACATCAAGAGTCGTTCCATATAGCTACAATGTTGTAGACCAACTCAAAAGAATGCCAGCACACATCTCCATCATGGAGTTTTAAAAAATCTCATCAGCGCATAAAAAATCCTCGAGGAAGCATTAGCCTCATCTACCGTCCCCGCAGACCTCGATGCGGAACAATTCCAAGCTATGGTCGGAAACATCATAACACCTAATCTCCTTACATTTTCTGACCAAAATTTTCTCGCCCAACCATCTCACAATCGCGCACTTCACTTGGAGATCATTGTGAACAAGAGCAAAATCAAAAGGTTCTTGGTGGATGGAGGTGCAGGTTTGAACATCTGTTCTCTTAGCCTCATCAAGCAGTTGAAAATATTAGAAGATTCCATCGACAAAGGCAAGGGCATCACAATAAGAGCATATGATGACCAAGAAAGAGTGTCTCAGGGCACAATTAAGCTCCCTATCCAAGTAGGGCCAACACTCATGGAAATCACATGTCAGGTCTTGGACCTCGAATTGCCATACAATATCCTCCTGGGACGCCCATGGATTCATGCGATGAAAGTCGTAGCATCAACCTTCCACCAATGTGTGAAATTCACACATAATGGACAAGAGGTTATCGTCCATGGAGATCCTGAGCCATTTTCATACTGCAAGAACCTTGAAGGCAAATATCACAAAATCCCCCAAGTGCTGAAAAATGATGAGGGCCCATCCACATCATACATCGATCCCGCCACTCTCACGTCCACTTCTGCGACAAAGACACCTGCCATTCCCACCATATCCAATATCAAGCTCATCATCCAGGAGGATGGTTGTGGAAGTTATAGGCTCCCTAACAATGCTTTTGTGATAGGAGAGTTACCACAATCTCAAGATCATGAGGACGCCCACAAGAAAATCAAGCTCCCACATCACAAACCTATCCTCAAAATTATCCTGAATTCACAAGATGGGGAGACCTTGGCCATGAGGTAATTGAAGCAGATCCATCAAACATGTTGTATCAAGATGAAAGACGGTAGCTAATCTACCAATGGATGAAAGAAGCAAAGGCCTACACATGATGCTTGTGATGGGCTATGACCGAAATCAAAGATTGGGACAAAATGACAATGGGCTCTTAATACCAATCATGCCGAGACGCGACCTATAAAAATCTTGGTCTTGGATGTACCCCTCCGAGAATAACCATACGTGGCCAAAGTCCTTCTGTTAGAGCCACTAATGTTTCTCCTTAGCCAGTCCTAGTACAAGTGCACTCCCCAATACCCATAGGGACAGACATGCATAATTTTATAATTGAGCCCTACATTAGTAGCGATGACAAAGATACCTTATCCAACCTACCTAGGTTTTTCGAAGATACCAGCCTGTGTATGATTAGTACCATATCCTTTGAACCAGATAGTCAAAATCATGAGATCCGCTTAGTGTACCCCCAATTGATCGACTATGACCAATGAGGACCACCAGTTCTCGATACATTCGAAAATGATGAAGCACTTTCAGAATTCATGGGGTTGAGGGATAACATTCCAGATGGAGATCACAAGGCAGGATTCATAATGGAGTTGGACACACATGCCTATTACGGGGAAATGATTGAATCCTTCAGTCGCAAAAGGGAGAAACTAAGAATCATATCCAAGTCCTTGAGTGAAAACCACACCGGCACTCTCTGACAAGAAAATAGTAAAAAGAAAGGACGTATCCAATGGTGAAAACCTCTTTGAGGCGCCTGAGGATGAAGGATTCAATCTTCCCTTAAGAGCTATTCATCAAGAGAAGTCAGCAGTCTTGGCCAAAAAATGCAACCCAGTCAACCTAGGAACAGAGGAGACCCCGCATATCACATTCTATGCGGAATCACTATTATCAGAAGAGCAAGAACTCCTAGCAACATTCCTAAAGGAAAGACAAATAAACTTTACATGGAGTTATGCTAATATGCCAGGACTTGATCCAAATACTGTGGTCCACCACTTAGCAGTGTATCCAGATGCAAAACCTGTCAGACAAAAGCTTCGCAAAATGCATCCTCAAATAGCCTTATTGGTCAAAATGGAGCTCAAAAAGTTGTTGGATGTAGGATTTATCCGACCAATCGATTATCCAAAATGGGTATCAAATTTGGTACCTATTTCAAAACCTGACGGAGCTATCAAAATCTGCACGAATTTCAGAGATTTGAACAAAGCATGTCCCAAGGATGATTTCCCGCTCCCCAACATCGACATGATAGTAGATATGGCAGTAGGGCATGAGATGCTATCACTTATGGATGGATTTTCATGATACAACCAGATTATGATAGCAAAAGAAGATCAACATAAGATAGCTTTTACTTGTCCGTGGGGGACCTATTGTTGGAACATGATGTCATTTGGCCTAAAGAGTGCAGGAGCAACATATCAACGAGCCATGACATTGATCTTCCGTGACATGATTCACAAGACAGTTGAAGACTATGTCGACGACATCCTAGCCAAATCAAGAAAAAGAAAAGATCATATAGCAACCTTAAGTGCTATCTTTGACAGATTGGAGGAATACAAAGTCAAACTAAATCCCAAGAAGTGCGTCTTCGGCGTACAATCAGGTAAACTGCTAGGATACATAGTGTCCATGAGGGGTATTGAGGTGGATCCAGCAAAATTCAAATCAATCATTGAGATGGAAGCACCAAGGAACTTAAAACAACTGAGAGGCCTCCAGGGCCGACTTTAATCCATCCGACAATTCATAGCACAACTGGTAGACAAGCAAAACCCATATTCACACCTTCTCCACAAGGGGGTATCATACAAATGGGATACAAAATGCGAAGAGGCATTCAACAAAATAAAGGAATATCTACTAACACCTCCAGTGTTAATGCCACCTATCCCGAGAAAGCCATTGATCTTATATGTGTCAGCAACAGCAGTAGCCCTAGGAGCTCTCTTGGCTTAGCATGATGAAAATGGAACGGAGAGGGCTATCTACTATATCAGCAGGACAATGGTTGGCCATGAGCCAAATTACTCCTTCATCGAGAAAGCTTGCTTCGCAGTAGTATTTGCATCCCAAAAATTCAGACACTACATGCTGGCACACAAGATTAAGCTTATTGCCAAAATTGACCCCCTTAAATATCTCTTATCAAAGGCAATGTTAACTGGTAGAATGGCAAAATGGGTCATGATATTATCAGAATATGACATCGAGTATGTTGAAAGAAAAGCCATCAAGGGTCAAGTTATTGCAGACCAATTAGCAGAAGCACCTATGTATTCTGAGAATCCCCTTGTCTTAGAGTTTCCAGATGAGTCTATTTTTAACCTCAACATTGTTGATCACTGGAAACTATACTTCGACGGGTCATATACACAACATGGATCAGGAGCTGGTATCTTCTTCATCACTCCACAAGGGGACTGCATACCAAGGTCATACAAACTATAATTCCCTTGCACGAACAACATAGTGGAATACGAGGCTTTGACTATAGGTCTCAGGATAGCAGTGCAATGGAATATCATAGCCCTCAAAGTCTATGAAGACTCTCAGTTGATCATAAATCAAGTCAATGATGAATATCAGACTAAGGATGACAAGCTAACTCCATACAAGAAATTGGTGGAGACTCTCAAGGAATCCTTCATTGACATAACATTTGAGCAGATTCCAAGAACCAACAACAGAGTTGCTGACACCATGGCTACAATTGGGTCTCTAGTAGACATCCCTCACAACATGCCGAAATATGAATTTCTGATCGAGCAGCTTCTCGTTCCCACATTCGAGGTACCAGAATCAGAATATGTGTGTGAAATCGTTGGTCCTGGCGATCCTTGGTATCATGACATATATACATATCTTCAAATAGGAGTCTTACTCGCTGACCTACCATCGAGCCTAAAACGAACCTTTATCAAAAAGACATCCAGATTTGTCATCCTAGGTGACACCTTATACCATAGAAGCATAGAGGGTACCTTACTACACTATCTAAATGCTGAGGAGGTATTAACCGCTCTAACCGAGGTTCATAACGGCATTTGTGGCTCACACTCGAGTGGAATAACCATTGCCAAGAAACTGTTGAGGCTGGGGTATTACTGGCCCACAATGGAAAGAGAAGCATATGATCATGCTAAAAAATGTTTACAATGTCAGCAACATGGGTACCTCATCCATGCTCCAGCTCAAGAGCTTCATCTGATTGTTACACCATGGCCTTTTTCGCAGTGGGGACTCAATCTCATTGGGAAAATCTCACCCACCTCATCTAACGGCCATAAATTCATTATCACTGCAACTGAGTACTTCACAAAGTGGGTGGAAGCCATACCCATGACATATATCACTGGGAAGCAAATCTCAAAATTCATCCTGAACTATCTCATCTGTCGTTATGGTCTTCCACAAGCCATTATCTCAGATAATGGGACACCATTCAAGAATCAGGATGTTCGCGACTTGTGTGAGAAATTCAAAATACAGCATCGCTTCTCCACCCCGTACTATCCCCAAGGCAATGGCCAAGTAGAAGCCACGAACAAAACCATCCTCAAAATCCTCAAGAAAACAGTCAATGACGTAGGTTGTGACTGGCACTTGCAACTTAATCTCGCCCTTTGGGCTTATCAAACTAGCATCCGCACACCCATTGGTGCCACCCCATTCTCCTTGGTCTACGAATCAGAGGTTGTACTCCCAATTGAGATCGAGCTCCCATCCCTCAAAATATCACTGCAAAATCTCATCACTGATGAAGAATATCGGGTTTCAAGACTAAACGAGCTAGAGTTACTGGATGAGAGATGGATCAATGCTTTGAATCACTTACAAGTCTATCAAAATAGACTCAAACAAAGCTACAACAAGAGGATCAGAAGCAGGACTTTCCAAGTCGGAGAACTAGTCTCAAAAGAAAATCAGAAGAATGTCCCAAATCCCAGCAGCAAAGGCAAGTTCGAACCCAATTATTTAGGGCCTTTCATCGTCACAGCAAACTATAAATTAGGGACATATTAGCTATCAACACCCGAAGGGGAACCTCTGTAGGAGCCCATGAATAGCTCCCATCTCAAAAAGTTTTATGCCTAATTCTTTCAAGGTATAGAACCAAAAAAATAGAAAAAGTCCTCAAAAATGGTTACTGGATGAAAACCGCAAACGTGCATCTTGGTAACAACAAAAAGCAAAAAGCAAAAATCCAAAAATCAAAAAAAGGATCAAAATCGGCCCCTCCTAGTGAAACTACCTCGTGGCACTTTGGGCAAGTACCTCAGTGAAAACCTGGCAAATAGGCACCTTGTGTAAATAAGCACTTTTCATCCACTAGGACCTTTACAGCTTGTTCGTCATTATCCCTCCATTTCGCTTCCATCATCCATCTCATCTCCATTCATCACTCATACACTCGCATCCGCACCATAGCTTGGTCCTGTGCTCGTATCATGATCCCTCCTAGTACTACTCGGCCCATTCTCAAGGTCAGTTTGTCCTGCCTTTATCGGAGTAGTCTATTGCATCACGCTGGGGGCACATTCTCATCGGATCGGATTCATGTATGGTCTTAAAGTCCTCAAAAATCAGAAAATCCAAAAACATCAAAAAATCAGAAAATCCAAAAACATCAAACATCAAAAATCCAAAAACATCAAAACATCCTCAAATCCAAAATAGGTCAAAAAGTTATTCAAAAATCCAAAAAAAAGTCGTCTTGTCAAACTACGTTGTCTCTAAGCTTGAACATAGGCAAGGTTGATCTTTGATCATCCCCCGAGACATTTAGGTTAGTCCTTTAGGAGTCCATCATAATAAACTGACATCTCATCATTTATATTCCAGATCAGAATCACCAAGTCAGTCGGGCCAAACTACGGGTCTCAAGGCGGTATAACGAGGCAAGGCTAACTGCCGGGATCAGCCCCTAAGCCCCTAGGATAGGTCTTTAGGTTAGTATCTTGGTCAAAATCCTCAAAAATCCCAAAACATTGGAAAACTAAAAAATCAAACATTTGTAAACCTTTGAAAAATACCTCAAAACACCAAAACATTGCAAAACCCAAAAACATCCAAATATTTGAAAAAATCCATCCGCCTCATCTGGCTTGCAGCATAATAAACACCACTCATTAATAAACTGATCATCATCCTCAACCTTTGGTGAATAGTTAGAAACAAGTCTAGCGGTTAAAAGTAAATCTCAAACGCCAAGCCTCAAGTCTCTAAGTTATGTAAACAAGTTGGTCAAGTCTTTGTGTCGATAGTCCATCATCCAAATAGTCCCATATCAATCATCTGATAACATCATGTCCTAGGATGAATCCTTCCTACAAGGGGCATTATTTATCAGAAAGAACACTTTGGATAAACGAAATGACGTGCCGCCATCCACTAACATGTCCTAGGATGTATCCTTCCTACAATGGGCATTTTCTTTTGGCAATAAATTTTGGTTCTTATCCTTAAAAACACATCTCCTTTTGGTTAGCAGTATTGAAGAACATTGACTTGTTTGCGTACTTGGTCTTTTTCTTTTGACTTATCTTATTGCACACAGTCCAAGGACCTCTCGATGATATCCAAATGAAAGATTTAGAGAGATAGGAATGGGGCAACAATCATTATTCTTTTGTCTGCTATGCTTGTTGGACGTTCTTGTAAAATAACTTGGAAAATACTTGCTTTGTTAGATATGTATGGAGGATGTTTTGGACAGCTTGTTGACTATTACATTGATTGGTTATACCTTTCCATGTTTTGGTCCGAGATGTTTGAAACTTCTAAAGTGCATCCTAGCAAGGTTTATGTATGTCAGGTGTGAACAAGAATACTCCCATCTATTTGTCGAGTCAAAGTCCATCACACTAAGTACAACGCCATCCTGGTCTTTCATACCTTGATGCATCGTACTTAGGCGTGTTATCAAATATAAAGTAAGTGACCCTTTGAAAATCTCAATCCTTGATAAAGCAAAATCATCCATCTATCATCATCATTTCTCATCATTTCTCATCATCATCTCTCATAATGTTGGCTTGTTGGATCCTCTTGTCATCATCTCATTTCCATACTAACACCAATTCATCATCAGTTCATCCATCATGCATCCATCATGCATTTATATCATCATCATAATATAGATCTATTAGTCTAAGCATCTCATAAATCATCCATTGCATAATCACAACATATCACATCATTCACATCATCAATCTCATCCATCTCATATCATATGATCATTTAAGTTGTTTAGGATAATATAGATTTGTTATTCTAAGCATCTTAAAATCATCTCATTTGCATCATCGTCCATAACCACCCATTTTGAACCTCTTTATCGCGAGATCGACCCTCAAATCGAATCTTTTCACTCGATCTCTCGAGGGGGCAATGTACAAGTGTACTTCTTTCCATTGGGGCATCTGAAAAATCAGAATTTTTTTTTATTTCGATCGCGACAAGTTTATTCTTTGAACCAACGCAACAAGTACATTGCTTCAAAGAGGGGAAAAATGTAGACATGCAAAATTAACATTCTGCATTTGATCAGGGCCATTCATCAACTGAACTAGATTTCGCATTAGGTCCATTCATCTAATGATCAGATTCACCTTCATTCATTTATCAGGTAATTTCATTAATCTCCATTTCCTAAGATCATTTATTTAAAATCAAGCAAACATTATCATCAACTTTTTAATAAATCAAACATCCATTTAAATCAAATCCAAAATCATATTCCACCATTTTCTGATTTAAATAAATCAAATATCAAAGTCCTAAAATTCAAAATCATCTAAGCACCATTAAATCAACATAATCATCATTTATTTAATCTAACCCTGATTAAATGCTAATCTCACCCACTTGCATCCTCTAGATATCTCCACTTGCACAAATAAATCAATTTTATTGATTTATTAAAAAACCTTCATTTTTCCTCAACATGACAAGTTGATTTGTCCCTCCAACATAGCATTTATTGTTGTTTTTCTTGTCCCCCTCTCAAAATTTATGGCAAAATTTGAATTCAAATTCTCCCTCTCATGGGCACTCTTCCCAAATCTTGCACAACCATTGGCCTATCACCACTTGACAAGTGTCCTCTTCTCATTGGAGGGTCTTTAATCCCACATTCACCATCTTGACCAATCTCTCATCAAGAAAATCTATAAAAGAAGGCCTTATTTCTCATTCATGGATCCACAATCACTCATGCAAAGTCACTCTCCATTGGAGAACTGATTTTTCTCATCATCACTCCACCATCTTCATAGCATTTTCATCTTAAGCTTTGATCAAGGATTGGGAAAGGGTCACTAGCACATGTGACACCAATCCACTATGAGATGAAGTTGATTCATGTTGTTTGTATGCTTATTTGGTTTTTCTTGTTGTTTTAATATCTTACTTGGCACATCTAACATGTTTCATTATCTCATAGGGATGTTGAGGATTATTTTGGTTTTAAAATGCTAACCATATGCAGATTTTCACATCCACACTTCTAAAACTTTGTTCTTGGTAGAAGAGATCTTTTAGAAGCTGATTTTGCAAAGAAGGTAGTTCACTTTTCATAGAGGCTTCTCGCACATCAAACAAAAAATATGCTCTACAATAATTTGAACATTTTTGGTTAAACAACTCTTTGGCGAGAGTTGTCTTCCCCGATCCACCCATGCCAAAAATACCAACCACCTTAGGCTTATGCTTCCTTCCTTTCATCCCGCACTGATTCTCAAAATCTTGTACAAGTTCATCAAAACATCGCCTTTCAAAATATTTCACAAGATTGTCAAGTCCTACTGGATATTTGGCAACATGTAAACATTGTTTCCTTTGTACTTCCTTTTGCACAGCTGCTACAATGTTTTCGCAGTCACTGAAACTTTACAAAATGAAAGCAGAATTCCATGAGAAAATAGTAAACCAGATTTGAAGGGAAAACAAAATTATATATTTACAACTACCAAAAGCACAAAGATTACCTGTGAAATTCTTCTCCAGCTATAAATGAAAGAAATTGAAGGGCTTCCTTCCATTCGCTAAGCTTCTCCAGATATCTGCCCTTCTCTTCATATTTAATGAATGCATCAGCGTATTGTCCCCTTTCTATGTGGCGGAGCTCCCATGGCTCCACCTCATAAAACATGGGAATAATTTTGGCCTTACTTTCTAACATCTAAACCAGCTCAGACAAACACCAAGGTGACTCTGCATATCTTTTAGAAAAAATGGCTATGTGTACCTTAGCAGCGCGGATGGCTTTCTTAATAATAGAAGGAAATGAATTTCCTAGTTCCTTCTCTTCGGAATCAAGAAATGCCCGTATTTGAAATGTAAAGCTGAGTAGCAAGAGTTTGTTTGACATTGGGGCCTTTGTGGTTGATGAAAACATCATACAATCTTGAAGATTCACAAACCTTCCATCTTTTGTTGGGAGATTCAATTCCGTCAAAAGCTTTAAATTCTTGATTTTGGTGGTGAGACGAAGAAGATGTCATTGTATCTAATTCAAATGCTAACAACACGTTGAAAAATAGAAAGAAAGAGCACAAAGGAGGGAATTTGATTGCAGTATGCGTAATGAAAGATGAGTTTACCAGGAAGAGAAAGGTTAGCATGAAATAAATAGATGATACTGCAGGCGGGGTCAGTAGCTTCCTCGTTGTTTCCTCGAGAAAAGTAAGAGTAAGAAAAATGCTAAGAATCTATACAAGCATCGACCTGTACAAAGGAAGAGGCAAGTTCAATCCTTTCCCGACACATTCAAAGCGAAAAGACACGGGGAAGGAAAATACTTAGAAATTTGGGTTCGGACCTTTTTTCGAAACATCGAAGGGAAAAGAGAAGGAAAATAGCTAAAGCTTAAAGTAGACAAACCCGTACATAGGCAAAAAGGACATTGGATTCCATTTGCTTTACAGACTGACTCTGTCGGCCACTTCTAAAGAAAGCAGTCGGTGCCGCGTCGAGTGGAATAAGTACTATAAAGAAGATGCCTCTTCTCAGATGTTTCCAATTCAAACGCTGACAACATGTTAAGAAATAAAGGATAGGATTTGAATGCAGTAGGCGATGAAAGATGAGTTTATGCGGAAGAGGAAGACTAGCATTAAAACAGTAGGAGTACCCTCGTCGAGGAAAGTAAGAGTAAGGAAAACTAAGAATTTATACAAGCACCGACCTCTACGAAGGAGGAGGAGGAAAGTTCAATAATTCCTTGACATGTTCAAGGCAAAAAAAAGGAGAAGGAAAATACTTAGAAATTTGGCACTGGCTATCTAGCCCCAGGAATGCACGGGGGATGGATGCCATGCCATGCGCCTATACATAGTACAAATACCTGCCACCCCACAGTGTCATGCCTGTCCAGTGCATGTTTGTCCGTGCAGAAAACTGGCAGCAAAAACAAAAAATAGGTGACGTAAGTTGCGGCTTTAATTTGAAACATAATAACTATCAATATTAAGCTGGCGCATGAAAAGGAAATCTATTTGTCTTTCACACCTGTACATCAAATTTTAATATTTGGATGTCAAAAAATGAAAAGATAAAGTCTGGCGCATGAAAAGATAAAGTCTGGCGATGTTTAAAGGATTTATTTTTTCGTTTATCGAGGGTTTTCCGGAATAAAGAATGTGAAAATTTGATTATTGGCGGTTTGTAACACAATACATCCAACTATCAATATTTTAATATTTCATTTTATTTTTCTATTTTTATATAATTTTTTTAATTTATATTTGTTTATTTTTTAGTTTTATTACATAAAAATAATGTCAACTAAAATTTAAAGGATAAGCATTGTCAACTAAAATTTAAAGGATAAGCATTATATGTAATATTTACATTTCAATTTATTTTATTTAGATGTTTTTACTCTTATATATTTATATATATATAAACAAATTTCAAATTATTTAAATATTTTCAAATCTTAAAAAGATGTTTTATATTCTAAATTTCATTATTTATAAGTTTTTAAAAGATCGAATTTCATAAAAGAAAAATGACTAATTTAAGTTGGTCAAATTTCTATTTTTTAATAAATTAAAATGTCAAATTAAAAATTCATTCACAATATTTTTAAATTTTACAAAAATCACCTAAATATGCATAACGCCTATTCATGTGTCATTCACTTATATCTATAACTTGAAGAAAAATTATATATTTTTCCCATACTTAGAGAAGAGAATGACATCTTTTCACCAAATTTATTTAATTTTTTTTTCTAAGAAGTCCATAAACTAAATTTAATTTATAAGAAATTATATTACACCCTTTTTCAAACTATATAGATAACTCATTCAAGTTTTTATATGAAGTTACTTTTAAGTCTATTTTTTACAATCTTAATTGTCACGTAAAGATATTGTTTGGTTCATCACGATCTCCTATTTTCCCAAGACATGGAGTAGAAATAATTGAAGTAATGGTGATTTGTATAATAAATCAACTACCTTGTTGGTTATAGCTTTTACTATATTCCATAAACAAGTGAAAATATTTCAATAAATCCATCCACTTGTAGTGATTTTTCCTATTGCAACATCATTTTAGTTTGAATATATTGAGACAATTAGTGATCTATATGTACTATGTATAGTTTTCTTATGCAATAGATAATTTTTCCACTTTTCAACCATTTGATCCAATGTACATATAAATTTTTTTCACAAGTAGAATACACAAGAATGTGTTGTGGTCAAAACTAATGCTCCAATTTCCCAAAGAATACACTTAATAGCAAAGAAAGGGAAGTGCATCTTAACTAAGATATAGAGGTAGGACACACTATTAAAGAATAAATACTTGGACATCAAGTAATAAGAGAGCTTAAGCTCTACTTATTGTTAGCCTCTACTAAACATAAGAGGATAATCCTTAGAGGTCTTGAACAAGACAATTAAAGAGAAATACTAGAAAGTTGTAGACGAGGTTCTTGCAACCATAGCCTGAGTGGAATCACATTATAGTAGTCACAAAAAAAATACCTTATGGACCTCTAACTAGGTAGATAAAATGTTATATTGCACATACACCACAATATACAAATTAGTTGATTATCTCTTAAGATGGTTACCCATGGCGTAGCCTATTGTAAATGTAATTTGAATTGACAACACATGAACCACTAAATTTATAGTAGTCAAATGCCTCTTAAGACCAAAAACACAAATTTATATGACATGACCATGCAAAGTGGTAAGACTTTAACATGCATGATTCTCTAAATGTATGTCAAGTAGGGGTTCACATATGCTTTAGGAAGACTAGCATAGCTTTCCTATGCATAACTATGTATATTATCAAGGCTAAAACTATCACCAAATATATATGAAAGATATGTTCAAATATGAAGTGCTATGGGAGGATTGCTTACATCATACTAGAACTTCCTTGATTACATGGGACACTAAGTCAAAATTACGCCTCAAAGACAAAAAAAATTACAAGTCCAAATATGAAAGCTAATCATAAAATTGAAAACCATGAAAATGGATCTATAAAACTCCACAAAAAATCCTATATGCATTGGAAGCATTCATGGCTGAGAATGAATCTTGGAACACTTCCCAATACCTTCATCTAGACCCATCTTTTTTTTTCATTGCCCATTGTCAAATAAAAATTACTTTCCCTACATATTAAAAAATAAATAATATTGAATTATAAATTGATAAATGGTGTAACAAGAAACACAAGAAACACAAACTCTTCTCAAACCTAAATATTGCAAGAAACACATGTAGCATCTAACCTAACTTTGCACAAGATCACATCAATTAATTCATACTCTTCTCAAACCTAAATGATTAAATCTAGGTGGCTAACAGTTATATAGAAGTAGGTGTATGAATAAGTGTGATAAATAAGAAAATTAGGTGAATGCATGGAATGATAAATGGATTAATTCTAAGGGATCGAACCTAACTTTACACATGATCATACCATTTTCATTAACATATATCAATATATTTTTTAAAATTAGGCCAATGAGAAAAATTTGTAAATATACAATATAAGTTGAAAGTACAGTAAACTGTATTGATTATCTATAATAGTGTTGAACATGATCCTCCATTGTGATGTCATCAAAACCTGTAAAACACATAAATTTTAGTTATTAAATTGATTTAAAATTAAACATAAAAAAATTGTTAGAAAACCATTCATAATTTATTTACCATCTCTAGCTTGCATTGCATCTATTGTTGTTGGTGTTTCATTAAGATCAATAGAAAATGGTAACCTATGTTGCCCAGTGTTTTGTTGATCAACTAAAGCTACAATGACATGTGTATTTAATAAATCAACGTAGATACAACATCAAGCATAACAATACAATATATGTACTTAATCAATATACTATTAAAATTCTAAATTACCTGGAATAGTTTTTTGAAATGTCTGACTAGGTATAACATTAAGCATTGCTGGTTGACTTTTATGAATTGTATCTGCTATTTATTTGATTAGTTATAGAAAATTGGTTAGAAATAGGAATTCAGAAATATCTCATTTAATACAATTAATAGTTAAAAAATTACCATCAATAATTTGCATTTCATCAGTTGTTGTGTTTTGTTGATCATCTAAAGCTGCATGACAAGTGTATTTAATAAATCACATAGATACAACATTAAGTCTAACAATATAATATACTTAATCAAAATACTATTAAAATTCTAAATTACCTGGAATAGTTTTTTGAAATGGCTGGCCAGGTATAACATTAAGCATTGATGGTTGATTTTCACGAATTGTGTTTGCCATTTATTTGATTAATTATAGAAAATTGGTTAGAAATAGGAATTCAAAAATATCTCATTTAATGAATGAATACATTTAATAGTTAGAAAATTACCACCAATAATTTGCATTTCATCAGTTGTGTTTTGTTGAAATGTCTGACCAAGTATAACATTAAGTATTGATGGTTGATTTTCATGAATTGTATCTGCTATTTATTTGATTAATTATAGAAAATTGATTAGAAATGGGAATTCAAAATATCTCATTTAATGAATGAATACATTTAATAGTTAGAAAATTACCATCAATAATTTGCATTTCATTGGTTGTTGTGTGGTTCAAATCAATAGAGAAGGGCAATTGACATCTTCTATTATTGTCTTGATCATCCAAACCTACAATGACATATTTTTAATATGTGATGTAAAAACAATAATTATTGCTATGTAAAATACTAAAATAATTTTGAATAAATGTACTCACTATGTTGTTTTTTGATGACAACCCTTTCTTCTTGTATTTTTATGCCTGAACAGTTGGAAACCTTTTTTTTCTTTTGCTTCCTACCACCTATGGAGGGGAACTGAAATTTTTCATGCTCTTCAACTCTTTCATTCAAGTCTTGATGGATGGTGTTGCCTCTTTGATGAATAAACCAACATTTGCGCATTTTGCTTGGACTAAACCATGGTGATATTCGTCTCATAGGCATATCCTCCGAGCCAGGGATTGGTGTAAGTTTGGAGGAAGTAAGAGATGCTTGAAGATCTTTTCTAAATCTATCAACACATTGACTAAAGATATGTTTTTGATCTTCTCTAGTTGGTAAATCTTGGAGTAGTGAATTCAAATAATCAACAGCATTTTGGAAGTTATCATTGGAAGCATTAGATGATTGACAACCATCTGTAATAAAAATAATAAATATTAAGTTCATAAAATATAAAAAAGTTTTCATATTTCATTAAAAAATAGTGATATTGAAATTTACCAATTCTTTGGTCTTCTCCAATGGCAAACCCCAATCAAATCTTGATCTTCTCGTGGAATACAATAATCTATGTTACAAATAAAACATTAATTAAATTTTAAGAATACTAAAAATCAATGAATATTTTATTATAAATATCATATCAACATTACCAGTGGCATTGTTCTCCTGACTGAAACTTCCTCTGACATCATCATCATCAACAACAACCAATGGAGCAACACCATCTGTGATTAAAAAAGATTATTTTAGTTAGTTTCAAGAAAAAATATAAGTCATTTAAAATATAAATATAATACTTAAATGTTAAATGACTCTTACCAGCAACTTGATCTTGCTCATTTGTTATGTTTCTCTTTAGGAGATCTAAAATTTTCAACACATGTTTGCATGTGTTTCCCCTTTTTTCCCATTGGCAATCACATACATATAAATCTGGTCCAAATTTCCTAACAAGATACCATTTTGCTGGAACAGATTGACTTCTTATCTTGTATGTGTTAGAGAGATCATATAAATAACAATCTATATCAAGTATTTTTTTGGACCTCTCTAATGTAGTAATATAATATCTTTCTTTTTTAAGTTAGTTAAAAATCCAGATGACTGCAAATATCTTTTATTTTTATAAAATGGCTCTACCCTATGAAGTAGTGTATGGATAAGCCAGTCCATTCTCCTTGTAAATTTCTTAGCACGATCACTTAGATAATGGCTCTTGATCTGGAAGTGATATGACTCTATGGAAGCATTGGTTTCTTGATTTGCATGAAAGAAGTTTCAAAAGTTTTTTGCCCACATTTCTATACAAAAAAAATAAAAATACCTTAGTAAACATAAAAAATAACTTTAACAATGTAAATGCATACAAACCAAAATGAATAATCTAACAAACTTACCAATACGGCCTTCATCATGACACCAATATTTTTGGAAGTAATCAATAAATTTCTTCTCTTCTTTGAATTCCTCCATGAATTTTTTTATTAGGTGAGTAGTGATGTCTACATTGTCACTCATAGCATACATTATCTCACCCAATCTATCAAACATATTTGTACCAACATCCTTATTGCTGACATACCTAGATTGTAAAAGATAATATCAATCAATGGGGTTCAAACACATAATTTTCCACATATTTTAATTAAATATTGACTTACTTGTACACATTTTTCAGCCATGCTCTGCGTACATGCCAAATACATAAAAGTCTCGGCGTTGAAATGATAATCTACAAGTTACATTGTAAATTTTGGTAAGTAAATTATGACAAAATAAAATGTTATAATCAAACTATTTTAAGCTATAAATTATGAAATATATATTTTTATAAACTAAATATTAATCAATTATAATGAGTTGATTGAAGTTTAAATATAAAAACTAAGGCTAAAAAAAACCTGATAGCTTCAATCTCCACACTAGCATCATCTGTCATGAATGCATTGACATTCCAATCTTCTCGACATTGTTTCCCTCGTTTATAAACTTCAGCTAGCCATTCATTTAGATCCTCAACTTTATTTCTTGAGGATATGGCCCATGCAATAGGTACACCAGCCTCTTGTTCATCAAAAACAAGCAAGGAATATAATTGATACTGCACATGAATTAAACATTGATAAATTAATATTTTTAAATAACTAAATCAATGATAAAACAAAATCCAAAAATTTATAGTAAACGTTGCTTTACTTACACCATATTTGTTTGTTGAAAATGTTGAGTCCATTGCAATAATTGAGTTGTGTGAATGCTTGACCATCATTTTTCGCATCCATGGTGTTTGGATGCCTATGATAAATGGAACATCTTCCATAGTGTTTGGTCTTTTATAGTAGAAGAAGTTATCCTTCTCCTCTACATGCCACAAATTAACACTTATTGCATCATCTTTATTCTTTTGGGATCGAATGGAGCGTACTCTTTTCCATGCATTCAACACATCCTTCCTCAACAAACATGCATCCCTCTTATTCATCAACTTAGTCAAACCATGGTCTAAGTAGTGTTGTTCACATATTGTGTCAATCCCCACACCCATTAGTAATAAAGACTTAATATATGATTTGCATTCATTTGATAGCCTTGGTGCAAAACTACTCCTTGGATCACCAAAAGGGTCATCCTTTCCATGGAAAAATTCACCTTTGGCATCACAATGGCTCCAATCATTATACATGATTAGTGCAACTTGTGGTCTACCATACATGACCCTAACATAAAAGTGAGTTTGACAACCCCTTTTTTGGATAAACCTTTGTATTCTTTCCATGTTTTCAGATTTATTTCTTTGATCTTCTAGGCCAAAAGCACACCAATATCTATTTATTCACACAATAAAACATATATATTAATTCATATAAAAAAATGAAATATAAAAATGGCATACTTATTAATTAAATCTAATCTAGGCAAACCTGGAGTATGTCTTGGTAGTGTGGTCGGTAGGTTTTGGTGGGTTGTTCTCTTTATGATATTTACATACAAATGTTGTCTCTATGCTATCAAGTAAACTTTCTCCTTTGATAAAGTGAGGGACTCTCTCAAGAGGGATTGCAGCATATAAGTCCATATTGTCATCATCTCCAATAGGTGTCCATTCAAGGTCCTCACTTGAGAGATTTCCTTGGTTGGGAATGTCTTGCACATGTAGTTCAATGAGTGATTTCCATTTACACTTTTTACCCATTCTGAATAAAATTAATATAGTTAGTAGTCCTCCATATTGTTTAAAAATCATATGAACAAATATGCCAATTTTTCTATTCACTCCATGGTATTGTTATCTTACATATAATCAATATAAGTAAACTCTATTATTTCACCAAATATACTAGCATTAGAGACAAAAAGAAAATTCCATGTATTACCAAATGAGTCCCAAAAATGGTTTATTGAATTATAGATGTTAATTTTTGCATGAACTAAATGCACACTACCAACTATGAGTATAACTAAAAACAATACAATATGTTTCCAATACATCCTAGTGATGCTCTTGTTGCATATCTCTAATCGAGGTACATCTACAAGAAATATAATAGAAAATTTATGTATCTGAAGTTTGACATAATATTTGTTAGAGTAGATGTGTGATGTGTTTTTCGTTCTTCTCACTTGTCTCTCTATTCAAGGTATTTATAAAGAATAGGTGTGTACGTTAATATACATGGAGAAGAGAGATAGAGTGTCAATTGAATCAAATTATTTAACGTCCACTGCACAACTATCTCATGATCATTGAGGATAAGTTAGGAATTTGTGTTTTTTGAATTTGAGTTATGAATTGAGGATGAGTTAGGAATTTTGTCTTATCATTTATTTTTAATTGTCTTATCATTCATTTTATCTAGAAAAGGGGTCATGACTTTTGTTATGATTTTTAAAGAAGTATATGTACCATACTCTTGTATTAATGGGCTTACTATTTGTTTCATATACTCCTATAGTTCTCCAATTTGTTTCTTTAGTTCCTACTCTTTCCTCTTATCATTTTGCATCTTACTATTTGTAGCAATTACTATTAATAGGATCTATAGGATTTCTTGGTCATTTGTACCATTTCGCAGGTTAACCATGGACACTTGCATAATCTACTAGGTGATAATATACTAAGAACAATGGGGAATTGAACTCCAAATCTATTCTTGGACTATAAATGCACATGAGTGTCCACCAATTATCTAAATACTTGTAGCAAGATCATCTTATCATTGGGATGCCTAGGAATCTTATATGGAGCACCAATGAATCCTTACATTCTAATGTAGGATAATTTTGTGAAATGGATAAACTATTTACCATGCTTACTAATCTCAAATTTGGTAGCATCTAATAATATTTTAGCCATATCTCCCTCCAAAAATCTTACTATCCACATAGAAAGAGCATGATTAACCCTCATAAATTTATTATGAGGAATGGTAGATCTAAGTCATTGATTCCTTTTGGAGAGGTATTTGAATGATAAGGAATTTTCTTCCTTATTAATATCCTATATGTAGTTGGGAGTAGACATGCTACTTCCTTACTTATTTTGGAATTTATTTGGTTGAAAGTCATTTTTTTGTAATTGCAATATTTAAGGTGTGAACTAGATTTGTAGGAAAATATATGATACAAGTGTATTTGGATTTTATGTTTAAAATGTGCAGATGCACTTAAAAAATATAAAAAATTATTATTTAAAATTATTTACGAACAATCACGTGGATGTGAAATCTTTGTATTTCTACATAGGTGCATGTGAATCACATTAATCCCAAATAAAATTTGAGATCACACCCAAACAAAGATTAAGATTACATGCAAATTAAATTGCATGGAACTCTATACTAGGTTAGATGCAAGACTTTCATAAGGGTTTGTCTTGCATGGCTTTCATACTATGTTATGATTTCCAAGATCATAAAGAAGAAAACTAGAAACTTCCACAAAATACATGCACACAAATAAGCCTGATGATATTATCAAGAGATTGATACAATAGGTGATTTGAATGTATAAAATAACCTTACATATATAGGAAATGTGGTGAAGGTAGGCAAGTAGAACATAATGTTCATTCTATATAAAATTAAGAAAATTTAGTAAAGGTTTCTTTGGACTAGATAGGTGGAGAAGAAAATATCGGTGCTTGTCCATTGGGACATAGTTTGCAAAACTAAAGATAGTGTGGGGCTTGGTTTAAGAAAAAAAGCAAAAATAAATAGAGTTTTTATAGTAAAATTTGGGTGGGGGTTCATGAAGGACAACAAATATTGGGTACATATCAAGGAAGAGACATTAATTTTTTTAGCTACTGATAACGTTCATAAATATTTTTAGAATAATGTTAGCAAAGCTATAATCTTGTTATCTATTGGAATGCAATTTGAAAGTTGGGAGAGACAATCAAATATAGTTTAGGGAGTACAAATTATTAGAAATGGGTCCCCTTTATTAGTCGCCTTAGATTATGCAACTTTATTAATTCTTACCAAGAGAATTGGTAGCTTAGTAAAAGGTTATATAGTTAGATAAGTCTTAGTCCAGTAGGTGGATAGACCTATAGGAGTTTGTTATTAGTGATTTTGTTATTATTGTCTCACAAATACAACCAAAAATAAAAGTTGTTAGAATCCCTTTTTTTTATCATGGGACAATACTTTTTTGGGGTAAGGACCACAAGGGAAAGTAATTGATAAAATTTGGATACACCATCTAGCTCAACAATCCAAGTAGTGGAAAAAGATGGAATAAGATCTAACATAGGAAATTAATCCTAAAAGCTAACTACTTTTGGTTGACCATTGCACATGATAAAACTATCACCCATATAAATTTGTAAATATTGGATTATCACTTCCCAAAAGATGTATTTTGTGTTATTCCAACAAAGAAATAATGGACCACCTCTTCTTCTATTCTAATTATACTAAATAATTATGGGAAATCGTATTCAAAAAATTAAAGTGAATTATGTTATACCCTATTCTATTAAAACAATCATTGAAAGTTGGTATGCCTCCTTTAGTCATCATGTTATTATGTAGATGTGGATTTTTTCCCCTCACATATTTATTGAGAGGTTTGGAAAGAAATGAATAATAAAATATTCAAAAAATGTGGTGTTGACTCATATTTTGAATCCATGAGAGGTTTTGAACCCTCCCTCTTTGTAATTTTTTCTCAATCACATAATGAATAAAAGGTCAATATTAGAGGAATCTATTTCAAGGTGGTTGAACATCTCTTTAGTGCAACTGTTGGCCTCTCCACAAAGAGAAATAAAGTTAAACACTTGAAGAGTATTAGGACAAAGATTACATTAATTCCTTCCATGTGGGAGATAATAGGCTTGTGAAATTATAAAGTAACTATAAGAGAGAGGACCTCCCAAGCCCTTGGAGTGAGGTAAGTTACCATATTACAAGATGTACTTTTTACTAGAAGGAGGATTTTAATGTGTATTCACATACTATTTTTCTCTATTAAAGCATCTCTGACATAAATTTCTCATAATCGTCTTATATTACCTATTGTCATCTCTTGAGAACTCCATGAACACATATGAGATTGGTGTGAAATGGAGGAAGTGGTCAGTCCAACCTAAAAAGGAGCAAGAGATCAACTAGACTTTGATGAAAGAAAATTCCAAGTTAGATGAGATTAATGCAGTGTTTTCTAGTGGAGAAGAGGACAACCTTATGAACCTAGGGAATCTAAAAATGAAAACTCTAAGGATAAAGATAGTGTCAATTCTAAGTCAAATGATAGTTATTTCCAAGAAGAAGAAAGCATGGATAACATGAGCCCAAGACCTTCAAGCAATACTACTAGTACCAAAAAACCAAAAAAGACCCCTATTACTATTGAGACCTAGATTGAGGAAATCATGACCAAAGGGGGAAACAACTAGTCAAGAGAAAGGACATTAATTATAAAAGAGGATAAACCCCAAGAAAAGGATACCAAAGATCAAAAACTATAAATGAAACCCCTACCAAACTGAATCAACCTATTAAGAGAGGTGAAGTTCAATGAAGGGGAAATCTACAAGGGTTGATACAAGTGATGAGTCTGATTCACTACAAGTCAAGTTTCACATTATATCCAAAGAAGAGGAGGCTATTTCATGAATTGGTTGGGTCTCTAGGTAGCTAGTTGGTGGCTTATTATTATTGTGTTTCTTATATTGTTAGTTATTATCTATTGTCAATCTAGTAGTGCTCTTAAACTCTAGGTATTTTGATCATACTGTTTATGAACTATTGGTTGTTTCAAGCTTTGTAAGGGAAAGGACCCTAGTTTTCCCCTTTTATCTAATAAAAAACTACTATTTTAAATTATTGTTAATATTTTTATTAAATTTACATTTAGAGAAAAAAATTCACTACGTAAAATAAAAATTACAATTTTTTTTTCAAGTTTCACATTATATCCAAAGAACGGGAGGCTATTTCATGAATTGATTGGGTCTCTAGGTAGCTAGTTGGTGGCTTATTATTATTGTGTTTCTTATGTTGTTAGTTATTATCTATTGTCAATCCAGTAGTGCTCTTAAACTCTAGGTATTTTGATCATATTGTTTATGAACTATTGGTTGTTTCAAGCTTTGTAAGGGAAGGGACCCTAGTTTTCTCCTTTTATCTAATAAAAAACTACTATTTTATATTATTGTTAATATTTTTATTAAATTTACATTTAGAGAAAAAAAAATTCACTACGTAAAATAAAAATTACAATTTTTTTTTTCTATTAATATAATTAGTACTCAAAGGTGTTATGATTATGTCTATATGTAAACTAAAATGAGCTTATATTGTGTAGGATATTTTTCAATACCTTTCATTTGTTAAAGAATTGTTTAAAAATTTATTACATGCATACTATATTTGTTAAATAATTGTTTAAGAAGATTCAAATTTCTTATTAAAAGGAATGAAATTTTGTAATATAAAGAAATAAGATCCATTAACCTATAAAAGTTATAAGAGTTAATAATGATTTTTTTTTTAAATACTTCCAATCAAAATTATAAGATAGTTGTAATTGGATGTATGTTTCTAATCCTCCATCTAATGTGTGATATTGGAGCTTTCTATGACTATTTTTAAACATGAGCTTGTTGAATAATAAAAAGTAAAATTTGACTAATAAAAATACAATAACTATTTAGTTTTTTTTGGTAAAGTAACAACTCCCAAATTAATATTTGCAATAAAAAAAATGCTTAGAAAATATATAAACTCATTTTTAGATTTTGACAATTTGAACAAAAAAATTAAGAAGATAAATATACAGCTATTAAATTATTTTAGAAAAAAATTAACATAAAAATGTTTATTTCATTTTCCATTAATTTCAACTCTTATCTAATTTTTTAAAATTATATCCAATTTTACATTATATATAATACAATTTAATTATTTATTTATTTTTTAAATTCTAATAATAAATTAATAGTAAAATAAGTTTGTTATTTTCTTGCATTTAAAATAAGTTTGTAAATATTTTAAGCCACTTCGTTGCATACCTTGCGGAAAGCTTTTGTGTTGAGGAGAGCTATGGCGTGCTTACTCCTATGTGCAAAATGTTGTAAGTGAAACAACAAATATAATTAACACAGACATATTATGCAAATTGCTTTAACCAATGGCAGTTGTCGCTGTTACTAAACGGTTTCAGAAATTAAAAACTAAGTAATATGTTCTGAAAACTATGCACAAATCTTCTAATCTTCCAATACAGCTTCTATGCAAATGCTGGAATATAGTTTCTCAGTGATCGCTCCAACATAAAACAAATGTGAGTGGGTAAATGACTGATTTTTCTCAAAAAGGGAGAAATTTACGCGCTAAATTTAAGTAGTTGAAGATAAAAAGGGAGAAATTTAGGCGCCAACTTGAGGTAGTTGAAGAAATTACTGCATAGCACTGAATGCATATTACTCATTAATATATGTTATTAATTACGAATCAAATCAACTCCCATCTAGATGGCGGTTAACATAGTAGTCCGCGCCACAGCTTACATCACCTATTTTTTTGTTTTTGCTGCCAGTTATAAACACGCACTGGACAGGCACGGCACTGTGGGGTGGCAGGTATTTGTACCATGTATGGGTGCATGGCATGGCATCCATCCCCGATGCATTCCTGGGGCTGGATAGACAGTGCCTAGAAATTTAGCTTCAATCTTTTCAACATCGAAGCAAAAAGACAAGGAAAATGGTAAAGTTGAAAGTAGTGCATAGACAGAAAGGAGATTAGATTCGATTTGCTTTATTGACTGATTTTGTCAGCCACTTCTAAGAAAAGCAATCGTCGTGGTCAGTGCCGTGTTGATTGGAATAAGTACTATAAAAAAGATGCCTCTTGTTAGATATTTGAAATAAAAATATATACCGCTTAGAAAAAAAATTACCGCTTACAAATAAATGGAATCATATTTATTTTTTTATTTAAAAGAATTATCAAATTTTTTAAATAAATGTTTATATTATCATTTATAAAATAGTGTTATATATATTAAAAATTTGTGGATGGAAATAATCATATTATTAAAGTCTAAAAAGGTAGCAGTATGGAACATAAAAGTATAAGACAAAACTGCTATGTAGTGAGAGCTAGAGTAGAGGGAGGAGGAAGAGGACCCTAGTCATCTGGTTTACCCTATACATCAGCAGGGTTTGGAGTGTCCACAAGATGGTCTCAACCATCTTTATCCTTATCCTTATTAAAATCATCTTGAGTTTCTTCAATGTTCACACAACCAAGAGAAATAGCAAGAGTCAACAAAGGTAATGTATTGAAATCAATGCATCTCGAAGTACCTCCTATAGGCCATCCAAAAGTCTCTCTTGCAAGCGATGAAGAGGTAGCATTGAAGAGCAAGCTATGACCAACTACAATTAATACAATCCTTTCTTATAGTAGGAGGAGAAGCCTATGAGCAATTCTCCCAACTTTCATGAGCAAAAAGGCTATGCCCACAATGGCACCGTCAAGGAGGGGAACAACCTCAAGATGAGGAGAGAGATGGAGGAACTCTAACAATAGTACAAGGGGCCCATTACCCCAATCATCCAATAGCACCTATAATTGAACCACCTCAAGTGAAACCTTATCAGCTTGCACTTGAATCTTTACTAACATATTAGAACAAATCATAAATTTAGCATTTAGTGAAAAATTGTTCAGATCCACAAAACAACTGAAAGAAAATTAGAATTTCTATTTTTCATATGCTAAATAAAATCTCCACCTTGAAGGCATGTCAAATTTTAGTTAATTTATGGTGGATGCAAGATAAATCCCCTAAAATAACCATATGCCAAGAAATAGGTTTTGGCCTAAACGGCTTAAAAAGTTGTGTATCAAAGTCCAAACATTTTGAGCTCTAGAACAAAACAAAAAAAATATGTTTGAGACTCTTAATTTCAGCAAAAAGGACACCAAGGGTTGAAGACTCTTAAATGGGAAAATTTATTGATAATGGGGAGGCCTTGAAAAATAAAACGCCAAGCATAATGAGTCAATTTTTGTTCCAAAATTATCGACAATGTGGTGTGAAATTTGTGTTGCTAGACAGAAGCTAGTGACTGCAAATGTGACTATTGATTGAAAGTGGGCAACATGGGAAAATGAGGAGAGAGCAAGTGGTACCCTTTCCAAAGCTTATAATTTTAAAAAACAATATCTAGATATCACTTTCATTCTCTCCACCAAGCTTTACAGGAGTTGATACCAATTATGTGAATCATATTAGCCGAGATGGCCTTAATAATTATATCAAAAGTTTCATGGTCTTGGTTAGAAAGATGAAACTTGGCATTTTCTTTGTTTTCAAAAAGGATATTCCTAGAAGTTTTGGAAAAAAGATGCTAAGTTGTTTTAATCCATTTTTTGAAAAACCTCATAATTGAAGAGTCTCATAATTTGATGAAGGAGATGGCATAACTTCATAGCCAAGGGTTTGGCAATATGATCTATTAGAGACATTGAGCAAGGTAATGGGTTTCCAATTACAAATATTCTTTGAGTGTCCTTAGGTATCAATTTAATATTTCCTTTATTAAGAACTCTTCCTAATGATTTGGAATGGAAGGCTTCAAGATAGGCTTTATGTAGGTCATCTATGACACAATCCCAAAGGGCCTTATAAAATTCACAAGGGAAGCCATACAACTAGGGGATTTTACATTGGTCATGGTATAAATCACTTCCTTGAGATCAATAATAGAAAGAAATTGATCACAAAAGACCTCTTGAGTGGATGAAATATGATAAAAAAAACAAATTTAAGGCACTCTTGCAATGCATCATCACATTCATGAGAATTTTCTTGCACCTTAAAAAATTGCTCATTATGATTGAAAAAATATTGAAGGATATTAGGAAGATCCTTAAGAACATTCTGCCAATCTTTGATCTATTTAATACCTTGCAAAGTATGGTGAGCTCAAAGAGCTTCATTTTTTTTATAGAGGCTCAATCCCAAACATTTAGCTAATGCAATATGGATCTAATTTAAGTACCTTTAGCTTAATGATTATTTGCAATTTTCTTATGGTGATGAAGATCATCTACTTTAACTTGTTAAGAAGGGGAGAACGGGTTTTTATTAGAGCTACAATAGCCTAATGAAGCTCCAATGTGGTGACCTCATATGCACAATGTTGAAAGATGGCCAATTGACATGCATAGATATGGAGAAAGTGAGAAGTATGCCTAAAGGCTCTATTCCACCAAGCAATCCAATCAAGCATCTAAGAGGATCTAGCTTCCAAGCTCCACACACATCTAATGTTGGCAAATGAGAATTGATCAGTCAACAAAGAAGTATTAAAAAAAATGTTTATCAGCCTTAGAGATACCCACTTGCTATTAAATAGTGAACTTGATGGAACTATGGTTAGATAGAGTAACCTATAGCAAAGGCTCAATTGGAAGTGAAAGTTGACAATAGAGAAAAATGATTGAGTAGAAATCTTTCATAATCCAAGTGTTCAAAAATCCTATCAAGTATAGCTCAAAAATTATTCCACATATACCAATCAGAATAGTTATGGTGGTGGCCCATATCATGATAAAAAAAGGCCCAATTTTTTACACATGTAATACCAACTATCTATTGGAATTTTTTGTTGTCATTGATGTCAACAGATCCTTGTTGTTGCATTGATGTCAACCTATGGAGATTCTTTGAAATTATTACAACTTGTTTGAAGATTTCATGAAATGATGGTTCTTTGCTAGAGGAGTGGATCTAGTAAGAATTTGATCTTTGAGAAGCTTTCAACTATTTGAAGATCTTGTTCTCTATAAAGAGGTGGTGACTTTGTTACTGAACTTGATGAAATAATGAACAATTATTTTTGTTTGAGCAAGTTATTTGCAAATATTTCTAGTCAAAGAAAGAAGTTTTGAAGTCTACAATATTTTCTAGGTGTTTAGTTTTCCTTTGTTCTATCATCATGAAGGAAAGTTTTGGTGCATGAAAATTGTTTATAAAATGTTTTAAGAATGGTGTTTGTTTCCTTACTAAGTGTTTGCACCAAAATTAAGTGAATTAGTTTGAATATCATAACTCTACATATTTGAGTAATATTGTCATGTTATGTATTTGTTGAGTAAAATGCATGATAGTGGAGAATGAAATGATTCATTTATATATGTAATTACATGTTTCATGAGAATGTATTAGACCTTTAGAAATGTATGCGAGCCTTGCCCACTTAAAAGGTATAGGCATTTAATGTTAAATTATGACAATGAATGATGATCAAATATTGGAGAGATACGGGTTATGTTGAGAGGATTAAGGTCATGTTGAGTAAATCAAATTGTGAGACAATGATTATAAGGGGATGGGATTTCATTTAAAGAAATTTTAAAGTGAATTGGCATTATAGTTGTTCCCTTATGAACCCAAATGTCACAATGATAAATACATATCAAGAACACTAGTTATGTACACAAAGAATGAATTTTTCTATTGGAGGGTATAAACCACTTAATATAAGTGGCATTTATAACTACCCAAATCATGTTCCTAATGAAGTTAGAGAACATTTTCCAAAATTCAATGGAAGGAATTTTGACTGAGGATGTAAGAACTTACAAGTATTTATGGATTTAATGGGATATTATGAAATAGGTGTTGAAGATTTTGCTATGAAATTCTTTGTTCAACCTCTGAACGGTGATGCCAGAGATTGGTTTTTAGATTTTCCAACATGTTCTATTGGTTCATGTCATGAGTTAAAAGTTCCATTCATTGATCAATTTGGTGAAATAATTGATGTATGTTCATTGATCAACAAAATTATTTCCATTCAAAAGGATGAAGAAGAGTTTATCCAAACTTTCAATTTGAGATTTGCAAAGACAATAAGAGACATTCCAAAAAGCTTAAGACCAAATGATGAAATATGTTTCATTATTTACCTTGTTGCATTTGATGAAGAAATGATTTTTTTGTTGAGAGATAAAGAGCTTGTGAGACTTCATCAAGCTTATGATATTACTATGGATATTGATAATAACATAAATTATTCAATTCCTAAAGGGTATATGTTTGCGAGTATTGGTTGTCCTAGAATATCTCATGCAGATGCAAAATGTAGGTTAGAAAATAAAAATGATTTTTAGGATGAATGTGATTCGTTTACTATAATCAGTTCACTAGTGCGTGTTCTAGATCATACTAAGTCCCAAGAAAAATGTGAAAAAAATACAAGTAATGTTGATCATGTGTTGTTGTCCCTGTAATGGAGTGAATATGTACCCCTTGAAAATTCCTCATTTATGTATGCCTTACCTTAGAAAATGCAATATTGATGATGTATTTTCAACATCCACTTCCATTTTGCATCCTCTTGGTCATTGTTTTGTGTGTAGGTGGGGGGATGTTTGTCAGGGACGCTAGTGTAACACGCTGACATCTACACAGCATGCTTCCATCCTGGCAATATTCCTATCTCTCGAGCCTGTAGAGGCATTACACTCCTCCATTGGACACAAAGTGTAACACTTGTTTCCCCTCCGACTAACTTCAAACGACCCTTTTACCTCCATTCTTGCCTTCAAATTACCGTATTCTTCATTCTATCCAGCTTCTTCAAATTTCTACACATTTGGCTCCTCAACTTGATCAACTACACACACTCAAGCTACAAAATTGCTCCATTGAAGCTACAAGTTGTTGCTTTTTTGGCTCCTCCTCTTTGTTGTTGCGATAGTGTTGGACTTGGAGAACTTGTGAGATTGCATCTTCCTCCATTTTCCTTGAATGCACTTGGTTAAGAAGGTGATATCCTTTCACTATCACTTTTCTTTTACATCATCTACTTGTGTAATAGTATATCGTGTTTTCTCATTACTTGGTATTTCCATTTCTATGTACTTCTTTATCATCTTTCTACAATTTTTGCTATCTAGCTATCCATGGAGGTGGAAACACCAAAGCGAGGGGCTGATTGAGGCAGTCCTCTAAACACAACCCCAACATTTTCTTGTTCTTGTGTGTGTAGATTGTTCATCAAGTGAAGATTTTGAAGACCTCAACTCACAAATTTGAAGGTTTATTTCTACCACCTTTATCTTGTCAAAGTCTAGCTCAACACTATTAAAGTATCCTTCTTGTTATTCCCATTATTTTGCATTTTTTGAATTTTTTATAGCATAAAACTCTATTTGTTAGGTAGCTAGTAGGTTTTTTGGCTTTCCACATTGTACCTTACACTTTATGTCCATACAGACGCAAACACATACTTGAGACTCCAATGCATCACACTGGAGTCCATGTTTCACATTGTAGTCCCTTGGCAGTAAGTTTTCTAAGTTACAGTCTAAACCCAAAAAACCAGCTCTCATGATCCCTTAAAACATTCAGGTGTGCAAAAGGACAATAGCAACTAGATTGCTCCTCCTTTTCAACCCTTTAATGTTAAACCTTTCCAATCCCTTCATCTAGCTTGAGATAGATCAGGGAAGCCTATTGTTTTAGACTCTCCCATGATATGGAGTCCCTGAGCAGTTGATCCCCCTCCTCTACATTTTGGAGATCCCAACGTGAACTATTTTGGTTATGTTCCATAGTGTCGAAGGAATCTTCTCTCATGTTCTAGGAGTGTTGTAGGTGTGTTTCTTTCAAGGCGGATAGCCTTGCAACCCAAACTACGACCCCTAGCGGGGTAGTCAGAAGGGTCCCTAAACACTATGAAGTGAAATCTAGAATAGGTCACTATCTAATTCAAACCTTTAGGGTATCCTGAGGAAGCTCTTTTTAGAGTACATAAAGATGGCCTCTTTTATGCAACTTCCCATTCCTTTTGCACACCCTATGAACGGATCACCTGCTATAACCTAATCCTACGTGTCATGTTAATGTTATAATAGAGGAGATTATACTAATAAGTTTCTTGTATAAGGATGTGTATAATGAATCAAAGAGAACAATACATAAGCATGATGGACTCTTAGTCCCTCCAATTGGCTCCATCACCCTCTCAGTCCTAGTAGGACCTAGGGTCCTATAAATACCCTTTTCAATATCATCCCAGAGTTTGACTTGTTCAAAGTGAAGCTAGGCATCTTGTGGTCGGTTTCCATAAACATAGTTGCTTCGGTAATTCATAAGTGTTTGAAGTTTCTACATTAGGGATCCATGCATGTTGTGCACGACACTAGATGTAAGCCTCTTGTGTCACATGGGGAATACTTGTTAGATCATTTTTGGCCTGCCCCTATCGATTCGCTTCCTCCAAGGAAAACCTATTGTATCACACCTACATTAAATACAAGAATGGGGGCATCAAGCCAAAAGTGTTACACCCCAATTGTGTAATTACTATTTAATATTACTATGTAGGGTAAAATGTGAATTTTGGAGATGAATAAATGATGATTGTACCTTGTTATCAATATGAATGTTATCTCATTTGGTGATTGTCTCATTTAATGCTATCTTGGTTGATGTTATTCATGGTGAAATACTACATACATGTGAATGAAAGGTTATTAAATTATTATTATTATAACTTTAGAGATGTTTATGTAAACTACATATGTTATGAACAATTGACTGTCGTGTGCATGTGTTAGTGGATGTAGGTATGTGTTCCATTCCTCCAGGTGGAGAGGAAGTATCACTTGGGAGAAGATCTTGGTTGAATAACCGGTAACATAAACTATCTGAGCATACACACACCATAGTAGTTTGGTTGAGTCTAGACATAGAAGTGGGAAGTTGGTAAGTTAAACCTAGTTTGAAATATCTGCAAAGGTCTTGTTTAATACCGAGTGCATTATTAGGTGATGTTTATCTGATTAAGCTTTTGAATTCCTTGTCTCTATGCTTGATTTTGTGATTGATGAGTGTTTATAATATATATATATATATATATATATGTACATATACATATATACACATGATCATTCATGCTTGGAAAGATTGTATATATGTATATATATAAATATATATACATAACATCTCGATGTGTTTGACTACCAAAATACTGGTCTATACTTGATTATCGAATAATTTATGGCTTTGCATGATATGGGTATTACATGCCTAGATATATATACACACACACATCAACATTTATGCTTCAATATCTAGGATTGTATTTATGTATGTAAATATATATATATATATATATATATATATATATTACTATTATTATCATATGAATGTTTACTCATTTGAATTCATTTGAATATCAAATATAAATGTATTTGATTATCATGGAATATATATTTATATATATGTGTGTGTGTGTGTGTGTGTGTGTGTGTGTGTGTGTGTGTGTGTGTGTGTGTGCATATATATATGCAATAGTGCTAAAGCTATTTGTGGACATATATATATGTACTTGTATATAAACAAATATATATAATTATATTATATGATAATTAAATAGAAGTCAAATTATAAGTATGAACAATGCCAAGTAAATATATATAGGTCTATATATATATGTAATTTACATATTGGTTGATTATTGTTATATGATAGAACGAGTATCAATAACAAATGCTCGGGGATGATTTATTACTAAGCCATAGACTGATTATTTATGGCATGTATAAGCATTTAAATAGGCCAAATATATCTCACCTTGGCCATAAACAAAGGGCGCACTATACACAATCGATAGTGTAGAAAATAAGTCAATATTGAGAGGACACTGGAAAATCCTAGGATAAGCTCAAACTCATTAAGCGGAGATAAAAGTAGCATATTATGTATGATGTCAGTTGTGCATGAACCATAAACAATACTTCATGAAATATGCATGACTTATGGTAGTGTATGAACTAGTAGTGAGGGCATGACTTTACACTTGCAACGCATAGTGAATAAAGGTTGATAATAGTCATTACTGACTATGTCAATATAAGCCAATTTAAAAGCTTACAACTGCTAGTAGGAACCGATTATCATGGTGAATGGCACACAATGTATAGTACAACTTTGCATTTGGTATTGCTGGCTATAGAATCCTTGACTTGGTCAATGCTTTAAATGAGACCATGCTTGACTTTGTCTCGCGTATTAACTAGTTAATGTCGATTCACTTAACATTTGGAATGATTGAAACTTGTTTTCATATTATGCATATTGACTGAGTTTCATGGTGCCAATCATGAAGGAAGAAGAATAGCAGATGGTGCCACCTTTGATATTGATTTCTTGTAGATGTCTTCTCATTGAAACATTTCAAATTCTCCATGTGCATTTTGATCAAGTCTTTGAATTGTTGTCATAGAAACTAATCAATCTGTAGGAGGTTTTGCTAAGTCTGAACTTAGTTGGTCGCCACCTTAATGTTGAGTTGCTTTGCATGAAGCTTGTTGTCTGTATACATGCCTAAACTATAGGCTTTGAGGCTGCTTGGTTGCTCTATAAATAGTTGAACCATTTCATTATGAGGGATGCATTCTTTCCAAGAGATTATACATCTTTTGCATTTCATTATTTCTAAGTTATTACCAGCCATACTTGCCTTATTTTATGAGTGAGATATAGAGATTGTTCTATTGTGAGTAAGAGGTAACATTGTTGTTTGAGAGAAGTAAGCTATCACCAAGTGAGATAGATTGGTTTGTGAGAAGATAATTATCAAGCTTACTGCTATGGAAAAGGCTGCATTGTTGTCTCTAGTTTGGATAAATGACAAGAGGCATGGGGATCTCTATTTATTTAGATTATTCTATTTTCTTGATTATATGCTATGTCTTGAATGATTGAACTAGCCTTGAAGATACTTAGATAAAAGTAATGTTTACTTTAAAAGAAAAGTAGAATTTATATGCTTTGTTTGTTGTGCATTATTTGTAAATACTCCATGATAGGAGAGATTGCTTGACATAGGTACTTAATTAGATGATATATGTCAAAAAGATTTCTTGACATAGGTATTTAATTATATGATATATGTCAAAAAGATTGCTTGACAAAGGTATTTAATTATACGAGATATGTCGAAAAGATTGTTTGACATAGGTATTTAATTATACTAGATATGTTTGAGCATGGATTGCTCATAGCTAATTATTTGATTATAGATGACTATTGGGTTACTTTAGTGAAGCTATTATGCTATTTTCATAATGTGTTTTTATGTACTCCATAGTAGAAGATGGGTGTTTATCATAAGTATTATATAAGTTAGGTATGATTGAACATGAAAAGCACATATGGTGCATTTAGCTAAGTTATTGATTCAACTAGGAAAGCTTATGTTTACTCCTAGGATAGTTAACCCAATTTGGGAGGGAGTTTTAAGTACTTACATGTAAGTAGGGTTATCCAAGTATATAGGTTATATTTGGAATGATGGACTATCCATTACGGAAATACCTAGCTTGTGTACTTACTAGTTAATTAGGTTAATTCCAAGTAGATTAATATGGTTGTAGGTTATCTGGGATGATGGACTATCCATTGAAGGAAATACCTATGTGTAGCTTAAGATAGCCTTAAGTCAAATCGGCCCTAAGTAGTGTATGTGATAGACGACTCTCAATAGGAATATTGAATGTAACTCTTTGATCAAAGTAGTGTGAATGTTTGAGGGTCCACTCTAGATTGTGTGACTAATGAGACTAACACTGTTAGTTCACTGTGATCCAGTATTACATGCTAGACAGAGATTGTGGGATTACAAGTTCTAGTTATGTAGGACACAACACTATGCTCAGTTGGTTGTCATTATCGGTTACTCTACCAGTCTCTTTGTCAAAGGGAAGGTCCATCTATCAAAAGATAGATGTGTGGGGGACTGCATTATGAGTCTATGGTTGGCGGAAAAGCACCCGAATGATGCTCTCCTCCACAGCAGGCAACAAAAGAACCAAGATTTGAAAGGAAGGATCCTGGACCATCTTATAGCTATTTATTTTAAAGCCCATTGGAGCTATGTATGTAAATGTACATATTCTTGTATTGTTGTAACTTGTGAAGTTATTGTCACGAAATGGAATCTTTATTGTAATATGATAGGACAACTTGTTCATATATTCTCAATAAAAGAAATAATCAAAGGGAAGGTCCATCTATTGAATGGTAGATGTGTGGGGGACTGCATTATGAGTCTATGGTTGGTGGAAAAGCACCTGAATGATGCTCTCCTCCACAGCAGGCAACAAAAGAACCAGGATTTGAAAGGAAGGATCATGGACCATCTTACAACTATTTATTTTAAAGCCCATTGGAGCTAGGTATGTAAATGTACATATTCTTGTATTGTTGTAACTTTTGAAGTTATTGTCACGAAATGGAATCTTTATTGTAATATGATAGGACAACTTGTTTGTATATACTCAATAAAAGAAATAAAAAATTTATTGCAATGACTTGTTACCTAATTTACTTACTCGTATGGTGTAAATTTAGAAATTTTTACTATAGTGAAGGGTTGGCACGTTACATGTGGTATAGAGATACCAGGTTCAACATTGAAACCTATGAGCTCATAATGCAACAATGTGTAAACCTTATCTGAAGATAATGGTTGAAAAGTTCTTCTACCACAACGACAAGAGAAAAGAACATAGGGAAGTGAAAAGGGAAGATGAGAATTTATAGAAATTTGAGTAAATTTGGGACTAGTTAAGATTCATCCCTAGAGTAGGAACTCCTAAACCAACAACTTATGATATTACCTAGGATTGCAGAAGATTATGCAATTGGGTTATGCAGGAAGGTTAGGAAGAATAACCAGTATGTACCTTTATCCTATGAAATATTTATATGACTCTAAGAGGATGGGAAGAAATGAGGTAACCCTTGATAGTAGCAACCTATAGTTGTAAAGAGTAAAAACAAATTGGATTTAGTGAAAACACTATGAATCTATGTGTGTGCAATGTCAGCATAAATTAGATTGAAGTAGAAATTCAATGAAGGAGGTATCCACAAGGTTGGAGGACTCTTGACATAAATCTAATTCTTGTGAAAAGATAACATCTTGCAAGAAAAGAGTTAGTACCTAGGAAAAGAGAAAAGACCAGAACGGTCAGAGTGTAGTAATCAATGATGTGGACATTGTTCCACCAATCAAAATCGATGGGATTATTGGAGTTTTGATTAAGATGGGAAAAAGAGACCAAAAAACTTTGGTATCTCTAAAGGTTATGAGAGAATAGGATTCCAAGAATTGGAATAAAGTCACTTGAAAAGGTTGGCTTGACCATGGTTTGGATAGTACATAAATTAGTTGGAGTATAAGATGAACTCACCAAGATGTTTGTGAAAATTAACATTCATTTAGAGGTTCCAAAAGGAAATGGAATACCATAAGGTACTATGTGTCAAATCAATAGAAGTTGTAAGGAAAAAAATGTTCTAAGTTGAAAGGTACATCAACAAAAGAGGCTTGTGCGCATGGATATTCCTCCACCAAAAAGGATATTGGAAATAAAATGGGAATATTAGTGTGCCTCTTAACTTCTAAGTTGTTGATTATTCATTAGATCTCTTATTAAAACGATCCAAAACATTGAATCTATAGAATAGAAATCAATGATGAATCTAACTTTGGGAAAAAAAGTATATTCAAGGTATGCCATTGAGGCAAGAGAAGGCAATAGAAAGCCAACAACGAGGAATGGAAAATCTTATCAAAGAAGCGAGTGTTTTCTAGAAATTCAACTTTAAGATGATCAAATATTGTGAAAACACTAAGGGGGGGAGGAAGAGAGTGGATAGAATCAAGTTAAGTAGCCCACCCAATGAAAAGTGTAGATATGTTTTCAATTTGGAAGAACTAATGACTTCTTCGCAAGTCATAATGTCAATTAAGTCATACATTTTATGACCACAAGGAAAAAGGTATTGGGATTTTCAGAGAAATATAAATGGAAAGGTCAAGGATTATGACCTATTATCATCCCATACCTTATAATTATCTGATTGGAATATAAAACGATATTATCATAGATTCCTTAGAAAAGGATAGGTAGATAATTTGATCATGATAGGCAAGATCATTGCATATGGGATTGGAAAGGGAAGATCTAGGTTACTCATGAATTGGAGGAAAGTTTCTCTACACTCCTATATACCTTATATGGGGGATTTAGATAACGATGTTATTTCTTTATATAAGTAGTAATACTATATATTGTGAAATATATTCATGTCATGAAGCGACTTCACATTGTAGCTTACTATGCTAAGAGACCTGGGGATGATAAGGTTTAGCTATTAAGCCATAGAAATGGTATGAAAGATAAAACAATATGTGATGCAATGCAAACCCATCAATTATCTTTACTTGATTAATCACTACCTTACTCTTGAATGAAACCATAGGTTTAGAATAACCTAATTGGGATGAGAAGTTCATTCAAATAAAAAGAGAGACCTTAGGTTAGGTTTAACCTATTGAGTTGGGTTATGTACTAGACTACTCATTAACACCTTAAGATGGGAATAACTTGGTTGAGTTTCTCATTTGGTCTTGATTGGAACATAAAGGGGTAGAGAAACCTATAATATCGAATTAGTCATCAATTGAGGACTCTATCCTAAGAATTGGAAGGAAATAATGAGATTGAGAATCGCCCATGTGGATGTATAAATCACTTGAGCTTATGAAATTCTATATGATTGGAAACATAGGTGGGATACCTAGTGAGTTAAAGTAGCTACTTGGTTAACTACTTTACACTCTTGAAAGGAAGTCATAGTGTTGACACGACTCTACTTTGGAGAGGAATACACTCTCAAAGGGAAGCATCTATTGTTATGTTGGGACATCATAGAATTTTCATTTAGCTTGAAATATTGAAATTTTACTAAGTAGAACACCAGTGTTGTTACTTGTTCTCAAATATGATATACCGAAGTTGGGATTCACCTATGTGATTAAGAGAATCAAAGGAGATAACAAGGAGCATTCATGCATGGAAATTAGGTATGCAATTGAATTTGATATCTTCTAGGGACCAACATGATTGAATGAGGATTAATACTCAAAATTAGTACCAAATATTATCAAGAAAATTAGATTGAGTTAAAATATGGATTACATCTTTGAAAATAATTTGAGGACAAAAGAAGTTCACAGTATGGATGTCCTAAGATAAATGGGATTTATCTCTGCAATACTTATAACCATTATTTCATGGGAATTAATGATGGCATGAGATTGTAAAATAGGTTTTCACTTCGTCAAAGAATAAACTATTATTGGATATAAAAGAACCTATGTACCCAAAATTCTAGAAGATTGAGGAATGAAATGAGGAAATTAATGTTAGAGTTAGGACATCTAAACGACAAAGGGATTGTTGGATGAGAAACCACTATAACTTGAGAAAAGATAGAGTAAGGTGTTGTAGATTATGTAGCAAGTTATTGTCTAGTCTGCTAGGAAATGAAGATGAGATCCCATCATCAGTAGGAAATGTATACTCTCTTAAGATTCTAGAGGGGAAGTGGTAGAACACAAGATGAATCAATCTGTCTATGATGATAAAACTGACATAATGTTCTAGTGGACAAACTCATCAAAGTAACCAACACTATTTGGTAACTTGACTTATAGGATTTTGGCCCTAAATAATATATTGCGAGAAGTAGTTTCTTAGTATTCCTAAGAAGGTTACTTCAGTTTTGAATGAGCAAATAATGATATGGTTGTGTAAACCATGATCATACTATGAGACATTCAATTGAATAAATGCGCAATATATTATTATAGTCAATAGGAAAAAATGGTAAATTAAATCTTGAATGATTTATAAACTTCTAACAATGAGGTTTAGATCATTATATGGAAGGAAGGGTTGGAAACTCTATTAAGCTGAAATACGCTTAGAAATAGGGTAAACCATAGACTTGATAGAATGTCAAAAAGGAGTAATAGATTGAAGAGATCGATGAAACTCTATTGATTCAAAGATTATGTATGAAGCAGTGTCAGAATTTGACAAGTGTCCAAGAGCAATGTTATGCTTAGTATGGACAAGTAATCAAGAACACATACTTTATGGTAAGGAAAATGGATGTGTAAGTGATGAATAGACTCAGTTTATGAGTTGTCTAAAAGTGTAAATACCAAAGGGAAAGGATGGGACCCACAGTTTAGTGCGGAATACATCGCTATTCCTTTTCTATTTGGGATTATACTAAGGATAAATTCATGGGTCGATGATTTATGATCACATAATTTAGGTGTCATGTACAGTACTATTGTACCTAGGATGTGTATATATGATAATATAATAAAACTCTTGGGGAGAAGTAAGTATGTGAGAGGTATAAAAGATTTCCCTATGCGATAGTGAGGGCACTCGAAGCAAGCTCCAGGGAGGGCAAGGTTGCAAAGAGTAATGATACATAAGATGAATATTTTATAAGTCTTACGTATTTTGGGAATAGTAAGCAAAACTTTATTTGAATTTATATGGATGTTAAAGTGCTATAGATCATTGGGGATGATTATTCACAAGGGAGGAAGTATGTTACACCCTAATTGTGTAATTACTATTTACTATTACTATGTAGGGTAAAATGTGAATTCTAGAGATCATGAATAAATGATGCTTGTACCTTGTTATCAATATGAATGTTATCTCATTTGATGATTGTCTCATTTAATGTTATCTCAGTTGATGTTACTCATGGTGAAATACTACATACATGTGAATGAAAGGTTATTGAATTATTATTATTCTAACTTTGGAGATGTTTATGTAAATTGCTTATGTTATGAACAATTGGTTGTCATGTGCATGTGTTAGTGGATGCAGGTATGTGTTCCATTCCTCCAGGTGGAGGGGAAGTATCACTCGGGAGAAGATCTTGGTTGAATAACTAGTAACATAAACTATCTGAGCATACACACACCATAGTATTTTGGTTGAATCTAGGCATAGAAGTGGGAAGTTGGTAAGTCAACCCTAGTTTGAAATATCTACAAAGGTCTTGTTTACTACCAAGTGCATTATTAGGTGATTCTTATTTGTTTGAACTTGTGAATTCCTCCCTTATATCCCTATGCTTGATTTTTGTGATTAATGAGTGTTTATAATATATATGTACATATACATATATACGTGTGAGCATTCATGCTTGGAAAGAATGTATATATGTATATATATAAATATATATATACATAACATCTCTATGTGTTTGATTACCAAAACAATGGTCTATACTTGATTATCGAATAAGTTATGGCTTTGCATGATATGGGTATTACATGCCTAGATACACACACACACATCAACATTTATGCTTGAATAGAGGAGTGTATTTATGTATGTAAATATATATATATATATAATCATATGAATGTTTACTCATTTGAATTCATTTGAATATCAAATATAAATGTATTTGATTATCATGGAATATCTACATATAATATATATTCAACTATATATATATATGCAATAGCGTTAAAGCTATTTGTGGACATATATATATATATATGTACTTGTATATAAACAAATATATATAATTAAATTATATGATAATTAAATAGAAGTCAAATTATAAGTATGAGAAATTCCAAGTAAATATATATAGCTATATATATATGTAATTTACATATTGGTTGATTATTGATATATGACAGAACAAGTATCAATAACAAATGCTTGGAGTTGATTTATTGCTAAACCATAGGCTGATTTTTTATGGCATATATAAGCATTTTAAACGGGTCGAATATATTTCACCTTGGCCATAAACATAGGGCGCACTATACACAATTGCGATAGTGTAAAAAATAAGTCCATATTGAGAGGACATTGGAAAATCTTAGGATAAACTCGAACTCATTAAGCGGAGATAAAAACAACATATTATGTATGATGGAAATTACGCATGAACTATAAACAATACTCTATGAAATATGCATGACTTATGGCAGTGTATGAATTAGTAGTGATGGCATGACTTTACACATGCAACACATAGTGAATAAAGGTCGATAATAGTCATTACTAACTATGTCAATATAAGCTGACTTAAAAGCTTACGACTACTAGTAGGAACCGATTATCATGGTGAATGGCACACAATGTATGGAGTAACTTTGCATTTGGTATTGTTGGATGTAGAATCCTTGACTTGGTCCACACTTTAAATGAGACCATGCTTGACTTTGTCTCACGTATTAACTAGTTAATGTCGATTCACTTACCATTTGGAACAATTGAAACCTGCTGTCATATTATGGATATTGACTGAGTTTGATGGCACCAAATATGAAGGAAGAAGAATATCAGATGATGCTACCTTTGAGTTTGATTTCTTGTAGATGTCTTCTCATTGAAATAGTTTGAATTCTCCATGTGCATTTTGATTAAGTCTTTGAATTGCTATCATAGAAACAAATTGATCTATAGGAGGTTTTGCTGAGTTTGAGCTTAGTTGATCACCACCTTAATGTTGAGTTGCTTTGCATGAAGCTTGTTGTCCTTTTACATGCTTAAACTATAGGCTTTGAGGCTACTTGGTTGCTCTATAAATAGTTGAACCATTTCATTGTGAGGGATGCATTCTTTCCAAGAGATTATACATCTTTTGCAATTCATTATTTCTCAGTTATTACCAGCCATACTTGCCTTATTTTATGAGTGAGATATAGAGAGTGTTATAATGTGAGTAAGAGGTAAAATTGTTGATTGAGAGAAGTAAGCTATCAACAAGTGAGATAGATTGGTTTGTGAGAAGCTGATTATCAAGCTTGTTGCTATGGAAAAGGTTGCATTATTGTCTCTAGTTTGGATAAACAACAATAGGCATGGGGATCTCTACTTCTTTAGATTACTCTATTTTCTTGATTATACTATGTCTTGAATGATTGAACTAGCCTTGAAGATACTTAGATAAAAGTAATGTTTACTTTAAAAGAAAAGTAGAATCTATATGCTTTGTTTTTTGTGCATTGTTTGTAAATACTCCATGATAGGAGAGATTTCTTGACATAGGTATTTAATTATACTAGATATGTTGATGACATAGGTACATTTACTTATACTAGATATGTTTGAGCATGGATTGCTCGTAGCTAGTTATTTGATGATAGATAACTAGTGGGTTATTTCAGTGAAGCTATTATAATGGTTTCATAATGCGTTTTTATGTACTCCATAGTAGGAGATGGGTGTTTATCATAAGTATTATATACTAGGTATGATTGAACATGAAAAGCATATGTGGTGCATTTAGCTAAGTTATTGGTTTAACTAGGAAATCTTGTGTTTACTCCTAGGATAGTTAATCCAGTATGTGAGGTAGTTTTAAGTACTTACATGTAAGTAAGGTTATCCAAGCATATAGTTTACCTTTGGAATGATGAACTATCCATTGAGGAAATGCCTAGCTTATGTACTTACTAGTTAATTAGGTTAATTCCAAGTAGATTAATATGGTTGCAGGTTATCTGGGATGATTGACTATCCATTGAAGGAAATACCTATGCATAGCTTAAGATAGCCTGAAGCGAAATTGGCCCTAAGTAGTGTATGTGATAGATGACTCTCAGTACTAGGAATATTGAATGTAACTCTTTGATCAAAGTAGTGTGAATTTTTGAGACTCCACCCTAGATTGTGTGACTCCACTCAAGATTGTATGACTACCAAGACTAACACTATCAATTCACCATGATCCAGTATTACATGCAAGATAGAGATTGTGGGATTACAAGTTCTAATTATGTAGGACACAACACTATGCTCAGTTGGCTATCATTATCGATTACTCTACCAATCTCTTCATCCAAGGGAAGGGTTGTCTATCGAATGATAGATGTGCGGGGGACCGCATTATGATTCCCTGGTTGGTGGAAAAGTGCCTGAGTGATGCTTCTCCTCCACAGTGGGTGACAAAAGAACCAAGATTTGAAAGGAAGGATCTTGGACCATCTTACAGCTATTTGTTCTAAATCTCATTGGAGCTATGTATGTAAATGCACATATTCTTATATTGTTGTAACTTGTGAAGTAATTGTAATGAAATGGAATCAAGTTATTGTAATATGATATTAAAACTTGTTCGTATATTCTCAATAAAAGAAAGAAAAAATTTATTGCAATGACTTGTTACCTAATTTACTTACTCGTATGGTGTAAATTTAGCAATTTTTATTGCACTGAAGGGTTGGCACGTTACAGAAAGTGACCTACCATATATCCCATTATGCTATCTTGGTTAAGGCTTCTATGATCGCACAAAAATAGGATGCCTCCTCTTAAAAGGGGAAGGGAAAGTCTACTCGAACCCAATAGCCTTCCTCTTCTTCTATTGGTTCATCCACCTCTACCTCTTTCCCTTTTGTGGCACCTTCAGCTTATACTCCCATGCCTCACATGGGGAGTTCGATGGTACCCACTTGGTGGAAGGCCAAGTGTTAGGTATTCAAGCTTCCCATCTTACCCACAATACTAAGGCTCGTTGTCTATGGAAAGAGGAAGAACCCTTGTGGAGGTCTCTCTACATCTTGACCTCCACGGCCCCCTACTACTCCTACCCCTTGGGTGGTGAATGGAAAGAGGCCCACCACCAAGGTGCTTAAGTCTACTTCTCCACCTATTTTAGTATCCACTCCTACACTTCTTGCAACTCCTACTCCCATTTAGGAGGCATCCCTTCCACCGTATATGGTTGTAGAGGACACATCTATGGAAAAATAGGAGTCTCTTACTCCTTCTCAAGTAGCAAGTTCTAGTTCCTGGAGCCGAAGAAATTGGCTTGCGTGTGAGTGTAAGCATTAGAGGAAGGATCTAGCTATTGAGAAAGTTGCCTCATGGAAGGTAAAAGAGGAGCCTATAGCTCCTATTTCAATGTCTCCTGTTGTGCCCCCTTTTCTACTTCTTTTGCTTTGGTTCCCATCGCCTCTATCTTACTTCCCACCCACGTGAATGCTGATGATCCTCACCCCAAAAGGGTGTAGGTGTTCATCACTCCCTCAACAAAGCCTCCTGTTGATGGAGCCAAGTTGACCCACAACATGTAGGTAAGATAAAAGTGAAATATCTCACCTCTCCTGAAAAAGACAATCAGCAATCAAACTGATCACCTCCCAAGGTCTTTGATGTTGGTTCACAACGTTGTTGTTTCACGAAGTGGTCAATATGGCTGTAATGTTCAAGGGGCCTGTTGGTGTTGAGCTTCTGGATTGTTATAAGATCAAACATATATTTAAACCTACTTTAACCAGTGGTTTTAAAGAAACAGAAAAAGATAGATTAAAGCTTTTAAACTGAAGAGAATGTTGATTCATCCAACTAATCAGACTTGTTACCTTCCAAGGAATTCCTAAACTGAAACTGTAGAATAAAGTTAACTTGTAATTAATACAAAGTTTCATTCATTCATAGTGCAAACTTTAACAATAGATTGCAAATCATCATTTAAACAAAACATAAGATAAAATTTCATTCCTTGAAAGTGTTCCAAATCAAATAATTAACCCAAGATAAATACCATTCTCGAGCACAATATGAAGTAGATTTAAATCTGGCTGCTTCTATTGTTAATGAAATAGATAAACAGCATTTACAAATCTGGCAAGATCACTAGTGTACAAAAAACCCATGTCTTTGAATTATCTCCATCTATACTAAGGAAAGCATGAAGGTACATCACCTCCCACTGCTAAACTTAACTCCTACTCTACTTCTGCTCTCGAGTTTTTCTATCTTCTACCCCTAACTTGCTAATCCTTTACAAAAGAAGATAAAAAAAAAAAGATCTAGATCCTAAAAATATCTATCCCCCTTCACAAAGAAGCAAAAGTGCCATATATACCAAACGTGCCAAAAGGCGTCGGCCCCTATTTTAGGGTTTACAAAAATGAGTCAGTTCTAGAAGGGTTTGAACAAAGTCAAAGATGCATTAAATGTGCATACCATGTTCATGTTGGTGAAAAGATCTCCCTCATGCATGGTCTTTAGATCTTTTATAGCCATCACATTAACTCACATCCCTCGTGTCTGACCTTGAGACTTCTTTGCAGAGCTGCTTTGAATGCTCTGAAGCACGGTCATTAATTATCGATCTACTTTTGTTAGTAGAGATCCCATCTGTCATCAAGACTCGTGGATTCTCATCCTTTACGCTTTCCTCTCGTTCTAGATCTTTTTGCAAGTTGATTCCCTTGAGAAGCAGCATCCGAATTTCCTATCTAGATCTTTACAGATGAACACCATTGTTCACCAAACCGATCATCATCTTCATATTGCTCACAGTCTGTTGATCTTCCTCATAGGAATGGTCACAACAGTCTAACTGCCAACGATTCACCTTTAGCTTCGTTTGATTGGTTGAACACATACCATGTAGGATCTTCATATGGTCAAAAGTTGTTTAAACAGAATCTCATGTCAGTGAGACACTAGTCGTGTCTCCTTGATGCTACAATGCTCCACTGGCACTATCGGCAAGACTTGCAACTATCGGCAAGAGGTCATACCGAGTGTAAACCTTTCGGCCAAGAGTCTCCCCGATGACAACCTTGTGAACAACTTTCGGCAAGAGTTCTAACCGAGCGGAGAGAGATAGAATAACTCACGATGATCGAAATGTCTTGGCAACCTGAGCATTTCAAATGAATAGAACACAACCGCTAGTCGACAAGACTTCCAGAGGGTCTCACCGACTTTACTCTTTCAGGAGTTTCATGCCAGTAAGATTGAGGCACATTTTCCAATAGACTTCCTTGAGAAACAACATCATATGTTCTCAACATGCTTTAATCCTACAAAATAATGCCCTCATCAGTCCTCTAAAAGCATAGAAAAACATCATTCTTCATCTTTCCTTTCATATATCCTTCATTTAATTATACTTAGCAAAAACAAACTCAACTCTGGCGGAGGTGGAACCAAATTTGAACCAGAAACAACACTTACCTTTAATACCGGCGGGGGTGGAGTCAAAATTAAATCAGAACTAGGACCGGAGTCGAAACGGGAACAAAACATGGAAATAACCAACATCCGCAAAAAGCAAAGTAACTGGGAACAAATGCAAGCGGGAACAACACTTACCTTTAATACTGGCAGGGGCAGAGTCTTTCCTTTCATATATCCTTCATTTAATTATACTTAGCAAAAAGAAACTCAAATCTGGCGGAGGTAGAACCAAATCCGAACCAAAAACAACACTTACCTTTAATACTAGTGGGGACAGAGTCAAAATGAAATTAGAACCGGGACCAGAGTCAAAATGGGAACAAAACATGGAAATAACCAACATCCACAAAAATCAAAGTAACCAGGAACAAACGCAAGCGGGATCAAAGCAAAAACCGATCCCGTGTGAACCACAATGGGGATGGGAGTGGAACCAAATTCAACACTAAAACTTTCCCAAGTTTCAGGTTCGGATTCCATCTCGACCCTGCCTCCAACAACATACAAAGAGACGATGAAAAAAAGACAAAAAGAAAAAAGGAAGGGAAGAAAAAACATCCCACGACCAAACGATTGGAACAAAAGGCAAGACAAACAAGTTCGATGGAACCGGGACCGGAATGGAACAAGAACTAGAACTTAGAAAAAGTTCTGAAGTTCAATTTCGTTCCACGTCCCGCACCTTCCTGAACAAAGGAAAAACAAACAAAAAATAAAGGGAACTAGCGGAACCAGAACCTGGAACTTAGAAAAGTTTCAGAGTTCTGTTTCGGTCCCAGTTCCACGTCCGCCAGAACAACACTGAAAACACCTTAGGCAAAAACAAAAAAGGCAGAATCGAAACCGGGAATGAAACAGAAACCAGAACTTAGAAGGAATTTCAAGTTCAGTTTCAGTCCCGGTTCCGCGTCCGCCAGAACAAAACAAAAAAAATGCCTAAGGCAGAAAACAAAAGGGCCAAAGGAAACAAAACAGAACAAGGGGGACCTATTTTAAAAAATTTTAAAATGGGGTGGTTATGCAAGGCATAACAATTGGCAACTTGGCTAGGAAAATGGTTTAACCATTTTCAAGGAACCAAGGGATTCAGCTACCCAGAACTCCTAGTTTATGGACATCACAACTCAAGTTAGGCCAGTTTTAACAACTAAGGTTGAGCTAGAATCTCAAATGTAAATCAACACTGGCTACCCCTGAATCTATGTGTGTGCTTGATGGTGCATCACCCTTTTACAAATTTTTTCCTCATCTTTTGAACAATAATGTGCAAGATTTGAACTACATGAGTTGATTCCCTTTAGCTGTTGTGCAATGATATCCTAGGCATTGCTCCACTGCTAGTCAAGCGTCCATAGCTCTGACGAAGATACCTCCAGTTTTCTCACAGCATTGCTCTACTGCTAGTCAGGCGTCCATAGCCCTAGTAGAGATACTAGAATCACCCATTCATATTGAGTTTTCTTTTCTTAGATATTTCTTTCTTTTCTTCTTTTCTCTTGGAGTTTCAGATATTTATTTCAATTCTTTCTTAATATGTCAGATGTCCGACATCTGTTCTGGGTTGAAAACTACCATGAACCTCATAACAGCATCTGGGGAAATGGATTTTTCACTCAAATCTTACAACACCATCACCCTAAGACAAATATATCATTATAAAAGGAGACGTTTCTATTGATTTGTGGCAAATTCAGTCGTAGTTAATGAAGATTGTTTACTTTGCACCTTGTTTTCAAAACTTTCCACAACCCTTATTGATAATGGACATAAAACAATGAATTTAGGACAAAATCATCCAATCCAAAAACTTGAAAATATCTAAACCAACCTCTCTCCTAGTAACCAAAGTATACTTCAGATAACAACCCCCTTACAACTGCATAAAATGAAGGTCCCCACACAAAAAGAAAACAACAAGCAAAAGAACAAAAGGAAAAGGGAAGCAAGGAAAACAACAAACGATTTACAAACAAAACAACAAATTATTTACATATAAACAACCCAGCAAAATACCAGATCTTTCAAGATCCAAAGTAATGTTTAAGAAAATGTCCATTGGTAGGGAATGGAATAGGTTCTCCCATTAAACTATTCAACCGTAAAGCATTTTCTCCTAGTATTTCAACAATTTGATAGGGACCCAACCAAAGCTTATCAAATTTCTGGTGATCGCCCTTCTTTTCATTAGCTTTATCCCACAGCAACACAAGGTCTGATATTCTAAAAGCCTTGATCTTGGCTCTTTTTTCAAACCAATGTTTGACAATAGTCTAGTGTCTAAAGAATTGTTGCAAAGCAACATCTCTCTACTCTTCTAATTTCAACAAGCTAGCTAACCTTACTTCAATCCTATCATCACTAGAGTAAAATTCTTGCATAAACTTAAGGACGGGTATTTGCAAGTGAATAGGGAACATGGGTTCTTGGCCATATACTAGCTTAAATGGTGAAGTCTTTAATGCAGCCTTGATCCTAGTCCTATCTGCCCATAAAACAAATCCTAACTAGGTATGACAGTCCCTAGGATTGTTCTCTAACAATTTTTTTATTACTCTTAGGAGGTTCTTATTAGTTGATTGTGCAACTCCATTTCCTTGAGGATAATAGTTGGAAGAATACTTTAAAACAACATACCAGTAATTCTTTTGCTTTGGTTTGGAATTTTTTTTATTACTCTTAGGAGGTTCTTATTAGTTGGTTCTTATGAAATGAACTCGACAAAAGAAAAGGTAGGGCCATTGTCACATACTAGTGCAAAAGGTACTCCAAACCTGGTTGTGACGCATTAAGTGAGGAACTTGATTACTACCTTCGTTGTGTTATTCTTGCAAGGTAGAGCTTTTTTCCATCTCATGCAGTAATTTGTGGTAGTCAAAATGAATTTGTGTCCTACAGAAGAATTAGGATTAATTACCCCAACAAAATCAAGTGCCCAATGGGCAAATGGCCTTACCTCATAAGCAGGTTCCAATGGCATGGCTGAATGGAGCTCTCTTGATGCAGAAATTTGACATACGTGACATGTTCTTACATGTTGGTGGGCATCCTTAAACACACATGGCCAATAATAACTGGATCTGAGAATATGATGTGCTAAAGAATCTGCAGAACCGTGGCCTATGCCATGTTTCCCATGAAATTCAGCAATTGCATGCTTAGCCTCTTGCTGATCAAGGCATCGTAGATAAACTCCCTCAAAATTATTTTTGTATAACAATCCTCCTTTGAGCACATAATGGGAGCTTTTCATTCTCAGTGCTCTCCTCTGAGTTGTATTCATTCCCTCTAGGCACTGATTATTGAGCTTGAAATAAATAATATTAGCATACCAAGGGTCATTGGAAAAGGATTGTGTTGTGTATTGCTGACAAATAATGTTCTCACTAGCATCTGCCATTGATTTAGACAGGCCTTGACCTCAGACAAGTTTCATAGGGCGAATCTCCAAGTTGAACTCCTAAAAAATAGCCATCCATTTCCCCCTTCGTTCTCCCAACTCGCTTTGCATAAGTAGAGACTTCACAACGACATCAGAAACCACAACAATAATTTGACTTCAAAGGATATAATGCCTAAACTTCTTGACAGCTCTAACTAACACAAAATATTTTTTCTCAAGAGGTGGGTACTTGACTTCAGCATTCTTAAATGGGGAGCTCATGAAAGCAATTGGCCTCTCATCCCCCTCCTCTCTTCGTTGTGTCAAGACAGTTGCACATGAGTGTTCAGAGGAAAAAGAATAGATATAAAATGGCTTCAAGTAGTCAGGAGTGGTGAGGACTGGCGCTTCTGAAATGGATTACTTGACTTGAGAAAAAGAAGCCTTTGCCTCGTTACTCCATTCTATTCTAACATCTTTCTTCATCATTTCATTCAAAGGTTTAACAATCTTTGCGAAACCCGTGATAAACTTTCTCACAAAGTTGATCTTTCCAAAGAAAGATCTCATCTCTTTCTTACTTCCTGGCATGGTTAACTTTAAAATAGACTCAACTCGGTTTGGATCTATTGATATCCCTCTTTCCAAGATTATGTGTCCCAAAATTTTCCCTTCAGAAACCTCGAACACACACTTTTTAGGATTAAGAGAGACACCATATCAGATGCATCTTTCAAGAACTTTAGCCAAGTCTGCAGCATGGTTTAGTCTATCTTTAGAGAATACCGTTAGGTCATCCATGTAAATGATGATGCATTTACCAATTAGATCTTTGAATGCTACGTCCATGGCATGCTGAAAGGTTGCTCCAACGTTTATCAAACCAAATGGCATCCTCCTGTAAGCAAATGTTCCCCACTTCTAGTAATGAAGGTTGTCTTCATTCTGTCTTCATAATTAACGGTCACTTGATTGTACCCAGAATAACCATCCAGGAATGACATCATCTAAGACCCATTGACAGTTTGCAAAACTTCATCCAAAGAAGGGAGTGGGTAGTTGTCTTTTTCTGAAGCTCTATTCAGATTCCTAAAATCTACACAGCCTAATCTCTCCATTCTTCTTACAAATTGGAACCAAGTTAGCCACCCATGTTGAATGTCGTACAAGGAATATTATTCTTGCGGAAAGCAATTTCTAAACTTCCTTAAAGATCATTGGTCCAATCAGGGCATTGACAGGATGTTGTTTCTATCGAAATGGTTTAGCTTCAGGCTTCAAAGGAATAGTATGAGTTATCACAAAAGTATCAAATATTTTTAGATCTTCATACCCCCAAGCTATTGCAGCAACATCTTTCTTTAGTGCCCTCAGTATATCTTTTCTAATCGCTTCAAGGCAGGATTTCCCTATGTAAACATTTCTTTTGGGGCCAAAATCGGCTAGGTTAACAGTTTCAAATTCACCTCCTTTATCTTCGGTTGATACCTTTTCCCAAGCCCTTGGGTCTGAATCAAAAATCCTTTCTAAGGCCACCATTCCCTTGGGAATGCTATTACTTTTTAAATTGAGGACCCCCTCTGTATCATAGTCTTCGGGGTTCTAGTCTCCTTGATCCCTATTGGACTCATCAATGATATGTCCTTCAAAAACATCTGAGTTTGCTAGAAAAGCAAGGATATGTTGATCATCGTCGAAGACTTGGAAGTTCCTGACATTATCAGGAATGGCCAGGGTGGATATCAATTCTACTGAGAATCTCCTAAGCTTGGAGCCTTGCATGGGTTCTAGGGTACTTGCGGCAACAACTAATGAATCATCTATTTGATTCTCCTCTCTAGGGATTAAACTAATCCCAAAAGAATCAAAGTCTTCAATCAGGTTCCACACCTGATTTCTATAAGCTGCCAGCCTTTTATTGTGACATGTGTATTGGTTGCGTACTTGCTTGATAATTACTTTTGAATCTCCTTTAACTGTCAAGGTAGTGACCTTTTTCTGATGTGCAAACATCAGTCCCCGAGCTAATGCTTCATATTCTGCTATATTGTTAGTGCAGGCAAACTGCAGCCTGTAAGAAGTAAAAAATGTTTTCCCTTTCGGGCTGGTTAATTCAACTCCAACACCATAGCTTGTTTTAGATTTGGATCCATCAAACGTGAGGGTCCATAGCTGATCATGAGTTGGGGTTGATCCCTTTGAGGTTGTTGTGGGTGTTTGGATAAGATGAACCATAGGTGGGGCCACCTAGTCTTTTGCATCAAATATTGGGAATGGGTGTTCAATAGGTTCATCAGGTGCAATATCCAATTTCTGGTCAGGTATATCATGTATTCCTAGGATATCTTTCTGACAATCACTTGTATCTTTGATTAATCCCTTGGGTTTTGGTATACTTGTGAGTGCAGGGGTATCATACAAACCTTGGGGTTGTTCATCATAACTATGTTGGTCTGGTATTGTGATTGGGGTAGGTTCAACTTGAGGAGGGACTTCCTCTGAAGGTATATTATCCCTAGTTAACATTGTTGAATTTTTGGCTTCGAATGAGAAGTGATCTAAAGCGGCCTTAAGGTGACTTACGCTAGTTTCTTCAGTTTGGAAAGCATGATTTAGAACATTGATGTAGGGTTGGCAGGTCAATTCTGAATGATGTTGGTAGTGTACCCTGCACCAATTAGGGAGTAGAAGACTTTGCAAATTGATATCTTCCCCTAGGACCAAATGATCTTGTTGCAGCTTCTTGATCAATACCTGTTGGTTTACATTAATCATGGGATCAAGGGATTTTCGCATTAACAAATCTTTAGAATCAAGAACCAAAAAGGTCAAAACTTCCTCTCTTTTATAAACCCCTATCTCGGTTTCAAAATATGCTACCTTGTTGGGACAGTCATATTCAGTGATGATATGTTTAAGGCGAGGTTCACTTTCAATCCTAATCTGGGTAGGCATTCCCCTCCATGGTAGCCACATGTGTGAAAAGTCGAGGGAGAGATATCCCCCTATACTCTTCATTAAATCTCTGCTCAACAGCATACCGTAAATCTTAGGAATGTCTACTACTTGAATATCCATATTGGTTAAAATCCTAGGGTCAGACCCTACTTGCACATGTATATTTCTCAATTCTCCAACTACATTAACCTCTATTTTATCGAGTTGGATGACCTTCTTGTTTGTTTGGACAGGGTTTAATCCCAATTTCTTGCATATAGAAAATGGCATAACATTGCCAGAAGCCCCTAAATCTAGCAGACAATTATGTAGGTTCTTCCCACAAATTCTCAAACTTAAAAGCAATGGTGGGGTACCTACCTTGCTTCTGAACAAAGCTACGTTCATGTCTGAAGCAGGTGCCACCTTGGTTTTCCCTTTTGTTTTGGCAGCTTCTTCCAAAGCTTTCAGCACTATCTCTTGTTGGGCAGGGCACCACTTTAGGATGTCAAAGTATGATAAAGAGGTTTTTTGTTTCTGCATCTCAGAAACAATATCAAATTCTATGTTATAGCTTGCATTACATTTGAAAACACCAAATGAATTACCCTTGTTATGGGAGTCAGGTGGACCCCTCGGTGGAGGAGGGTTGTTATCAGCACCCTGATTCGGAGGCACCATATGGTTAGGGGGTGTTGATGTAGTGAACGGACCCTTATTCTGATTTCTTAAAAAGTGTCCTCCCTTTGTCTAAAAGGCTTGGGCATCATACGCATCTTCCTCTAGTTCATTCTCATTCTACATTGGGAATGAAGGTTCTTCTTCAAAGAGGTCATAAGTCATTATTGTATCTACTGAGTCACCTCCCTTATTTGAATTCCCTTGGAACGTTTGGGCATCTGCTTGTGCCATCTTCACGACCTTCTCCATTTCAGGGCATTTTATCTCAAAATGAGTTGCAGTATCATGCAACCTACACCAGTTAGTCATAAAATTGAGGTCAACCACGTTTGCAATATGTGGCTTGTCCTCATTAGCTTGATAATTGTAAGAAACCCCATCATTATTTGGCCTCATTCCATTGTCAGTTGTTATTTGGCCTCTGGTTATATCCTCTATTTTGATTTTGATAGCCCTGGTTAGGGGAAATTTGTCCTTGATAATTCCTCTGGCTGTGATTGTAGTTGTTGGGATAATTACCTTGATTGTTATTACTTTGATTAGAGTAATTACCTTGGTTCTGAGAAGGGTTCAGTTTAAGCTGAGCCATATCATTTGTGACTTGAGACAGAGTTTTCTTTAATGTCTCCACCTCGTTTGTGAGTTGAACTGTCTTTTCACTCTCAACACTCTTAGCAACAAGGGGCTGACCGGCGGGATTTGGTATTCTAGCTTGGTTATGATGACCATGTTGACTATGATGAGCCTGTGATTTTTGAGAGAAGTTAGGAGCTCCACTGGCAAAGAATGGAATAGGAGATTGAGTCTGCAACTCAGATATAGCTCCATAATGGGAAGGATACATCCCTGGGACAATATTGAATAAATGGGTTGGGTTAGGCATCTGATACCCCATTGAAGGAAAAGCTCCTCCCAAATTCCCTTGTTGAGAGCTAGTTTGTTGTTGCAGTTTGATGGCTAGATGATAGACTTTAGACAGAGAATCAATGTCTGTGGGCTAATAGGTCCTTTGTAGGAACAAGCCAAGCAAAGGGTCTATAACTCTAAAATATGCCTAAATTGCACTATTCTTAGCAACTAGATAGGGGTCCTACAGTCTCCTATACATTCGTTGAAACCTGGTATTAAACAAGGGCAGGGATTCACATGGCTCCTTCCTAATGGTAGAAAATTGGTGGAACAAAATGGTTGGATCCACATAAACTCTGAATTGATTGATGAAAGCATTCTCCAGGTCTGTCCAGCTCGGGATAAAACCTTGTGGAAGATTTAGGTACCAGTTGTACGCCATATCCCCTAAGGAATAAGGGAACAAACTACAAACCACATCATGGTGAGCTATCTGGGCTCTGGTACAAGCGTCCTTAAAGGTTTGTATGTGCTCTTAAGCACTCCTTGATTCACCATGAATGTACTTGGGAAAAAAGCTCTCAGGATTCTTAGGCATATCATGAAAGCCTCCAGGAATAGTCCCCAATGGAGAGGGATTGTTCATAAAAAATGCCATTGGTGGTGGTGGTGGGGGTTGAGCCAGCTGTTGGATGGGCTGAATCAGCTATAATGACACTTGAGATGGATTTGGTGGTGGATTGATGGGTATCCACTGGGGTATTGGTGAAAATCCTGGTGGAGTGATTGGAGCTGATAAGGGTGGTATAATGGTTGCCCCAGTCTTGTGAATCTTGTGTCTTGTTGGGGTCTTGAGATCTATCAAAGGTGGTGGGTTGTCAGTTGATTGAAGAACTCTATGGGACTTCTTTGGTGAGAAAAACCCAATATTATCCAGTTTTCTCTTCTGGGCCCCCCTTCTAGCACCAAATCTGTTGATGGAGCCAAGTTGACCCACAACATGTAGGTAAGATAAAAGTGAAATATCTCACCTCTCTTGAAAAAGACAATCAGCAATCAAACTGATCACCTCCCAAGGTCTTTGATGTTGGTTCACAACGTTGTTTCACGAAGTGGTCAATATGGTTGTAATGTTCAAGGGGCTTGTTGGTGTTGAGCTTCTGGATTGTTATAAGATCAAACATATATTTAAACCTACTTTAACCGGTGGTTTTAAAGAAATAGAAAAAGATAGATTAAAGCTTTTAAACTAAAGAGAATGTTGATTCATCCAACTAATCAAACTTGTTACCTTCCAAGGAATTCCTAAACTGAAACTGCAGAATAAAGTTAACTTGTAATTAATACAAAGTTTCATTCATTCATAGTGCAAACTTTAACAGTAGATTGCAAATCATCATTTAAACAAAACATAAGATAAAATTTCATTCCTTGAAAGCTTTCCAAATCAAATAATTAACCCAAGATAAATACCATTCTGGAGCACAATATGAAGTAGATTTAAATTTGGCTACTTCTACTACTAATGAAACAAATAAACAACATTTACAAACCTGGCAAGATCACTAGTGTACAGAAAACCCATGTCTTTGAATTATCTCCATCTATACTAAGGAAATCATGAAGGTACATCACCTCCCACTACTAAACTTAACTCCTACTCTACTTCTGCTCTCGAGTTTTTCTATCTTCTAACCCTAACTTGCTAATCCTTAGCAAAAGAAGATAAAAAAAAAGATTTGGATCCTAAAAATATCTATCTTAAAAATATCTATCCCCCTTCACAAAGAGGAAAAATTTCCATATATACCAAATGTGCCAAAAGGCATCGGCCCCTGTTTTAGGGTTTACAAAAATGAGTCGATTCCAAAAGGGTTTGAACAAAGTCAAAGATGCATTAAATGTGCATACCCTGTTCATGTTGGAGAAAAGATCTCCCTCAGGCATGGTCTTTAGATCTTTTACAACCATCACATTAACTCGTAGCCCTCGTGTCTGACCTCAAGACTTCTTTGCAGAGCTGCTTTGAATGCTTTGAAGCATGGTCATTAATTATCGATCTACTTTTGTCAGTAGAGATCCCATATGTCATCAAGACTCGTAGCTTCTCATCCTTTACGTTTTCCTCTCATTCTAGATCTTTTTGCAAGTTGATTCCCTTGAGAAGTAGCATCTGACTTTCCTGTCTAGATCTTTACAGACGAACACCACTGTTCACCGAACCGATCATCATCTTCATATCGCTCACAGTCTGTTGATCTTCCTCACAGGAACAGTCACAACAGTCTAACTGCCAACGGTTTTCCTTCAACTTCCTCTAATTGGTTGAACACATACCACGTAGGATCTTCAGATGATCAAAAGTCATTCAAACAGAATCACATGTCGGTGAGACACTAGTCGTGTCTCCCCGATGCTACAATGCTCCACTGGTGTTATCGGAAAGACTTGCAACTATCGGCAAGAGGTCATACCGAGTGTAAACATTTCGGCCAAGAGTCTCCCCGATGACAACCTTGTGAACAACTATCGGTGAGATTTCTCCCCGGGTGGAGAGAGATAGAAAAACTCACGACGATCGAAATGTCTTAGCGACCTAAGCATTTCAAATGAATAGAAAACAACCGCTAGTCGGCAAGACTTCCAGAGGGTCTCACCAAATTTACTCTTTCAGGAGTTTCATGCCAGTAAGATTGAGGCACGTTTTCCAATAGAATTCCTTGAGAAACAACATTAAATGTTCTCAACATGCTCTAATCTTGCAAAACAATGCCCTCATTAGTCCTCTAAAAGCATATAAAAACAACAAATTCTTCATCTTTCCTTTCATATATCCTTCATTTAATTATACTTAGCAAAAATAAACTCAACTCTGGCAGAGGCGGAACCAAATCTGAACCAAAAACAACACTTACCTTTAATACCGGCAGGGGCAGAGTCAAAATGAATCAGAATCAGGACTGGAGTTTGAACAGTAACAAAACATGAAAATAACCAACATTTCCAAGTTCAACCCACATGTTCTAGCTCCGCATCCACAAAAAGCAAAGTAACCAGGAACAAACGCAAGCGAGATCAAAGCAAAAACCAATCCTGAGAAAACCACAACATGGGCGGGAGCAAAACCAAATCCGACACTAAAACTTTCCCAAGTTTCAAGTTCAGATTCCATCCCAACCCAGCCTCCGACAACATACAAAAAGACAATGAAAAAAAGACAAAAAGAAAAAAGGAAGAGAAGAAAAAACATCCCACAACCAAACAATCAAAACAAAAGGCAAGACAATCAAGTTTGATGGAATCGGGACCAGAACGGAACAAGAACTGGAACTTAGAAAAAGTTCTTAAATTCAGTTTCGTTCTGCGTCCCGCGCCGCCTGAACAAAGAACAAACAAACAAAAAACAAAGGGAACCGGCAGAACCAGAACCGAAACAGAACCAAAACCTGGAACTTAGAAGAGTTCAGTTTTGGTCCCAATTCCACATCTGCCAGAACAACACCGAAAATGCCTTAGGCAAAAACAAAAGAGGCAGAACCGAAACTGAGAATGGAACGAAAACCAGAACTTGGAAGGAATTCCAAGTTTGGTTTCAGTCCCAGTTCTGTGTCCGCCAGAACAAAACAAAAAAAAATCCTAAGGCAGAAAACAAAAGGGCCAAGGAAACATAACAGAACAAGGGGGACCTATTTTAAACAAGTTTAAAATGGGGTGGTTATGCAAGGCATAACACCTCCTCTTTTGATGTCCCTTATGTACATCCCTCTATTTTCTTGGTTTGTGGACATGTCGAACACCACAGTGGTGTCCACTATGACCTTGTCCTCTTCCTCCTCACCTTCTACTTCATTTGTGGGGATTTTGCATCCTCCAATGAAGCATAAGTTGGAGTATGACCTCGCTTCCAATGGAGGTAAAAAGAAGGGATTTCCTTCTTCGGGAGAGGGTTCATCTTTGGCTTGTGCCATCCTTATGATAAAGCAAGCCCCTGCATCTCCCAAGTTTTTCACCATCTCACTTGACAAGATTGATGGTAGATCTTAGGCACCTCCTTCATCTCTCATTTAGTTAACACATGGCACTTTTGTCAATTGCATGTTTAACTTAGTTGATTATGTCTCGGCTCTGTCAGCAATCTTTGCAAGATCAATGACATTTACTTCACATGAGTTGAGTGAAGAAGATCTTGAGGGGCCCTCTTCCTTAGCTCTTGTCGCAGGAGAGTTGAAGGGTGCTCCCCTTGCTATCTTGCCCTTGCAGGTTCATCCACCCCCCTTATGATGATCTAGACTAGAATAATGACAACCTCCTGGTTGATGAGGATTAGGAGAGTACCTTTTCTTTACCTATAGATTAGATTTGTGTGTATGTTGTGTTTCCCCCATGCTTGTTTTTGTGTGTTCCTGGAGGACCCTTTTCACCCTCATAGGTGCTTGGATAAAGGAGTGAAATTAAGTCATAAAAATCCTCTATGTGTTGCATCATTCTTCTATATGTTGTATTTTGATTTTCAACAATTGGGGATGATGCAAAGTGTTGGGGGAATTTAGGTCTCCCTTCCATGTTGACCCAATTTTTCATTTTTCTTTTGTCTTCATGTGCTCTTCTTCATGTTCTAATATATTTGGGGATTGATCATTATTACATTATATCTATCTATCTATATCTATGAGTAGAACTTATGACTCTGAATTATTAGATCCCCATATCTCTTGATTTCTTTGCCTTTGCTTATTTTTCTTGGTTTTGTATCTTTCTCTCTTCTTTGCTTGATTCTTTATGTGTTGTCCCTCTTGTGTGTGACAACATTTCCACATCTGCATCTCGTCATGTATCGTGGGCCACGACATCTCTGCTTGTTCTTTCCTTAGGATGCCACATGCTTCCTTGATCTGGATGCACCATCCTAAGGGGGGGCTCCAACTTCTCTTATTTTCAATAAGGTGTATTTAATGGCCAACGAATCCCTTGTTGGAAATCTTTGCATTTTTCAAAATTGAATCCTTCACTAAGGATCCCCTTAGAAAGCTTTTCTTTTGAAATCAAAGTCATAATAGAAAGAATCAATATTTTTCCTCTAAGGGGGCTATTCTTCTTTTTTTTGGATTCCTAGATGAAAGAGAATCTTCCAAAAGGATTCCTTGATGACTAGATCGTTTGAGAAAATGTCATCTCTTTTCAAAAAAAGTATTCCTTAAGCAGACTCATCTTTCTTTTGGTAGGTTCCTGAGGAACCCCTTTGAAAACTTCTCCGTCAATTTCTTGTTCTGAGATATGACTATCTATCTGTTTAAGTAATTTTTTTCTTTCCTAACATGTTTTGTCTATGAATTAACATGTTGTCTTGTAGGAATAAACACCTATGAGGGTTAGTCAAACTTTTTGGAGCCTTTCACATTTGGCCTCCCTCAGGACCAAGCACCTGTGGTGCTTCCTTTGCAAGACCGAGCACTTGTGAAGCATTTCCATTCTATGGGACCGAGCACTTGTAGAGCCCTTTGTTCATCCTCTACGGGATCAAGCACCCATGGAGCCAATTCTGTAGGACCAAGCACTTGTAGGGCCTTTTTTTCACCTTCTGTAGGACCGAGCACATGTGGTGGTTTTGTTCAAATCTCCATAGGATCGAGTACCTGTGGAGCCATCCATTTCTATCTATCTTGCACTTGACTGACTTCAAACGACCCTTTTGCCTCCATTCTTCCCTTGAAATTTCCTTATTCTTCATTCTATCTAGCTTTTTAAATCTTATACACACTTTGGCTCCTCAACTTGATCAACTCCACACACTCAAGTTGTACCATCACTCCATTGAAGTTGCAAGTTGTTGCTTTGTTGGCTCCTCCTATTTGTTGTTACTGTAATGTTGGTCTTGGAGAGCTTGTGAGCTCACATCTTCCTCCATTTTCCTTGAGTGCACTTGGTTAAGAAGGTGATATCCATTCATTATCACTGTGCTTTTACATCATCTCCTTGTGTAGTAGTATATTGTGTTTGCTCATTGCTTGGTATTTCCATTTCTACATACTTCTTTATCGTCTTTCTACAATTGTTGCTATTTGGTTGTCTATGGAGGTGGAAACACCAAAGTAGGGGACTTAATGAGTCAGTCCTCTAAATACAACCCCAAGATTTTATTGTTCTTGTGTGTGCAGGTTGTTCATCCAGTGAAGATTTTGAAGAACTAAACTCATGGGTTTGAAGGTCCATTTCTACCACCTTTCTCTTGTCAAATTCTAGCTCAACATTGTTAAAGTATTCTTCTTGTTATTCCCATTATTTTGCATTTTCTATCTTTGTTATAGCATAAAACTCTGATTGTTAGGTAGTTAGTAGGTTTTTTAGATTTTTGCATTGTACCTTACACTTTTTGTCTTAAAGACACCAACGTGTCCCTGAGACTATTGTGTGGCGTTGGAGTCCATGTTTTGCACTATAGTCCCTTGGCAGTAAGTTATCTGAGTTACAATCTGAACCCGAAAAACCAGCTCTCCTAATCTCTTAAAACATTTGAGTGTGCAAAAGGACAATAGCAACCAAATTGCTCCTCCTTTTCAACCCTTTAACATTAAACCTTCCCAATCCCTTCATCTAGCTTGAGGTAGATCAGGGCAGCCTATTATTCTAGACTCCCTGGTGACTTGGAGTCCCTAAGCAGTCGGTCCCCCTCCTCTACAACCCCAGGCATTGTTTGATATGAAGAAACAAAAAGGAGAATCACTGTATTCTTTGTATGCAAGTTTTTTAGATGCCTTTTTGGAAATGCCCAAAAGTTTCAGACCTAAAGAATTTGTATGTGTTGACTTGTTTGGTAAAAAAATTGAGCCAAGTTTGAATACCCTGCTTGAAAGGTTGAAGCCCCACAACCTTGATCGAGTGTATTATTAGATAGGAATGGCTGAAAAATCTATATGTGGTTATGCAAAGGTTGTCATGATCCAAATTTCTAATGAAAATTATCACACCACCTCTTGGAAGAAAAAAAATGACATAGTGTATGAGGATGAAAAGAATATGAAAAAATTGGAAGATGCATTGTGCAATGGTAAAAATGAAGTTATGGCCAACTTATGGATGAAATATCTATAGATGAAAATTGTGATAGTGACTATACAAATGCAATGCATGATGAAGTAAAATAAATGCATGAAGTCATGTCTTGTCATGTCTTAATCAATGAAAATAATGAGAGTGTTGCAGATATCCCATTGTAAACCAATGGTCATATTATTGAAAGTGAATATTTAAGCATTCAATTTGAAGATTATAACCATGGCTAATGTAATGACGAGTTTTCTTGTGATGAAGATCATGATGAAAATATGCTTGATCATCTTCTATAGATTATGAATTATTCCATGAAGATGATTCAAAAATATTTGCTTCATATAAAGATTGCAACAATGCAAATTTTGATGGAATAATATATTCACAAAGTGAACAAACTTTATATGGTGAGTATTTGGAGCCTAGCCTTGGTTTTCCATCAACTGACCTTGTTAACTTTGTGAATAATGATTCTTTTGAAGACAAATGTATGGGCATTCAATGTATGAATCCAAAGCATGGTGTTAACAATGGTAACATTTTTTATGGTGTTGATTATGATGTTTGTGGACATAGTTGTCTCTATGTTGCCCTTGATTGCTTCTATGATGTAAAAATATAAGTATTTTTTTATATGGAGAATATACTAATGCTAATGAGGAAACATATTCATGTAAAATTGAACAAGCCATTTATTGTGGGGAGCATTCAAATTTTTTATTTCCTTCCCTTGAGGTATTCCAAATATAACTTAGTGATAATGTTACGCAAGACACAAGTTTATGCATTCAAAACAAGGAATTTGAACATGATTTCAAAAGTGAAACTCCTTGTTTTGTTGAATATGAATACATTGAATATGTTCATTTCTTTGATATTGATTGTCCACATGATGAACAAATAGAAGTGTTTTCTTTAAATGAGGAATATATTGATGCAAAGGCTAATGGAGACACATGTTCACTCATCAGTAAACAAGAACCAAGTTATGATAAGTCTATTAAATGTGGATCAGATATGTTGTTATCAGTAGATAGTGCATATGAAACTAAAAATTTATTTACAATACTTGAAAGAGATTCAAGTCTTCATGTTGGAAAGTTGGAAGGCAATGTTGATGGTGCTATTTGTTACAACAGTGAGTATGTTATGATTATTCACTATGAGAAATTTGGCTCAAGACTAAATTTTGAATCATTTGAGCTTCTTTTGAAACATTTCACATAGAGCTATATGATGGTTTGAAAAATGAATTAAATCTTTTTATTGAACCTAAACTTGAGAAATTTGTTAACATTTAGAATGATAGTGAAGCGGAAAATATTATTGATGTTGATAAGTCTTGTTTGCAAATTACTGGAACACATAATGAATTGACTGAGTTGCAATGTTCAAGTGAATGTGAAATTTAGTATCATGTAGTTCAATTGAAAGAGATTCCTATGTATGATTATTTTCTCTTTAGTGTGCACTTGATGATTGTTTACAAAATGTGGAACAAATTTTAGATGATAACTTAATGTTTGCAAATAGAATTATTGAACAAAATGCTTATGAGAGTTTCAAGCTTGATGTGCAAAGTAAGGATGAAGTTAATGTTTATGATATAAATCATCAAATGGGTTATGATTTTTATTTCATAGTTCTGTTGGGTAGACATTTAATGGAGCATGACAGTGATTTTGTTGATGTACATCAAAGTGATTATGGGTATGGCATAATTGATAGGTATGAAATACATGCTCTACATGATGATGGGTTTCATTTGGAACATGTTTATAAAGCTCATATAATCAACAATAAAATTGACAATTATAAATACAATGATATAATCAAAAGAGTCAATTATAGTGTTAGTGAGTAGGTAGAATATAAATGTGTTTTTAGAATAGGCCTAAGGTAGTCAACAAATAACAAAGTGTTTGATCGAGGTAAATATTGGTTCTTCATTTTGGGGGGGCTCAATGCCACCAAATGAGGCTTGAAAGTATGGGTTTTAATACAATGCAGATTGAGCCATTGTAGAGCTTTTGATGGACTGGGCACATGGTCTACACCCAAAGACATCTGAAATCTCGCCATGGTTCACACAAGCATTAGTCCCCAAACATGAGCCATTGTTAGCACCTTTATTTTTTCCATGTTCCCAGTGCATGATGATCGTTCAATTGGTGACATAAGCTCATTTTTTAGCCCTATGGAAACCAAATGGCTTGAAACTTTCGGCATTAAGATTTTTCAATGTGGGTCGTCATGAAAATATTATTGGCAATTTTTTTTATAAATCATAAGGATCATTCACACTTAGTTTCATGACTCTAGGATGAGTTTTGATGGAAATTTTAATATGTTGATGACTTTGAACGCATCTATAAGGTCTTATAAAAAGTTTCAAATTTCTCTATTCTAGCAGCAACCCAATTGTTTGTTTGGTATCAATAGTCTCCAACTCTATTTTCATGGTCGTCAAAGAGATTTTGAGGCCCCAACCATTGTTTTGCTAAACTACCTGTCAAAAGACCTAGTTTACAAAAAAAGTACTGAAAATTGGATTGTTGTACAAAATCCAAGATAGAACAAGGATCAAAGTTAATTATAATGCCTCTTTGCAAAGTTTCCTTGCCTTAGATGCCATTTGCACTTATGGTGATGATTCCATTATTTGGCTGGTGGAGAAATTAAATGACCAGTTTTTGCAAGTTTTTAAATTTGAAAAAAATTTAAGCATTTTCAATGTTTTAAATACGTTGTAGGGGAGAAAGATAGAGGTTCTAAATATTTAATTGTTTTCTAAGTTTGAAAGACCCCTGAAATTTATTCCAAAAATAAATGTTTATAAAGATTGTTTTTATGAAGTCATTTCAAATCCAATGTATGTGGGGGCACGTAGCTACTAAGCGCAATATCACAAATTTTGAGCTCCCCATCCTTCTCAAAGATGTGATAAAGAAAATTTGTGCGATGATTTTTTATTGATGCACATAATGCACCTTTTTTCCGCCTAAAATTCATGCTATGGATCTCACCCAACATTGAAACTATTCTCAATCTCATGGAGGCTACTTGAGGGTAATTTTTAATGTTTAAATCTCCACTTTTATGTTGTTTCTTCAGTTTAAATTCTATTTAAACCATTTTTGAGGTGTTAGCAAGCTAGAAAAATGACCTGCACAAGTGAGAAATGACCCAATAGTTATTCCCCATACCAAGACATCAATTTTGGTGGTGTTTTGAATATTTTTAATTGCCAACCATGTTGAAAATGTACAACATGAATGAAACTAACAATAGTTAATTAAAAATGCTTAGTAGATTGTCTAAAAAATCACCTATGGAGAGTGAAAGACCTTACACGAGATGAAACACCAATAATAGCTAAGTAAAAAATGTTTAGTAGATTGTCCAAACACCCACCCATGAAGAGTGAAAGACCTTGCATGAGATAAAACACCAATAGCAACTAAGTAAAAATGTTTAGTAGATTGTCTAAACACTCACCTGTGGAAATTGAAAGACCTTGCACGAGATGAAACACCAATAGTAGCTAAGTAAAAAATGCTTAGTAGATTGTCCAAACACCCACCCATGGAGATTGAAAGACGTTGCACCATATGAGACACCATTTTCATACCTCCTTCTATGATGTTTGATGCAACAAAGAAAGGTGAAGGAGACACCATGTAGGAGGGTTTTGGGTGTTTTAAGAGTTACATATTATCAAAATCAAGAAGTCAACATATTGGGTAGTATTACTTCAATTTTAAAACATCAATGATGTGTGATTTTAGAGAGGTCGCTAGCATAAATTGGAAGTGCTCAGGTATGAGGGGTGAATTATGTAGCTCCATTAATGCAATCAGGTGCATAGTGAATTTGTTTTAACATGATTTTAATTGTCTAAGTGTGACAGTAAAATAATTGCAGACAATTGTTTGGTAAATGTTCAAAGAATGGTCACTATTCAACTATTTGACAAAATGTCAAATTAATTGTAGAGGTAATTTTGAAGGCCCTAAGGGTCAAAATATTTGATAAAATCATAATTTTACTACCAACAAATGAGAATAACAATCTAAAGATTCAATTTTTTTACCTGCAAAGTGAAATGGGTTTAGTAAATTGATTTTTACATGTAGTTAAACATTTGCACAGGAATGCAAATAATGGAGTGGGAAAACCAATTTCATTTGGAGAGAATGGATAGGCTTATTATAACATATTTTGGATGTCAAGTTTAGTTGCAAATCAAGAGGGCTAAGTATGCCATGTGTCATTTGGGGGTTTAATCTAGGTTTTCTCATTCTCTTTGAAATGTAATTTCTCTATCATATGGAGGGATTTTGGGATATTAAAAAATTGTAAAAGGGGTGGATTGCAAAATTTCATGGTTTGTGTAGGGAAATAGAGTTTTGTGCCTACAAATCTTCCTATAGTTGCATTGCATATTTTGATTGCAATTTATATGAATACATGCATTTGCACACTCTTAGTGTATACTCTCTCCTGTTATAATGAGATCACCCCCCCAGGTGGGGTTGGCGGGTATGGTTAGTGGGGTCCTAGGTATGGTCGGTGGGGTTGGGGCCCTGGGTGGTGGGGTCTTGGGTGGGGCACTGCGGCCCTCATCGAGAGAGAACTAGCTCAATCGGCGGCATCCCAGGCTGCTGAACAACCTGCATCTTCTACCCCCCAATATAGCCTGCCCACCCCAGATGAAGAGCCGAGTTCACTTATAAAGCCCAGTCGCTCGCTTCTTTGAATAATAGAATTGAGGATTCTATGGTTCTTCATGTACATTTGTTGTTATGAACTATTTTTATTAATTGCTATATGTTTAAGGAATAATATAAACAATTTTATGAAAATGGTGATAGTGTTTTCAATTTAAATGGATTGTTAAGTAGAGTTGCATTGTTAGTCATTAGTTGATCTCATGAATATAAGGTATTAATAATTGAATGATCATCAAAGTATGTTTAGAATGTGGTGAAGAATATGTGCAAGTTGTCAACTTTGTAACCTTGGATAGACACTTGTCTGTCCTAAATGACTTTCTATTAATCTCAAAAACAATTTTCAAACTTAAAGTCCAATTCAAAGCCATTTCTTGTAATTTAATTGTAATTATTTTCATTCTTCAAACCTGGGTTTTTAAGATAACAAGGAATGTGTTGTTCATTCCTATAAATGTATAATTCCTTGTTTATTTGTATGAAGATAATTATTTGTTAAACACTATGATACAACCTTATGCAATATTTACATCCAGTGTCAATGAGGGTGACCCCCTAGGTCCTGTAGAGCCTAAACTTGTGTAGATTATGATTATTGTATAGATATCTCATGTTTGTTGGCCATTGATCTGAGGTTCTCAAACACAAGACATGGCTAATATTTAGAGAATCTTATATAATCAGTTGGAGGAACTACTAGTTTGTAAGTAGGCCAAATTATTTGAGTTTTCAACTCTAAGTGGATATATACCTTTATCAAGCAATCACTAAGACCCACTTGAAGTTATGTGTATAATTCTTTCATTTTACCTATATATAGTTATCACTTCATTTCCTCATGTTTGTTCATTTTTCAATGTTTCTTTGGGTAAATGTTTTTGCTGTTGTACATAAGTATTTCATGTTCTATGTTGTGTAGTCATTTCACTTTAATACAAATCCTTCTACTATATGGTGGCTCAAAATTCAAACTAAAATTCTAAAAGCTACAATTCTGATTTATGTTGCATTAGAGTATTTCCCAAAAGAAACCAATCAATTTAGGTGTTGTGAATGAATTTAACATTTTTTTTATAATCTTCCTATTAGAATATTCCTTTTATTTGATGATGGATATAATCTTTCTATTAGAATAGGCCTTATTTTATTTGATAACTAAGAATAAGCACAAACCATCTCATTATGCCACATTGGCTTGATCTAATACCTCTTCTTAATCAAGGAAATTCCTAAATGAGAGTTAGTATAGGTCATTTGTTGTACTAAAAACATAGTATGAGTCATTGATTGAAAAGGTAAAAGGCCTCATTAAAAGGAAAAAGGGTAGCTCAATTGTCTTGTCAGTGGCTTTGTGTTCTCACCATAAGAAGTTTCATAAAAGGAAGAGAACATCAAAGCTATAACTCATATTTTTGTGTCATTTTATCATTGCTCACAAATCATAAACCATAATTTTCAAAGTACAAGTTTTTATCACTCCAACTACCTCCATGTCTAAGTTAATACAAATATAATCAAGGATTTATTTGATTATCAATTAAGTTACTAATTTAAGTCTTTATCCATTTCTATATTTGGTATTTGTGAGACCTAATCCCTAGAGAAAAAGATAAGAGATCATTGCAAGCTTTAAACTAGATAAATATTTTCTTATGTTTGTCATATCCTTTACAACTAATGCCAAATACATTATGAGGCAAATCTTCCCATGCTACAACAATGACAAAGAAATGAAAAGATAAAGGACCAATGAATTCATCACATCTATTGGCACCACCATTTGAGAAAGAAAAATTCACCATTATAAAGTTAAACCTTATGTAACTTCATATTTCACGATGATGTGTACCCAAACCATTCAATTACAAAGCTAGGTAACTTTATTCCTTTTCTCCATAGAATAAAGCATGAAGTATTGTGGGATGATGCATTTTTTTATGTCCTAATTTATAAAATCTTAAGCTCCCTTAGGAAAAGTTCCTTCAACCATAAGAAAGATACATTTGAAAATTTAATCTTAGAAGGCATATATAGTTATCTTGGTCATTTATAGACCTCTTTCTTCACATAGTATCTCATCCCTATTTTCTATCATATCCCTAAATTTATTATGGTGCATGCACACTATATTATAACCCATAGTCCCAAATCATTAAGGGTAAGGGGAACAATAACCTTTTGGAATACCAAATTAGTGTTGATCTTATTAGAAAGATGTTGGGAATTCCCTTAGGTTCAATTCACCTCTCTTAACTTAGCCCCTTTAAAATGTGTGGAATGATGATACTTTAGAAAATTTCATCTTCTTGAATAACGTTTTCCCCAAATAACTCATCAAGATCCCCCTCAAATTCCCTATGTAGTTGAACCAATTACAAACTGGTATTGTAGATGTTGACTAGGCCATATTTCCTAAGTAATTGGCTCTTTCCTACAAATTATTTAGAGCTCCAAAGAGATTATATGGATATAATTTTAAGTCTATATTAAGGGAAATTGAAGTATAACGGGTACACATTGAGGGGGAAAATGCAAGGAATGGATACCAATTCACTAAAAATCATATATTTGTTTTCAATAAATATGTACCTATAATGGAACATAGTCTCAAACCTAAGAATATATCCATTACAAAATGTGTTGGACCATAAAATGAAAGGATATTTGTTACTTAATAGGTATCCATTATGAAAAATTATATCTTATTTTTCTTACTTGCACCCATAAGAAATTTTCACTATGTATTAATCCAAATGGAGCATAAAAGTTTGAGACAAATAGAAAATTATCCTTGGCGGTCCCTATGCTACCTAGAACTTATCTCCTCTCTCCATAACTACATCATGTTATAATTTTTTGAGGTAGACAACCATTTCTTAGTGCATTTTTAAATTATTTCCATTATTAAAAATGTTTTAGGGCTAAAATTAGATTTTATGGTTTTTTTTTTAGGTTTAGGGATTAGTGTTTACACTTTTAAGGTCCATTGTTTATGAAACCATAAACCCTAAATCATATTTTTAATTAAATGTAAATAATGGTAAATTTTGTATGTAAACTATTTTTTAAAGGGTTTAGGGTTTAGGGATTAGGGTTTATAGTGGGTAAAAATAACTTTAGGTTTATGGTGATAAACTATATTTTAGGGTTTAGGGATTAGGGTTTGTTGAATATCTTGGAAATAGGATGCCATTTAATTGCAAATCCTAAACATTAATTATTTCATGTATCTCCTAAGTTCTTGGAATGTGTTCAACAACACTAAGATTAGGATGAGATTAATATTTGATGAAATAAATCATGAAATTGACATTTGTAGTTATTCCTAAATAATAGGAACATGTGGGTGCACACATGGTAAGGTGACACTCACCTTGAGTTTAGTTAACTATTCAGAGTAAGAGATAACAGTTCTGAATGCATGTAAAGATCCTAGGAGTTAGGATTTGATGTTTGCATGCTTGAAGTTCAGTTCAATTTAGTTCAAATTAGTTTAGTTTAGTTTAGTTCAGTTTAGTTTAGTTTAGAATCAGTCTAGTTCAGTTCAGTTATGGTTCAGTTGTCTTCAGTTAGTTTCAGTTGTATGTTAGTTAACTTTAGTTAACTTGGAATTCATGGCTAATAAGAATTGAGTTGTATGACAGATAACATGGACTACCTCCAATTAACAGGGGATGACCATTCTTTGGGAATGGTGTTGAGTAAATGTTTCAGTTAACAAGAAATCACTTGGAGCTAACTTGGGTGCCCAAGATGCTTTCTTGGAATTGACTCCAATGCATGATAAGATATTTATGAAGGCTCTATTAAGTGGGACCCTCTTTTGGGCACCATCTTTGAGGAAGAGATTTTTAATTATCACTGAAGCGAAGGATGAGTTGTAGCTTTAGTTTGGGACACCCAAATGGGTAAAGCACATGTTCTAAGCTTTGGTCTTCATGGTAGAAATCAACTTGAAGCAATATGGAATACCTTTTCTAAGGCTTGAGCTTGTGCATTGTAATTATCACCATTTGGAGATTACAAGGTTGCATATTGTCTCTATATATCATTCAAGTTGAAGAGAGTTTTCATAATTGTTATTTGTAGGTGTGAAGAAGATTGGAAAAGATAGAAGAAGCATTCTCAAGCAAGAATTGGAGCTATTGTATTTCAGAGATTGAATAATAGAATAATTCTTGGTGGAGTTTTTTCCCGAAAGGGTTTCTCCACGTTATATCTTGTGTGATCTTTCTAATATCCTATCTAGTTCTTCTTTCAACTTCTCTCTACATTCTACAATAGTAAAATGGATTAATCAAGATAATCACCCACAAAGAATATATGTAACAAAGAAAAAGCTTACTTAGATCAGCAATATTAAATTTTTACAGAGTATTAAGCTAAGAAAACACCTCATTTTTTCAACATTTGTATCAGAGTTGAGGTTGGGTAGAGTATTGGGATGCCTTTCTCTTAAAGTTTGAAGGATTTATTGGCTTAGTGGGAGCTCTTATTATTTTTGTAATTTGCTGATTTTGGAATTAAGTTTTTGTTACAATGAATTCAAGGTTAGATATTGAAAAGTTCAAAGGTTCTAACTATAAAATGTGGAAATTAAAAATGGAAGATCTTCTTGAAGAAAGAGATTAGCGGTTAGTGGTTAATAATAAGACAAAGACACCTACAACTATTTCAGATGAAGATTGGGCTAAGTTAGATAAGAAGGAAAGAGGAACAATTAGGTTATGTCTTGCTGATGTTGTTCTTTTAAATGTTTCAATGGAAACCAGTGCATATAAATTATGGAAAAGAATAGGGGATATTTATCAAACTAAGAGTCTCACCAATAAGTTGTATCTGAAAAGGAAGTTGTATTCATTGAAAATGAAAGATGATGAATCTGTTGCACAACATTTAAATGCTTTCAATTTAATTCTCAGTCAATTAGCATCTGTAGATGTAAAGCTAGGGATGAGGATAAGTGCATTTTATTACTTTGTTCTTTACCAGATTCTTGGAAAAATCTAATTGTTGCAATTAGTGGTAATGGTGCAGATCCAAAGATGGACAACATTATTCCTACTCTCCTATCAGAGGAGATGAGGAGGAAATCCAAGATGCCTTGTTTGTAAAAGGTAGGCCTAAGAAAAAGGAGCCTAAGGGAAACAAGGAAGCGAAGGGTTAGTCAGAAGGATGAAGTAAGGTAAAGTGTTGGAACTGTGGAAAACTAGGACAAGTGAAGAAGGATTGTAAGAACAAGAAAGAGAGTTATGATTCTTCTATAGAGGAGTCCTCAGATAATAGTAATGATGCATTGGTTATTTCAGCTAATATTGTTTGTGATAACTCTTTGCTTCATGTTTCAGAGTAATCTTCATGGAGAGGATGATAGTCACGATGCCATGTGTAACTCAGTACCATAGTTCAATGGGAGTTGCTGGCAGTGACTTGGATGCATCATTGGTAAGGTTATCTTCATGTGATTGGGGATATGGTTTTTTCTTGGTTTAGAGTGGTTGCTATTATGTCATGGTTTAACTCCTGATTCTAGATTAGAATTTTGGCATATTACATGGTTCTCTTGAGACTAGGATGTATAAGTATGTTATGATGCATGTGATCTCCTAAGAGGAGATGGTTAGATCATGGATGTCATGTTTATGTTCAAGGTTGGAGCTTTGACATTGATCTTGTGTGTTTCTCTTAAGTATTGAGTACATTAATCATTTGTTTGATTACCTCATGAAAGTTTTGTGTTGCATTTGGAGTTTGGCATGGATTGGTTGGTTACAGGTCCTCATGGATACTTGGAGAAATAGGTGAGGTTGGAGTTCTCTTGTGGTAAGAGACATTTGTTGGAATGGTTACTTGTAAGAAAAGTTTTTTAAAAGAAAAGACTGAGGATCCTCCACCTTGGTTGAATATGAATTCAACACACTCGATGGTTTAGCATGCCTCCAAAGAGGCAGTTTGGATATAGAGGCTTGGGGAAGGTTTTGATTTGGTTGATAATGGGAAGGTATTAATTGAGAAAGTTAACACTTTAATTAATTTATAGATTATCTTATGAAACCATATAGATAAGTTCTCTTGGCTTTAATCATTTGCTTGGAAGCTTCATGATTATGCAGGTTGCATTTGAAGTTAGCATGGTTTGATTAGTTGGTGCAAGAAGGCCATTGGCTTTGAGTCTTGTACTTGTTTTATTATTCCTTGTTTAGAATAATTGCAATGTATAATGTCAAGTGGGAGAATGTTGGAAATAGGATTTAATTGCAAATCCTAAACATTAATTATTTCATGTATCTCCTAAGTTCTTAGAATGTGTTCAACAACACTAAGATTAGGATGGGATTAATATTTGATGAAATAAATCATGAAATTGACATTTGTAGTTATTCCTAAATAATAGGAACATGTGGGTGCACACATGGTAAGGTGACACTCACCTTGAGTTCAATTAACTATTCAGAGTAAGAGATAACACTTCTGAATGCATGTAAATATCCTAGGAGTTAGGATTTGATGTTTGCATGCTTGAAGTTCAGTTCAGTTTAGTTCAGATTAGTTCAGTTCAGTTTAGTTTAGTTCATAATTAGTTTAGTTTAGTTTAGTTTAGTTTAGTTATGGCTCAGTTGTCTTTAGTTAGTTTTAATTGTATGTTAGTTAACTTCACTTAACTTGGAATGCATGGCTAATAACATTGAGTTGTATGATAGATAACAGGGACTACCTACAATTAACAGGGGATGACCATTCTTTGGGAATGGTGTTGAGTAAATGTTTCAGTTAACAAGAAATTACTTGGAGCTAACTTGGACGCCCAAGTTGCTTTCTTGGAATTAACTCCAATGCATGATAAGATATTTTTGAAGGCTCTGTTAAGTGGGACCCTCTTTTGGGTGCCATCTTTGAGGAAGAGCTTTGTAATTATCACCGAAGTGAAGGATGAGTTGTAGCTTTAGTTTGGGACGCCCAAATGGGTAAAGCACATGTTCTAAGCTTTGGTCTTCATGGTAGAAATCAACTTGAAGCAATATGGCATACCTTTTCTAGGGCTTAAGCTTGTGCATTGTAATTATCACTATTTGGAGATTACAAGGTTGTATATTGTCTCTATATATCATTCAAATTGAAGAGAGTTTTCATAATTGTTATTTGCAAGTGTGAAGAAGATTGGAAAAGATAGAAGAAGCATTCTCAAGCAAGAATTGGAGCTATTGTATTTCAGAGATTGAATAATAGAATAATTCTTGGTGGAGTTTTTTCCCGAAAGGGTTTCTCCACGTTATATCTTGTGTGATCTTTCTAATATCCTGTCTAGTTCTTTCAACTTCTCTCTATATTCTACAATAGTAAAATGGATTAATCAAGATAATCACCCACAAAGAATATGTGTAACAAAGAAAAAGCTTACTTAGATCAGCAATATTAAAGTTTTACAAAGTATTAAGCTAAGAAAACACCTCATTTTTCAATAGAATAAACAAGACAACTGAGAGGGGGATGAATCAATTGTATCTTACCAAAACATCAAAACCCTCATTAACATTCAGATCCACATGCATTTATTAAACCCTTAATATATTATGATAAATTAGCATAAAAAATAAATAACAAAAACTAAAACAACTTTAACACCATGTACAAGAGAACACTAGATTTATGTGGAAAACCCAAGGAGGGAAAACCACGGTCAGGATTAGCTCACAATATAAGTAATTGCAAAACTGGTTATAAGGCCTCGCTACCAAAATAAGACACACTATCCAGAAAGGCTCACAGTCAAGACTCACTACCAGAGAACAAAAAGAAGATAGAGAAGAAATGTTACATAGAGAACATGATCTCAATGCAACAAAGATTTTTCCTCAATAGCTCCAACACCTTCACAACATGTTTGAATGATTGTAGACACCTTCTACTCATTACATCTGATAATCCAACAATTACTCTGCTCAATTTTGCATCATACACATCACACACTTCACACATTCATCTATCTTAACCTCCTTCAACAATTCAACTCATCCCATCCTCAACCTTGAAACCCTTTCCAAGGTTGGCAATGCAACTGAAACGTGCAAATTAAATTAGGAAGGTGGAAAAACACTTTTTTGGTGGATAGAAGTGAATGTGAACCACATCAAAACTTAATTGGGACCCAAATCAACAACACCACTTAATCACATGCTACTACAAACAATATTTATCCTTCACATGTAGTGTAAACACCAAGTCTATCATTACCCATGTAAACACCATTAATCAATTAAGTACACACTTCTTCAAAACCAAAGATGACTTTCAAACCACACTCCACACTTGATCATGATCTTGAATATTCCTCAAACACCCTAAAATCTATCAAACTCCTTTGCAACAACTTCCACCAGAAAGAATGTATAAACATAGTACACACAAACAACTTTGTCACACACTATTGCTTGAAAAATTATCCTTCGAAACTCCAAACCTCAAATCCTCTTGAATGAATTAAAATACCAACACCAAAAACACACCTTCAGAATCACAAAGCCTGAAACACAACTGCGAAGAAACATGGAGCCAAACATTTCTCCCAAACACCTTTGTAATGCATAGTCACACACTGGTAAGCACAAATTCTATTGTACAATTTGATCCAACATACCATCTCTTGAAATTAACATCTCTAAATACCTATCACCAATATATCCAAATCGCATAGGCAAATCTTCAACCTAGAAGAAATGTGGAGCAAAACTAGAACACCTCTCTTTAACTCATAAAAACACTACAATATTTTGTTTCCTCTTTTTATCAAATTTTCTCAAAAGCAATTGGAAACCAAGCACCAAAGACTCATCCACAACATCTTTAGCACTACCACAACCATAGATATAAGCTTATCAAAGTAGCAATAGAGGTTAATACCAGTAGCTTAACTGATGACAACATAATGCAACAAATCAAAGCATAGACTACACCAACTATTCATCATCAATCTTCCTAAAAACACATATAGTTGATACCAATGCCAACACAAGCTTGTTGACACCAATGACAACACCAATATGCACATACTTGCAACAATCTCCCCCTTTCTCATTGATGGAAACATATGATGCAAAAAACCATCAAAGACACAACAACTCTAGACATACTTGTTTCCTTTTCTCTTTTTTCTTTACTCACTCTCTCCCTTACATGATTCACTTGATTCTCTCTCACTTATTACTCATTCTTTTTCTCATGACTCTTCTCCCCCTAATAATTTTCTTTTTTTCACATGATACTCTCTCCTCCTTTGACATCAATGGAAAAGGAAAAAATGTTTTACATTATTCTCCCCTTTTGACATTACACGATCTGCTTACAATTGCTCTACAACACCTTTCCATTACTGCTCTGAATACTCCCCCTTAGGAGCACACACCAATCTGTAATACTAGTACCTACTCCCCTTGAGAGGTAGCCACCAATATTAGTCTAGAATAAGGATAGATCTTGAGATCCACTGGACTGATGCATCTAGTTCAAAGAAGGAGGGGCAATAACCCCCAACTTCTCCTGGAGATACTCAAAAGTATCCTTAGGAAGAGCCTTAGTGAATATGTCAACAATCTAATCCTTTGTAGGTTCATATTCAATATTCAATTCATTCTCCACAACCTTCTCTCTTAGAAAGTGATATCTAATTAAATACATTGTGTCCTTGAATGCATCATTGGATTCTTTGAAATGTTTATTGCACTTGTATTGTCACAAAAGATAAAAATAGGCTCATCATACACCACTATAATATCCTTCAATGTGTGCCTCATCCATAACACTTGTGTGTAGCAAGATTTTGTTGCAATATACTCAACCTCTATAGTAGATAAAGAAAGTGAATCTTGTTTCTTACTTATCCATGAAACCAATCTACATCCAAGAAGAATGCACCACCACTTGCACTTTTTCTGTCATCCACACAACCAACCCAATCTGCATCTGTGTAAGCACTCAATGTGAAATTAGTATCTTTTTGGATACCATAAGCCATGATCCAAAGTGCCCTTTAGGTATTTGAATATTCTCTTCACTACTACAACATGTGACCCTCTAGGATCTTCTTGAAATCTAGCCACAAGACAAACTATATGCATGGTATCTGATCTAGTAGTAGTTAGATATAGCAGTCCACCAATCATAGATTTGTACTTGCTCTAATCAGTCTTAGGGGATTCATCATTCTTGCTCAATTTGCAACCAATAAACATAGGAGTTCATACTGGTTTGGAGTCTTCCATTCCAAACTTCTTCAACATCTATTTGACATACTTTGATTGTGAAATGAATATACCTTTATCTATTCGATTGATTTGTAGCCCAAGGAAGAAATTCATCTCCCCAAACATAGACCTCTCAAACTCTTTCTACATCTATTTAGAAAACTTCTTACACATAGCTTCATTTCCTCCAAAAATTATGTCATGAACATACACAACTACAATCAAGATTTGATCTTTTTCAACCTTAAAGTAAATGTTACTAACTGCAGTACCTTTATTGAATCCTTGTTGTATCAAATACTTGTCCAACCTTGCATACCAAGCTCTAGGAGCTTACTTCAATCCATATAAATACTTCTTCAATCTACAAACAATATTAGGTTTATCTAATAACTGAAATCCTTCTGGTTGTTCCAAGTAGAGTTCTTCCAATTCTCCATTCCAAAAAGAAAACTTCACATCCATTTGATAAAATTTGAAATCCTTATGTACTGAAAAAGCCAAAAACATCCGGATTGCTTCCATTCTAGCCACCAGAGAAAATGTCTCCTCAAACTCTATTCCTTCAACTTGTGCATAGCCCTTACACACAAACCTTTCCTTGTTTCTTACTACTTCTCCATGTAGTCACCCAAAATAATATTTAATTAAATAAATAATTTTTATTTATTTAATTTAACTTATCCTAATAATTAATTAAATAAATATTCATTATTTAATTAATTAGTTTCCCCGTCATCCTTTATCCACCACCTTTAATTAAATAAATTTATATTTATTTAATTAAAGCTAACCTTTTTCCCACTTTCCTCTAAAACCCCCTAATCTCATTTCAGTCAATTAATCCTTGATTAATTAATCTAACCCTTATCCCTAATCATCATTATCATTATTTCCTAATTTTAAATTCATACGTCTCACCTACCCCTGCTAACCTCTTACAAAAGCCACCCTATGATTCACACTCTCTTACACAAGCCACCCTATCTCTTACACAATTTTAATGCATCTCTTCCCAATGTGTGCTCACACATCTGTGAGCACACCTCCCCATTTCACCCCTATCCATCTTGTGACACTTTTCAAAAGGCTAATCAATATTCATTCCTTGATCCAAACCACATCCTTCTTTCAATCTCAGCCCTCCATTAACCAACCAATCCTAGCCCTTGATTCCTCTCACCAAATTTCTATATAATGAGGCCTTGGCTGTCATTCTTACAACACACATTCTCTATAGCCTTATGCTATCCACATGTCCATCAAATCCATCTTCATCTTACCATCATCGTGCTAAAATATTGAGCAACCAAATCCCTTCAATCATTGGAGAAAATCTACAAGACAAAGGTGCATCTTGTGAGCTCAATCCATGAAGAGGAAGAAGTTATGAAGGTATAACCTTCTTGTGTTTATCTCTTATTCATTTTTATCTATTTACCTTATTATTCTTCTTTCCCATCTTCAATCCATTCTCATTCAGTTTTTTTTTTAATATCCACTTAGTACCAATAATGTTCTTGTTTGTTGGTCTTGGGAAAAGTTCCCAAGTCTAATTCTTCTCAATTTGCATAAGTTCTTCTTCCATTTCCTTCATCCAATGTTCATCTTTGCATGCCTCAATTACTACTTTAGGTTCAACTTTAGAAAGCAGATACAAATTTACCTCTTCTTTAGTAGCTTTCCTTCTTGTCAACACTCCTTTGCTTTTGTCTCCAATGATTTTTTATTTAGAATGATTTAGATCTTCACATACTTATGGGGTTTTAGGGGTCTTTTCTGAAGCTTCTTCCTCTTCATCCTACACTTCCTATTCCTTAGATTTTTCTTCTTCTCTGCAAGCAGGTTCATCTAAATCATATCCATCTATCACCACTGAATTCTACAAATCTTCATCAACTTTGATAATTACACTCTCAACAATCTTTCTCAATATTTTATTGTAGCATCTATAAGCTTTACTTTTAGTAGAATATCCTAGGAATATACCTTTATCAAACCTTGCATCAAAATTTCCTAAGTTTTCATCATCTCTCCTGATATAAAATTTGCTTCCAAAAACGCTAAAGTACTTGACAAAAGGGATCCTTCCATACCACAACTCATAGGGAGTCTTTGTGCTATTTGCTTGTGCTTGAAATTTGTTAAGTATGTAAACAGTAGTATGAATTTCTTCTCTCCAGTAGACTTCTAGTAGGTTAGATTCTTTCATCATAGTCCTTGCAGCTTCTTGAACAACTTTTTTTTTCCTTTCAAAAACTCCATTTTGTTGAGGAGTCCTAAGGGCAAACAAGTGCCTCTTTATGTCATGATTCTCACAAAACATGTTAAATTCATTGGAGGTGAATTTTCCACCTCTATCAAACCTCAAACATTTGAATTTCAAATCCATTTCATTCTCGACCATAACTTTAAATTCTTTAAATCTATCTAGGGCTTTAGATTTTTCTCTAAGAAAAGTAACCCATGTCATTCTAGAATAATCATCAATAAAAAGCATGGAATACCTGTCACCTTGAAGACTTATCACTCTTGTAGGACCACAAAGGTATGTATGCACTAATTCCAACAATCTGGTAGAATATTGTTCTTTACCCTTGAAACTTCTTCTTGTTTGCTTTCCAATCTGACACTCCTTACAGACAACATTGATAGGATTTGTAATCCTTGGCAAATCTCTCACTACTTGAATTGAATTGATTCTAACTAGGTTATCAAAATTAATATGACACATCCTCTCGTGCCATAACTAGTTTTCACTAATCTAAGTCATAAAACAATGACCATCAACACCCTTGAGCTAGTAAACATTTCCATATGTCCTCTTTCTAGTTGAAATCACAATTCCTGGCCCTTTTCTAATCTCACTTCCATCATCCTAAAACATAAGATTATATCCTTTTCTACACATTTTTCCAACACTCAAAAGGTTATTCCTTAAACCCTTGACACATTACACCATCAATATTACGCTTTCCATCAAAACTGATTGAATCTATTCCACAAATCTTAGCACCTGAATCATCTCCAAGTTTAATAAGTCCTCCATCATATTTTTCAAGTTTAACAAACTTACTCTTGTCTCCAGGATATGATTTGAGCAACCACTATCAATGATCCAATAGTTATTATCTTTTCTAACATGAAAAGAAAATACCAAAGTACCTTCAGTCTTAACCTTTATCTCCTTTATCTCCAAATCACTTTCCTTCACACATCTTTTAGAGTTACTAGGAATAGATTCATATTTTAAAGCCAAGAACAAGCATTCATTATCATCATAGTCTCCATAATCAGATTCAACATGAGAAATACTTGCATCTTCTCTAACATAATAGCTTTTCTTGATCATCTTACCTTTGTTTTCCTTATTCTTATTATTCATACTTCTATTTGGACATCTTGAAGCATAGTGACCTATTTTAACTCAACTAAAACATTTGAAAGGCAATTTACCTTTGTACTTACTAGTGCCATTTTTCATCCTTCTCACAAAGTTAGCTTCTACATCATCAAGATCATCCTAATCTGAATCTTCAGTCTTCTCTAATTTTCTATCCTTAAAAGAAGTCTATACTTTCACACCAATATTCATACCAAACTCTCTCATTTCAAATGCAGTTAGTGTACCATACAATTGATCTCTAGTGTAAGTATTGTAATGTGCAATTTCCTCAATAGAAAAAACTTTTTGACCATAAGATTTAAGAAATGTTTTAAGAATTTTCTTTACCACTTTAGGTTCTTTAACCTTTCCTCCAAGACCTCTGATTGCACTGATAATTTCATAAACTCCATGCATGTAGCTTGTGATATTTTTTTCTTCAAAAATTTGTAGGTTCTCAAATTTTGTCTTCAGATTCTACATCTTATCTTGTTTAACCTCATCATCTCCTTCAGAAATACTTTCAAGCTTATCCAAAATTTCTTTAGCAATTTTTAAATCCATTACTTTCACTAATTCAAAATTTTCAAGACTACTCAAGAGAACAAACCTTGCTTTACCATTTGTTTCATAGGCCTTGATCTCATCACTTATATACTTAGTCCTTTTGCAAGTATAGTATAATTAGTCTTCACTGAATGCTAGGCATCATATCCAAGGTAAACCAAGTAGCCTTCCATCTTCACCTTCTAGAATGCATAGTCTATTCCATCAAACATAGGGATCTCCTTCTTGTTTTCCATCCCAAATCTATATCAAGTTGTTAAGATTTTCTCTAAGGAACCTTGATCTGATACCAATTTTTGAATGAAAAAGACAACTAAGAGGTGGGTGAATCAACTAGTGTCTTATCAAAATATCAAAACCCTCAGTAACATTCAAATCCACATGCATTCATTAAACCATTAATGTGTTATGATAAATTAGAATAAAAAGAAAATAATAGAAACTAAAACAACTTTAACACTAAATTTACATGGAAAACCCAAGGAGTGAAAAAACCACAGTGAGGATTAGCTCACAATATAAGTAATTGCAAAACTGGTTACAAGGGCTCACTGCCAAAATATGACATACTGTCCAGAAAGGCTCACTGCCAGAGTACAATAAGAAGATAGAGAAGAAATGTTACATAGAGAACATGATCTCAATGCAACAAATATTCCACCACAATAGCTCCAACACCTTCGTAGTCTGTTTGAATGATTATAGACACCTTTTGCTCACTGCATTCGATAATCTAACACTTGAAAGTTTGCACTGCTCTACTCAATTTTGCATCATTCACATCACACACTTCACACATTCATCTATATTAACCTCCTTCAACAATTCAAATCATACTTATAATTTCCTCAACCTTGAAAGAATTTACAAGGTCAGAAAAAGCACCTCAAATGTGTAAATTCAAATTAGGTCAACGCCAAAACACTTCTATGGTGAATAGAAGTGAATGTCACGAACCACACCAAAACTTAATTGGGACCCAAATCAACAACACCACTTAATCACATGCTACCACAAACAATATTTATCCTTTGCATACAGTGTAAACACTAGGTCGACCCCACTCCACATTTGATCATGATCTAGAATATTCCCCAAACACCCTGAAATCTATCAAACTCCTTTGCACCAACTTTCACCTGAAGAGTGCACAAACCTAGTACACATAGGCAGCTCTACCATACATTGTTTCTTGAAAAATTATCCTTTGAAGCATCGAACCTCAAATCCTCTTGATTGAGATAAACTAACAACACCATAAACACACCTTTAGAATCACAAGACCTAAAACATAACTGCAAAGAAACACAAAGCCAAAACATTTCTCCCAGACACCTCTACAATGCATAGTTGCACACTAGTGGACACAACTTCTACTTTACAATTATCCAACATACCATCTCTTGAAATTAACATCTTTGAATACCTCTCACCAACATATTTGAACCACATAGGAAAATATTCAACCTAGAATGAATTCAAAGAAAAATGAGAACACCTCTTTGTAACTCAGAACAACACTACAACACTATGTTTCCTCTTTTTATCAAATTTTCTCAAAAGCACTTGGAAACCAAGCACCAGAGACTCATCCAAAATATCTTCAACACTACCAAAACCATAGATATAAGCTTATCAAAGTAGCAACAGAGTTAACACCAGTAACTTAATTGGTGAGAATATAATGCAACAAATGAAAGCATAAACTACACCAATTGTTCATCATCAATCTTCCTCAACACATATAGTTGACACCAATGCCAACACAAGCTTGTTGACACCAATAACAACACCATTTTGTACATACTCGCAATAGGGTTTATCATGGGTAAATAATTTTTTTGAGTTTATGGTATTTAATTATATTTTTAAGATTTAGGGATTGGAGTTTACAACAAGAATATAATTTTAGGGTTTATGGTTTTAACTATATTTTTAGGGTTTAGAGGTTAGGGACTAGGGTTAGTAATTTCAGGTTTAGGGTGATGAACACTTGAAGTTGCAAGCTAATCCTTGAGTGAAATTCATAAACCCTTAACCTTGGAATTTAAACCCTAACCACCTTGACCCTTGAACCCTAAACACCAAACACTACACACTGAATTTTAAATGAAAAACCACAAATGTTAAATGTTAAATGAAAGAATAAACAATAAATTTAAGCCTAAACCTAATTGAGAAAACATGAATGTTAAACCCTACACCTTGAACCATCAACCCTAAAAAATGAACCTTAGTTTTGAAACTTGTACGTAAAAAAAATACCAAGAGCCTTATACCTTAAAGTCTAAATATTGAACCTTGAGCACTAAAACCTAAACCTTAAATGTTCAGCACTAGGCCTTGACTCTCAAAGCCTTAAATGATGAATAATAAAAGTTAAACCTTAGGCCCTTAACCTTAAAGGTTGGAATATGAGCCACAATCCTTAAAATCGAAGTCCTAATCATTTAATACAAAACTTTGGGCTTTCAAACCTAAACCTTGAGTCCTAAATTTAAACATTGAAGCCTAAATACTAAATAATGAACACTAAACCTAAATTTGAAGTTTGAAAACTAAACCATAAACTTTGAACTTTAAACCCTAAACTCTGAACATTTAACCCTAGGCCTTGACACACGAACCCTTAATAATGAACATTAACATTAAATATTATAAACAAATAGCTAAATATAAATACTAAATGATATACACTAAATATTGTTAGGGTAAAGTGATATTAACCTTTCAATCCTAAGTCATTTAAATGTGTCTCCATGATCCTTGGAATATGTACTTGAATGCCTAGGGTAGTGAGAGACAAAAATATTTAATATTTAACCACTTAGAAAAAATCGTAATTATATTTATAGAAGTGGAAATTTATTTTTGAAAGTTACGAAGAATATTATCAAAATATGCATTCTAGGTGTCCAATTCTAGATGGGGACCACTTCAAATTGCATGTATCTTGGATGTTATCATGAGTGGGGTGCCAAGGTTCACATGTTGTGCATGTTATCCATTAAAGATGTCAGTGAGTATTGTAGCACTCAATATTGATTGATTTTGATTAGCTATGGGTTAGGCACCCATATCAAGGCCATGTGATCATTTATGACTTTTTACTAAGTTTATAGGATTCCCATGAAGTGGGGCATGCATTTTTTATAGGTGGATCAACCCTTGTTTTGAGATACCATAGTGGTATTATCATCTATGCTCTTCTATAAATTAGAGACTTGTATTAGTAGAGGTTATATTTTTTTTAATTTGTTGAAGTAACAAATTGCTACCAAAATTTTGAGGGATAAGTTGTATTTTTATAAACTCATTTGAAATTTCATACAAGCTTTGGATCTCTTTGGGAGTGGGGTGATCTCACAATACTTGTTTACATTTTTTTGCCAAACTAAACACTGAACTGATTTTTTCTAACTAAATCTTCACTTTCGGACACCTATAGTGGCTAAATCGTGAGGAATTTGAAGATGATGCAAACTACTGATTTGTGACATTTTTTTTGTAGATTCTAAATATTTTTTTTTTCAAGATTTTTGGAATCATATTGCACTTCTTTTTCCATCTCCTTTGAAAACTAGTTTTTTCAGTAAACACCATTTTTAAGGAGTGATGCTCACCGTATAACACAATTTTTTTTCCATGAAGGATAAAACTCTAATTTTTTCAAACTTAGATTTGTAACTACAATATATAGTGCTTCCAATTGGTTTCATAGTGTTTTATTGAATATTTTTTCCTTAATCAAGTTTCAAAGTCAAACCAATTATAATTTAAACATAGGCAAACCGTATAACACAATTTTTTTTTGTATGTATGTAAATTCAATTTTATTTTTTTTGTTGGATCAAAGACTTCAATATATAGTACACTCATATTTTTCAATTTTTTTTTGATAATCTTCTATTTTTCCACGTGTGCAGAACAAAGAGCTTGATTTCCGACGAAAAACCTACATTGACAAGAAATAAAAAATAAATATAATAATCAAATTAAATTTAAGTAAAATTATATTTTTTTGAAATCTTATAATAAGGAATAAATACGTACAATTTTTTTTTTAAATGAATTCATTTGATCCATCAAAAGGTAAATCAAAAGTGGTTTTTTATCAACATTTTGATAGGTGTAAAAGAGACTCTGTTATAGTATGATTTAAAACTAGTGGGGTTCTATCCAAGGGGGCTTGGTATAAGGTGGTTTGATCAAACCCTCTTCAATTGGAATCCTTTAAATGGAACTTTTCAATGCTTAAATCATTATATTTTCTAAAAATATGTGAATTCAACAAAAATCATGGTCTCCCAGAAAGTGTAAACCACTATTGTGGCAACACCCAGTGGACTTTTTTACTAAAAGGGTTTCTCCATGTAAATTTTATGTCACTTGTGGTATCACTGCTTTTATTCTATTCTTTAATATCGCAATGACTTTAACATCATATTTGGTAATCTTTGATAATCATAATTTTATATTTGCATCAATTTGTGAAAGTTAATATGAAAGTAGTTACACCTTGATTTCCAACAAACATAGACTAGTAAATCTCAATGCATTAAATTCTAAACCATAAAATGTGAATATTTAAACCCTAAACCTTGAATTATATACCCTAAACCTTAAATCCTCAATGTTAGGTCTTTACCTTTGAAACTTAAACAATAAACCTTAACACTAAACCCTATACTTAAACAACTAAATTTGAATGTTAAATAATGATCATTAAACAAAAAAAAGCTATATCTTACTATTAAAAATGTCAAAACCTTAAATTTGAAAGCTAAACCTTGAATGTGAACTCTAGAAACCTTAAAATTTAACCTCTAAATTTCCTAAACCCTAATTTGTGAACCCTAGGCCTTGACTCTTGAATAATTAAAACCAAACACTAGATAATAAATGTGATAGGCCCTAAACTATAAACCTTAAATAATCAACCCTAAGCTGCAAGTTCAAAGTCAAGATGATTAAGTCTTGGGCCCTAGGCCATGAAATGTAAACCTTGAGCACTAATTTTCAAACCTAAAACCTAACTGCCAAATGATGAAGGATAAACCTTAGACTAAGAACATGAGCCTTGAATAATGAACCTTATATGTTCCTTGACCTTTAAATCCTCAAACTTAAGTTTTAAATTATAGTCATTTAATTTAGTTATCCATGCTCATAATGAACCTTAGCATTAAAACTTGTACATAGATAACTGAATCTAAATGCCAAACTATGAGAAGGAATATAAACCATTGAATAGTAATGTTAAGCATTAAACATTGAACCCAAATTTTAAATTTGAACCTTGGGCTCTAAAACTTGAAATATAAAACATAAAATCTAAATTTTGAACCTTAGGTATTAACCCTTTAATCCTAAACAATGAATCTTATCACTTAACACTATACATAAACAATTGAATTTAAATGCCAAATGATAATTATTGAACACAGACCAATAAATATTGATATTTAATATTAAATATTGATAACTTAAAATTAAAAGTTGAACCTCAATTGTAAACCCTAAATATTGATAAAAAAACCTTAACATTGAACATTAAATAATGAATGTTGAGTCCTAGATACCAAACATTAGATACTATATGTTGAATGGTAAACCTTAAATTCATAATGATATTTATGTTGAACCTTTAACACTAAACCCTATACCTTAATCATTAAGCCTTGAGATATAACATAAAATTCCTAATCCCTAAGTGATGAGCCTATGGTTGTGAATTATAAACCTAAAGCCATAATTTTAAACACTAAATCCTAAAACTAAATGATGAAAACTAAACAGTTCTTCAATTAAGAACTGTACACCCTAAACCTTAAAACCTAAACTCTAAATCCTAACCCCTAAAGGTTGAACCCTATGCCTTAATTCTTCAATCCTAGACCATTACTAACATACATGTACATTGATTTTTTATGATGTTAGTCTTTTGTGCATGGTATATCTTAGTAATTAACATAGGTCTATCACCTCTGGAAATATCTAATGATAAGTTTGGAAATTACTACCTTATAATGATATTAATGTCCTTCTTAGTGTCTCTCTTCACATTTATCATTAGCTTCATGTTTCTCATGATGGATTTAGATGTATTATTAGAAACCAAATATGACATGTTTGATAGAAATTCTTAGATTATTTAAGCAAAGTTTGAATTGAAAAGTTATATTTTTTAATTTTGTATGCATTATACAATAGATCATCATATACTTATTTAAAGAAAAGTGGTTATTTATATTTATTTATTTGCTAAATATATTTATTTAAAGAATTATTTTTCGTAATTATAGTTGAGATCATGAATCCAATGAAAATGTATATAATTTTATATTGGATGAAAATTTACATGTGTAGTCTCAAAACCCACCTCTATTCCCACCCTTAAAAATTACCCCAAAACCCTACTTATAACCTGTCTCAAACTAATGAACAATGGTTGAGAGTGAAAATGACTTAAAAGGTGATCATGTTGCAAAGAAAAATAGATTTATTTCATGCTAATCCTCCTATTCCCTTCATATATGTAGGTTTACCACATCTATGTGGTTTTTGATTAATTCAGTTAAAAACATAAACTTTAACTTTAAAATAGATTTCATTTTTGGAAGGAGAGGAAGTAATTTTATTTAGATGGTTTTTCATATAAACAAATACATGATTTACATATTAAAAAAATAATATCACCATATTTAATCAATCCTTTTACCAATCTCCTCATCCTTCCAACAAAAAAATTCAATCAAAAGATACAAACACCCTCATATTTTAGCTCTAATTTTTGGGACTATTGGTGGATGGGATTTGATCATAAGCCACATGAAAATTTTGAGGTGTTGTTATATTTTTAAAAGTTATGGATTGAGTTTGAGCTGGGCTTAAAACCTTATTACTTTGATATGAGATCATTATAAGGTGTTGGTGGTGGCATGTTGCAATCTAGACGTGTTGCATGTGTCGATCCAAATTGACAGTTTCCTATTCCACATTTGGTCACACCCCTACTCGTCATTCTTTCCCACATTCATGGGGGAGATAATTGTAGTGCTAGGAGCAATGTGTATACTCTTGGAGAACTTGATTGACCAAGCTACCCATTTTACAACTCAAGTCAATAAAGAGCATGAAGGAGATGGTACTAGTCCATCTAGCACCCTAGACATGACACCACTAGCACAAAGTTCACCCCATTTGTGTGGAATTTTAATTATCTCTATTAATGTTTATGCACATCCACTTTAGGGGTTGCAATAAAAGAGGCATTCTTCTTCAACTTGTTACAAAGAAATACACTTAGTACTTCTATATAGATTTGTCACATTTCATTTATATTTAATATTTATTTCTAAATTAAAAATTCTTAAAAACTAAATTTAAAATTAATGCTAAGTTACATTTTGTTATATGTACATGTGTAATTGTCAAATATCGATTAGCATTTATATTATTTTATCATGTGTAGATGAGGGGTCGATCTTCAAGACTAGATAATCTTGTGCCTATGATTATTCATCTCAACCCACCTTATACGATACACTAAAAAGCTATCTTTAACCTAGAGTTCATTTATAAATACTACTAAAATCATATGTAATTAAGTGTTATATTTGTTTAGAATAATTGAAATGTGAACTCTTATAAGAACCTTAAAGTATGATATTCAATTCTACTAATTATTCCTATGTTTATAGCAATTGAGAGATCATGACCATTCTATATTAGAAAAACTACAAGGTGTTGTTGATCCTCCATCTAATGCTCTTCAATCATTACTAGTGTGTAAATTGTTTGTGTTTTGTCTAATTTAAAGTTTGTACGTATTACAATGTTGATGGAATTTTTTTAATTTAAAAAAAAACTTTAAAATGTAGATAAGGTCATCCATTAGGGGTGAGAGAAGGCATAATTAATCATGAACACCATGATTTTGTGATATTTTAGGTCCATACTAGTATTTTATATAAACTATATATTATGCAATTTAGGTCTTTTTATATTTGTATTTTTTAATGTTTAGATTTAATTCCTTCTATTTAAATGTAGGTTATTGCACATACCACCTTTGCTAGTCACCTGTATAGGGTGAGGCACATGATGATCATCAAAGGGTATGTACATCTAGAATTAAACTTTAAATTATATTTGATATTTAAAAAAAATATTTGATTAAATAATTCACATGTGCAATAATTCCTATTTGCCAAGCATCTAGGAAGACATGTAGGCTTAGAAAAAGTGGAGAGAGACATCCAATAAACATAAAAGAAGGGCACTATTACTAAATTCAAAGAACCTACTAGCCACCCACAAAAAACACCACTTCATTAAGGAAAAGTACTTAATAGTTTCCCATACACTATTAGTTGCTACAATATTATAGAACAACGTGGGCCCATATTTACTTTTATCCATCATTGTAAAGTTATGTATTAAAAGACATTGTGTTTGTACCTTAAAATGGACAAAAAATATATATTTTAACAAGTCACATAAAAATAATCCAATCATATGGTAAAACATAAGATGATCGATAATACATATTTTGATGCACACATTTTAGTCTAATTTTTGTTTGTTTGGTTTTGGAAAAATCAACAAATACATATCTAATGTATCATTGATGCCCATAATCCTCAACAATATGATGCAAGAGCATATGAGGTGTAAGAGCAATGTTGCATCAACTAAAAATATTTCTTTCTAACATTTGTTGGTGTGTAGATAATTTTTAGTTTTTCAAATGTTTTATGGTGCTGCATATTAAGTTTGTGGCATTATATTTGACAACACTTATTTTTTGTTCATCCAAAACTTTACATATGTCATTGCAAGCCTAGATAACATTAAATAAGTTGTGCAACAACTAGTTTTGAAAATCTTTGATTGTGGTTTGCAATATGTCTAACAAATCATCTTAGACATTCCTATCTCAAAGAATATTGATATTAAATTGTTTATTGTATAGTGGTACCTTGTTTATAATATGCACCAAGTTTTCAAAACTTGCACCAATTCTTGGGATTACCTATGTAATTTTAGGTCTCAAGAAGGGGCATGTATGAAAATGCACTAAATCTAGAGACTCTTAGCTCACAATATATATTGGAGATGATGATTCTAAATGTTACTGGTCAACCTATATACTACACAAGTTGATATCTCCAATTCCAAAGCCAACTAAAGATCAAATCATTTAATTTTGGGACTATTGATCCTTATTACACTCGTCTATGATGATGTATTACATTTTTTCGAGTGATGCCATCCATTTATACATCTTTTATAAATAGTGAAGCCTAATATGACTTGAGGGTAGTTTTGAATAAACAATAAATTAGAACATAGAGATTTTTAAGATCTATTTTGTAATCAAAATGTTGATACCTAGCATGTAATTGAACTCTTAAAAGCTATTTGTTGAATCAATAAAATTGAATTCTTTGTGTGCATTTTTTTTATTCCATTGTGTATGTTATTAAGTTGTTCTTTGGCTATGTAGTTAGATAGTTCTTAATTGGATCCGCCAACTTTAACTGCATGACAATAATTTGAAGTTTTTAACTCACTAAAAAATATTAAAAATCTCCCAAAACTTTAACTTACCATTTTAAAACTTAAAAAATACAAAATTAAAATAGAAAGTTAAATAGTATTTCAATACAATGGCTCCTTAAATTACTTTAATAGGCCGAATCTTCTCTGTCTAAAACCCCAAAAAATAAGGTTACCCTGGCAATGACGTTGAGTACCCTTGCCTTGCAGTTCATAGTTTATAGAGGCAAACACTCCCCGCCCCCCGTTCATGCAGATGCAGAAGAAAACCTCAGAGGGAAGGTCCATATAGCATACTAAAGCATTAAGTTGCTTTCTCACATAATATTCTCGATTTGATTAGTAATTCAATTGGTAGAAGAGGACCGATGGATATGTTGGAGCAGTTATGATAGATTTTAAATCTTGTGTTTTACCGGCTCGGGTCCAATTTTTAACAGAACTTTCAACAATAAAAAATTTCATACAGTTTTCCCCTGGTTTTAACAGAAATTTCAATGTATCAATTGCAAGGTTCGCGAGAAATTGTCAAAAAATTTCAAATTCTGTAATGCTAGGGTTTGTGAGCTACAGTATGTGCCATTTTTAACTCGGCGAGCAGCTTGCCAATGACCTCAAGGTATGCCCTTTTAGCTCTCAAAAATTTATATAAGCTTTACGCAAATCAGGGATTCATGTTAACTTGTGTACCTCTAACCAGAATGTTATGGTTTAAGGTTTTTTTTTTAAATTGAGTGGAAGGTTTTATTTTTTATTTTTTAATTTGATTAGGGAGCACGAGAGGGATACTTATTGTATGGTTAGAAGTTTAAACAAATATAACTAATAACGCAGCACCACAGGAAACATGGTTCGCATCAGGAAGGGAAGGAAAATTCCATTGCCTATTTATGAATTTTTTTTTTGAAACTTAATAGAACCATATTGGTACAAAATTAAATTGCATTATAGTCACCAAGGAACTTGAGTATAGTGGGGATGTAGGGAGGAGGCTGCAGTGCTAGTTCCCACATCTTTTGGTGATTGTTTTTATATCCAAACAAATTCTAAGAAAATTGATTTAATAATTTCAAAATGTAGCAATTAATAATTTTATGTTAGATGGTAGAAAATAAATTATTATCTAATATTACAAAAGTAATTGTAAAATTACAATTGATAATTTTTATATCCAATAGTTGATATTATAAGTTAATACCCTTGAAAATCAAATAAATCAATTTATATAATATATTTTGTTATTACTTCCAAAATAAATAATTTTTTGGGGAAGACTACATATTTGTTTTCTAATCTAAATATGATCTTTTCTCACACTTCATGATGAAAGTTTTCGCTATTGAGATCTGTGAACACTTTAGGAGGAAATAGTTATATTCAAAACAAATGCATGCTTCACAAGGAATAACCCTATTGAGGGCATTCTTTTCTTTTCTTCATAAAATTTCCATAAGCGTTTATATATTATTTTTTAAATGGAAAAATGTCCCATAAAAATATTTATATGTAACCTAGCCATAGCCACATTCATTTATTCCCTTGCCCTGATTTTAGTGTCCCTGACTTTGACTTCTACCTCAATAAATGACCTTATGATTCCAAATGACTATGATTGCTTTCCATAAATTCAAAGCCTCTACTAGATTGGGTTCTATATATTGAAGAAAAGATTGATGCTTCAGTGGATGATGCTCTGGCTTGAAGAATTTGTGTAGCAGTAAGAGTTAAATTTGGGATTCAAGATCCTTGTTCTCATCCTATCTTCTATTGATAGGTTTTTAGGTGCTTTAAAATGACTTCCAAATCTGATGATCATGAAAGGAGCTTTGAATCATTTAGTTCCTTGCGAAAATAATTTAGGCCATAGTTACCAGAAAGCACTAGTAAAGAGACGACAATCCTTGTAATATGCACCCTAGTTTTTTTTTTGTTTTTTGATGCAATATTGATTTTGGATTTTTTTGATGATAGCATAAAATGTACAGCTCAATGATAAAGTTTGCAACAATATAGAAATGCCATATATTCTGAATTTCAGAGATTTTAACAAATGAACACAACTGAAACTAAAAACCAAGTCTGTTACAATCATTTTTGCAAGATAATGGGCTGTTTATTGCTCGGAAAATTACAATAGTAGTATAGAATGACTGGGAATCACAAATATATTGATTTTGGAACATACCCAGCAAGAAACATTAAAGTGCAGGTCTGAAACAATGTTGTAGCAGCAAACTGGAAGTGCCCAAAATGCTCATAACTCCCTTTTTAGTGTCTTCTCCACCCCATAAAACATATCCAACTGTTGCTCCATCCTAGGCGTCCCCAAAAAGCTCCGAAAGGGGCCCAAAAACTAGGTGCCTAGCTCCACAAACCACATACCCTTCCTTGGAGCAGTACGGCCTGCCTAGGAAGAGGTACGGCTAGCAAGAGGAAGTCTAAATTTTTTGGAAACTGTGCCTTGTCTTTGCTGGTTGTCCTCCTCCAATGTGCCCTCCAATTACTGATATTAAACCCCTTAATAAACTCAGTGAAATCTGAACCATGAAGCTCAGAATGATTCTGCAATGTGTTACCTGTAACAATCCACCAGGGTTGATCTTTCACAATCGAAATGAATGATCCTTGCAAGGGTTTTTGTCCTCACAAAGCTTGCTGGAAAAAACCTGAAGTCTCCTCAAGAAAGTATATCAAGCATAATCTCCGGATGAGCTTCAAAATTGCTTTCGTATGACTCCCAAAAACCTCATGTCCCATATTGGAATTATAAAATACTTTATTTAATTTTTAAAACCTCCTTATGTCTCTGTCTTGAGTGTCCCATTTAAAAAAAACCAAATATTTCATCTTTTAAAACATTCCTTATGTCTCCCAAAAAGTCACCATTTAAAATAATAAAATAACGTAAAGTTAAATATTTTAATTTAACTTTATAACGTTAATGCTATTTTAAATTAAATCCCCCAGGCCATAAAATCCTGCCAAAACAACATTAGACATCACAATTGAGCATCTTGAGCAAGATTAACATGAAAATCAAATGTCGATGCCCAGGAGGTGACTTACTAAAAATAGTAAGTATTGGACCCAATGCCCAAAACTGCTTTGGAAAGTGCCAAAAAGTTACTCCTAAATTCTCAAACACGTCACTAAGAGCTAAGGAGTCCCATATCCAACCATATTAACCTATGGGAACCCGAGGAATAGGCTAATCTTGATAATCACTATCTCAGCTTAGGAAGGGGACATTACAGTCCTTCCTCCCCAGAATTGCTTGACCCCAAGCGATTGTAGCTTCGGATGCTGTAAAATCTGCTCACTCTTTCATGTTGCATCCTCAATTGGTAGTTCTTCCACTTAACCAAATATTCTTTGATTGTTCTCTTTCGTAGAATATGCTTCCTGACATCAATAATTTCCCTAGGAATCAAAACAAACTTCCCCTCCTCATCCAAGGGTGGCAACTCTAAGGAGGGAACAACATTGTGCCCCAACGCCTTTTTAAGGCGAGATACATGAAATACTTATGTACTCTACTATTGGCTGGTGACTCCAACTCATAAGCCACCTCCCCAATCCACTTTGAGAGTCTAAAAGGACCATAGAACTGTGGCTTAAACTTTTTTGCTCCACTTTTCCTGAGGGTGGATTGTCTATAGGGCTGCAATCTCAAATAGACCATGTCATCCACCTCAAAATTGCTCTTTGTATGATGTTGATTAGCATACATCTTCTACTAATTTTGGGCCTGCTGCAAAATTTCCTTTAGAGATTTCATTATGTCCTGACTTTCTTGTAATAAATCTTTGGCCTTAGGTACCTTACTGTCCCCAAACAGAAGATCAACAAAGCTTGGAGCCTCATACCCATACAGTGCCATTAACGGTGACATCCTAATAACATGTGATAAGAGGAGTTATAACAGTACTCCCCCAAGTGCAACCACTTGACCCATGCCTTTTGTTGCCCTGAAATATGATTCTTGAGGTACCCTTCCACCCATTTGTTCACTATTTCTGTTTGCCCATTAGTTTGCGGGTGATAATTGGTACTCGGAGTGAGCTCAGTCCCATTCAATCTGGAAAGCTCTTGCCAGGATAAACTTAGGAACTTGCTGTCCCTGTCACTCACAATGCTCTTTGGCATCCCATGGAGCTTGAATATCTCTTTGAAAAATAGATTAGCCATAGGTGCTGCTGTGTATGTAGCTGAAATGGCAAAGAAATGAGCCAATCTTGTCAATCTATCAACCACAACATAAACACAATCTTTGCCTTGCACCCTGGGTAGCCTTGTGATAAAGTCCATAAAGATGCATTCCATTGGGAATGGGTAGGGGTTGCAACAATCCAGTTGGATGGGTATGCTCATGTTTGTTCTGTTGGCATGTAGGACACTCTCTGATATACTTAAGGACCTCATTCTTGAGCCCTTTCCAAGTGAACATCTCTTGAATTTGCCTGTATGTTTTGAAAAATCCAGGGTGACCAGCCATAGGTGCATCATGGAAAGTCCTCAAAATTATAGCTTTGAGTCTTGAATTAGGTACCAAGTAAATCCTATCCCCATAGAAGATTAGCTCATTGATTACCTTGTACTTGTCATCCTGTGTAGTCCCATCAAGAACACCTATAGCCCAAGGATCCTTAACATATTCTGCTGTAATCATCTCTCTCCAATCAGTAAATATCTCAACTAAAGAGCACAAATAAGGTTTCGTGGACAATGCATCAACAACAATGTTCTTCTTACCTTTGACATACTCAATGTCAAAGTCATAAGCTTGCAACCTATTCACCCACTTTTGCTGCCTATCATTTAAGTCCTTCTGATTCAGGAAGTATTTTAGGCTATTATGATCTGTTTTTACAATGAATCTTCCTCCGACCAAGTAGGGCCTAAACTTGGCCAATGCATGCATTATGGCCAACATCTCCTTGCCATATATGGAGTAGCTCCTCTTGGCACCTCTCAGCTTCTTGCTCTCAAAGGCAATTTTGTGCTTATTTTGCATTAGCATTGCTCCTATTCCCTCGATGCATTGCACTCCAACTCAAAGGGCTTAGAAAAATTGGGAATAGCTAACATGGGGCAAGAACACATGATTTGTTTGAATTGATCAAAACACTGTTGAGCTGCATTTGACCAAGCATTTGACCAAACAAAGGCTCCCCTTTTAGTTAAATCTTTGAGGGGAGTTGCAATTTGTGAAAAGCCCTTCACAAACCTCCTGTAGAAAACACATAACCCAAAGAATCCTTTGAGCTGTGATAGATTTGTAGGTGGTGGCCAATCCATGATTGCTTTGATTTTATTTGGGTCTATTCTAACACCCTTAGAGTTGATAATGTGACCAAGTTAAAGTAATTTAGTCATACCAAAATCACATTTAGACTCCTTGGCATACAATGACTCTTCCTCTAAGATGCTCAACACCTCCTCTAGATGCCTCAAGTGCTCACCCAAGATCTACTAAAAACCAAAATATCATCAAAGAAGATTAACATTGATTTTCATAGCTGCCTTTTGAACACCATGTTCATACATGACTGAAATGTAGCCGGAGCATTAGTCAACCCAAAAGGCATCACCAAAAACTCAAAATGCCCAAAGTGACATTTGAATGTTGTTTTCTCCACATCTGACTCCCTAACTCAAATCTGATGATACCCTAACCTGAAGTCAATTTTGGATAAGTAGCATGCACCATGCAACTCATCAATAAGCTCATCAATGCATGGAATGGGATACCTGTTCTTAATTGTTTTCTTGTTGAGGGCTCTGTAGTCAATACACATGCACATTGAACCATCCTTCTTCTTGACCAACACTAAAGAAGAAGCAAAGGGACTTTTGCTAGGCTTGATATGTCACATGTCCAACAATTCTTTGATTGCCTTTTGAATCTCATCCTTATGCCTTTGGGATAACGGTAAGGCATAGTGATCACGGGCTTAGCACCCTCCTCCAACTCAATTACGTGCTCAATCCCCTTCTTGGGAGGTCTCCTAGGTGGTATACTACTGAATGCTTTTCTATGCTTAGATAGCAAGGCCTGAATGTCTGGATGAACTTCTTTTTGCTGCTCCATAACTGTAGGCATTATGATACACTCAGCTTCCCACTGCACTTGATCATGTCAAATCAACCTCGCCATTCTTTTGAAGGAGACTACTCTAACACTCCCATCTGACATCCCTCTGAGCACTATTTTCTTGCGGGCTCTAATTCAAACTTCATCTCCATAGTGTTCAAGTTCATGGTGAACTCACCAAGTGTATGCATCCAATGCATACCCAACACCACATCTATGTCCCCTATGCTTACCACATAGAAATCATCCCTTAACTGATATTCTCCCAATTGTATGCCCAAGTTAGAGATCTTAAGTGAGCAAGTAAGGGTAAACCCATCCGCTACCATTACCTTAAACCCTTCAAAGTTTTTTGTTTTGATCCCTCTCTTAGCCACAAGCCCTTCATCTATGGAATTATGAGTAGCACCTATGTCAATAAGTGTGCTTATCTGCTGCCCACAAAGTACCCCTCTAATCTTAAAAGAGCCAACTTTCTGGAAGCTAGAAAGTTGGGCAATAGCACCACCACATTGATGTTCCTTTTCCACCTCATTTGCTGAACTCTCCCCATCACTACTTTCAAATTCAGAATGCTGATCAAAATTTCTTGATGTAGTGTCATCAGCTGAAAATTACTCAATCTGTTTTGCCTTGGCCTTGATGGCACATTTGTGTGATGGCTCCCATGGTTCTCTACAATGAAAACACAATTTTTTGCACCTAAGCTCATTGAGCTGATCGTTGTCCAACATGTTGGACACATTCTTAGGTGGATTGACATCTCTAGAGAAGTGTCTTCTATCCTTGTCCTTTTGTGAGAATCCCTTAGATTGAAATTTGCTCTTGGAAGAAGAGGATTCCATATCCCTTGCCTTCTTAATGGCATCCTGTAGAGTAGGTGGATTGAGGGCCTTGATCCATCCTTTCAAGGGGTCTAAAAGACCATCAACAAACAATACAATCACTATGTAGCCGGTTCGCAGGGTTCTGGCCCGGGTCCTGGTCCGGGTTCGCCTTGGGTCCGGGTCCTGGTCCGGTCCTTCTGCTGGTTCGGCCAGGGTCCTTGCATTTGGGCCTTGGTTCGCCAGTGAAGAACCCGGACGAACCCGAGCAGAACCCGGGCGAACCCAAGCAGAACCCAAGCAGAACCCGGGCGTCTGGGAGGCAAAAAGTGATTTTTTTTTGTTTTTTTTAATGTTTCCTTCACTTTGACTTTGACCCACGCCCATGGGAACCCTAAAAGTGACCTCTAAAACATGTTAAACACCTAAACTGCCTCATTTTCATTCATTTGTTTTGCAAACAAGCATTTTCATTCCAAGAGGCTGAGTACTATTTACTTATCAGCTTGTGATACAACTGAGAATATAAGCCCTCAGCTAGCCCTCAGCTAACACACATCTCTTCTCCAAAGAGTTTCCTTTATGTTTATGTTGCTTAATAATGCTTTTGAAGTGCAATATGATTTTTTCTTGGATTTTGGGTGTTCTGGAATTTTCATATTCCAATATTGAAAATTAAAACAAAAACAACAGAATATCATATTTCAGTTTAGTTTTTCCCTCAGTTCAGAATTTACAGAAACTACAATGTCAGTTCTTACACCACTGTTCTTTACTCCTATATCTGATAAGACTAGTACTTAATAGTAATGAACATAAACAGCAATGAATACTAGGTAGACTAAAAGAAGTATATCTTTATTCATATGAAGTTCTTACTTAGAAATATACCAGAGATGACCAGCCAAGGATCAGACTACTTTCCCTGACTAAGAAAAACCTATTTAAAGAACCTGATGGTTGACAAGCAGGACACAACCATCAACACTATTAATAACTGTCTCCTTAAACCTACCCACAAGCTGATAAGTAAATAGTACATAGTCAGATACAACCAAATTAATATAAGCACACATGTATATACATATAAATATACTATTCATGCTTCTAGGCTGCATATATATATATATATATATTTTACATTTTTTTGTAATTTGTACTAACGAACCCAAGACGAACCGAACCCACCCCCCAAAAAATTTTGCCGAACCGGCGAACCGAACCCGCGAACCCGAACCCGAACCCGAACCCGAACCGGCTACTTAGTACAATCAGCCTCCTCTCTGATATATGAGTCACCAACACGGAAAGCCTCTGAAAATCTGCTATATATGTGTCCATTGAATCCCACTGCTTGAGTTGAGCCAACTCCTTATAGTGTAATTCTGGATCCTTCTTATCAAACCTATCTATCAATCTCTCTGTAAACTCAGGATTGGAGTCAATCCAGTCATGGCCCAAGGTGATCATACCGTGATGCCACCACTTATGTGCGCTACCATCCAAGTGAATTGCAACATATTTGATGGCCTCATCTTTTGGCATTGGTTTAAGGTGGAAGTATGTGTCTAATTTTTGAACCCATGCTCTAGCTGAAGTCTTCCCCAAGCCATCATAGTAAGGAATAGATAGCTTTCCCACTTTTCTCTACAAATCCTGGTTGTGTTGTCTACCACCTCTATTAGGCCTATGCCTCAATTGAAGGTCCATGTAGTTCCTGAAAGACATTTTTGCCTGAAACTCGAGCCCTGAGTCCCTCCAATCTTGCAAAATCTGATCCCGTAGCTCTTGTTGAGTGGGTTCATTGTCCAATTGTATGTTGTGCCTTGGTGGAAAGTTAGGCATTAAGGGTCTAGAATTTGTTGTTATAGTTCTTGCCTGTTGATTTGCTCCCCTGTTGTTCACTAAACCATTGCCCATTTCCATTATTCCTTTCGTGCCCATTGTTACAAGCATTATTCCCACCATTGTTCCCTGCATTGTTGTTATTTCCTAACATTTGCTGGTTCATTAGGGCCATCATTTGAGCTAAAATCTGCTGTAACTCACGCTGCCCCCTAGCTAGGTCATTTAGCATTTCCCTAGTGCTAGGTTCTTGTTGCTCTCTATCACCCATTTCAATGTCTGCAAAGATATCTATTTTTGGTTGACTCTCAAGTTTAGTGTTTGACCTGTTCCTTCTCAAATTGTAGTGATGTGTATAAAGTGGCTGCATTACTCATTCAACTAACATAACACTATTTTTTCCCAAACCCTCCAGGATGGCAGGATGCAACTGCTCTGATACCACTGTAATATGCACCCTAGTTTTTTTTGTTTATTTTATGCAATATTGATTTTGGAGTTTTTTAATGATAGCATAAATGTACAACTCAATGATAAAGTTTGCAACAATATAGAAATGCCATATATTCTGAATTTTAGAGATTTTAACAAATGAACACAACTGAAACTAAAAACCAAGTCTGTTACAATTATTTTTGCAAGATAATGGGCTGATTATTGCTCAGAAAATTACAACAGTAGTATAGAATGACTGGGAATCACAAATATATTGATTTTGGAACATACCCAGTAAGGAACATTAAAGTGCAGGTCTGAAACAATGCTGTAGCAGCAAACTGGAAGTGCCCAAAATGCTCATAACTCCCTTTTTAGTGTCTTCTCCACCCCATAAAACATATCCAACTGTTGCTCCATCCTAGGCATCCCCAAACAGCTCTGAAAGGGGCCCAAAAACTAGGCGCCCAGCTCCACAAACCACATGCCCCTCCTTGAAGCAGTACGGCCTGCCTGGGAAGAGGTACGGCCAGCAAGAGGAAGTCTAAATTTTTTGGAAACTGTGCCTTTTCTTTGCTGGTTGTCCTCCTCCAATGTACCCTCCAATTACTGATATTAAACCCCTTAATAAACTCAGTGAAATCTGAACCATGAAGCTCCGAATGATTCTGCAATGTGTTGCCTGTAACAATCCACCATGGTTGATCTTTCACAACTGAAATGGATGATCCTTGCAAGGGTTTTTGTCCTCACAAAGCTTGCTGGAAAAATCCTGTAAGTCTCCTCAAGAAAGTACATCAAGCATAATCTCCAAATGAGCTTCAAAATTGCTTTTGTATGACTCCCAAAAACCCCACGCCCCATATTGGAATTATAAAATACTTTATTTAATTTTTAAAACCTCCTTATGTCTCCCTCTTGAGCGTCCCATTTTAAAAAACCAAATATTTAATCTTTTATAACATTCCTTATGTCTCCCAAAAAGTCACCTTTTAGAAAAGCAAAATAACTTAAAGTTAAATATTTTAATTTAACTTTATAACTTTAACGTTATTTTAAATTAAATCTCCTAGACCATAAAATCCCGCCAAAACAATATTAGACATCACAATTGAGCATCCCGAGGCAAGATTAACATGAAAATAAAATGCCGATGCCTTGGAGGCGACTTAGTAAAACTAGTAATTATTGGACCCAATGCCTGAAACTACTCCAGAAAGTGCCAAAAAGATACTCCTGAAATCTCTAACATGTCACCAAGAGCTAAGGAGTCCTCTATCCAACTATATTAGCCTACAGGAACCCGAGGAATAGGCTAATCCTTATAATCACTGTCTCAGCTTAGGAAAGGGACATTACAATCTTGCACCATACCCACATCTTCTGGTGAGTATATTTATCTATGATATAGCTGTACCTGTATTATGCACACATGTACCTTAATTTTAAATGTTGATTGCCATACCCCACATCTCTAGATGGCCATGAGTAAGTCTAACTGCAACATTATTGTCTACTTTAGAAGCAAGCGTTTTGCTGAACATTAGTTATTAAAATTTAAAATTCAAATGGTTAATATGACTTATGACAAGAATTACAGATAATCTTTATGCTCCTAGCTAAGACTAAACATTTAATCTTAAGTGCATCTATATAGAATTTTCTGGCAGTAACACAGGACATAAATCAATTCCTATTTGCAAGCAGCAATGGTTGATTCCAACCCTCATGACATGATTAAAATACAAAGCCTATATCAATGCAATCTCTGCACACTTTTCAAGACCTTGGAATTTACGACATATCCATTATATTTTGGGAATTTCTATTACTTTACCTACCGTTTCTTACATGCTCATAAGGATTTCTTCCTAAATATATCAATAACCTTCCTCATTGCTTCAATGCATTCTATTGGCTGTGATTGCTTTACTTGCTTCTGTATTTTCTAGTTCACCTGCCTTTGTAGATCATAACAGATACAAAACAATATGTATGCGTGCCGATTTGTATGTGCTGTTGGCATTTATGAGTATGTATGAGTTGTACTTGACGGCTATTGTTTTCAGCCCTTACTGTTTATGGGATTTTAAGACCAAACAACACCTCATTGATAGTCTATGTCAGATTTTTTCAACTGAGCTGTAGTGATTTATAACAAATAATAATGGTTTACTTGGTTGCGTATTGGATTCATTGTGTTCGATTGGAGATGGATCCCTATTTTCAATTTCAATGAAAACCTCATTGCATGACATGGTCACTTAACTGTTATGAATATGACATCAACTGTGCATGATAAAAGATTATATTTCTGAGGTAACTCTGCTTGAATTTCATTGAAATAAGGGCAGAGGCTTATGGCAATTTATTAAATAATTTTTGCCTTGCTGTGATAGGGCTAGTTACATGACAGATGCATTAATCATTTGTTGGGAGCATAAACTCTTTCCCTTCTACAAGTTCGACTGTGTGACCGATGAGATGGATAGTACTGAAAATTTGTTATAGTAACAATGATGGTGGAATTTCATTCTCTGAAGCATGGATCATCATTACTTGAAATTGGTAAATAATGCAGCTAGCAGTATTTGAAACTGAAAAAGTTTGCTTTAGATTTATTGTGTGTAAGCCTTGTATTAGTGACATCAAGGGCAGTGACCCTGTTCTGGCAAACTCCCTTCATTTTTGATAATCTATACATTCAGATTTGCAACTTAGTACACAACTTATCTATATACTACTTATACTCAGATGTAATGTACATGAATCTACCTTGAGTAAAGATTGAGTGGAATAAAGAATGTGTATAAGAAAATCTTGCTTGCTTATGAACATTAAATTATGATCACTTAAAGTTAAGGCATACCTCAACCGTGGAATCATTCTCTTTGTACAGTGAATATAATCTTCCCTTCGAAAAAAGCGTCATTGTTGGCATCTTGATAAGAAAAATGGTCTGGGAAAAAAATCCTTTCACTTTTATCTTGCCTTCTAGTTAAGAAGCCTTAAGTTCATTTTAGTTGAAAAAAGGGAATCCAGTTGCATGTTATGAATACCCTTACATTGGTAGTTCTTTAAAACATAAATATGCTTAGGACAAGTTTAAATGGATCTTGTTTGTGAATTTTGAAGTATGATCTACGATGCCTTTCAAGAAGGACAAGTTGCAACAAATTAATGTTCCTTTGAAGAAATACACTATCATGCAATGAAATAATGAGGTATGGAGATGCTTGATTGGCTGTACAGACAAGGATTGAAACCAGGGGTTTATCATTATGATTGCTTCTTGTTGGATTTGTTGACATGAAGTAGATTAGTTCTATAAATTACTTGAAATTTGTAAAAAATGCAGCCGGAAGTATTTAAAACAGAAAAGATTAAGCGTTAGGCGTTAGATTAATTGTTTGAAAACCTTTTATTTGTGGCATCAAGGGAAGTGACCCCTATTCTGGAAAGCTCTGTCCTGTTTTGACAATCTAAAATTACATTTAAATTTGCAGCTGGGTTTGCAAAATGTTTTCTGTTGTACCTGATCTGTTCATGACTTGTGCACTGATTTAATGTACTTTGTTGTACCTTGAGAAGGTCAGAAAAGTTTGCATAGAATGAAGTTTGTGTTTAAGAAAGTCATACTTCATCATGAACATTAAAGAATGACCACTTAAAGCATCTGTAGAATCATTCTCTTAGTAAAGTAAATGCAATCTTCCCTTGGGAACAAGGATCACTTTTGGCATCTCGATAAAAGAATTAATAGAGTCTGGGAAAAATGCCTTTTCGCTTATAATGTTGTCTCTAATTAACAAGCTTTAAGTTCACTTCAAGTGAAGAAAGGAAGTCTAGTTGCATGTTGTGAACTCCCTTACATGGTAGTAGTTCTTTACCCATTTACATAAATATGTGTAGGACAAGGACAGAAAGACCTTGCTTGTGAATTTTGAAGTATGATGCCTTTCAAGAAGGATAAGCTGCAACAAGCCAAAGTCCTTTGAAATAATGCACTATCAAATATCATGTAATGAAATAATAAGGTATGAAGATGCTTGATTGACTGTGCAAACAAGGATTGAATCTAGGGGTTGCTCATTCTGATTGCTTATTGTTGGCCTTGTTGAAATGAAAGATGAGGCAAATGATGCCATTGGCAAATTTTTCATTGCCAGTGGCATTCCATTTCATGTTGCTTGCTCTCCTTATTATAAGGATATTGTGGCTAAGATAATAAGAGTAGGGCCTTCATTTGTGCCACCAAGAGAGACAAAACTGAGGTCCGCAATCTTGGATAAGAACTATTCCAAATTTGACATTCTAATGGAGAAGGTTACACAGGTCACAAGTTGATGCAACATTGTCGTCGAAGGGAGGACAAATGTTAGGCATTCCACTCATCAATATCATTGTGACATGTATAGAGGGCTCTTATTTCCATAGCAGCATAAATCGTTTGGGGAATAAATCGGCAGACCAAAAGTTCAGGATTTTTTGAAAAAATGGGGAAAAAATCGGATTTACAAAAAAATGCAAAAAATTGAAGGAAAACAGTCAGAAAGTAATTTTTTTAAAAACTTAATGGCATTTCCATAGCATACAGACATTGAGAGAAAATAAAATATAGAGTTCAATCCATGAATTATAGAAAATAGATTTTCGTTGGTTATACTCATATCGCTGATTAGTGATTACATTGCACAAAACATACTAGAACTGCATAAATATCAGATGGTAACAGTTGTCAAAATGTCTATTACAATATAGTTTGTGACTTTGTACAAAGTAAACCTATAAACTAAGTACAAAGTTCCAAAAAAATCAATTGTAGCAAATGACGTGCTAGAGGGCAGAAGCTCCCGCTCCCGATGTTGAAGCTGCTAGGTGACCGGTTGCCCGCCGAGCTTCTTCAAGTATATCAGCAGACACATTGGCCTCCGCCATGATATCTACATCTTCAGGCCCAAGAGAATAGTCAAATTCAACATCCTCAAGAACATGATCATCCTCAAGAACATCATCATCAGATGCAGCAATCCACTCAGACTCAGGATCAATCTCGTCGAGGTCAATTGGGGCATCTTCCTCAATAGTTCCTGTTTTTGTCCATGTAGAAATTAGTCTTTTCTCTACAAGTGACATACACAATGACAACAATTGAAATTGATTGCAAGTGTATTAAAAGTCTCACCTTGAGCTTTCTTTAGCTTCAGGCGGAGGTTGTGGTGAACAAACACCAAGTCATTCATCCGTTTTTGTGTTAAGCGGTTGCGTTTCTTGGAATGTATGTCTTCAAAAACACTCCAATTACGCTCACAAGTGGATGAGCTGCATGGCTGGGTCAAAATGCATATTGCCATCCACCTTAGATTTTTGCATTCGTGGCCAAAAAAATCCCACCATTGAGCTGAAAGTTCAAAGAACATTATATGGAGATGAGTATCATGTAAGAATATCTTAAAATGATTATGTGACATGAAAAATCAAAAGATTATCAAGATTATATAGAGTCTACCTGGTTGGAAGGTCTTTCGGCCTTCCATGGCAACCCTAGAAGAGAGAAAACCCCTTCCCTGCCTGTACAATTGCAACTCTGACATAGCTTCATGCAATCGTTCTTGGTTTGGAAACATTTTGTCCATGCACTTTAACAATCCTTGTGTGATCTCAGCATCAATTTGTCTGAATGAAGAGTTGTAGAACAATGATGGATTGAGAAAGTATCCTGCAGCATGGAGAGGAGAGTGCATCTGTCCATCCCATCTCCTATCTATTATGTCCCACAATGGCATATACCTATCCCTGTCATTTTCCAGCCTACCCCTCATCACCTCCTTGGCCCTATCCATGGCCTCATACAAGTATCCCATGGGGGATTTATCCCCATCCACTAGCCTCAAGACTTTTACTAGAGGCTCCGAAAATGATACAACTTGTTCAGCCGCATTCCAAAAACTAGTAGAATATATGTAATCTGCGACTGCCATGCCATCTGTTTGATTCCCAAAGCCAGACTCCGTCCACTCTCTTGAAACAAACATTCGTTTCAAATTCATTTTTTGTTGACAAAGAGTCTGTAGTGCAAGAAATTGTGTTGCGAATCTTGTCACCCCTGGACGAACTAGGTCCTTGCCCTCTGTGAAAGAGCGCATCATACTCAAAACCCTTGTGTGATTATAAATATATTTGGTAACAGAGCGAGCCTTGTGCAGTATCTCCTTAACCCATTCAATTTTCCCAATGTCCTCTAGGGTTAGATCAATGCAATGTGCTGCACATGGGGTAAAAAACATGGAGGGGTATTTTTCTATCAAAAGTCTCCCAGCAGCAACACAAGCAACAACATTGTCTGTAATAAATTGAACCACATTTTCTGGTCCCACTTCCATGACTACCGAGTCATACATATCGAACAATGCAGCTGCAGATTTCATTGTATTTGATGCATCTACAGATCTCAAAAAAACAGTGCCAAGATCAGAAGAGACAAGGAAGTTGATGAGGGTTCGGTTCCTTCTATCTGTCCATCCGTCTGACATAATGGTGCACCCACTATTAGCCCACTCTGATCGATGCTCTTTAAGAACATCTTTGACATCGTTTACTGCCTCATTGAGCATACTAGTCCTCAATGTCTGATAAGATGGGGCTTGAAACCCAGGACCTACAGCTGCAAGAGCATCAACCATAGCTTGCCAATATGGAGATCTGGCAACATGGAATGGCAAGCTCGAGGAGTACCAAAAATTTGCAATGGCCTTCTTCGCTTGATCGTGGACATTCTTCCTCCATCCTGTACTCTCCAAAGTGGTCTGTGATCCTGGTGTAGTACGAGGTTGGAAGAAAGCATCAATGTTTCCTCCACCTGTGTTTGGGCCACGTGCTGTAGAAGGTGTTGATTTGGATTCCCTAAAACTCCCTGCCCACCATCCTCCTCAGCCAAGTTATTCGTCCTCAAACCTGCAAGAACTAGAACCTGTTTCAACTCCGGTTCTTGCTTTTTTGGCCTTACCCTCAGCAATACCATCAAGAGCTTGTTTTGCCTGATATGTGACATCTGCAGGGCATTTTTCGCAAATGGTGGTGTTATTACCTGGTTCTTTTGCCAAATGCCATTTGAACCGATAAATTCCACCATTGACTTCACCCTTGCACCAAACGCATTTAACCTTTGCACTACCGTCAATTGGTATGCAATGTGTCCACGCAAAGTCTTTCTGACGTGGCATTGTGATCAAGAATGAAATCTGCAAAAGCATTTTATTTCACTGTAAGATAAAATTGAAATTTGATAAAATTTAAAATAACTAGCTAATTAGAAAATAGTAATACAACAATTTGAAAATACAGTAAATATTTTTAAAATAATATAATAATCGTGATTGTTATAAAGTAATAATTGTATTTTAAAATTATATTTTATAGTGACTTATAGTCTTATACAACAATTTTAAAATTAAAAAAAATTCAATATTAATAAAATACTAAATAATAATAAAATTATAAAACTAAATAAATATATTTAAAAACAATATAGTAATACTAATTAAATAATACTAACTTATTGTATTGTAAACCTTATTTTTATTTATTAATTAAATAATAATAAATTACTGTATTGTAAATCTTAATTTTAACTTTTATTAGTATTAAAATTAATAAATAAAAATAAATAGTAATAGTAAATTGTAATACAATATGAATATTTAATAATTTTAATTAGTATTATTTACAATTTTACTTATTTATTATATTAGTATTTAAATTAATTAATAGAAAAAAATTATAAATTAATAATAGTGAAACTGTAAATTTAGAGTTTAGACTTTAAAAATAAAATAAAAAATTCGAAATGCATTGCCCTACCTGAGACGGAATCTTGAATTTCGACCTTGGAAGGAGTCGAAATCTGGAACAAGGAGCCGAAATCTTGCAAGCAATGGTTGTCGGAAGAAATGTGGAGCTTTTAACTGATGCCCGTCGCGCGTTTTTAGTGTTGTCGTCGCTCGTTTTTACTGATGCCGTCGCGCGTTTTTACAGTTTTACTGATGCCCGTCCGCCGCTTTCATCTGATGCCCCCATAGCGCGTTTTGACTTATGCATTTCGCGTTTTTAAGGGTTTTATTTTTACTGAGATTTTAAACGCGGTTAAGTGACGACTAATCGCGATTTTTTCGCGTTTTAAATGCGATTTAAACGTCCAAAAAATCGTCATTGCTTCCGATTAATTGAAAGTCGCGATTAATCGCGATTTTTTGCAGATTTATGCTTCTTTGCTTATTTCCTTGGGGATATCGATTGTTCAGGCATCTGTAAGAATGCTGATTATTAATTTCAAGTCTAGCAATGCTATTGAGGAGGTTGGCCTAGAGAATGTGGTGTAGGTTGTGATAGATGCAACCTATGTGTGCAAAGCTATGGTTACCGGTTCAAGTTCGAGGGTTCGAGGGTTCGGTTCACGGATTCAATCAAAAAAAGAAAATTGGGTTGGGTTTGTCCATACAAAAACATATAAAAATAAAAAATATATACATATTTACATTAGTAATTAAGTTCAAAATATCACACATAGCATCATATATTGTATAATAAATAAAACCACCATAAAAATAAAAAACATTAGAATATTAATTAGTCAAAATCGAATGTCATGATATATATTATATATTAAAATTAACTACATTGCTGCATTTCTCCTTGCAGGTAAGCATCAGGGAAGATTGTCCAATTGGATGACAATATTATAGATGAAGACTTGTAGGCAAACTTGGAAACTTGGACTTGGAGAGTACATGACAAATCAAATGAATTCAATGGGAGCTTGGGGGCAATGCCCCAAATGGGGTTGAGGGGCAGCACCCCTCGTGGGGGTTTGGGGGCAATGCCCCTAATGGGGTTGAGGGGCAGTGCCCCTCCTGGGGTTTGGGGCCGACATCAATAGAGAGGGGTTCAGCCTTGCAAATTCATTTAGATAATGGAAAAGGCAATTCCATCCCAATTCAATGTTGGACACACATTTGGTATAGATATTGTGAGTATGCAAATTTTGTTATTTTTGAAAATCATTTTGTTAGAAAGGTGCTCACACTCTTGGGGGTTGGAGAGATTAGACTGCAAAAAGAAATTTTCGATTTCTTGAGGCAAAAGGATAGGAGGCCAAAATTGGGGGTGCAACACAATTGGGGAGACTATTATCTCCACGTAGATTCTACAGTTTTGAGGGTATATGGATGCCTTGTTTGACCATATATTTTGCCTAGGTTTGTGCCTTTCAGACTAGCACTTTTGGAGATCATGTGGTAGTTAACTGAAATGGATAAGTTTTCACCTTGGGGGACAAAAAAAGGGTTCCTTTTTCCCATACACCACAACTTTTGCTAACTTCAATGTCAACAGAGAGGGATTGGATAAAATATACACCGCATTAAAGAAATACATAATGACTCAAGAAATGTGCCTCGGGTCCACTTGGGTTCTGTAGGGCCAGACTTGTAGGCTGTGGGTCGGACCTTGTCTGGATCCACAGGGAACCAGACTTGGACCCTGGACTTGGGCGGGATTGGACTGGGACCCAAGCCTTAACCCATGCAGATTGGTAACATAGGTACAAAGCATAAGGGAAGTTGGTTGAGACGGCCTACAAATATCTACAATAGACTCTTAATTGTGTGCATGCCATGAATAATGCTCTCAAAGATATAGGTGATGCAAACATTCTCTATGTCTGTTTGCAACTTGTTAAATTTGTTTAGAAAAAAAGTTGGATGCAACAAGCTAAAGACAATATGACAGATATAAGAAAAACTTCACAATAACTATCTATTGAAAAACAGAGTCATTGCATAAGATTTGCACAACATAACTGTTTATAGACTCTCAAACTCTCCATTGTGTTAACATGTATGGCTGGAAACATATAGTGGAAGAGTCTCCTCCAGACTGTAGCCCAAGGCAACAAATCCTTTCCTCTTACTCCAAATCCCTGCCTATAGTTGAAAGGAGTTTCCAACCATATATTTTGAGTGAAGATCATTCATTTGCATCAAATAACCATTCCATTTAATTCAGGTAGCTGCTGCTGACTATTTAGTTAGTCCCTATCTAATTACCACTTCCACAGTCTCAAATCCTCTATGAGGCACATGCAAGACTCCTAATTCAATTCTAACTCATAAAAATAGCATTTGTGTACAATAATAGTTGTTCCCCACAAGATTGAGTCATTATAATCTACTTCTAAACATAGCAAATACAATTGAACTTCCCTCCTGATTCTGAGGAATCAATCTAACATGCCACCCGATTTTGAGGAATCAATTTATATCAATAGGTGAAATAGACTAGATAAAATAAGTCATTGATGCTACAGATGTGTAGATGTTTAGTTGCAATCACCACACATCACATGCTGTATTTTGAACCTTCTGCAAGAATGAATATTTGAAACTTGAAGATACCAGATATGCATCATATTTCATTCTCTTGGAGAGGATGGTTGAGTTAGAAGAGTTATTCCAACCAATGGTCATGACATGAGTAGAATTGATGACCTTATTCTAAGTCAGAGTAGGAGAAGAGGGTGAAGGAAGTGGTGAAGAGTGACATTTTTGAGTTGATGGTAAATACACTGTTGCAATTATAACTCTAATTTTCATGGTCCTTAGATATGAGGATGCTAATGCTCCAAACCTTGGAGAGGTGTATGAGTGCATGCAAAGGCTTGGTAGAGTTTCCCCTATGGTAGCTGTTGACTTTAAGGTAGGATTCATGAAGGCAATTTAGAAGGTGTATAGTGTTGGGGATGTTGCCACCATTTGTACCAATTGGACCATATTTGCTACACTTAGGGGATAACTAGAATAGGCAATGCTAGATAGGGAGACTATGGTACATAAGGATCCAAGATTGTGGTGGACTATACATGGGTCTCATTCATTGATAACTACACTAGCAATTCACCTCTTGCCCTAAGTTTTTGGTTTTTCTATTGCAGAGAGGAAATGGTCTACATACAGCTTCATACATTTTGTTGACAAGGACAAGCTCATAGTAGGAAAAAGAAGCTTGTAGCTATACATAGCACCTTACATTTGATCAACCACAACACATTTACACACAAGGAGAGTCGAACAACATGATTGGATGTAGAGCTGGAGGAGTATAATGTCCCCTTCTCTATGATCACCCATGATGATATTTTAGCCTATTTAATTCTCGTAGGCTAAAGGTGGAATAAGGGAATTCATTTATTTAATTTTTCAATATTACCTGGCGTGAAAAGCAAAAATTAAAAAGGTAATGTTAAGTGATTAATTAAATATGTTATAAAGTGACTTTTGGGGAAATATTAAAAAGTAACTTAATAAAGTCACTTTATTATTATTTAAGCGGGAAATTAAAGTGTGAAAAATAAAAGGAGATTTTGAGGTTCATTTTCACTATGCTTGGTTTATTTCTCATTTTCAGCTTTGGAGAGCTTTTGTAGCTTCTTGGTCTTGGGGACAGGGAAACCCTAGGGCGTCTGTTTTGATGGTGAAACGAATCCACCCTAGCTGGTTTGTGGAGGAGATCACATAGGTCTTCTACTTGAGCGATAAAGCAATTTTGTGAGTCTCTTTCAGAGACAAAATTGGTGAAGAATGAATATATTCAGCTTGGATTTGAGCAAGGGTTTGAAGCTTGAACGCATATCTTCTTTTCTGGTCATTTGGGCGATATCTCTCACTGAGTTTATATCTGATGCATCAAATGCCTTCTTTCTATGGTAGTCTCAGCGTCCAAGAAGTGTTGCTTCCCAAACCCTAGGCACTGAGATATATTTAATCTCTGGGAAAAGACGTGGGTCTTTTTGGAGAGTTGAGGGTCTTTGTGAAGGACGTGTTCAGTCCTAGAGGGAATCAATTCATACATTCTGCTTTTGTGCACCTTTCACCAGTCAGCAATCACTTGTTTGGGGCCGTGTTCACCATACAGACCTGTTCCAATGGCTGCGTGGGGAATTTAAGGGAGATACCAGTCTGAGTTTGGGCACCTGGCATATCAAAAGTGAGACGTCTGCTGCTGTAACAATTCTGGGCAGATTCTATGCATTAATTAGCCTTCCTTGACCTAGGCACATTCATACCAGGTCTGAGATATCTATATCTGCTTATATATATTGTGTTAATCAGTTTTTATTTGCACAGCAGGATTTAGGGTAACATTTCTATGATACTGTGTGAAGAAGGAGAAGTCTATACTGCTGTAGCCTCATACTGTTGGATAAACTATATGTAATCTGGTTAAGAACTGAGTTAGTGACCTTCTGTATTGTTATGAGTTTTCTGTGCAGGCCATTCAATATTTAATATTTATTATTTATCTCTCTCAGAATTTGCTTGTTAAGGGACTGCCATCTTATTTCTGTAATAGTACTGTTCTGTAAAACATTATCAGCACTGTCATTCTGAGTTTATGAGAGGAGTATATTGGTTGTAATGTTGTTCCAGTCAGTCTACTAAAGATTTGTATTACTCATATCCTCTGCTGTTCATAGAGATGCAAGAAACATGAAGTATTTAGGTTGATTTCCAGATTGCATGATCATTTTATTCATTCAATGCTCTTATTTTGTATGCAATGTATTGATCTCTGTTTGATAAAACGGAACGTCTATCAAACTGAAACAATCGCAAAAATTTCACACATTCAGGGAGGGTATTCTACAAGGAGCCAACATAGGTTGATGATGTGTGGTACAAATAGGGTTGATTGGTGTTGGTTTGAAGGAGCTTGAGCTAGATGGGTCCAACAATTCTAGTGATATGAGGAGTTTGTCACAATCTTTGGAGATAATGATTAGAGGCATTGGCCAATTGTATCAGTTTTGAATATTATCATCATATTGACATTTTGAATATAATAATATATTGAGCTAGATGGGTCCAACAATTCTAGTGATATGAAGAGTTTGTCACAATCTTTGGAGATAATGATTAGAGGCATTGGCCAATTGTATCAGTTTTGAATATTATCATCATATTGACATTTTGAATATAATAATATATTGGTATCAGTGTTCAATGCATTGTGTGTGTTTATATTAGATAGTTTATAGTTTCAATAGTTATTTCTTATACATTATTTTATAATTAAATTTTAAAATACTAACTATATTTGCACTACCGTCCCCTTGCTATCCCCAAATTTAAGTCCTTGGTCCCCTTGTCCCCAAAACCTGCCCTCCGTCCCCTCATTTTGAAACTCTATGTAACTATGGAGATAACCAAGCTTGCCCAATATAGTTGATTATGCATTGCTTCAAGATGATTATCCTCTCTATATAAACTTTTTTAGGCTTCCCATAAGGATAATTCTCAACCATTGATCCATGGACATTTGTCTTGATATAAGAGAATTTAAATAACAATGTCAAAGAATGTTACCCTATGCCTCCACTAGTAATCAATTTGTAAGTATATATGCACATACATGCATGTTCACTTGCTTTTTTCTTAGAGTGATAATATTTTGTTTCAATTTTCATATGATAGGGTCCCATTCAATTGTTGGAATAAGCATGGTTTACAAACCCAACGAGTACTCGTTGGGTTGCTGAGTTCTCGGGGGTTTCAGACCCACGCGAGCCACTTGCGAGCATACCTGCAACTTGTCGTGGAAAAAAACTTGCTGGGTCGTCTGCAAAAACTCATTGAAAACCTTGCATAAATTGCCGAAAACCCTGGAAAAACTCGCCATTATTGAAATGCAATTTTGACACGTCTTTTTTTGTGTGATTTTGACATGTTTTGGCGTGATTTGGACATGTCTGGGACATGATTTTGTGCCCCATAAAATACCATCTGGGAGGACGAAAATGGTGTGCAAGATGAAGTTTTGTGTGGTTTCAAAGGCGATTTTGTACACAACGCTGCCCCTCGACCCCGCTGGGGGCGTTGCCTCTATACCTCCATGAGGGGTGTTGCCCCTCAACCCCTATGTTGCTCCCAGATCCCTACGAGGGGCGCTGCCCCTCGACCCCGCTAGGAGCGTTGCCCCTAGATCCCCACAACCCCCAAACCCTTACACCTAGTTGGGGGTGTTTCCCCTAATTTCTACCAAACTGATTTGATTCATTTTGTAGCTATACTTTGCATAAAGTTTGTATTTATTTTTCAAAAAATTATGTTATTTTTCAAAAAATTATGTTTTTTTTCAAATATTTAAGTGTTTTTCAAGGTGCCGAGTTTTTGCTTCTCTGAGTCAATTTTTTTTTTGGTTTATCAAGTACTCTCTAAGTCTGAGTTTGCGAACTATGGGAATAAGTATTTCCTGTCTACTCAGCCTTATGGTGGCTGAGTTGTAAATACTACTAAGTGCTTTTAAAATATTGTGATAGCATTTTACAAATTCTTAAAGGTGGATGTAAATGTTGACATTCAAATTCGGAGTGGAACTTTTTTCTTGATGGACATCATGTATGGCAGCATAAGTTTTTGAAACTACATTTGTCAATCAATGTTATAGGACTTTTTTTATATTAACACTTTTGTTTATTATGTTCACCCGTAGACTCCTACTCATGAGAGTGAGTAGGGTTTGGGCTTCTTGCTTAGGGATATAGGGGCAAGATCATATGAAGCTCTAGGTTTAAAGAGGCTTGATTTTTGTCTTAATGGAAGACTCGATGTTTATGATTTGGCTTTGAGGACACCTGTAATCTAGTCTTGGTTGACCTTGGTGATTGCCATTGCATATTGTTAAGTGTGGAGAGAGCACATAGTGATAATGGGGCTGGACTAATTTGAGTTGAAAGACTTAGAGTTATGAACTAGGGCTTTGCCTTTAGAATTGGTAGGAGAGCAAATGTTTTTGTCTTTGTCTATGGTGGAGAGAACTGGATGACAATAGAGCGAACAAGAAACATAAAAGAAAATTGATGTGCTGACATTGAAAGCCTTAAAAAAATGATAGTAAAGATGTCACTACACATTAGAGAGCCATGAACAAAGAAACCACTAGAAGTTGTTGCATAGATCAGGAGTACTACTGGTTTCAAGGGGAGGGGGGAGATGATTTCCAAGAGACAAACTTGCAACCAAATGGGAACATAGGGATCGCCATGCACATTGGTCTATGTTGGGGAGAATGCAAAGAGGAATCTAGAGTGAGATGGAGGAGAGAAGAAAGGTGGTGGGTGGTGTAAGGGGGAAGGATAGAGTGCGAAGAGTGGTGGAAAATAAATGTCTATGGCTTGCTATTTGATGGGTATTGCCATGCCTACACCACCAGCCTTTAAATTTGATGGTTAGGAAAGAAGCATGAAGTAATAAATGCAACTACCATTGAAGAGACATGGGAGTGAATAAAGGACAACAAAAAAGGATGAATAATAAGTTCCCAACTAAAAGGCTTCTAGTATGGGGCAAGGCAGATAGAAACAATGTGGATGAAGAAAATTTGAAAAGGGAGAACATGATAATTAGGACAGCATTTTCAACATTAATGATAGATTGAAGGCTTGCTTTGAGCTCAACTAATTTATCGAATTGGCCAAAAACCTAGACAACTCTAGGCACAATTCATTTTCGACTCAGATTTGATTCATTTGTGGATTTCCAGCCTCATACCTGTGTGTTTCTAGCTCTAGCAAGGCGATTTCAGGGCGATTCTAGGGGGTGAACAACATTCAGTGCATTTAGACCAATTTTGTTTGACTTTTGACCATAAAAATGAGGCCTAAATGCTAAATTGGTGTTCATAAGTAATAGAAACACACACAACCATTTTTTTGTCCACTTGGGAGTGTTCTTCACCATTCTCAAATTTATTTGTGGCTGCTTGAACTTTTCTTTGTTGTGACCGTTGACTATACAACCTAGACATAAAAGAAAACTCCTACATATTTGGGCCATTGCTTGTGAACAAGACATAGCTACTTTAAAATAGTTAAAACACCTGAGCTTGCTTTTGGTATTCTTCCTCTACTTTGAGAAGAAAACGAGTACATCCATCATACATACTTCGTCTTGACTACACTTTTAAAGCACTTTGAGTCATCAAATGCATTCATTAATACAAGGTTATCTTACCATGCAGAATATTGTTGTTAAGGTTATAACACTATTTAATTTAGATATTTTCAAGGAAACTTGGGGATGCATCCTATACCATTTTTCAAGTGTCCTTTAAACGGGGATGTTTTGGGGATGTGGTGATGCCTTGGAAATGCTCTCCCTGCCATCCCCTAACTCCGATGTCTCTCAAGAAACATCTCAAGTATGACTTGAAAACAACAAGAAACTTTGAGGATGATTGTCTGGCCCCTTTAAAAGTTTTTTTTTTGCATTCTTCCAATAAAGCAATAAAATTTTAAAACTACTATAGGTAGAGTGTGCAACAATACCAAGATTTGTGAAAGCATTTGAAAGATCCGTTATGAGAAATCATGGGTTAGTATGGTGATAGGTGCATTGGAAATAATAACACAATGAAGCAAAGCATAAATCTATGCTATATATATGATATGTAGTAGGGAGAACACTTTACATGTGGTTCATAGGAAATGTAGTGACAAAGACTATATTTGTGCTCTTGGGCATGGATCTTTGTAGCAAAGGAATACTAAACAAAGATTGTTTGGTGCAAAGATATGTTACAAAAGTTGCAAAGATGAAGCCCAAATTAATTCAGTTTATGGTTTAAATGACAAATGATGGGTTTACTTTTATTTTTGGAGGAGTATTGGAATAACTCAAGAAGCACAATACATAGGATGATTTAATAATGGTTTAGTGCATCACTCTTCATGAATTACATAGAACATTCTTGTACTAGACAATTTGGGGTCATTGATGGTCATGGAGAATGGTGCAAGAGAATAACAATAATATTAAAGTGTAGGAATCTGCCCCTTGACCCCAAACCTCCACCCACCATTGTTAATGTTCAATGCAATCATTGCCATGTTTTTAATGTTTATTAGTTTAAACTTTACTTAGTATGCCAAATTTTCATTTGCAATTTGTATGCTTATTTCTGATTTGCCCCCATACTTTCGAGGAGTCTCCCACCATCCCAGGGAATTCTAGGTGTTGCAAAAAATAAGTGATAAAATTGTGAAAATGACATTCACTATGAAGGTTTGTGGGGTTTTGAAGGCCTTAATTTGTGCTTGGTGGCAAGGGCTCCACTCCTTGACCCTGCCCTATATCATGATAGGGAACATGTCAGGGGCACTACTCCCAGATCCTGTGAGGGGCATTCTCCCTCAATCTCTTGACCCTATTGAGGGCTTTGCCCCTTGACCCCAAACCTCCACTCACCATTGCTAATGTTCAATGCAATCATTTCCATGTTTTTAATGTTTATTAGTTTAAAATTTACTTCGTATGCCAAAATTTCATTTGCAATTTTTATACTTATTTCTGATTTACCCCCAAACCTCTATCCACCATTGTTAATGTTCAGTGCAATCATTGCCATGTTTTTAATGTTTATTAGTTTAAACTTTACTTAGTATGCCAAAGTTTCATTTGCAATTCTTATACTTATTCCTTACACACATTTTCATAACTAATTTTTCAAGTACTATATGTATTTGCACCACCCCCCCACCACCTCGCTGCCCCTGTGCCGCTGTCCCCCACTGTTCCCAAACTTATGCTCTGGGTCCTCCCATCCCTGAAACCCATCACCCCATCCCCTTGCTTCCCCGTTAGGAAACTTAATGGAACTATTCTTTTATTTTGGTTTCTGTGGAAAACACTTGGTATTTATGTCCAGGGGCTGTTAGTTGAAATCAAACCATAATTGTGCACCATGGTTTTGTACATATGCACAACAGGATAAAAGATGAAAATTTGGAAGTGACTAAATATAAACGCTTTATGGCACGCAAGTTTGGAGATATGTTGTTAGTAGGTTTTTATTGTATATAGGCCCACAAATCAATTAAGGACCAAGTATTATGTGGTTCAGCCAAACTAGAGGCAGTCCATATTGGCAGTGACTCAAATTCAGAGTCTGATTTTGATTTAGCAGCAGTAGATCTAATTGTCTACTTTTTCTAATTTTGTAGTTGTAGCTTTTAAGTCTTATCATTTTGTTGCATATGCATGTTGCTAATGGAAACTCAAATGATTAGACATTGAAATTTTGTTAATTTGTATCTTGCTTCAGTTGAATTCTCAACTCAACTCTAATGTTTCACAATGTGGTTATATAATCAACATGCTGTATGCTTTATCACATGAATATTTGAAATTTTCTATATTTTTAGATTTCCCTTATTTTTTAATTGTTGTCCCTGTTGCCCCCAAAAAAAGCCTCCTATGCCTTCCTGTCTCAGGAATGCATCCCCCTATTTCCTGCCATCATAGTCTTGGAATCTTGGTGGAACATGGATACTTTCCCTTGTAAAGCTTAGGTTGATATAAATGCATGAGACAAGAGAGGATAAATGGGATAGTTGGCTAGATGCTTCAACAACTACCGAGCGATTTAAACTTATAATCACACCAATGAGTATTGGCATTTCAGAAAGGATTATGGGCAGTTGGAAATGATTGTTTCATATGGTATAGGTCGTCCTTAAGAAAATTAGATGTTTTGTCATAGCTATGTGTATGACCATAATGTATATGTTTTCACTGGAAAGAAATAGACCCCTTCTAATTAAAAAGATCACTAATTCGGTTGAAGGATTAATGTTTAGTCTTAATAAGGAAAATTAAAGTTTTCTATGGTATTTGATATTGAAATAAATATAAAATATATTGAATATCTATCATGACATTTGAGTTGGGCAAATTGATGTAGATATAGTATACTGTGTTTGTAATATTTATGATAGTTTTGTAACCTATGCATGATATGTGGTATTTCGAACGAACTTCCTATTTCTAGGCTGCAAATATGTTTATATTTATAATTTTTATATGTTTTTATATGGATGTACCCAAAATGTGCCTAGCCCAATTTTTTTTGCCATACTAGTATATTGTTGTACCCAAGTACCCGTACCCATACCTGATTCGTATTCAGCAACTTAGTTAAATCAGAACAATCCAAGGCCTATAATGAAGCATATACATTCACACAGTTGAATGGTAGAGAATCCGAAATGACAAAGAGATAGGGTAGAGGTACACTTTGCTGAAATGTTGACTCCAAGCTAAAATTCTTTCATTTGTGTTGCTTGTGAAACCTGCATAAAATAACAGAATTGGAGTGGCCTTCATGTGTTGATCTCCACCTAGATGATAAAGAACTAGGATCTGAGGAGACTGCTAATGTGACAATTTGTATGACAGGAATAAGCATAGAGCTGTTGCAAGATGTGGCTTCTAGAAGGCATATAAGTGACTCCTATGCAAGAAGGTTGAAGGACCTTATATGTGTCATTAGAGAGACGTATCCTTAGGAAGGCCTGGAATGTAGTGTGAAGCAGTACACAGGAAGAAAAGTAGAGATAGATGACAAGTGAGTACGAATGCTTGAAATGAATGATATCCAAGTTTTTCTTAAGTATCATCGACAAGGGTAAAGGGGATGGGGTTGTTTATGGTTGAACTTGTTCCGATGGACATGTTTGATTGTTGTTGGCCTTGTAGGCATTGGCCTGGATAAGAGGGATGATGGTGGAAGGGCATCCAATTGTCAATGAGGGTTTTGGTGAATGTAAATGCAAAATGCAAGAATGAGGAAGGATAGAATGATTCCCAAGCAAGGACCTAATAGAAGGTTCTTGACTCCTTTTCACCTCTAACCCCTTTCCTTTCTTACCACACAAGGTAACAAGGACAGGAGATTGAGAGACCAAGGGGAATAAGTTAGTAAGTGCTCTCAATAAAGTATATTTTATATGTGATTAACTCCCACAATCTAATCCTCTAAGTCATGAAGATAAAAGGCATGCTTGACCAAAGTGTCAATATCTTAGTTGGCCTCCATTTAGAGTGTTGGAAGATACAATTTTCAAAGAAGTTGGCTAACCAAGAGATATGGAATATATTTTAGTTGTCTCCAATAACCCTCAAATTGCCTCCCTTCAAAAGCAAAAAGATCAAATTTTTTGAGTTAGATTCTGTATGCACTTGTCGATTTTGTATTGTTTGGCCAAAAGTAAAGTTTTACTAATCAGCAAAGCTTGTACAATATTATTAGCATAATTTTTGATGAAGAAGTCATAAAACATTGTTCTTGCAGTCTTCTCTTCTTCAACCTTTTTGGAAAATGGAGACTGCAACCAAGCATTAGACAAACATTTGTTTGAGATGAAGAATTGTGGCAAGAATGCTTTGAAAAATGAGGAAGTGGCTAGTAAATCATGTCACTTCTGGTTGCACAAGCTCCTTGCAATTTGTTTGCTTTCTCATCAAAGAAAGGACCTAAGTATGGTTATAGATAAATTTCTAAGTTGCCGGTTTTGGTACTGGTTTGGGTGTAATGTCCCCTGTCCCAATTTGCTCTAAAATCCGTTTGTTGATCACAAATTACTCAAACTAAGGTTCAGGAATTCCCTCTCGCAATGAGTAACTCCTTGATGCTGCAGACCTGGATAGAAACCTGCATGCACCACATGAGCACATTCCACAATATGGTATAACTATTTGTCAGCATGAGGCACTTATATCACATTTATAGATACTCAAAGAAGCAACATATTAAAACTAAGAGGAGGGACATGGAGGGTCCGCCTGAAGTCATATGCCAATCCTAAGAGGTTGTATACCACAACTCTCCCTTTTGGCGACTTGTACCTGCTTTCCCTGTGCATGCCTCAACCTCGGAAGACACATTCCAACTTGAGGGAATGGGCAGAGCTTATGAGCGGCTCTCGGCACCTACCACTCCTCAGGCCCATCCTCATCATAGGATTGGGCGGAGCTCTTGAGTGGAATCTTTAGGCCCTTCCCTGCTCCTCAGACCCTTTCCCCCAAGTTGGATTTCCAGACAGTTTAATACACTCAGAACTACTCTTAAAGATTAATCTGCATATATAGATAAATGTTTTATACATTTAATTCTGTCTAAATTTACAAGCTGGCCTCTAATAGTTCTCATAAAGCCAGATCTCTGTATATGTCTATGAAATAGTAGTTAGTGCTAGGATGCAAGTCAGGCCTATGAAGTAAACATTAATGATCAGAACCGGGACTGTATTAATGAAGCATATCAAAATCATATCAATGCATGTTAGCCAATACATATGAGAGCAAGTTGATGTTATGATGGACACTAATCAGTACATATACTATCCAGAACGATGCTGCAGAGGACAACAAATCAATGCATGTGAATCCAGATCGACGCTATGAGACAGTTAATCAATGCATCTAATTTCAGATCGACTGGTATGGAAATTAACAGAAATACACCTGATATGGGCAATGAATGGTGCTATTGTTTCCAGCGACTCTGCTGCTGATGGCGATCTTCTTTTTCTTCTTCCTATTGAATGCTGCCCCCTTTTGTCATAAAATGGATTCGCTCCTTATACATTGGCGGGTGGTCCAGCCTTTCTTATTAGACATGTCTTTCCTGCTGACATGTCCCTTTGTTTTGAGACATGTCCTTTGCCATTTCCTTAACTAATCTTACTTAGCTTTTAAAAGATGATTAAGGTGAATTAGCATTGTCTTGTATAAGTTCGATCTTTTAATAATTCTCATGCATTCTATTGCCTCCTATTGCTGGGTACTCTTTCTTAAATGTCGATCAGCCTGGACATGACATTGGGTTCGGGTTCGGGGGTTTGGTTCACGGGTTCGGCTAAATTTTTTTTGGGGAGATTTCGGTTCGTCTGTAGAAAAAACATGTAAAAATCATATATATATACAGCCTAGAAGCATGAATTAGGATTAGAATATCACATAGCATCATATAAACAATAAAACCACCATAAACTTGAAAGAGGCTTCAAGTTCAAAGAATTGTTAATATGACGACATCACCTGTGGGTTGTGTGGCAACTCTTTATGATGTTTAATAGAACTATCAGTGTTTGTAGAGGTTCCAAATTCCTTCTCCAAAACAATTTGGTCATAATCTTGACGCTCACATATTGTAAGTATCTTGTGACTTTAAACATTATAATAACATGTGGTGAGTTGGAGTCAGGTAAACACTAAATTTTGAACATTGCCATGTTTGACAATAGATAAGACTTCTAAAGATAGGAATGATTATTCAACCAAACTACGAACAACAAAATCAGGTATTTAAATGATCTGGTTTCAAATTACAGAACTGTGCATTGGTGTTTCTGGCAAGAGAGATTATTGAACTTTTGCGTACAATAATACAAAATTTGAATATCCAAACAATAATTAGAACCATTCAGATTTTGGATTGTGATTTTTGTAATTCTGCAAAATTGCATTCATTTTTGTGGCCAAGACTGCTCCTACTTGTGACAAATTTCTGCCCTAGACTTTGCTGTCGATTTTTGCAGTGTTGGCGAACCCACAGAGGAACCAAACCAAAACCCGAATCCGGCCCTGCAGGAGGCAAACCCGGTAACATAGATAAATATGATAACCTATTTAGTATCTTCAACCACATTTTTGACCCATCCAATCTTCCCATTGTTCTCTAATAGAAAATCCAGGCAATGTGAAACACATGGAGTTCAAGAAAATAGTAGGATGCTTCTCCATAATAAATTTCTTTGTAGCTATATATGCTGCTGCATTGTCGTGATAAGTTGGACAACGTTAACCCCAACCTCCTGGACCATCCCATCCAATAGATGCACGAAGTCTCTGCATTTTTACTTCATGCGAGGCCTCTACAGGCTTCAAGAACACCACTATGTTGTTTGAAGCCACTAAAAGGTTAAGGAGAGTCCTATTTCGCCCATCTATCCATCCATCTGATAAGATGTTGCAACTCTTTTTCCACCACACTTTCTTTCTAAGTCACAGAGTTCGCCGCATTCAACCATGGAGTTCGAAATCCAGCGAACTTCAAAGAATTACTGGAAATTCGTTGTAATTCGCTTCATATTCGTACGGAGAAAATGGCAATACCCTTTTTAACAAAATACATTTCAGAAAAAAACGTTTTTTGTTTTTGGCTTTTTTAGGGTTTGTGAGGATTTCTCCACCATTTTTAGGGTCCGACCCTGCCGGCTCCAGGCGGACGAGGAGATCGAGAATCATTATTCAGATATACAAGCGATCGTTTTCTTTCTCCCTCCACCTCTCCGTCATTAGATTCTTTGCACGCAAACCATGGTATGCTTCTTCCCGTCGCTGTTACGAACAGGCACCGTCGGACCAATTCACCAGAATCGTTATTATTTTCTCTCGTATCTGCAACGCCAAAGTTCTTTTGAATTGCTCAACAGGTATAGGGGAGAGGGCCCAATAGTCGTGCGGGGTCTAATAGTCGTGCACCCAATCGTGAATATAATACTCAATAGTCGTTTATATAATGTCCAATAGTTGTGATTTGACTACAAATAATTAAACAAAATGTATGCTTTTGATCTAAAAAGCAACCAATCATGTGATACCACATCAGCGCTCAACTACTCATGATGTAATGCACGAGAATTGGTCTCACTATTTTTTGGGGCCTTTTTGGACACCTTGACAAAAACACATGCTGATGTGGCATCATATTTGATGATGTGGCCCTGAAACCTTAGTTATAAGCAGAGAACTTGCCAAGTAAGCTGCTGTAAAAAATTGGGAGTGATTTGAAATTTCGACGTAGGATAATTAGAAGCGCGAAGTTAGGGTGCACGACTACTGGGTCCTCTCCCCTAGAAGCAGATAGAGGCGGATATTAAATTTCCCACGTAACGTGGCAATTTCTTCGTCATTTGGATCTATCCTTCACTTGGTCCTAGTATTAAATTTTAATATTTTAATATTTAATACAATTATATTTAATGTTCAATATTTCTAATTATTAATATAATATTATATGTTAAGTTCAATCTTTTGAATCCTTTTAATTTATTAACATAATATTATATATGTTTAAAAATTAATATTATTTAATTTATAATTATGAATTTAATTTGTATGTTGGTTTTGCTTATTGTATACATAATAAATGTTATGTATGTGATATCTTAAATTAATTATTAATTATACACTATAAATATGTATATATTTATAATTTTATATGTTTTTATATGGATTCGATAATTGTAATAAATGAACATTTAGAATATTAAACGTAAGGGGATAAGGTTTTTAGTTTTAGGAATTAGAATAAAGAATATATGTTTATGTTGTGTAAGATATAATTATTTAGGTAAAAAAAATTGGAGTCTACAAAATGATTTAGTATTTGTATAGTTTCTGAAAATATATATAAGTTAAACTATTTTGATAATTTTATCGATATATTATTTATATTTTTAAAAATTAAATTATATAAGGCGAATTTAATCTGAATTTTTTACTTTTCATATTTTTTTCTTGTTGAACTTCGTCCGAATTTCAATATTGCCCAACTCGAATTTGAATTCGAACCTTGTGATTTAGCTTTCTTTTGATCATCAACCACAAGTTGTGTATTTTTTATGGCTCCTCTAGCAATGGTCCACTCAATTCTCTAGCTGTTGGAGTCTTAAACCCTTTATCAACAATTGTTAATGTATTCACAAACCCTTCCCAATATGGGCTGTTTGCCACATTGAAGGGTAAATTATTATAGTACCAAAAGTTTGCTACTGTCATCTTAGCCTCATCGTGTTTTTCCTTATTCCAAGTGGTACCTTCAAGTGAGGGTTGTGCTCTTGGAACATTGTGTGGGATAAAGAAATTTGGTGATGATGAAGAAGGAATATGGCTAGAAATAGAACCCTTAGGAGTCTCACCAATAGAGGAATGTGGATTATGAATGCTTGGAGTTGGGGTAACAAAAGAATCCGTAGACACATTCTAATTCATCACTGATGCAATTGCTTCCTTTGTTTTTCTTTTTCCCACTTCTTTCATTTCAAACTTAGCAAGTAGGGCATTCATCTCTCTTGTAACCAGTTCAGACAGCTTAGGGCATTCATTGACATTTTGTTTAGCTTTTTTAGCAAGGTATTTTAATCTATTAATTCCTCGTCATAGGCTGCATGCATTCATTACAATTGACTTTGCCCTTGATAGCTCCAGTGTCCCATACTTCTGTAGGATCTTTTCTACCACTCATTTGTATTGAACTTGACATTGTTGTTTTAACATGGAAAAAAACAGAAAATCAGCAGCAAGCAAAATGATAAGCCTCTATTTAAAAAAAATAAGAATGCAAATAGAAACTAAAAATGTCAGAAAATAAGAGATGAGGGGAAACAATTTTATTTTTTTATAGCATTTCCTCTAGTTTTTCAAGTTTTTTTTCTTTTTAAATTTTTAAATTTAAAGAAGAAAAGAAAAAGAAAATAATAGTTCATACTTGTTTGATGATTTGATGAACTTTGAATCCTTAAAAATTTTCTTCTCAAATCATCGTTCTGCTATGTCAATGCTTCACTAGGTGAAGTGGGCCAATAAGAGCAAAAAATGACCAAAAAAAGTTGAATTTTCACTCACAAATGTACAGCTGTTATATTAAGGCACCACAAGAGTCCAAGCTCAGGACTCAAGAGTCCGAGCCTAAGGCTCGGCAAGTCTTGGAGCAGGTCTCGGCCGAATACTATCCAGGACTTAATCAGACTGAGTGAGTGAGTTTGATCGACTCAACGTGGCCAGCTGAAGGACTTGCGAGTTTTGGCAAGTCTTGCAGAGTACTGGTAGAGTCCTCAAACTATGATTGTCAGTACTAGAAATTGCAGCAACAACTGAAAATTCTCTTTGTGTAATGTCTCTTTTCTGCAACCTCTTACTTGCCTGCGACAGTTTACCTTTGTTCTTGACAATGATTGTTGGAACATACTCTTTAATTCATTTAGGGCTCTTTGCACTTGATAATTCACAATCGTTGTGTGCAGAAAGGAGCTGCAAGTACTTCTTTTATTGTTTTCTGTAACACAGTTATTACTCAGCTACTCCTGTATGCAAAACTGACATGCATACACGGAAGAGTTTATTCACTGCACCAATGTTTGATCTCTAATGCTAGATTAGCACCAATATTCAATATCTAATGCTTGATGTAGCCCCGATGTTCGATCTGTAATGGAATATTTTTTTAGAGTTTCTACTATAAGCTTTGTTGATTTTGCTTTGTTTAGCCAAAGGTTTACTTTCACTAATCAATAAGACTTCTGCGATATTGTCAGTACTAGAGCCTAAATTCCAGCAAAAACTGAAGATTCTCTTTGAGTAATGCTGCTTTCTGCAACCTCTTCCTTGCCTGCGACAATTTGTTTTTGTTCATGACAATGATTGTTGAAACATACTCGTTAATTTATTTAGGGCTCTGTTCACTTGATAATTCACAGTTTTTGTGTGCAAAAGTGAGCTGCAATCACTTGTTTTATTGTTTTTTGGGATGCAGTTCTTTAACTACTCCTTTATGCAAACCTGACATGCATGCATGGAAGACATTACTCACTGCAATGATGTTCGATCTCTAGTGGTAGATGTAGCAAATCATTTCCACATCTCTCCTTATCTATCCCACTTATGCATCACATGTTTTCATCTTTCCACCAGAGAGATATTTATGCAAGTGTCCATGAATCTCCTAGCAGTGATGTGTTATGTACCAGACCACTTATAGTCAACATGGATATGTATTTGCTCAGTGCCCCTTATCCAGGTTGACGCCTATGGTTCCTAGAGAGGTGAGCACTGACATTGCTCGGACTTCCTCTAAAAGCATCATCGGTATTAATTTTGAACTATTGTTCGCTATGTGGCTTCGAGGAGATTTTAGCACTCCTTCACTGGGGTGTATATATATCTTGCTTCTTCTTCCTTCACTCTTTTCTAATTAAATGAACATTATTAATGATTGTAATACCCTTCCCATACTTCAGTGTGGTTTTGAGACTGGTTGCTCTGCATGTTGTGAAACAAATTTTTTACTGCCTTTATATTGAGAAGGCACTCGTTCATAACCATAACGTTTGGCAAATTTGAGTTGTGCATTGTTATTTGAATTGTTAGCTTGACATTATATCATGCATTTTGTTATTTTAGAATCATATTCTGACTTGCCTAACAAGTAAAGTACCATTCTTGATTTGTATTGTCAATACTCAATTCATTATAAGCTAATATCTAAGCATTGATGATAATGTTAGGCCTCGTGTTATATGATGACTGAAATTGGGAACGCACCCATGTAGACGACATAAATCAAGAATTAGTCACTGAAGTTGGAGATGCCAGTGTTGAAGATGTAAAGTCAGCAGCCCGGCAACAGTTACAGGCATGATGGAATATCCTGTACTTGTAATTAAGCATTTGCACATCTTTTAAAATAAATAAGTATTCTTATGTTTTAAAAAAAAAATCTTATAAATGTGTTTATACAGGGCTTTGTCGATTCGGGTCAAACAAAAGGCATCATTGATAACTCTTAGACTATTCAACTGAACAAAAATTCTTATGAAACATCCTACAACAAACCTTTATATCACATATATGCATTAATGTAAGTTATGCCAGACACTGTTACTTAAGCTCAATTGAACCTGCACTTTATCAATTGAAGTAACCTATGGATGCTCTCAAGGCTTCTTATGCTTCTTCATCTGATGACGAAGACAATACTGAAACAATTCTTAATAAGAAGCCAAGGCTTGGAGGAGAAGATGACTCAAAGGATACACTTCCGTTGCTCCCATCGCCAGCTGCTCTTCTGGATTTCTCGTCTAATTTGTCTCTGACGAATGCGCATTTTGGGAATCGAATAAGGAGCTTTCCACATGTAGAAGGAAATTATGCAGTTCATGTCTATATCCCGATTAACATATCATCAATTGGCAAGGAGGAGGTAACCCCCTTTGTGAAGAAAGCTGGATTGCTTGTACCAGAACTACATGCCATAGACACTGATCTGCCTCTGTGCTCAGGACATATGAAAAACAAAGATGGTGCCCACGTTGATGTCCCAAATCTAGCCGAAGAGTATCATATTAGCCTATCAAGGACAGTTGCAATCAGAGTTCACCAGATAGATTCCATTGTAGGAATGCTTCGTAACAAATTGCATAGTCAGAAGCAATATTGGATAGAATTTGGAAAGTGGGAGGTATTTATTAACGATGATCAAACTAGATCTTTTCTTGCATTGGAAGTTACAACTAGAGGCTTATCTGAGATATCTAAACAGATATGCATTGTTGATGAAGTTTTTAGACTCCACAATCTTCCAGAATTCTATAAGAATCCTCGACCACATATATCAGTAGCTTGGGGCTTGGGAGATATCACCTCAACATTGAAAAAGGCTGCTGAGGAGTTGAACAACTTGAAAGGAAATAGAGGTTCCACAAGAAAAAGCATATGGACTTACCCATTCAGCAGAATTGAATGTACAATTGGCCAGAAAATATATTCCATTTGCAAACTGACAAAATAATATAGTCTAAACTTTACTAACATTAGATTGTCTGTGCAGAAGTATATAATTCATGTGAGTAGTTGGCGCTTGCATTAGTGCAAAAAGAATTATACTTGCTTTCAAACGTTTATTTTTATCAATCTAAGGCTATGCTCCTTCTATGGAGGGCCTATCTAAATTATTTTAGTTGTTAAGAATTTTTAAGTGTTTTTAATTTTTTATAACTAGTCGGTTTCATGGATTTTATAGCAGTAGGCAATGTTAATAAGTCTAGCTTAAAATTTTAAGAAGCTTCCAGTTGTAGACAATGTCAATAACTGTATGGTCCCATGGAGGGCTTGGGTTTCTATTTTCATGGATCAAGCGGTCACATGAAGCAAAAAAATTATGCTACAGGATTAATTGGAATCTTTTCGTGAAAAATAGCAGCCCCTATCTTTTAGGACTGTAAATTTCAGTGGGTGAAATTGAGGTGGGGCTAGAAATTGCCCCTACAGCTTGGGAATTTTTTCTGCCACTTGTCTATCACTTAAAATTTTAAATTCTTAAAAAAAAGTAAAAATGAGAGTTTTTATTTATTTATTAATTTTTATCAAAGTACTCCAGTTCGTTCCTTAAATTTTTGAGCTCAAACTCTTAAGTTGAATTGCAAAATTGAATTCATGGGATTACCAGCTTTAATATATTCCCAAAAAATCTCACTAACACCCACTAAAATTGAATTTTTTTAGGAAGCCCCCATTCATGGGACCTTACCCTAAGTTTAGCTTAGATTTTTTAGGAAGCTGATGGTTTGATGGAGTTTTAAACAACAACTAGCCTATACTTAAAAAGTTGTAGATACCTTTTAATGATGTCATTGGCAAACAAAATCTTTAAATTGGTAGAGAAATTTCCAGCCCCACCTTCAAGATAGCTGCTAGAAATTTGAGGACTAAAATTTATTAAGGCTTGCATTTTCTGGAACAAGATTTCATTTGTGGTTCTTGACCTAATCTTATTAAGTTTGAATTTCACATGAACCATCAAATGATTTTGTATTTTTTTAAATAATGTGAGTTTCAAAAGCATTTACATGTATTCATAAACTATTAAACGATTTTATATTTTAAATAATATTTCAATTAGTTGCATTTTATGATATACCTCAAAAAATGATAATTCAATAATAATTTTCAATATAAAAGTTGGTTTAATTGTATTAAATTATTGTATGTATGCATCATTTTTATGATTAATGATTATGAAAATATTTCAAACCTCTTATTTAAAAAAAGAAATGGAAGGTAAGATCTTAATCCACATGACACCATTTGATTGACAAATTACAAGATATGACTTATCTATAATGTATTAATTCAACTTATTATTTAATGTTATATACACTATATAACCCCCATATTCATCATAACATCACACATATTTATGTAACACTTCATTTAATAAACATACAACCAAAGCATATTAAAAATAAAAGAGGGACTCAAGTTTTCACACAATTGGTGTTCTAATGGGTTATCCATCTATACTTTAGTAGTTTGTTTGGTTTTAGCCTTTGGCAGGTGTCAACCCTTGATGGTGCTATATGTCCACACAACCATAATGGTCCTTGGTATCATAACGATTGGGTTAAAAATATGATGTTAAGAAAAACATTCATATGAATATATTGTGAAGGAGAAAAAATAAAATATCTTGTTTTTCAAATCAATAATCAAATGTCTTATAAAATTAGGTATACAATTTTCTAGGTCATATTCTGTTAAATTTAAGTGATTAGATTGCAGCTTTAGTCGCACCTTCCAGCCACGAATATTCAAGATCAATTAAATGATAGACTATGTCTATTTAATTGATGAAGACGAATTTATGATGAGCCACGTCTCTTGGAAAAATATTAATTATATTTGTTATGAGATAAAAGACGTTTTTATGAAGTGGTGCGAATTCCTAGTAAAGCCGACTTCGTTTGTTAGGAAGTTTATTATTGAGGCCGACTTATCTATCTTGAAGAGTCACGTCTTCTTCTTGGATCTGTATTTATATTCATTCGATCCTTCACTCTTATCATTCAGTTTTCATATATTCATTGTTTTATATTTGTTCAAATATGATTTGTAGAGGAAGCAGTTCAAGTAAAGTCTGTATCTATTCTGTTCAAAGCGAATCTCATTGAAGTGCAATTGAGTTAGTTGAGAGATCAGATAGAGATCTGAGCAGAAGGTAGAACTTTTACAATTTGTAAATCTGGGCATATAATTGGCCTCTAATTGTAAAAGAGTTTACTCATTTGAGATTCAATAATATAAGAGATATTATTGGCTGGGTTTTTCACCCTCAAGAGGAGGGTTTTCCCAGGGTATTTGCTATGTACTGTGTAAATTTGAATTAATTTTTTGTGCATGTTCATCTAATCACTTAAATTTAACATGGTATCAAAGCGGGTTTGAAGACGATCGTGATTAGATTCGTGTTTTCACAGCAATACTCTATTTTTGTTGTTTTTAGTTTCTTGTCTATCTATACATCAATCAAGATGGTGAACGGATTGAAGATCAAGGATAGATTCGATGGAGCTTCAAACTATACCTCATGGAGATTCCAAATCATGCTTACATTAGAGGAGAATGATTTGGTTGAATTTGCGGAGACCAAGGTTCCCGAACCTGAAGAGGAAGAAGAGAAGCTGCAATGGAGGAAGAAAGACATCAAAGCAAAGAAGTTGCTAGTTGACTCCATTAAAGACCACATCGTCCCTATTGTTTCTAAGTTGAAGACTGCGAGGGAGATGTTCAAAACTTTGGAAGAAATGTATGAAATCAACAACACCAGCCAGGCTCTTGCGCTGAAGCAACAACTTCATCATGTGAAGATGATGAAAGGGGAGACGGTGATCGCCTACTTCATGAGGATTGCAGAATTGAGAGATCAGCTCTCCACAATTGGCCATATGGTTGAAGATAAAGATTTGACAATGCTTGCTCTCAACGGCTTGCCATTGTCTTGGGAGTCCTATATTCAAGGAATTAGTGCAAGGTCTAAACTCCCAAAATTCGATCGTTTGAGGGCCGATTGCATCCAAGAGGAATCAAGATTGGTGGCTAGAGGTGTTGGCCAAAGTTCTTCTAATCAAGAAATTCATGTTCTTGCAGCCCAAGTTTCAAAGAAGAAAGGAAAAAGTGGAAAGAAGGGTCACTTCAAGAGGAATCGTGATAAAGGAAATGATGGTGCTCCCCCTTCCAAGAAGAAGCGAGACTTGTCTAAAATTCAATGCTTTATTAGGTGTGACAAGTTTGGTCACTTTGCCAAACATTGCCCTGACAGACCTAAGCATCAAGCCTCCATTGCAGATGTAGATAATGTTTCTCCACAAAAGGATGAATATCTGTTTTGCTTAGCCTTGTCAAGCAATGTTGCCACCGACACCAACACATGGTTGATTGAAAGTGGTGCTTCTCATCACATCACCGGGTTCAAGGAGCACTTGTCAAGCTTGGTGAAGAAACACTCTTCGGAACAAGTTATCATTGGAGATGATGCTAGTTACATCGTGAAAGGGATTGGGACCTCTACACTCCATTTGGATTCCAGCATCACACTTCAGTTGAGCAATGTTCTTTATGTTTTGGGGATCAAGCGCAACCTCATCTCTATTTCAGCCCTAGAAGATAAAGGATATCAAATTGCCTTCTCAAAAGGAAAAGTTCTTGTATGGATGGAGAACTCTAGCTTCAAGGATGCTCAAGTTATTGGAGCTAGACATGAAAGTCTTTACAGGGTTTGCACTCATCCTCTACAAGCTTTGGTTCATGATACTTCTTCTCTATGTGATCTTTGGCATCGAAGATTGGCGCATCTACACTTCCGTGCCCTGCCTATTATGGAGAAGATGGTGACAGGTCTACCTAAGTTCGACAGGGAGCGTGAAGGCACTTGCAAGGGGTGCGCTCTAGGTAAGAATGTAAAAGCCACCTTTCATAGTAGTGAAAATAGATCTAAGAGTATTTTAGATCTCATTCATTCAGATTTATGTGGTCCTCTGTCTGTTCCATCTTTGAGCAGATTTTTGTATTATGTACTGTTTATTGATGATCACTCTAGGAAGACTTGGATTTATTTCTTGAGGTCTAAAGAGTCTAAGGAAGTATTAGCTAGATTTAAGGAGTTCAAAGCCTTAGTAGAAAATCTTTCTGGTAAAAGAATTAAGGTCCTTAGATCTGACAATGGTGGAGAATACACCTCTAGTAGTTTTTGAGACTTTTGTATTGATGCAGGGATTAAGAGGGAGTTGTGTGTTCCCTATAATCCTCAGCAAAATGGTGTTGTAGAAAGAAAGAACAGGACAATCGTGGAAGCAGCAAAGGCCATGATTCATGATCAAGATTTGCAGACTTTCTTATGGGAAGAAGCCTCCAGGACAGCTGTATATGTGCAGAACATAAGTCCTCACAAGGTCTTGGAGAATATAACTCCAGAAGAAGCCTTCATAGGGAAGAAGCTTGAAGTCAATCACTTAAGAATCTTTGGATGTCCTGTTTATATCCATGTTCCGAAGGAGAAGAGAACTAAGTTGGAGCTTTCTGGCAAGAAGGGCATCTTTGTGGGCTACATTGAGACATCCAAAGCCTACAAAATTTACATTCCAAGACAAAAGTTGATCGAGATTAGTAGGGATGTTACTTTTGAGGAAGACATTGCATTTAGGAGATCCAAGGGCACTCACATGGAGTTCAATAACGAAGAGTCTCCTCAGGATATGGAAGTTGACCATACTCCTGAGATTCAGAGGGAGACTGTTGAACCCAAAGAAGATGCTGATCCTGTTGAAACCTTGGAGCCTATTGATGGGCCTATTGACATTTTCATTGGAAGAAAGAGACCTCTATGGGCTAGGCGTACTATGTAAGAGGCAGAAAGCTTTGCAGCTCCTAGAGGCACATTCAGAGAAAGTAAAAGGCCTCATAAGTTCTTCAATTATGTTGCCTTGATGAGTTAGCTTATTGATTTAGATCCTTCATGTGTTGAAGAAGCATCCAGTCATCAGGTTTGGAGAGATGCAATGGCAGAGGAGTATCAATCAATTCTGAAGAATGATGTTTGGGACATTGTTCCTAGACCTAAGAGCAAATCAGTGGTATCTTCGAAATGGCTCTTCAAAATCAAACATGCTGCAGATGGGAGCATTGAGAAGTATAAGGCAAGATTTGTGGCTCGAGGGTTTTCTCAGAAAGAAGGAGTTGATTATGAAGAAACATTTGCTCCTATTGCTCGTTACATTTCTGTTAGAACTATCATTGCCATTGCTGCATCGAGAGGATGGAAGATTCATCAGATGGATGTGAAGATAACTTTTCTAAATGGCGTAATTGAGGAAGAAGTTTACATCGAGCAACCTGATGGTTTTGAAGTTCATGGGAAGGAGTCACATGTGTGTAAGCTGAAGGCCTTGTATGGTCTTAAGCAGGCTCCTCGTGCTTGGTACGAAAGAATTGATCAGTACCTATCTAGTTTGGGCTTCTTGAAGAATGATGCTGATTCAAATCTCTACTTCAAGGTAATCAATGGTGATACATTAATATTGGTTTTATATGTTGATGATTTGATCCTTACTGGAGAAGATCATCTGATTCTCAAGTGCAAGAAGGAGTTGACTTCAGAATTTGAGATGAAGGACCTTGGGCTCATGCATTACTTCCTTGGATTAGAAGTCTAGCAGAAACTAGATGAGACGATTCTAAGTCAAGGGAAGTACACCATTGATATACTTAAGAGATTTGGCATGATGGATTGCAAATCCATGTCCACACCAATGGAGACCAACCTACATAAGTTGAAGGAGGCTGCAACTAATTCAGACTTGGTGGATCCTACATTGTACAGACTGGTGATTCGGTCTCTGATGTATCTGGTTAACACTAGACCTGATATTTGCTATGCAGTGAGTGCACTTAGCCAGTTTATGTGTGATCCGAGACAGATACATCTTGTTGCAGCTAAACATATCCTTAGGTACTTGCGCGACACAGTTAGATATGGGTCGAGGTATTCTTCAGATGCAGACTTGGAGTTACATGGTTTTACAGATTCTGATTGGGCAGGGTGTGTCACAGATAGGAAGAGCACCTCTGATTAATGCTTTAGCTTGGGTTCTGCTATGATTTCTTGGTGCAACAGGAAGCAGTCATCTGTAGGATTAAGTACAGCAGAGGCAGAATATATTGCAGCTTGTATGGCAACTCGAGAAGTAGTGTGGCTTCGTAAGCTCCTTGCAGGATTGTTTGGACAATCAATGGAGCCTACCATCATCCATTGTGATAATCAGAGTTGCGTGAAGCTTTCTGTCAATCCTGTGTTTCATGACAGAATGAAGCATGTTGAGATCAAGTACCACTACATCAGAGGTATGGTACTGTAGAAGGCTGTACAGTTGAGGTACATCAGCACTGATGAGCAGAACAGATATTCTCACCAAGCCTCTCTCCAGGATAAAGTTTGTATACTTTTGAGATAAGCTTGGTATGGTGGAGAATCTAGCCTTGACTGAGAAAGAGTCTAGTATCAGTGAGCCATTCTATGAGTCCTTCTCTGTGAGAGAAGTTCAAGGTGAAATTAGCCTTGATTTTTGTATTTATCTTTTACCATAGTATGGTTGTAGCCATTATGGTAGATATCGTGTTGAGGCGATATCCATCACGTTGAGGTGATATTTATCTTTTACCATAGTATGGTTGTAGCCATTATGGTAGATATCGTGTTGAGGCGATATCCAATATCACGTTGAGGTGATATTCCTTTGTTCACCATAGCATGGTTGTAGCCATTATGGTTGATATTGTATTGAGGCGATATCTGACATCACTATGAGGTGATATGTCTTGAGCAGCTAGAAGTATACTCCTTAGCTAAGAGGGAGTGTTGATGTTCGATGCAGCTTTAGTCGCACCTTCCAACCACGAATATTCAAGATCAATTAAATGATAGACATGTCTATTTAATTGATGAAGACGAATTTATGATGAGCCACGTCTCTTGGAAAAATATTAATTATATTTGTTATGAGATAAAAGACGTTTTTATGAAGTGGTGCGAATTCCTAGTAAAGCTGACTTCATTTGTTAGGAAGTTGTTTATTATTGAGGCCGACTTATCTATCTTGAAGAGTCACGTCTTCTTGGATCTGTATTTATATTCATTCGATCCTTCACTCTTATCATTCAGTTTTCATATATTCATTGTTTTTATATTTGTTCAAATATGATTTGTAGAAGAAGCAGTTCAAGTAAAGTCTGTATCTATTCTGTTCAAAGCGAATCTCATTGAAGTGCAATTGAGTTAGTTGAGAGATCATATAGAGATTCGAGCAGAAGGCAGAAGTTTTACAGTTTGTAAATCTGGGCATATAATTGGCCTCTAATTGTAAAAGAGTTTACTCATTTGAGATTCAATAATATAAGAGATATTATTGGCTGGGTTTTTCACCCTCAAGAGGAGGGTTTTCCCAGGGTATTTGCTGTGTACTGTGTAAATTTGAATTAATTTTCTGTGCATGTTAATCTAATCACTTAAATTTAACATATTCAACCTATCAAATTTTTACATTGCTAAAAAGAGCATGACTAAAGTAGAGGAGAGCGAAAAATATTATTTTAACTCTATCGTGTGGACTTACATATTTTTATTTTGATTCATTGTGTAAGTTGAAAGTGATCTCTAGTCTTGAGAAAATATTAGGAACTTGTCTTCCCTATCATGATATTTGGTTTCATGTGGCTCTAGTTATATACTATTTGCCTACTTTTTTAAAATAACCACCTTGGTTACTATTATTATTATTATTTTTTTTTATCATTACACCTCAAATAATATCATAATTGATCAAGCAACATCTATCCATATTAGAAGTGCCACCTTTATAACGTATAATCCATAGCCATGACATTAACTCTATGTTGAAATCTTGCATACTCACTAAATATATACTAAGCTCCTAATGTCAGGGTCATCCCTATAGTCACCATGTTTACTTCTCCCCGATCGGTGAGTACAAAAATGATGAGATAGACCTTGGGAGAAGTGCACATGGTATCAGACAAAGAACTCGTGATAACTATGGACCATGCCCTTAGGGAGGCAAAGAAGTGGTCTACTCTAATACAAAAAATGTAGGGACACTAACAACTAGGGAATATTCCAATGGTTCAACTAGTTGCTGAGGAGGGGCTTGAGATAGAAGTGTGTCTAGGTGTTGTTGGAGAGCTAGAGGTCACAATAGGTCAACTCACTCAAGAAGTGGGGAGGTCAAAAGAAGAAACCATAATGGTAGAGAATGTGGTACCTCAGGACAAGCAGATTGGTGCCATGTCTTAGGCGCTCATTTCCTTAGTAGAAGAAGACGTGCATGAAGAAGCACTCAATACAGGTATAGTTGAGGACTAGCCTCAACAAATGGAAGTTGAAGGAGAGATTGTAATAGAGCAGCCTCATGGTCAAGGAGAAGGTCCAAACAAGCAAAGATGCTAAGTCGACCCAAACCCCAAATGAAGAACAACTGGGTAAGGAAAATCCTAATGGCTTGAAGCAACATGGATCATTGGTTCAGGGAAGTCATGTCGAGAAATAAAAGTAGGGGGTTGATGAGACGAGACTCAAAAAAGAAGAACAAAGAAAGGAGAACCAAATGAAACAAGAATCCTTGCCACCAGGAGGTGATGTAACAAAATATTTTGAGATTGAGAAGGATGAAAGTCATGTGCTACAAGAAAATGTTTCTAGGCAACAAGACTAGTAGGAACAAATGCTGGAAGAGGCAAGACCAAGTGAAGACATACCTGATTGGTTGGCTCAATAGTTAGCTCCACCATTGTAGGTATAATTGGTGCCTTTGGACTTTAAGAGTATAATGTAGGAGGTAGAAACCCCGAAGCTTAAGATTAGAGCAAGGGTTAGAAATGCAGTTAGGTTAGATTCAGACGGAGGAAGGATTCTCCAAATAGCCACACCCGTTGGAGGGAAAGATAAGCATGAGGTAATGACTAGGGATTGCCAAATTTACACAATCAACCAGGGACCCTCTTCACAGGAGCAAGAGTTAGAAGCAATGAGAATGAATTTAGAGGCAACTGCTATCTACATGAGAAAGGATAAACCAAAGGAAAGAGAATTGAAGGAACACGTCACTCAATTACAAAATTTCATCAAGGCAATAGCTCAACCAATTCAATCATTGGCGGAGCTTCCACCAAATCCGGTGCTAATGTCTAAGGAATAAGTGGACGTTATTGAGGGATTGAAGCATAAGATAAATGTGTTTGATGACTGGATGTGAAATTTGTTGCAGTAGGGCGAGGAAAATATAAGAGAAGCTATTGGAAAGTGAAAGTCCAAGCATTTTGTTGGCTCAAAAAGTCTAATTTTTTTTTAGCCAAATGCAATGACTACATAGAGTGTAATGACATTGAGATGCTATAATTAGATGCAATCAACAAGGTGGAAACCCAGGAATTGATGGAAGAAAAGGTGGTTATATAATAGGATGTTTCGATGCTGAAGGAATGGAGATTGCAATTGAACTAGGAATGTGATATGTTAGTGCAATGCATAACAGGATTGGAGATGACTATGAAGAGCGAGAAAATGGTGGTGTAACAACAGCCCCAACGAGAGGAAGAAATATAATAACTTTTTTTTCCATCATTGCAAGAAGGATCACATAGAAGGTTAGATTCATATAACAATGATCAAGAGATCAACTATAACATTATCATCATCTCAATTACATAAACCATTATTACAAACTTGTTGCATTAATCAATAATGGACTGATAACAGAGCTATGCATACCTTCCTGATGGTGAATCAAGATATCTCCATGTCCCTACTTGTTCTGGTCATGGTGGGGTGCAAACTGATCCCAACCAAAGTGGATTCAAACCCTATCCATCCTTACAAGCAAATTATGTGGCCTATGATGAGAGAGTTGTCATTCTAACCCGTAAGCTATATGCAAAAATGTATTCCTAGTGACCCTCTTCCCAAGGTGCACCTAGCTATGGTAAGCTTATAATTCCTTTCTCAATAGCTATAAAGATCTGCATGGAGTTGGTTTTATCTACTTGAGCTTGTTGGGAATCCACCTTCCTATTGTCCATCTATCAGCTAAGCAACCAAGTGTAACCATTGATGGTGTGGAATGCTCCTAAACTAATGACCATCTTGATCCTAGTACTGCTTCTAGACTCTTATCCATCTCAAGCATAGTGCTTCCCCTAAACTATTGTCCATCTCAAGCTAGTACCACCCCTAGACCACCGTCCATCTCGAGCTTGGTACCACCCCTAGACTTTTGTCCATCTCAAGCATAGGATTGCCCCTAGTCTATTGTCCATCTCGGGCATAGTACTACTCCTAGACTACCGTCCATCTCGAGCAAAGTACTATTCCTTAGCTCAGGCTTAACACGCGACTGAAGGTAGGTTCCAAACTTAAGTTTAATAGTCTCCCATCATAGCTACAACCAAGTATGGCATGGCTAGATATTTCATGACAAGCATCTCTTACTCATAGACACCTTATGGTAGAGAGAAGGTAACTCTTCATCTCTTGATAGTTCGAGGTGGTTACCTATTCTATTCAATCCTTTAGGAATACTTTCAAGACACAGACTTGTAGGGATTGTGATTTCATATTACAATAGTTCAAGTACTCCTTTAAAAGAGAATGACTACCCTATTTGCTATTCCTATTAGAATTAAATCTTGAAATATGGTTATCCTAGTAACTATCAGAGCAGAGAGGTATTGTGATGATATTTAACTTGGGGTAGTGATAGAAAAATTCACTTTCACTCAAGTGTTGCCTACAGTCTGCCAAATTTCCTTCTCAATTAAGTATGATGCTAAGAAATATATGTTTCTTGAATAGTTTGACTTTTGCTACAATGCTAGTCAAGGTAGATGCTTCTGCATTTTGGCATCTTTGGGTGCCTTGGGTTTTCGAATAAACTCTTGATGGATAGGGGTCGTTGTTGTCATAATTACCTAATCATTTATTCTTTAATTATCAACCTGGGAGTGTCTAAAGCTACTTGCAGCAAGAGTTGGATAGGTTTTGGGGGGTTTGTTGTTTGGTCCACTTTGTCAAGAGTGGTTCAGAGTTGTTCCTTCTTTATTAGAAGTGACTACGCTATTCTTCTCACCTCCTTACTCAAACTTATTCTAAAAGCTTCCAAATGAAAAAAAATCATTCTAGGATGGAAAATGTGCAGAGGTATTTGTATTCCAAGCTGAATCAGATCATGAGGAATGGATGATTAAACTTAATCTATCTTGCTTTTACGAAAAACAAGAATCTAACCTTTGATCGAATTCAAAATCTAACTAATCAACAAAATTGAAATCTAGTTATCTGCTTGTTCCTAATTCAAAAGCAAACTACTCCACCCCTCATACATCCAATTTGGAAAGTAATAATTTATTCTCCGTACATATTCAATTAAGAACATAACTACTCATAAATGATAAATTAACTATTTTATCTTTGATTTAATTAACTAGAAAGTGAACTAAATTGAACATAAAGGATTCTAATTAATCAACACAATAATGGAACAAATATTACAACAATGCAGTCCCGAATTTAAGATTTACTTTGACATTATACTGATGAAAGAATTCCAACTTAAAACAAGAATGAAGATGAAATACTAACTAACAGATCACCTTCCTTTGAAAGAGCGGGCCCTGCTCTGCCTCTGGAGGGATCTAACAACGTAAATGGATCAACTTCTTTTTATTTCCATCGAATTTTCCCAAATAGGGGCAAAGTACAAAATGTTTAGCTAAGAATTGAGAAACGTAATCTACTTGAAGTTAGAAAATAATACATAAACCTTCTTACTATCCTAAGACTAGATATATATATCCTCTCTTATTTCAAAATCGGGAAATCTAGCTAACTCTAGACTATTAAAGAAATTTTGGAGTGCGTGGAGTACAATCATGAAAATATTATGATTATCTTCAGTTGATGTCAAAAATAATTGCAAAGTTGGAATGCATGTTTGGATGGAACTATTGTTTAGCTAACAAGTCACTTGGTTGAAGCTATTGAGTCATGATAGATTAGCTGCCAATTTCATTTGAATTGAAAAATGGTTAGCACTTCATCTAATCAATAAATGCTCTTCCAATCATGAGTTAAATATACACAATAATGAAACAATCACAACATTAAATTCCATTCAATCACTCATTCAAAGAAAATAAGCATTCATATAAAAGCATTTAAATTCTAAGTTTCATGCATAATTAAGTTCATAAGTTAAGTATATAAAAGATAACATCATCAGTTTTTAAGCCAAAATGTAAAGTATTATAAGATAAATGAGGTCTATGCAAGCCCTCATCACCTCTACAAAGAATTAATACCTTGTAACAAACACTCTAGGGCAGAGGATTATACAATTGGTAGGTTTTAGATAGAGCTATAATCTAACATATTTACATTTTGTTTATCATATTTTAACCAACACTACTCCCCTAATAAAATTAGTACTCTGGAGTTAAAAGATATATTATTCAAAGTAAATTATTGTGTTATTCCACAAAGCTATTTACTAAATATTGCTTCAAGGAAGTTTAACAAATTCCTACAAATCTAATTAGTTCCAACAACTGATTCTTTACTTGTCCATTATTAAGTCTTACTCACAAAGGACAGATTTGAAACTATTACCCACTAACAACTCACTATCCCATATGGTTAATTAATGTGCAACTGTAACCAACATATAAAGCTAATAGAAATAGTAAATCTAGTTATACCAAAAGGATAGTAGATACATTATTTTATTTATCATAGGAGCAGGTTAACTATATAAATATTCCCACTTAGCTATATGTTTCCTTAAATTTCTGCTCCCACCTCAATGGGGTAACACATAAATTGTGTAAGGTAGTTGTGAAGGTGAAACTAAATCTGTCACACTTTCTCTGTGGCTTAATGCTATCTTAAATGGATGCATAGAATCCCTTCTCTCCCCTTATGCCTCTAACTACAAGATTATCAACTTATCATCCGTTGAGACTCATTCATGCAAATGAAATGAACTAGAACTAACTGTTACAACTCAATGAGAAAATACTTGCAAACAATTCTAAATTATTGAGCCTCTCCAATATTTATGCAGTCAAGCAACTATATGATCTAATGGTTCTAAAATCTCTGCTCAAGTCAAAATACCCTGCCCCACATATTTCCCTGAGTTTTTGTTCAAAATATGCAAGAAGGGATTGCATATTCAAGTGCTCCATCCAACAGTTGGTGTGGAGGTTCATTTTTTCTGATTTCCTAGTTTAAGTTATTTCTTTTACACTAGCTCAAATTTTATAAAAGAAAAACGACTCCCAACACTTGAGTACATGTTGAGATCCCCAAACAAATCATTACCAGAACTTCAAATCAAGATTTCAAGGTCAAAATAAAATTTCACAAAGGCTGCAACATTAGAATAGTACTGCATAATAGAAGGAATTCAAATATGATTTTGAGAGGTCTTGAGTAGCAAAATAGAATGCCCTAGTTGCCTAGCTCTTTTCTCCTCTTCAAAACCTTCCCACACTTCAACCACACCCTTTTCTTTCTTCATCTTCTCTTTCCCCCAAAGCCTCTCTACAAAATGAGACACTGCTAGTCTAGTTAAAGAAGAAATTGATGGGTTTTTTCATGGCACGCTAGTCAAAGTTTCTTCCTGCCATTTGCGATGGTTGTAGGGGTTTCCAGGCCTCTTAATTCTTCTGCTATTGTCTTCCTCACCAAGCTTCTTCCTTCTTGGTCAATATTTCTTCCTCTATTGTCCCTCCAACACTCATTCTTCTCTTGTGAATGTGTTTACGATCTTCCTTCCTTATTTTGGTTCGATGGCATACTTGGTGTAAAGGCCCTTTTGGAAATGTCAATTTAGGGAATGACATTTCATTATGGTTTATTTTTTTATTCACCTTAACAATAGGCATTTGATGGATTCATTCCTTGTCTTTTTTTCTTCTTTTTCAATGCCCATCTATTTTCTTTTATTTAATATACATGGTGGGTGTTTTTTATTCATTGTTTTAAAATTGTTTTTATTTAATATTTCATAGTTATTCAATTTATTATTTATTATTTACTCATCCTAAATTTATTTATTTATTATTCATTCATATACCTTAATAAATCTATCAACTTGAGCATTGTTAAATTACCGAAACATTTAAGTGGACCTGATGGCTCTTCTTAGCGAGGACAAATAAACTATGGCAATAATATATATCAAGATCCTAGGTTGAATGAACCTTGGGGTGACGAAAACCACAGTAAAGGTCTAACTCTAGAATGACATACTGTTTGTCTTTCTCACAATCAACGAAACCACATAATCTGTCTCACTTTGCACCCCTGGTACCTGCATCCAACGAAAAACCTCACACAAGTACAGGAACCAAATCATTAGTCTGCATTAATCCAAACATTTCATGCATTAAATTAAAATAACATAATAAGATTGATAATCACATTTAATAATAACATCAAGGTTCATATTAACATGTTGCACACACACATGCACACACACACACACACACTTATAGATGCCCGCACATTAAAGTCTGAAGTTCCACCTTGTTGTGTGGTCTCACAACACGCCCCAAGATTGTAAGGCTTGGGGACCCAAGTGAAAAATTAACGCTTATAACATGTGCTTGTTGGAAAAAAGGGATCACTGGAAGTTAATGCTAATTGAAGCCTTGAAGTAATTCATGATTCAAGTGTACCAAGTATCGGGTATTGGAATGTCAACATGGTTGAAATGTTAATGCAAAGTTTGGTAAGTTGTTCCAGTCTGGAAGTGAAAGTCCGATAAATGTGAAGGTTCTGGTAGAAACTGGGATCTGGGAGTTGTGTTCCAGTAAAAGCTGAAGTTGTCAGGTACTAGGTACTAGGTAACAATACATGTTAAAAGGTTAAATGTTTAAGTTTTCCCGAGAAGCTCAAAATGTCCAGTAACCCACCTAAAAGGAATAATTACGCGAGAATGTGTTTGAAGCATGTTATTTATGATTTGTTTGAAATGATGATTTATTAATGATGGTTTTACTTTCATGAGAGTTTTATGAATGTTTTAAAAATGGATTAATATATGAAATATTTATGTCTAGGAGAAATAGATTGCCATGTAGTATTCAGGTATGGATGGTCAGGAAAATTTGGATCGTGAGTAGTGGCATAGCCAGGTTGGGTAGTACACTATGGGAGTCCATGTGAAGGAGGAGCTTGAGATATAAGAATACCAAGAGTCTTGGTATTATGCATGCGATGAAGGGGAGTACTTGGATTTGGGGTAATTTACCTCTGGATGTGTTTCGTTCGAGCCCGAACCTGAGTGTAGGAATAAATTTCCACTTAATCATTCTTAATGTATGGGAAGTTCCCACAATTTGTTTGACAAATCTACTTGGCTCCAAGTTAGTGTCTTGATTATATTAAATATGGAGGTCCCAAAAGATTTTAAAGTGTTGAAGGAGGTTGACGTCTATTGACTTATTCAACAATTTTCCTACCAGTTGTCATTTCCACATGCCTTATTGTGATTCATCCCTTGGATTCCCTCTCATATGTGTCGATTGAATTTCTCGAGTGTCTTGTTTCTATAAAAGGTCGGGAGATGTTTAATTTTAAGTTAAGTTCAAAATTTGTGGATGTCAGAGAACCAAAACTTTTTCAAGTTTTGTTCTTTTTCCTATTTTCTATTCCATTCTAGATTAAAAACTTGTATGTTTCATTAGAAGTTAATCAAAATGAAAGCCAATTTGAAAGCTATTTCCTGATACATATGAAATCTTACGTATTTGATTGCTTTTTCCTATAAGACAATATTGTGTGTTGTGTTGTTTAAGAGTGCATACTGACACTATCCGATGGAAAATAATCCCCCTTTTCTTTAAAATATCACATCATTCTATGCCTAGTTGTGAAGCAATCTGGTGACCTATGGAATGGTTTTCTCTAGTTTGGTTATTTCTTGAGGCATGCGTGGATAATACCTAGGAGAAATTTTACTTTTTCAGTAATTTTTTATGCTTTATTTTAAAATAGATGTTTAAATTTCAGAAAATGTTTCAAAAAAAAAGAAATGAATGCATGGAGTTTTATTGCAAATCTTTTGATTGCATGATATTATTGAATGTTTATAGCTAAATCTACTTGGATAAATGCAATTTATTTGAAGTTCATGAAATTTTATTGCAAATTTGTTGATTTCATGAAATTGTTCAATGGTCAGACCAAGATTATCTTTTGCTTATCTTTTTGATTCCTTTGAGAACCCGAATAAATATTTTCCCCTTGTGATTAACAACATTATCACAACAAACCCTGATGCAAACTTAGTACAATCAAGACTTGACATAAACAAGCCTTGGGATTAAGCTGAATTACCCTAAGATTTAAGCTGTCCATGTGTAATCTTTCCAGTAAAGATAGGTTCCCACTGTGTGTCTATGAGGATTTATCTACATTGTTGGTGTGCGACTAACATCATTGTCAACAAGAAATGACGCTAGAAGAAGGGCTCTCTCCGGTCTCTTCAAGTCTTATTTGAAATTGGTATTGTTGTCTTGGTTTCAGGTTGGAGATTTTGCTTGTGGAGCCAAAAGTCTAAACAAGTCGATAATGAAGAGTAAAATGAAAGTTGGTAAGCTCAGAAAATCCTTAACCGAAGGCTTTACCCTTTGAGTTTGTTCACCTTTGGTAGGGTCACCGAGTGTAGAATTCATGATACAACTAATCATGGTGAACTTGATTGTGATTTTTTTTTTTAACTAGAGTGAGTTTGGCAACTTATAATGTGATTCTATTAATGGAAGCATCTTTAACTACTAGAAGAGAGAAATTGTTAAGGAAAGGAAGTTTTGATTTTGAAGGAATTCCTAACACTAGCAAAATTGGAAATATTGAAAAATTAACTGTTAAATCAAATGGATCCACTAACCGTAATTATCATGAGGAAATTCTTGAAATTTTGCAAGAAGAAAGGGAAAGTCATCAAGACTTAGAAACAATGTATCTAAAGCATGAATGTGAAAGTGATGAGTCACCGATCTTCTCACACATGGAGGGTGAAAATGGAGGAAAAGAGTGGGGAAAATGAGCAGGAGATGCATGCTTTTTTCCCCTAACCATGAATCCACGATCTAAAAGGGAGGAAATTCTTTATTTTATACAAGAATAGAGTATCAAGTCTTTAGTTTCTCTCTTTTTGATGATAGTGTAGATTGTGTTAATGTTGGTCTAACAAAATGAATAGTGATATTGAGATTAAAGACAAGGCCAAGAACTAAAGAGATCTTGGAGAGAAAGCGAATCAATAAATGAATGCAACCATTCATGAAACAGAGCAAAGTGAAGTGGAAAATCATGAATTAGGGCCAAAAGAAGGTAGAGTATTGAGAAGCCAACAAAGATGTGTGCAATCAACCTTTAATGAGGTCATTTCCATACATATGAGCCAATTTATTGGTAAGTACGCATTTTAATTTACACTTACCAAATGCAGAAAAGTTAAGATAATTCATTGTTACAGTAGGATATTTGAAGTGTATTCAAGCGAATTTAAAGACAAGCCTGCTGTAATTCGTACAAAGAACATAATGAATATAGTAATAGAAATTAAGGTAAATTGCTTAGTTAGGGTTAGTCACTTAATTAGGGTAAATTTTAGTTAGGTTAATTTGCTTTCATAGGGTTTGTTTTTTTTTCTAGTTCGTTCTTAGCATTAATGAATTATGCTCAATTTAAAACACATGAGAGTGAATTAAAATTATTAAAGCATTGCATTGTAAATTTGAAAATATAAAACCATGCAAAGTAAATACACGCTTGATGTAAGAATTTTATTTCATTATATTTTATATGTACATGGAAGTTATACAAAATTCTTGTTGTAAAAGAGCAAAATAGGAAAAAAAAGGGAGTTGAGCTAAGAGTAGTGGTTGGCCAATCACTTAATTTGGGAACTTCATCCATGAGGGTAGTATACCCCAGGTGAGGGTTGTCCCTGTGAGTATCAATGTTAGGGGTGTGTAGATTAGTTAGGAAGGGATGAGTAGGAACTAATTCTCCTCACTCTAGGAACAATAGAATATCATCAACAGATGGAATTCCAATGGTCGAGTGAGCAACATAAAGGACTTGGTCTAAATTCCCTAGAAAGTTAGGCCACATTATCATGTTTTCAGCTTCATGAACTTCAACAACATAAAGGCCAAGATCCAGAAGTGAGGCTACAAACCATGAAGCAAAATCTGAATTCAACTAGTAGTATGCTCTGGAATTCACAAAAGCGTCTATGAGGACTAAGCACAAGTTTGATTTAGTGGCCAGAGTCCTAAGAAAGAAAACCTTTCTGAGCCTCTAGGTCATGATTTGACCAAGGAAGTCATTCTGGCAATGAATGCAAGTCGGGAAGATGGGAGTATCCATGGCTCATAAACAAGAAAGCACAAGCAAAGGAGAAGTGAAAAATTTATAGAAATCCATGAGAAATTTGTAGTACATAGTTGCTTGGATAGAAATCTTGGGAAATGCAAGTTGAGGTGGCAAAAAGACACTTTTATCTAGAATTAAATGTTAAATCAAATAAATTCTCACAATATTGGTGGGATTTGCTTTAAAGTTTTCTACTACGAAGATAAAAAGTGAAGCAAAATTGAAGATTTCAAAATTTAATGGTGGTCATTTCAGTGTATTTTATCAAGCCGTATTAACCATAAAGATGTCCATGTGTGCCTTGCAGAAAGGAAAATTAAACTAGTAAGGTGGCGCACGTCGACACGTGGAGAAATTGAAGGAAGTAATACGTGAGTGTTAAGGCGTTTAAATTAAATGTAGAGTATGATGGTCAGACTTAAGTGTAATCATGAAAACTTTGATGCATTAATGTTAGTGCAACACTGTCAAATTAGAATTGCTAGCCAAGTTTGTTTTAGCGTTTTCCATAAAGTTTAAAATGGAATGGTGGTAACTGGTATTTCTAAATTTAGAATTAATTTGGTGATTGGATAACTTGTTGCTAAATTTTAACTTATGCATATTTTTTTGGATAGATAGCGAATTGTAGTTAGCTAGAATTTGGCATAAGGATGGTAAAATTTAGCTAGAAAGTTGCACATATAGGGAATAATTAAATTAATTTTTAGGAATCGGTGAAACAGTGAAGGGATTAGCATTGAATGAAAAATAAAAAGTAACCTTCGCTACCACTATAATTTCCAACCTGATAGCAGGCTTCATTGCTCGCAAGTTGAAGCAAATGAGCTTATAAAGAAATATCAAAAAAGAAAAAAAATGAATGTCAAAGAAATGTCAAAAGTGAAAATTCAACTCTTTATCTCTATCGAGGCTATGGACGCCTGATTGGAAGCAAGGCTCTATCAAAGGTTGGCTTTGGAGGATTACTAAATTATGTAGTTCCTATGTCAATGAACTAGTTTTTTCACCAAGTTCAAGAGATTGGAATTAATCAAAGAACACATTGATACTTTCTAGAGATATTTTATAATTTTTATGCCAAAATTTAGATAAAGGTAAGGAGTTATTGCTGGAAAATATGTATAAGTTATAATTTATAGTGAGTGATTTGATCCTAGATTTCTTTTAAATTTGGTTTTATTGGTTGCAATTTGTGTGTGGTCTCACAACACACCCCAAGACTATAAGATTTGGGGACCCAAGTGAAAAATTTAATGTTTATGGCAGGTGCTTGTTGGGAAAAGGATCATTGAAAGTTAAAGTTAAAAGGAAGTCTTTGGAGTAATTTGTGATTCGGGTGTATTGGGTGCCAGGTATCGGGTATCAGAAGGCCAGAGTGGTTGAAATGTTAATGCAAGGTTTGGTAAGTTGTTCCAATATGGAAGTGAAAGTTTGAGAAATGTGAAGGTTTTGGTAGAAATTGGGATCCAGGAGTTGTGTTTCGGTAAAAGTTGAAGTTGTCGGGTATTGAGTATTGGGTAATAATGCATGTTAAAAGGTTAATTATTTATGTTTTCTTGGGAAGCTCAAAATGTCTGATAACCCGCCTAAAATGAATAATTATGTGAGAATGTGTTTGGAGCGTGTTATTTATGATTTGTTTAAAATGATGATTTATTAATGATGGTTTTATTTTCATGAGAGTTTTATGAATGTTTTAAAAAGGGATTAATATATGGAATTTTTATGTGTAGGAGAAACAAATTGCGATGCAATATTTGGGTATGGACGGTCAGGTGAATTTGGATCAGGAGTAGTGGCATAGCCAGGTTGGGCGGTACACTTTGAGAGTCCTCGTATTACACATGCAATGAAGGGGGTACCTGGATCCAGGGTAATTTACCTTAGGATGTGTTTAGTCTGAGCCTGAACCCGAGTGTAGGAACAAATGTCCACCTGATCATTATTAATTTATGGGAAGTTCCTAAATTTTCTTTGACAAATCTACTCAACTCCAAGTTAATGTCCTGATTATATTAAAAATGGAGGTCTCGAAATATTTTAAAGTGCTGAAGGAGGTTGACATTTGTTGACTTATTCAACAATTCTCTTGCCAGTTTTCATATTCCATGTTCCTTGTTGTGATTCATCCCATGGATTCCCTCTCATATGTGTCGACTGAATTTTCCAAGTGTCTTGTTTCTATAAAAGGCTAGGAGATGTTTCATTTTAAGTTAAGTTTATAATTTGTGGATGTTAGAGAACCAATTTTTTTTCAAGTTTTGTTCTTTTCTTGTTTTTTGTTCCATTCTAGATTAAAAACTTGTATGTTTCATTAGAAGTTAATCAATATCAGAGCCAATTTGAAAGCTATTTTCTAATATGAAATCTTACATAGTTGATTGTTTGTTCCTATCAGACAAGACTGTGTGTTGCATAATTTAAGGGTGCATACTGACACTATCCGGTTGCAAACAATCCCCCTTTATTTAAAATCTCGCATCATTCTATACCTAGCTATGAAGCAATTTGGCGATGTATGGAATAGTTTGCTTTGGTTTGGTTATTTCTTGAGGCATGCGTGGATAATACTTGGGAGAAATTTTACTTTTTCAATAATTTTTTATGCTTTATTTTAGAATAGATGTTTAAATTTCATAAAATGTTTCAAAAAAATTAAATGAATGCATGAAGTTTTATTGAAAATATTTTTGATTCCATGATATTATTGAATGCTTAAAGAAAAATCTACTTGGATAAATGCAAGTTATTTGAAGTTCATGAAATGTTATTGCAAATTTGTTGATTTCATGAAATTGTTAAATGACCGGACCGAGATTATCTTTTTCTTATCTTTTTGATTCCTTTGAGAACTTGAAGAACCATTTACCCTTCATGATTAACAACATTATCACAATGAAACCTGATGCGTACCCAGTATAGTCAAGACTGACATAAACGAGCCTTGGGATTAAGCTAAGTTAGCCTAAGATTTAGGTTGTCTCAATGCAATCTTTCAAGTAAAGATAGGTTCCCATGGTATGTCTTTGAGGATTTATCTGCATAGTTGGTGTGCGACTAACATCATCATCAACACACTCCTAGTCCACATTACATCAGGGCTAGGGGTCATGCAAAAATGATTAACAAGGTATCAAGGGGTTATGTTATGATATACTCCCCCCTTAGGATTAAGCCAACTCGACTTAATTAAACAAGTATGGATGTTCTAGTTTCATTACATTTTCATCTTCCTAAGTAGCTCCTTGTTCCCCATATTGGTCCCATAGGACCTTAACTTGATGGATAGTTTTGTTACACAATCGCATATTGCACTTGTCTATGATTGTGAGCGGGTTGAGGTGGATATCTCCAGCTTCTTCGACTTGTAGTACTTTCCAATAAATTACGTGTGTGGGGTCAACAACGTATTTCTTGAGCAAGGATACATATAATACATTATGAATGCGAGAGATAGATATTGGAAGAGCTAGTTGGTAAGCTACATGACTGATTTTCTCAAGTATCTTGAAAGGCCCTGTGTATTATGGAGCTAGTTTAGCAATCTTTCCAAAATTTATTGAGCTTTTGTGCAGTTTAACATGTAGGAACACCTTGTCTTCTATTAAAAATCCCGTTGGTGTTCATTTGGTATCATCGTAAACTTTTTGATGATCTGAAGCCTCCTTCAATCTTTCTCTTATTATCTTCACTTGAGTGTCATATTCTTGAAGAAGTTTTGGCCCAATAGTTACTCGATTTTCTAAACTATCTCAACTTATAGGAATTCTACACTTTCTACCATACAATGCTTCAAATGGAGCCATTTGGATGGAAGAATGGTATGAATTTTTATATGCAAATTCTACTAGTGGGATGATCCATGACATACATTATGAGCATGTCCTCCATAACTTGGTTAACTCTTTCGGTTTGGTCGCCTGTTTCAGGGTGGTAAGCAATACTAAAGTTGAGTTTGGTTCCTAATGTGGTCACAAGAGAGGTCCAAAACCTAGAAATAAACAACTTATCTCCATCAGTTATAATTACCTTAGGCATCCCATGTAGCCTAATGAATTTATTTATGAATCTTTTAGGCAAAAGTGGAGCATCATCCTTCACATTGCCTGGTATGAAGTGTGCTACCTTGGTTAGTTTATCAACCGACACTAATATATTATCATGTTGATGCTAGGTTTGAGGAAATCTTGTCACAGAATCCATATAAATTATAGACCACTTATGTTGTGGTATATCATGAGGATATAGTTTTCCCGCAGGATGACAGTGTTCTACCTTAACTTACTGACATTCAAGACATTTGGCGACATAGCAAGCTATCTCCTTTTTCATTCCCAATCAAAATTCATGAGTTTTTAGGTCTGCATACATTTTAGTCACCCCTTGATGTGCTTGATAAGACACATTATGGCCTTCTGTGATAATTTTCAATCTTAAACCACCCTCTTTTAGTACATAAATTTGGTTCAAATAATGGCGGATTCAATTGTTTCCTACATGGTACCTAGCTGAATTAATCCTTTTTACTTCTAACCTCTTTTTCTGACAAAAAACTTGGAAATTCGTCAGCTTGTAGTCCCTTCCTCACAACCAACCCCTCGTCAATGAAGTTGTGAGTAGCTCCATTGTTAATTAAACAAATGATCCGCTGCCCCTTAAGAACTCCTCCCACTTGAAAAGGATGATACTTAGGAACTTTTGATAGTGCGACCATAGTACCATGAGCTATTTCTCCTATGTTGGTATCATTGTGTGGTTTCTTTTTATGATCATTATCTGAACTCGTGTCACCCTCCTCATCAGTATTAGAATAGACCTTTATGCAATGCACCTTTCCTTTTCCAAGGCACTTGTGATTTGCATTCCATAGTTCCTTGCAAGTAAAACGTAACCCCTTCCTACGTAGCTCATTCCTTGTTTCAAAATCCAACATAGGTTACATAGGATTGGGCTGATTGAAATCCTTTTGTTTTGATTGTAATTCATTGGAGGTCTTTCTCTGTGGCTGGAAGGGAGATGTAGTCTCCAAATCAAGGGCTAGGACAATGGTGTCATGCAATGTAATAGGCTTATGAGCCTTCACTAAACCCCTCAATCTGTCACTCAAACCCTCAAAAAATAGCATAATAACATGCCTCTTAGACATATTAGGGACCATGATTGCTATCTTCTAAAATTCATTAATGTAAGTATCAACATGTCCAATTTTCTTCAACTAAGCGAAGTCCTTGTAGTAAACTTTGATATCCTTCTGGTCAAAGCGTGTAATCAACTTATCAAAAAACTCCTCATATGAATGTATCATGGCATGGTCCAATGAAACCAACCCATGGTGTCACTAGTCATATGCTACTCCCTCTAGATGCATCGTAGCAAATTGAATACCCTTTTCTTCCTCCATACGTTTCAAGGACAAGAAGGTGTCAAGCTTATGGACCCATGATCTCGCACTTATTTTCCCTCTCCCATCAAAGGTTAGTAAAGGAACCTTATTTAGTGGTTCCTTGTATTCCCTGGATTGAGTTCCTTGACTAGTTTTCCTTTGGAGAACCCTTTCTTGCCTCTCCACTCTAGCTCTGGATTTGTACCTCTGCTAATTCATAAAATGATTTAGATTAATGGCTTGCATCACATCAAGTGGAAGTGTTTTGTATTCATCGTGGGCCACCATAATAGTAATAGTGATATTTGTGTCTTCCTACAACTTTGGAATGGTCCACTTCTAGTTGTCTTGTCACAAATGCAGGACGTAAAGGCCTATCGGACCTTGTGCTTGCTGTCCTAACAACATTAGTGGCTACTGTTTCACGATTCCTATGACCAACATCACTTCTGCTATGGCCACTATTTGATTTGCTTGATCTAGCACAATCCAATCTCATTTTCCCCATGGCTATGATCTATTGGATATTGTTGATATGTGGTTGTCATTGATGTTAACACTATTGGAATTAATGTCGTTAAGGCTGTATATGTTGAGGATATTGAGAAAATTGTAATAAAATAAGTTGCAGGTTGTTGGTGATGCAGTGAAGTTTAGTATGGTGGCTAGCTCAGTATATTGATGATAAGAGATTTTGGATTAAAGGGTTTGTTGAAAAGTATATGTAGTTTATACACATGAAGTTTCAGAGGTTCACATGAAGATTTGATCGAGTTATGAGTATCTGTATTATGTTAGTTGCTTAGTTGTTCTAGTTAGTGTTCCTGAAAGAAGATGATGTGATTCTAGTAACTTGAGTTGTTGCGGATGCTTCTGTGGTGATTCATGATGCTTGTGGATGTTTCTAGATTGTGCTCTATCTATGTTGTATGTCCGTATTGATCGTTGTGCTCGCGATTGGAGATTTTATTTTGTGAGTTCATATTTTTCATGTTCATTGCCGACTGGGTGATTGTAGCATGTTGTGGATCTTCGAGGCATAATTTTTGAAGGTGTTTCATGTTCGAGGATGTTGTTTTGGGTCCTTACTATGTTGTGGCTGACATTGTTTGGTTCACATTGATAAATTGTTTATTAATTTGGGCCAACAGTTTGTACACATTTTATATTTTATTGGGCTGCCATGTAGTTGATGTTATTCTTGGTTGCAGATATATATGATCGATTGGTTATACCATTTGATATAAGTGGTGTGCGAAGTATGATATGTGCTAAGTGCAAATAATTTTCTAATCTTTTGAAGGAAAAATTAAAGTGTGAAGAAGAGTGAACAAATGTTTATGTGCTTAACTGAAACTATAATTAGGTATTAGTAGATGCTATTCACTCAGTTCAAAATCTTCCAGATGTAATCTCAATTTTTCTGTAAGATAATTTGTCTTCCTTTAGGTAGTAAGCCTTTTTGTATTTGAGCAATGAGCTCTAGGCAGTGTTCCTGAATGCTTGTGCATTCCCCATTTATAATTCTTTTATAGTTTTAATAGGGCATAATCTTGTGGACTAACCTCCACTGTGGTTTTTCCCCTAACGGGGTTTCCACGTAAAAAAAATCTTGGAGTTATGTGTGTTTTTGATGTGGTGATGGTTTATGCTTTCATGTTTATTTATCAGATCTGAGAATAAGTTTAATTTGTATAATTTATATGACAACTAATTCACCTTGCCTCTTAGTTGTCTACCATTGTGTTTCCAACAATTGGTATCAGAGCAGGTTCCTTGGAAGAAGTTTAATAGCTTGAGGTGATCTGCGATGATGCCATATAAGAAGGACAATTTGAGATTTGATGGAACTAATTATTTTCTATGGAAGACTTGAATGGAGTGACATCTGAGATGCATCAGTGAACCTTATTGGAACATTACAAAGAATATGTATATCATCCCACAAAATGGTCCCTCTATTGCAGGTGAGATTAAGGAAGCCGAGAATAATATTGGGGCTAAGGAAGCATTGTTGAATGCTCTAACTGATTTCGAGATGACAAATGTAATGGGTCTAAAGAATGCTTATGAGATCTGGAAAAAGTTGGAAAATTTGTATGAAGGTGATACCCATGTGAAGATTGTAAGCCGTAAAGTCTGAAAGGGAAATATGAAATGTTGAAAATGGGTGAAGATGAGAACATCACTTCTTTTATGCAAAGAGTGAATGAACTTGTGTATAATATCAGATGTGTTGGTGGAACATTGGAAGAATCAGAGATTGTTGCTAAAGTGCTCAGATCCTTGCATATTGCATACAAACACAAAGTTCTTGCTATTGAGGATATCTAGACTATGACAAATGTAACCAGAGACATGTTGATTGGTAAGCTTGCTACTTTTGACTTAAGCGAGTTTGGTGATTCTCTTCCTAAGACAAAATATGCATTCAAAGCTACTACCTGTGGAAAACATAAGCAAAGATATGATCTGGGAGAAAGTTCCTCTAGAAAATTGTCCAAGTATGAGCAGGAAATGAGAGAGATTGAAGAAGAAGAGATATAACTAGACGAGCTTGAAGCACTTATTGTCAAGAGGGTACCCAAAGGAGAAGGTAAGTATAAAGGGAATTTTCCTCTTAAATGTTTTTCTTGCAATAATATAGGTCATTTTGCCTCAAGGTGTCTAGAAAGAGTTCCTAAGCCAAGACCTAACAAGCCTAGATTCCAACGAAAGTGTTATTATGTTGATGAAGGTGTGATAGATGATGAATCTGATAAAGGGAATGTAGGTGAGGATGAATGGGTATTTATTGCTATCAAGGAAAATGATCCAATACCTACTAAATCTGGTAGTTGCATGAATGTGGAAAAAGCTCTAGCTGCCAGAGTTGAAGAAAATGATGAATGTGTGATTGACAGTGGATGCTCTCATCACATGATGGGTGATAAAAGTAAATTTGTGAGATTGGAAAAGTATTATGGTGATGTTGTAATATTTGGTGATGACAAAGCTGGTGTAATCTATGGAAGAGGATCCATTTCTCTTGATGGTAAGCATAATACTGATGATGTTCTATATGTGGAAGGTTTGAAGCATAATCTCTTAAGTGTTGGACAGATGGTTGAAAAGGGATACAATCTTCAATTCAAGGATGGAAAGTGTAGAATATTGGGGAGTTCCAGAAATGTGATTGCATCCGGTACAAAAACAAAAGGTAATATCTTTCACCTGAGTGCTACTAGTAAAAGTTGTCTGATTGCTCAAGTTGATGAAAGTTGGTTGTGGCATGGGAGATTGTGTCATGTAAACTTTGACAGTATTATCAAGATAATCTCTAATTAGGCAGTGAGATCTTCCTAAGTTGATAAAACCTACTATTACCATATGCAAGGAATGTTAGTTAGGGAAACAAACTAGAGTTTCATTCCAGAGAAAACAACATTGTTCGAATGAAGTGTTGAAGCTTGTGCATACTGACTTGTGTGGTCCTTCTAGAGTCAGAAGTTTATAAGGAGACATGTATTTTATGTTACTTAGATGATTATTCTAGATTGATGTGGGTTTCTTTCTTAAGGGAAAAACTGAAGCTCTAGAGAAGTTCAATATTTTTAAGGCTATGGTTGAGACAAAGACAAGTCTGAAGGTTAAATGTCTAAGATCAGATAGAGGTGGTGAATTCACTTCCGATGAGTTTAATTCTTTTTGTGAAGAGCATGGGATAAAGAGACAATTATCTGCCCCATGGACCCCTTAGCAAAATGGAGTTGTGGAAAGGAAGAACAAGACAATTCAAGAAGCTGCTAGGACAATGATGTTGGAAGGAGATGTTCTACATATCTCTTGGAGAGAAGCTATGAGTACTACTGTTTACACTCTTAACCAGGTACATGTCAAAGGTGATACCGATAAGACCCCTTATGAGCTATGGTTTGGTCATAAGCCTACTTTTAAATACTTCAAAATATTTGGGAGTAAATGCTATGTCAAAAGAGATGAAGATATAGGAAAGTTTGATGCTAGAAGTGATGAAGGAATATTTCTTGGTTATTCCACTAAAAGTAAAGCCTACTAGTGCTACAACAAGAGATTGAGGAAAGTAGTTGAAAGTGCTAATGTCAAGGTTGATGAAGACACAGTTAGACCATCCAGAACTTGTGAATATGATTTAGACGTTCATAATGACAGTTTAGATAAAGGAAAGAAAGTTCAAACTAAAAATCAAGTTCAAATCATTTCGGTGAATCAAGAAAATAAAGAGGAAGGAACTAGTGAAAGTGAAAAAGTGAGATCACAAGAGCCTGAAGTTCAAGAACATCCTAAGACTCCAATGTATGTAAGACCGAATCATTCAGAAGATCAGATTATAGGTGATAAGAAAAAAGGTGTTCAAACTAGGAGAAGTATTGTAGAAGAATACTGTTTGATATCAAAGATTGAGCCTAATAGTGTCAATGAAGCATGCAAGGATGAACATTGGGTGGAAGCAATGAAAGAACTACTACAAATTGAGAAGAATGATACATGGATTCTTGTTCCTAGAACTAAGGACAAAAATGTAATTGGAACTAAATGGGTCTTTTGGAACAAACTGAATGAGCAAGGTGAAGTTGTTAGAAAAAAAGCAAGACTTGTATGTAAAGGATATTCTCAAATGGAAGGAATTTACTTTGAAGAAAATTTTTCTCCTGTGGCTAGGATTGAAGCTGTGAGACTATTTCTTGCTTATACTGCTTACAAAAACTTCAAGGTTTATCAGATGGATGTCAATTCAACATTTCTAAATGGTGAACTAGAAGAAGTGTATGTTGAGCAACCTGATGGATTTCAATTGACTGTTAGGTAGATATGGTTTGCTAGTTGAAGAAAGCATTGTATGGACTTAAGCAAGCCCCAAGAGAATGGTATGCCAAATTGGAAAAGTATTTGTTGAAGCTTGGATTTTAGGATACTTTTGAGTAGCTCAGAGGGAAGCTCGAGGTGATTACTATTAGAATTGGATATGGCTACCAAGATCTTGAGACCAAATGGAAAACGCAAAAGAGAGAGAAATGATATGACAAGAATAAACTATATTCAATGTCAATGATATGAAATGATTCTACAATGAGAGAGACCTTGCTTATATAGGCAAGGTGAGATGCAAGATGTCATAGGATTATGACAAGTGTCTTAATCATATGACATGAGACAACTAATAAAACTTACCTAGGTTCACATGTAGTAGTTGTCAAAAGATAAGATAACAACTAATGATAACTAACACCTTATAGAAAGATTCCTTCCTAGGACCTAAGTAAACTTAACATGTGTAAATAAGTCCCCTAGTAATGAATTAACTAGGTATAAGACTTTATTTAAACCAAAACCCCCCTTAAGTGCAACTTAGGGAGTAGCAGATTATTATGCAAATGACACAAATATGCAAAAATGGGTCCCGAATACTAGGCCATGTTAGGTACCCATGTACATATGAAAATGAAATAACAAAGAAATCTCTCACAAACGAAGAGAAGGAGAAAACCCAGCGGGACAAAAATCCTCCCCAAAAGAGATGAAATATACAAAATATAAATGCTCTCAATGATGAATGAGAAGGTAAAAAATCCATGTGAGGAAAAAGACCCCCCCATGAGAGAGAAGTAGAAGAGAGACAAGGTATCCCCCCCTCAATGTTGAGTCTCTTGCAATGATGGTAGAAGCTCGACATTGAATGCTGAAGATGATCCAATCTTGTTGAACAACATTCCTCCCCTTAGGAAGAAACAAAACCATGGATGTATGTAGGATGTCTGGAATATGGATGATGTGTGATGATGTCTTTGAAGCATGCTCAAGTGTCTCCATGTCAATGTTGAAAGATGACACACTCCAAATAGGTATTCTAGGCCACATTGCTGAAGAGGACAATCCAAAATCAAGTAAAGAAGAATGTAGAACATGATCCAAATACAAAGATATCCCCTTTGAAGACAAAGAAGCCTCCTCCAAATGCTGTCCAAAAGTATTCATACTCATGCCAAATTGCAAAGAATGATCATGTAGAGATTGAACAAGAGGGTCAGAGTGTTCCCTCACAAAAACTGAAGAAGGAGCATCTTCATCAAAGAGAAGATGAATGCTATCGATGATGTCTCCCAAATATGTAAGATGAGACTCCATAAACAATTTTGAAATACCTGTCAATAAGTTATCCAAAGTAGCCATATCTAGAAGACAATGAGAATGATGTATGTACTGCTGCACTGAATCACAAGGAACCCAAATTGTAGAATCACAAGCATCATCAACTACAATAGTAGATGGAGGAGATGAAATGCATGGCTCAAGGACTAGATTTAATGTGAGAACTACCAAGTTGAAGAATCCAAATGTATCCTCTGAATCATGGTTCATATGATCAACAATCGAAGGAACAATGTCACCAACATAAGCAAAATCTGCAAAGGTATACAACCGAGATGAATGGTCAACCACCCCAGTAGCAATGATCTCTCCACTCTCCAAGTCTCGAATGATGACAAAATTAGATGTAAACTTCATAGTTCTCCCATCTCCACCATGTGTAATATGATATATGGAAAGAAGATTGTTCGTTAAATGAGGAACACACAAGACATCTTGAAAAGTGTTGTCCCCAAAACTAATAGATCCCTTTCCAATTACACTCATGTATGTATTGTTTTCCATCAAGATATGAGACATAGTACAAGGCTGAAATGAAGAGAAGATAGTTTGTGAAGATGCCATATGATGAGATGCTCCTGAATCTAGAAGCCATCTCCTTGATCCTGGACCTGAAAAAGCACAAAGAGCTTGTCCTTTATTTCCTGATGTAGATGCTTGACCTTTGTCCTTTCTAGACTATTTTGAAGAAGACATTCTAGAAGGAAAATCAATGTGATTATTTTTGAGAAGATTTTTCAACTCATCAATATCCTTCCTATAACAATAGTGTTCTTCATGTCCATCCTTCTTGCAATATGCACAAGTAGGCCTCTCCTTCGTAGATGATTCCCCTTAGAAGATGAGGATTCTGATTCTTTATGTGGCTTGTTCTTTTTCTTCTTTTGCTTCTTATCAAGATTCCTTGATTCTTTCTGTCCCTTAGACTCACTAGCCACCAATGCTTGTGGCTTGGAAGACTTGATTAGACCCATGTTCATTAACTTAGCTTCTTCTTGGATTAGGAGATTTGCAAAGTCATCAAACTTAGGATCAACATATGATGCTCCCATAGAAAGTTGATGGGTATGAAAGCCATAAACAAACACTGAATACTCAGGACTAAGCTTGGATAACACATTCAAAATCAACTGTAAATCTTCTTTTTCAATATTGCATTCTTTCAACTGTGTTCTTAGTTGCTTGATTTTGGAGATGTAGTCTTGGATGTGGTAAAAAATTTAGGATCAAGATTCATCAAATCATTATCAATATGATAACCCCTAATCTTATCTGTTTTATAATACAATTTTTCAAAAGTCTCCCATGCCTCTTTAGGTGTATTGCATGATTTAACATGAAATTGTAAATCAAATGAGACTAATGAACATATGCATCCAAGTGTTTTCTCACGATCAATCTCCCACCTCGCCAATTCTTTAGCATCAATAGGTTTTTGAATGGTGTCTTTTAGATGATCTATTAGAACTTTCATCATGAGATAGTTCCATACTGATTTTCTCCATGTAGTATAATTATGTGGAGTTAGGAGTTCAATTTGAGATTTCCCCATTGCAAGAACACAAACCAAGCAAAAGAATGCAAAAAACCACTGCAAGATTATCCCCCCAAATCACTCAATCAAGAAACCCCCCAACAATATATGAGCTTGACACTTTATGAGTAGTGCGTTTTATAGTTGCCACTTGCCAAAAATAGCGAAGTGGTCTTTGATCTTGGTACATGAAAATGCCAAATTTGGCCACAAAATCAAGTATAATTTTTGGTACAAAATGAGATCAATATGATCTTACCACTGAAAAGTACATGAAAAATCATGCAGTTTAAAAAAAAACTATACCCAAAAATGTTACTGTGGGAGCAAGATATGAGCTCCCAAAGTTCCCAAAATGAGGACGAAGCAACAACATCTATAAGAATTTGGACATGAAAACCAGAAACGGATTGCACTACTGTGAAGAGCACAAAAATTTAGCCCAAATAAAAAAAACTTGCTTGAAAAAAGGAGTCAAAATGACTAAGATATGAGGCTTCAAAGTTGGACTGAAAAATAAAAAATACAATCCATGAGGGGGAAATTTTTTTTTAGGATGCTACATCATCGCTGATGTGGTGATGACGTCAGCAAAACACTCGATTAAAATTGATGTCTGCTGGACTGCCAAAAAAAATATGTCGTATAGTGAACGAAATATTCCCTGCAAATGTTGTCAGACAAAATCTTCGTAGCTCTAACAGAATACGCCTTCGCCAGATTTTGAAGAAAGTTGCCATTTTTTTTTATTGCCATCAGCCAATTAACTTTTTCGCCACCAGTTGAGAATTTTCTAGCTAGTTTTTTGTTGACACCGATAGGAATTTTTGATGCTAGTTTTTTCTTTTAAATGCCAGTTGAGGTGAAATGCCGGCTGTTGGGAAATGAGGGGCCCATGTGGGTGAGGGAAATGACACGTGGCAGCCTTTGGGCCCATGGGAAATTTTGCACAGTACTGCCGACAAAAAGTACAGTCTGCAGACTATACAGTCTGCGGACTTGTACAAATATAATTTCTGTTTTGATTTAAAAAAAACTTTTCAACAAGATTTTTCTCGAAAGCATAATAATATTTTGAATTTTTTTTGGGAAAAAATTGAAAAGAAATAAAATATTATTTTTTCTGAATATTCGTATCGACACAATTATGACGACTTGGGCGTCGTATGATTCCTTGGGCAATTTTTGCCTCACTGGACAACTGCTCCGATTTGGATGATTTGGTAGTCGATCTTAGGGTTTTTGACCCTTCTGGATGCAATGGCAGGGTCAAATTTGACCCAAAATGCTCCAAAAATGCAGCTACCTTCTGATTATGGCAACCACTCTTTAGCTTCAATCCCTCATAGATTTGGCCTCATATGTCCGATTTGGACGAAAGAAAAGGAAAAATTGACTTTCTCGAACCTTCCAGACGCAATTGTGAGCTTAAATTTGCACTAACAAGTTCTGATATGAACCTGCAATAAAAGAGCTAAAAAATGTAATTCCCCCAAATTTGAGATCTCTCTTTAGAAAAAGACTCTCCAATGGCACCTAACCCACTTTGATACCATGTTAGAATTGGTTATGGCTGCCAAGATCTTGAGACCAAATGGAAAGCACAAAAGAGAGAGAAATGATATGACAAGAATAAACCATATTCAATATCAATGATATGAGATGATTCTATAATGAGAGAGACCTTGGTTATATAGCCAAGGTGAGATGCAAGATGTCATAGGATTGTGACAAGTGTTTTAATCATATGACATGAGACGAATAATCACACTTACCTAGGTTAACATGTAGTAGTTGTCAAAGATAAGATAGCAACTAATGACAACTAACACCTTCTAGAAAGATTCCTTCCTAGACTTAGTAAATTTAACATGTGTAAATAAGTCCCCTAGTAATGAATTAGATAGGCACAAGACTTTATTTACACCAAAAATTACCCCTCCTAATCAAAATTAAGATACATTGACTTGGATTAGTCTATGCATTTCATTGTCATATCTTGATTCAAATTGATGTTGTGGTGGTTGCTACTCAGGGGGAGTAGTCAGATGTTCAGATATGTAGTTTAGAGCTTGTGTGGAAAAAGATAATGTGTATCTTTGTCATTGATGTCAAAGGGGGAGAAGAGTCATGTGAAAAACTATGAAAAGAGTTAAGAAGAAAAGAGTCAAAATCTAAGGGGGAGAAAGTGCTAAGAGAAAGTTGCATTGATGGTGTTTTTTTTTTCACATCATGTGTTGCCTTCAATGAAAAAGGGAGAGATTGTTGGATATTACTAATATGTGGTTGTCATTGATGTCAAGTGTCAACATCATTGACATTAATGTCTTTGCTATCGTGATATGTCGAGGATATTGGAGAAAATTGTAGTTAAGTCAAGCTGCGTGTTGTCATGATGCAAAGCAGTTTAGTACTGCATAGCTCAATATATTGATGATAAGAGGTTGTGGATTAAAGGGTTTGTTGGACAAGTATATCTAGTTTATCCACATGAAATTTCAAAGGTTCGCATGAAGATTTGATTGAGTTATGAGTATATGTGTTCTATCAGTTGTTCAATTGTTCTAGTTGGTGTTCTTGAAAGAAGATGATGTGATTCTAGTAACTTGAGTTGTTGCAGATGCTTCTATGATGATTCATGATGCTTGTGGATGTTTCTAGATCAAGATCTATTTATGTTGTAAGCCCGCATTGATTTTTGTGCTAGCGATTGTAGATTTTCTTTTGTGAGTTCATGTTTTTCATGTTCATGGCCGACAGGGTGATTGTAGCATGTTGTGACCGGTAAGTAATAATTTTGAAGGTGTTTCGGCGTTTGAGGATGTTGCCTTCTTTGGTCCTTACTATTTATGGCCAACATTGTTTGTCTACATTGATAAATTATTTATTGTTTTGGGCTGACAGTTTGTACACATTTCATATTTTGTTGGGCTGACATGTAGTTGATGTTATCCTTAGTTGCAAATATATATGATCGATTATTTATACCATTTGATGGTGTGGTGTGCCATGTATGCTACGTGCTAAGTTTGAATAATGTTCTAATCTTCAGCGCGTAAGTAAAGTGTGAAGAAGAGTGAGCAAATATTTATGTACTTAACCGAAACTGTAATCAGACATTTGCAAATGCTATTTTCTTAGGTGAAAATCTTCCAAATGTAATCCGAATGTTTTTGTAAGATAGTGTGTCTTCCTTTAGGTAGTAAGCCTTTTTGTATTTGAGCAGTGAGCTCTAGGCAGTGTGTGTGAATGAATGTGCATTCCCCATTTACAATTCTTTTATACTTTTAACAAGGTATAATCTTGTGGACTAACCTCCATCATGGTTTTTCCCCTAATAGGGTTTCCATGTAAAAAATCTTGGTGTTATGTGTGTTTTTGATGTGGTGATGGTTTATGCTTTCATGTTTATTTATCAAATCTGAGAATAAGTTTAATTTTTATAATTTATGTGACAACTGATTCACCCCCCTCTTAGTTGTCTTCCCTTGTGTTTCCAACATGATCAGATGATGCTGAAACTACTGCTAGGAAAATGTGGTTACAAAATTATCCAATTGTACATTCAAATTTCTTGGTGGGCTTTCACCTCCTCTTTCACCCATCTTGGCTTCACCTGTGTTATTATCAACTCCTCCCTATTGCCTGGACCTGCTTCGGGTGAAATATCTATGTGACATGCAAATATGAATTCCTGACAGGCTAGCAGGTATCTAGGCTCTGATACCACTATAAGAACCCATACTAGGTTTGAACAATAATTTTCGATGCTCAATTTGACATATTGCATTTGTGAAATAAAATGGCATAGGCTGAATTGAGCATTACATTAACTGAACTAAGCATTTCTTAAGTTGTATGGAGCATTTCCAATGGCTAAGCAATTTATTGATATACATCAGCTTCAAAATATTAGATCACAATGAATGAAGCCCAATGAGATAACAATATATTTCAGAGTTTGATATTCAATAAGTTCACACACTCATAATTGCATACATTGTCATATTCAATATAAATATACTTTGTAATAAGCAGATTTCTTCTAGGTACTATTCAAAAATTTATTCAACATCAATTACTGTGTGTGTGAAATGTGCGAAAGTTAGTAAATCAACACAAACATCAATGATACACATTATAGTAAGGATTTGAATCAAAGAAACTACTCTAAATTGTAGTTAAACAAATCTCTAAAAACGTGCCATTGTCCTCTATTCTTAAGAATTTATTAAACCATTTGGATCTCATATTTTGTATGTGCACTATGGTTGTTAAAATGACCACTTAAGAAATGAGATGATGTTTGAAAATGTAAGAAATCTAAATTCCTACATGCAACTATACATGTTAAAAGCCATGATACTATGATAATGGTGATATTTTGACAAATGGATAATGATGTTAGATTTATACAATGCTAATGCTATGGTATGAAGTTAGGATGATTCTGCATATGCTCAAATAACCATTGATATGATGATTTAAAATGCAACTATAAAGAAAAACATGATTTAAAATGCAACTATAAAACAAAACATGATTCTAAGTTAACATGATGTTACAAATGCAAACTTATTAAAATGCTAAACAATGCTATAAGACTTCATATGCTCCAATACTCCAAAAGATATTCCTGCATAATAATTCTACTCAAATGTGGGATGTCAAATACATTGGCAAAGGGTTGTATTTATAGACTTTTTCAAACATCTTGTTATGTGGCAAAGATCAACAGTCTAGATTCAAACAAGAGGGATGAACGGTGGAGATGAAGAGAATAAAGAAGGTGTTCCCTTGACCAGAGACAACATGCCAAATGGATGGGGAATCAAGTGTGTGAGAAAAAGACCATGTGTTTGAAAGTCTGTTGAAGAAGTGTGTGAGGTATAAGCCATGTGTTTGAAAACAATTCTAATTAAAAATTAGAATTATTTAATTTCATGTGACCTTGGTGAGGTGGCATGAAAATTTGTAGACATGTGCTTGAATTCCTAATCCGGGATTATTGATAGTGCAATAACTTGGTAGATGCTTTTACAGGTTCAAGATCAACATTTATTTGAGGGGATGCTTCAAAATTGCTAGGGATAGTGATCTTTCAGCTTTAGGACTTTGATTATGGCCAGACATGAAAGAATTATGATCTCCTTGTATTGTGATTTCAACTCCTCCGTGATAAAATTTCAAGCATTGATGGTATGTAGAGGATACTGCTTGCATTTCATGTATCCATGATCTTCCAAGGAGGATATTATAGGTCAAGGGGAGATCAAGGACTTGGAAAACCACATCTTTCACCACAGGACCAACTCTGATTGGTAGAATAACTGACCTTTAGATAAGTGCTCTTCCGTATCATATCCCTTCATGGTAATTTTTTTACTGGAGTCTATTACATTTTTTGAATATCCCAATGCATGTATAAACTTTAAAGAGCATATATTTAAACCAACTCTTC
>VDFB02000002.1:237442411-237474656 GCA_007258455.2 Sequoia sempervirens
AGTGTGTCACACTGTCATCCCAGAGCCACACCATTTTCCTCAAATAGAGAGTTGTTTGAGGTGCAACACCAACTCCAAAAACTAGCTCGCTTAGCCCAAACCTATGTTTGGGGTCTGTAGAGTGATAGAAGTACGTTATAATGCTCATCATTCTCGATCCTTATCTAAAGACATCTTTTAGAGTGAGGTAAGCTAGTGATACCCTCCACTCTTGACTCTCCATTACGTGGAGCCTTGGAGTAGCTGGTCCCCCTCTCTTATAGGGGTTTTCCTAAGTCAAACTCTCATTTCATTGTTTCCATCTCCACGGATAGCTAAATAGGATTGAGATAGAAAAAATGTTTGAAGAAAAGACGTGATAGAAAAGAACCTTGCAAGGGAGGAGAACCCCTATCATGAATATAATCAAATAAATAAAGATGAGATCACATAGATATGATAGATTGTAAGATAAAGCGACAAGAGAGTATGTGGTTCCCCTCTTGGATTGATAGGCATGATAGACTTGTGAGAAAGAGAAGTCTTCACTATTTCTTGAGAGAGAATTTTAGCATAGCTTCACTATGAAAGTGAGAGAGAAAGAGAGAATATTTTGTTCCTCTAATTACTCCATTCAAATGAGGGTGAAAAGTGAGTTTTGATAAGCTATATAAGTGAGAGGATCCGTTACACACACATCCTTGTTGCTAGGACACATGCCATTAGAAAATAATGTAGAATATTCACATTTGAATATTGGAAAGTATGGGGATACTAGCATGTCACAGAGGTGTCTACATGTGCTAATGTTTGAAAAATCTTTACAATAATCAAACACTTAGGCTACTAGAACTTCATAATTATCATCTATAAATTTAGAATCGTGAAATTCCAACTTATAATTTTTTCCATAAATAATATGCTCCAAAATTTGTAAGTTTGAAATTTCCATAGGGTGCAATGTTACTACACTATAAAGGTCAATGTACATCAACACAAAAATACTATCATAAGACTTATACAAGTGTAGTGTCAAAAAATGTACTCCTTTACATTTCACACTATGTTTGGGTCCCTTAATAAATTGGACTTAATTAATCATCTAATTGGCCCAATTATGCATCTACAAGGCTAATTAATTGAAATTTCTAAAAGGGGAATTATAATTTCATCAGTACAATTATTGTTGTTATCACCCCAAAATGAATAGGTTCTAGAAATTTAGGTTAGGACCCATTCACCCTTGGGTGAATGGGTTCCCTTTAGTTGATAATTTTAAATTTTAAATATGTTTTTGGAAGCCTTTTTATGATCCCAAATTCAAATTCAAACGTTGGCTTGTAATGCTTAATTTTTGAGAAATTACAGAATTGTCTATAAAATTAAGGTCTTTTTATCATTTCAAATCCTAGAATATTCATGAGAGAATTAATCTAAATTTCACAAGAGTTGAGGTTATTGTCAAAGGTGTTAAAGAGAATATTTCTCAATCATTTGTTGCAACAATCAAGATCTCAAGAATCATGTCAAAGTTATCAAGCATCATGCATGTTTTTGGAGCTAACATTGTGATTTAGGTTTCAAGTTTCAAATCAATATTCAAGCATCAAGATCATATCATCAATCAATCCATTTCATGCGATCAAGATACTCAAGATATGTACAAAGTTCCAGTCCTTCAAGGGTTTCAAATCAAGAATTTGGTGAGTTGCTACATAGCAATTCTTCATTCATAATTCCTTTCATGTTTCATTATTTCATTTCAAGGTTTGACTACCAAAACAAGGTTTGACCAAAGAAAACCCCCATTCACCAAAAACAAACAATTAAATTTCCTCTTGTGTGTTTTACATATCTTAAGTTGCAAAAGGATTGAACATCTATCAAAAGAGAAAAATTGCAAAAAATTTCAATGTTGTCATGAAGCCACAAAAAATTACTTTCAAAATTTATTTTTGAATTTCTAACTATGAAATTGAACCATAGATTTTTGGTTCCTATAGACTTCTATAGCTCTTCTGGGGTTTTTCACCTAAAAGGAGAGACATAGGGCCCAAAAATGGTAAGGGTTCATTCAAATAATGTTATGTTTGATGTTTTCTAAGCTAAATGAAGTAAACTAAATGCAATTAAGTGATTTAAATGAATTATTATGAATGCAAAACTAAGATTTAAACTATGCTATAAAACACACTATGATATGTAAACAATTAACTAAAAGATGAAATAACGTAGAACAAAAAGAAATGAAATGAAATAGAGTGCACCTAAGAAAGATTTGATGAATTTGTAATGTTGTGAATGTTGTTTGAAATTATTGAAATTCCACAGCGGGACTCATTTTCCCATAGTGGCGAATTAGTCCTACAACTAGTGAAAAAATGTCGAAAACAAGGTTCTGACTATTGGATCCAGAATCTGAGAAAATTTATATTTTAAGTCTTAAGGTCAGACTCATTCACCACTGGTGGTGAATCAGTGCTCTCCCAAAATTTTGAGAAATCAAGAGACAACTCTGCAACACAAGATCTAGAAATGTTTGCTTGTCGAATTACCGAAATCAATTCTCCAGGAAATGGATAGAAAACCTTCTTCAAGCTTGAAATAAGGTTTATTTGACTTGAAGTACCTAGTTTACTTCTTGACCAATCTTTAATCACCTAAATGGTTGTAAAATCTATATACAAAGGTCTGCAAACACACATGCAAGAGGGGGAAAATGGTTGAGGGTTAGAAAATAGGGGTTTTCCTTGGTCAAACCCTACTTTGGTAATCAAACCCTTAATAAAATAATGGAATGCAAGCTTGAATGATAAACTAACAACATGCAAATGCTATCAACTTACCAAACCCTTGATGATACAAATCTGAAGTAATGTCAATGGATGCTCTAAAGTGCTCGAATAATGCTTGATAAGATGTTGTAAGATGCTTGAATGCTTGATATTGCTTGAATACAATATGTGAATGTTGGAGGATGTAAAATGAGGTGAAAATCACTTATTTATACAATCTTGTGCATTATTAACTCATTCATACCTCATCACAGGTCAACACCAAGTGTTTTTGAATAAAAAACCGAAAGGAAATTTTAAAAATTTTGAATTTGGAACCAAGGGGGACTCATTCACCACCCATGGCGAATGGGTCCCACTTAGGACCTAAAAATGGGTATTGGGAATTATCTTGTATTTAATGTTGTTTGTCAGGCTTACATTCAAAATACACTTAATTAAACCATATGAGGGCATAAAGGGACCAAAGAAATCATAAGAAAGGGGTAATTGGTGAATTTATGTCTAGAAAAGCATGAAATATTGTTACAAGATTTTGAAACGCTTCAAAATAGGACTTGATTAGAGATGAAAAGGTGATTTTTAGGTAAATTGTAATGAATATAGTCTAGAAGAGTGTAGAAATGTCTTACAACACTTCACAACATCTTCACAAGACATCATTATTTGAATTTTAGTACCTATATATGCATGTTCAGGCCATGTTAATCATACAATAAAAGAAAAATAGATCAAATACCATGAAACAAGACCTAAAAGGCCATGAAAATGACAAGGGGTCATTTTTCTACAGCACAAAAACCTAGAGGAATTGGGAGTGCATACATAGGACCAGAAGACTATGAAAGGAATTTTTTAGCCCCTATAGCATGACCCATTCACCCTTGGGCGAGTGAGTCCTAGAAGGATAGTCAACACAGGATTTTTATCACATGTGCATAAAATTCAATCCTTCTTAGATTTTCAATTGCTTTCCACATTCTATCAAATTAAGGTTTAATTTAGAGGTCTCATGTGCTACATTTCATAATTGCATTCATTTTTTATTTTTCATTCATCTCCAAAAAGTACATTTTAGGTTCATCTACCCTATTTGAGGTCATAAGGAAAAGAAAAAATCTCCACCAAGGTTGAATCACCTAAGGATTGAAAGTCAATATTTCCCTAGGGGATCTCTTTTTCCTAATGAAAGTAGGAAGATAGGTGCATCATACCCCCATTCCAATTTTGGTTCACCCATTTTCCTATGTTTCATTTTGGTGAACTTGATGTTGTACATCAAGATTTTTGAGTTTAGAGTCCATTCAAACCTTAGATCTATGGTTTGCATTAGTTTGAATTGCATTTCATTACTTTGTATCTCATTTAGGATTGTTAACATTGCATTAATTTGCATCTCATTTAGGGTTTTAGGTTTGCATTTTTCATCCTTTAAAATCTAAAAAATTCAAAAATTTGCATGCATATTACATTAATTTGCATAGTACTATATGTTCAAATCATTCATATTCAAAAATAGAGTCAAAATTGCATTTAAAAAATTATAATATTGTTCATCATTTTTCATTTATTTCATGTGCATTTAGACATCAAAATCTATAGAAATCATTCATTAAAACTATAATTTATAGTCTGAAATAGGAAACCTAGCTTTGAACTTTAAACTAAAATTTAATTTTTTGTGACTCTTGTACTAAGAACCATTTTCCTTGGGGTGAATTTGTCTTTGTATTGGTGTTTTTTCAAACTTCTAGGGTGATTTTTCTTTGTTTTATTCATTATGACTTACTATTCAATTTGGGTTTTAGTTTCAAAAAGAAAAAAAATCTATCATTGTTTGTATTAGGTTTAATTGGTCAAATTGAGTGCATTGTTTGGAAATCAAAATTGGCATTAAAAGATATCTTTCTTTTAGGTTTTTGTACATATAAAAATTAATAAATTATCATGTTTAAAATCTAAAATTTTCTCTCTTTTTACATATTTACATTGCACTTCATATTCTAAGGTGTTTGATTGCAATTATCTAGTGCCTATTCTCCATTTTGGGTGCACATAGGTTTAGTGAAACTTGTATGAGCTTCACAATCTAGTGACCTATTACCAATACTTTAGTGAGATGTAGCTCGAGACTAATGCCATCCCATGCTACTACACTTGTTGTGAATCTTGAGTTTTCCAACTCTTTCACTTATAGTGTTGATACTAGTCAATCTAGTATGGACCATAGCTTTCATACCACTTTTCCTATCAACACCCTAAGTACAACCAATTTGAATGATGTTGACACAATGGTTTCCAATGTCCCTCAAGAAGAACTAAAAAAAATGGATTAAGATTTAGAGAAATTACAAAGCTTTGTGAGTTCTAAATACATTGTCGGTACTACATTTCTTGTCAGATAACATGAGGAAAATACTTGATAATGAACAAGGAATAGAGATTATGCATAGGCTAGCTCATATTATTGATAAACATGTCCCTACAATGACTAGTTGTGCTCAAACTTTAGGGTTCACTCAAATTCAAGGTGGAAATACAATTCCTCCTTCCACATCTATGACCTCTATTCCTACACACACTAATCCAACTATTACAACATGTAAAAAAACTAATAGCAATGTTAATACTACCTTAGGTACCTTAGGTATTTCCACTAGGAATATATTTATCTTTGTGCATTCAAATCTCATATCTCCTAATCCATCTCCCCTCAAAAATTTATAATTCACTTGTCCTCCAAATACATATAAACCTCCACCTTATTCACCTCCATCTCACAACACAAACATTGATCTCATCCTTAACCAACTTCTCCAAAATACTTCATCCCTCTAGCAAAAAATTGCTACAATAAACCAAAATCAAAATGGCTAACCTTCACAATATGTCAAAAGAAACACTTTATCCTTGGAGATATTGAGAGAAAAAATGCCACAAGGCATAGAGATTCCTAGATTTGAGAAATATGGTGGAAAAGGAGACCATAGTAACCATGTCTCAATATACACAACCTTATATAGTGACTTTATTTTTGAGGATAAAATCTTGGCTAAAATTTTCCCTAGATCCTTGGAAGACACTGCCTTGGAGTGGTTTTGTTCTTTATCAAATAATTCTATTAGTTCATGTTTAATGCTGAAAACTGAAGAAGCTAAATGATTTAATCTATAAATTCAAATCAAAATTTCAGCATATCATCAATAAAGCCTTTCCAAATGAATACAAATGGAAAATGAAAACTAAACTATGCAAAACTAAAATAAATGCATTCAAAGGAAAATCAGCTCCATTGTTTTCCTATTTCACCATGATTCTTGATTTATGCATTTAATGCTCTCAGATTTTTATGAGCACAAGTGCAACAAGAAGCTGTGATGAGTGGAAGAGAGATTGAAATTGAATTTTTAAATAAAAGTGTGTATCAAAATGTGTATCCCCAAAAATTGAGAAGGAGGAGGTTTTTTTATAAATAAATGCATAATGTGAAAATAAGAAATGAGAAATGAGTGGAGTGATTTATGCCATGATTTATGTTTGGAAGCTCAAATTGTGCAATTTTGAGCTAATTCCATGGAAATTGATTTATGAATTTAATATGCAACTTTAAGCTAATTTTATGGATTTTGATTTATGAATTTTAAATTATTTAATGAAATATGGATGCATTTTAATGATTAATGCAAATGAATAATCATGCAAATAGTCAAAGTGAAATGATTTATGTAAATGGATGAATATGAAATGATTTATGGATATGTTAATGATTAATGAAATGATAAATATTTATGAAATGAATTAATGAAATATGCATTTGGATAAATAATGGATAAATGACTAAATGATTATGTAAATGGATTATGGTTATGAGTAAATGCTTATAAATGCTTATAATATTTTAATGGTTTTATGGAGATATGATTATGCAATGGATAAAAATGATTAAGAGGACATTTTTATGCATCTACAGTTCATTCAATGAACTTGTTGATGCCTTTCTTACATTTCCAAGTGCACATGGGTCCCAAGATGACCTTAGCTGATTTAATTCAATGTAAACAAAAAAAAGATGAAAAGGTCACTAATTTCATAGCATGAAACCAATTGCTTTACTCACAAATCAAAATTAAGATTCCTAATGTTTAAATTAAAAGAATGTTCATCACAAATTTTCATACCAATATTCAAGCTAAATTTGAGATGTTGAAGTTTCCCTCCTTTACACACTTGTGCACAAACCTTCATGATTATCAGAATTTAGTTAGTCATCTTGAAGAAAAAACTCCTTCTAACCCTCCTGAGAAATCTAAAGTCATTTCCCAAAAATATTTCCAACCTTTCAAGAAACAAAATTAGAAATTTTTACAAATACCTCAAAAAAATAAACATGTTAACTCCCAACTAGCTACTCTTTAGGTGGAAAATAGTGTTCACCAAAATGAATTAACAAGATGATGAATCACTTAATTTTCCCACATAAAAAACATGTAATTATGAGAGCCAGAAGATGCAAATAACAATAAGAAATGATACCTAACTACTATAGAAACTATCAAGGAAGTTTTTAGAGCTCAAATATGTGTGTACCTTGTTGCAAGAAGCCTGTGTTTAGGGCACAAAGGACTCATTCGTCTTTAGTGGCGAATGGGTCCCTAGTAGGGTTTCTAAAACTGAGATCTGGGTTATTTTCCTTCATGTATGCATTCTCAGATCCCCAGTTATTAGCTCATGAAAACCTACACTTAATTATTTTGCTTCAATTCTTTGTTCTTGCACTTTGAATGACAACTTTTGCAACTTGAAAACTTTGATAATTTTTGCTCCAAATCTTTAATCCACTCGATCTTCAACCTATAAATCTACAAACGCACACTCAAGGGAAGAAAAACTTGTTTATTTTTAGTTAATATGGGTTTTCCTCAAGCAAACCCCTTATAGTTAATTAAACCAATTGATGAAATAAGGAAATTGAAGCATGAAACATGAAATGATGCAATATTGATACCTCAGATGTTGTCTTGTAATACAAATCTACAAACTAACATGTAGCACAGTCATGAATATGAAGTGAAACAATGCTTGCAAGTAGATCTTCAATGCTACATTCACTTTCTTAGCTCAACAACATGCATGAATGCATAAAACCCTGGACAAGATGATATGATCTTGAATTGTTGCAATTAACCTTGAAAATTTTCCTTGAAATGCCTTTTAAAATTCTCTTATAATGCTCTAATGCTTGTAAACTTGAATGCTTAGAGACTTAGAATGAATTGCTAGGAGAAATCATGTGAACTAACCCCTTATTTATACTAAATTAAGAGATTAACTACAAAATTCAAGCAATTAAGGCTAACACAAGATATGGAAATAAACATTATTAAATTCTCACTACAATGAAATTAAAGAAGGAGGTCCTCATTAACGGAGGAACCATTCTACACCTAGGGTAAATGGGTCTTGGCACCACTTTCTAGGACCTCAACTTGCCCAATTAAATGTTATGCAATTTGAATTATGGGTGTTGGGATAGATCTTTGGGAAATGTCATAAATAGGGTTTAAATTTGAATTAAATGGGTTAATTAATTACAATCAACCACAATTAACTAAAGGGACCCTAGATAAATGTGATAGTGTGTTAAAAAACTTTACAACACCTAAATAGGGCACACATTAGGTACATTTCATTAAAAGGGGCCCATTAGGCTTAATTCATTAAATAAATCCTAGAAAAGTGTGAAAGTGTGTTACAACACTTTACAACACTTTTGCAAAGGAAAATTTAAGGTATATTTTAATTAAATAAGGATGCTAGAATGATATGAATGTGTACAACACATTACAACACTATTCCAAGATACAATCAATTCAAATTTATGTCAATTATCCAAATTAAGTGAGAAAAAGGATTACTTTTTTTGACACTATAGCCACTATAAAAATGAAAAATCCATATCCATTTAGGGAGAGGAGTAGATAATTTATCCCTTTATCCAATACTATTCACTCCATCATGTTGCAACTTATAAGTAATAACTTGACCACTTTACCTCTTATTAGATCCATTGACACCACTACGCCCTTACCTCCAAACTTTAACTCCACTGCCTTTTTCTATTATCACTGACAAAATGGATACAATACAAACCAATGTAAGCATCTTAAATATATTATGCAAGACCTAATTTATTCTAATCACATCTATATTGGTGGTGTTAATGATCAAGGAAACAAGTTTGTTTCCCCACCTAACTAAAATTTGCAAATCTTTCCTAATCCCATGCCAAATAATAATATCTCTTTTGTGAAAGATAGTGATACTAAGAATGATGTGATGAATGTTGAAAAACTTGAAGATAAAAATAATGACAATATAAATTAAAATGAAGGATATTTAGAATTTGTGGTCGCTTCATCGATATTCAACATCATAAGGGCCGAATGAAAAATGCTCCTTGACATTTTTTTCTCACAAAATGAAATAATTAAATGTGCACTCGATGGTCCTCTTTACATCATTGGAAAAATCAATAACAAGCCTACTAATGGGATATTAATTGATCTCATGTGTGTAGAGAATGTGATCACCAAGTAATTCTTATTTGTGTATGAACTTTATAAATATTCAACCAAAAGCATGGATCAAAACACATAATGGCTTTTCTTTCCCTACGATAGGTTCAATCACTCTTCCTTTACAAGTTGGACCAAAAAAAATTAATGTCACATGCTCTATCATCCCATCATTAGACCAATTTTGTGTGAAGCTTGGTTACCCATGGCTATATTCCATGGATGCCATCTCATAGGCAGTGCATAAAGACTTAAAGTTTCCATTTGGAAATGATATCTTTACTCTGCACCATAGTGTATTTAATCTTGTGTATTCCTATGGGAATTTATCATTGGATTTATTTTGGCCCAAACCTATGGAACCTATTAAGCCTTGTGAAGAGTTCTTTTTCAAATCTTATCAAAATTTTAAGGAAAAACACATAGTAGAATTATCCCTTAGAAAAATGCCTCAACTTATGATTGAGCCTCCTATCATAGATGAAACCATGTGATTGAACTCAAATCCCTTCCAAGTAACCAAGACCAACCTTCCTTCACCTATTTCCTACAAAAGACCAAGAGATGGCCAAATATGTCCTATTGTCCCTCCTAAGATCAATTTTTTTTATAAATCTAAAGAGAAGGTGGTTGAACAACCTCTCATGGTTCCTTTTGTTCCTCCCTTGTAGGAAGAAAAGAAACTAATGGTTGATAAACCCAATCCTACATAATCACAAATTGAAAATCATGGAAAAAGAAATAGAAATGCTAAAGAGCATAGGTGTAGACATCATGCTATTGCTCATAGACTAAAACAAGAGAATAAAACATAAAATCAAGATCAAACACCAATTGAAACAAGGCATGATGATCGTCCACCTTTTCCACAACAAAAAAAAAAGGAAATTTCAATGGAAATTATCACTAGGCCTCCTATTATGATTAACTTGGATGATGATAATGAGATTGCTAAAATTGATGAGGAAGTGTATAATGAGCTGAATTTATTGTTTTCCTCTTCCGTGATCTTAGATGATAACAATCGTGATGGTCCTCCTATAAAGAGTGACTCACCATGCATTGAACCTGGCAATGCTCCTAGTACAACACTTGTCGTTGTCCCTTTGGCTAGTTATCTACCTTATGTATATGATGAACAAGATTGGGATGTGGATGGAATGTGATAGGTTGACTCCAATATGTTGTGCTAGTCTTCTCTTTGTGTTCTTTATGATTTCATGTGCGTAATGTGATCCCCCATACTGTGGTTCTTGGTGTATCTTTATATGGTTGTAAGGCTACTTGGGATGGCCCTTGTCACTTTGTTGGTGCAAGGATACAAAGGAAGTGAATCTGTTATGATATTCTTCAATTTGTATCTCCATTCATCTATCTATCATAACCTCTTGTCTTGTGTTTTCCTTTTTGGGTTGATGCAAGATGTTGAGACATTTAGGTCTCTTCCATGTTGACCCAAAATATATTCTTTGTTTTCACTCTCTGTGTGTCATTCTCCCTTTTTTCTTGTTGTTTCATGAGTCATTTAGTGAATGATGATAGTTCTGAGCTCAATTATATCATTGCAAAACTGAAAAACACTAACCCGAGATCCAGGTATCCCTTATGTGTTATCTTAGGATTGTATATGAGGGGAAACCTTCCTTTATATGATCTATTTCTATCTTGAAAACATATGTTTTGCATAGGGCTTTCTAAATAAATCTTTCATGTATTGGGATTTATCATATTCTACTCTAAAGTAATTTCTCACAGCATGGTGTTTAGCAATTTCTTTAAAGTGGGGCATACACATCCCTGCTCATTATCTGCTTCAATGTGTGGTCTTCTTACTTCACGTGATGTATCCTCTTGGTGGTGTCATTGGGTTTGATTTCCTTCAAGATTGTGACATTTCTGAGCATATGCCATTCCTCTTAGTGGTGATGCTATAGATTGCATGCCCTAAGTTGTGGATATTTTATCCTCGACTAGTCCTCTCTTGGAGATATTAAGTAAAATTTTCCCTAATATGAGACATTTCATGAACTAAGAAAAACCCCTTTGAATTTCCTATTGCATGTATCAACACAACCAAGCATAATACAATTTTCTTTCTAGTGGAATCCTTATGTTTTTCAAGGCCACCAGGCATAACACAACTTCTGATCAATGGAGCCTTTCTCATGAGTGCCTAACATAACAAAGCTTGTTAGCCTTGTGACCAAGTTTTTATGGTTCCTTATCAAATTTATCAAGAGGTATAACTTTGGTATGGTTAGTATAATGGGATCCTATACCTAGCATAACTTTTCATTAGCCACTTTTTGGGGCTCACCTAGTGGACAACAAATTTCACTAGTCCATGTGAGCACATTTTGTTTGCATAGTGGACAATGGGTTTCCACTTGTAAATTTTTTTTGAGAAACACCTAAGGCTTGATCCATACTAGTTGGAAAAATATTCAATGCTTGATCCATCCACTCTCTCTCTCTCTTCTCATTAATTTTGACATTGTATGCTTTCTATCTTGTATTGTTGCTACATATTTAACATAGGCATGTGTCTCTTTGTGTCTTTGTTGGTTTTCCATGAGATCTTAGATCTTGGGGGCTTGATCATACTACTTGACCATTGTTGTCTTATCTTTCTAATAGTTTTACAAGTAGACCCCTCTTGATGCTTGTACGTCTACTTTAGTGTGAGTTTGAGTGTAGGGCTCATCCTCTCACTAAAGTGGGGGCTAAATGTAGTTTCAAAAAATATACTTCTTTACATTTCAAATATGTTTGGGTCCCTTAGTAAATTGGACTTAATTAAACCTCTAATTGGCCCATTTATTCATTTACAAGCCTAATAAATTATAGTTTCTAAAAGGGGAATTATGATTAATTAATGAAATTATCATTTTTTATCACCTCAAAATGAATAGGTTGTGGAAATTTATGTTAGGACCCATTTGCGCTTGGGAGAATGGGTCCCCTTTATCTACAAATTTAAAATTTTAAATATGTTTTTGGTAGCATTTTTATGATCCCAAATTTAAATTCAAATGTCGACTTGTAATGTTTAATTTTCAAGAAATTAGAGAGTTGTCTATAAAAGAAAAGTCTTTTTATCATTTCAAATCCTATAATTTTCATGAGAGAATTAATCCAAATTTCACAAGAGCTAAGATTATTGTCAAAAGTGTTCAAGAGCATATTTTTCAACCATTTGTTGCAACATTCTAGATCTCAAGCATCATGTCAACCTTATCAAGCATCATGCATTTTTTCAAGGCTAACATTGTGATGTAGGTTTCAAGTTTCAAATCAAGATTCAAGCATCAAGATCACATCATCAATCAAGAAATTTCATACAAGATCAATACCTTGGAGATATGTACAAGGTTTCAATCCTTCAAGGGCTTCAAATCAAGGGTTTGGTGAGCTACAACATAACAATTTTTCATTCATCATTCCTTTCATGTTTCATTATTTCATTTCAAGGTTTGACCAAGGCAAATCCCCATTCACAAAAAAAAAAAAAAATACCTCTTGTGTGTTTTGTGGATCTTAGGTTGAAGAATGATTGAAAATATATCAAAGGAGAAATATTGAAAAAGTTGTCAACATTGTTTTTGATAAAGGAAAAAAAAATGAATGGACCCAAAACCATTTACAACAGGTTTTGAAAGGACCCGAAGCCCACACCAAGAAGAACAAGTTGTCTGAAAGATACGAATAGAAACAACCAGTAGCACAACAGGGAGACAACAAGCAAACACCTAGCCAAAAGCTAGCGGGCAACCCAAACAAGAACTAGGAAACTACAAAAGTCTAACACTCATTGGTTTTGATGGGACCAACAACCCACTACAGATCTAGAACAAAGCTCCAACACTAAAAGTTATAGAGCCATATAAACCACACTTTCTGCCATTATAGGAAGGGTAACTACAAGTCCGTAGGGCAACAACAGTTGCCTTCAAAGACCATCTATTCTCTCCACCTCTATAGGAGAGAGTCCCAAGCTCAACCATATCATGGTGACTACAGCACCCCTTATCCTTTAGATAGAACTCCATAAAGATCAGCTCTCTTCTCAAGATCTCCACCTCAATAGAAGATGAAGAAAATAAAGCAGCATGTAGACTAGCCTTAGCTTTCTTATTGCCACAAAATAGGGCATAATCAACCCCCAACATTTCTTCTAGGCATACTCAAAAGCATCTTACCTCACCTCTATAAGAGAGAGGTCACGACCACCCACATCCATCTCCCCCTCAATAGAAGATAGGACCACCTCCATAGGAAGGGATAGAGTGACACAAAGATGCACAGAAGGAAACACATTAAACAATGCCAAGGATCTAAGAACCTCTCCCAAAAGATTAGAAAACAATTCAGGGTTTAGGGAGAGAAGAAACTCACTCATAGAATGCAAAGGCCTGACCACAAACAAAAGCATATACTCAATCTCATAATTCTTAGGAACAAGCAAACCCAGGAGGAACAGGGGTTCCCACACAACAAAGTAGTAAAGAGAAGACCCAGCAAGAGAGCACACCAAGCAACCCTAACACGCCGGTCAGGGCTAGAGAGGGGCTAAAACTCCTTACAAACTACTAATAGGAAACACGACCAAACCACCAAGAGGGGAAAAAAATGACCCAGAACAAACCAAAAAAGAGAGCCCCTAGGAAAAAGGCACTGAACACACCACGGATAGGAGTGAGGAATAGCCGAGAAGAAGCAAGAACAAGACCAAGCTAACATGAAGAGACCCCAAGCCCTCCTGCTACACCGCGTAGGAGCAAATATTAGCCCAATCTTAAATCACACTTCTTCAAAGAAGACACCACCACAACCCCACCGAACGGAAGACACCCACAAAAGATAAAGGTAGGGCAATCTGCACCCAAACCCCACCAAGCACCACCTACAAGAAGGAGAGCCAAGAAGCCACACATCACCGGCTGTAGAGAAGGTAGAAACTGAAGGAGATGCCACCAAGGGCAAGACATCCACCACACCCCATAAGGCACTAGTTTTAACCACAACAGACTGACTCCAAACAATAGCTACAGAATCATCAACATCATCGTCAGAATCATCTCCTCCATCATCTGCAAATTTTGAATCCCTCCCTCATTCTTGTTCCCACCCAACACTCCCATTATGGGTGGAAAAATGATGTTGCCAAGCCATAGAAACTCACTTTTATAATTTATTTGTGAATTTTTTACTATGAAACTTGGAGGAATCAGGAGTATAGACATAGGACTAGAGGATCTAATTAAAGTAAATTTTCAACCCATAAAATCACACCCTTCTCAGATCTACAATTAATTTTTGGATTCTATTAGATTAAGATTTGATTTATAGGTTTCATGTGTTACATTTCCTAATTGCGTTCATTTGGTATTTTTCATTCATCTATCAAAAGTAAATTTCAAGTTGATTTACCCCATCCTAGGTCATAAGGAAAACAACAAGATCTCCACCAAGGTTGACTCACATAAGGCTTGAAAGTTAATATTTCCCTAGGGGGTCTCTTTTTCCTAATGAAAGTAGGAAGATAGGCACATCATACACCCATTCCAATTTTGGCTCACCCATTTTCCTATGTTTCAACAAGAATCATGGAACAACACCACATGATTATGAATGGTTAAAATGGAACCTCCTCATGATTGATGATAGAGTTCCCACTTACACCTTTGAAACAAAAATAATAATATGGAAGGAACTAGATCTCAACATAAATTTCAGCTTTCTCACATCCTTACCACAATAGAAACCTTGGGAATGAATTCATGAGATCCAAACATCCCCTTGAGCATGCCATGAGTGGTTGGTCACAAGAGAGATATAACAACTCACCTAAGTCTTATTAGAGATTTAATCTACACCTTAGATACACAATAACAACATAAAGGGGTCATAAATAACCAAAACTATATGATTAAAAACTCAACATACAATCCTTGAGAGGACACAAGACCTAAAAAAGTGAAGGGCTAGGTTATGCAAGCTCATAGCAACCTACACTAAACAAGAAACAACTCCATAATTTTAAGTAGTTGTTACAAAATGGTAAAAACCATTCATTTCCTATGAATTTAAGATAGAAAATTCCATACACAAAACTTGCAAGATGCCAATATTCATTTTCACTAGAATATGTTACTATTTATATTCAATCATTTATTTACTCAATAAGCAAGAATAGAAAATATGATCACATACCATTTCCAAGCTCAAGAGATGTAAAGAACAACATAATACCTTTGAACTCTACTTATATATATAGACATCTAATGTGAGGAATAACATGCTTAATCTAATATTTTCATCACAAGATCAATTTTAGGACTATTTGGTTGATATTCAATTCCAATATAGATCACAATCTTTACATAATTACAAAGGATATATATCACATCCCAAATATTGATGGACCACATTCTACTTCAAAGATAAAGTACATATCCAATTACCACTTTTCATGCATTAACAAAAAATTTCCACTAACCATTTATTACAACTTACAAAAGGATTATAAATCTCTCAAATATGAAAAGACAATACAATAATAAGCCACCAAGAGCTACAATATCCTTGCAAAAATCTCCATGATATTCTTGCATGATTCCAAAAAGAAATTTTAATGGTGATCAACACCTCCCAATCATGTGAGACTTTGATTCCCACTCCTTTAAACTAAGATATGATCTCCATGGTTATCATACACAAACACGTAAATGTAAAATTGGATACATAGAAAAATATTTCAGCCAAGGTTTTCTCATACACATGATGAACTAAATGAGTCCAAGCAACAATAATGAAGACAAAACAAGTTCAAGACAAGGTGGTGTACCATCAATTCTCCAAAGCCAAGATAGGACCAAATGGAACTATGGTCTAAAATATTAAGTAATATAAGATTCATGATTATCTAATGTAATATATCATATTTCAAGAATCCTTTCTTCATTGAATTCTTAGGTTTAAATCATAACTTATTACCTTGTACAACATACAACGTTTTTCAAGAATTATGTAATAGAAAAATTAATTCTATATTTATTATTTTTGTATAATACAACCTATTTCAAGAATTATGTAATGCATAATTTAATATTTTATTTATCATTATATAGAAAAACTTATTCTATGAAATGTGAATTATATACATTACCATCCTTTCCTAGCTATAACTTCCTAATAATTGCTATCATACATTATAAGGCCACTAACTTATGCAATTTAACCCTTAGAAGGAAGAAAAGTATATTTTAACAAATGACATACTTTCTAATACAACAACACATTAATAATATGAAAAAAAAAATACTAAAAAAGATATCAAATTATATTTTTTGAATTACAAAAATATAAAAACTAAATTTTCTAAAATTCCTAACATATCCAAGTCATATTGTTATAGAACCCTCAATTTTAGTAGATTTTGAAATACATCCAATCTCAAAAATCTAAATATGCCTCTTAACCTAAGTTTTCCTAACAACAAATTTGCAAGGCTATGTAAAATTTTAAGAAAAGATTGTAAGGACTTGGATACAATATTCATATTCTCCAAACTTATGGAACTATGAAAAAGAAATCATTAACTACAACTACAAGTTCAAGATAAGACTTCATTATAATTTTTGAAAGATATTTAAAACATGGTCAAATGCAATCTTTCTCTTTTATGGGGCCAAAAAATTAAGTCTACAACAAAATAATGATAAGTACGCCTTATGAATCCAATGCAAGCACAAGCAAATCCTTTCTCCTTCAAAAAGAAAATTTATGCCCCACTTAATTCCATTTCCAAAAATTAAAAAATCCTTTCATAATCATTAAAAGAAAGCAAGGGTTTGCAGAATACATACTCACTTCTTGCCTCCTACTTTATCTTAAATAGATTTTTATTTCATAATGGAAAATAGAACAAAGAAACCCACTTCATTTTGGAATAGGAATTTATCAAAATAATATTTTTCAAATAACTTTAAATTTCTCATTTTAATTTCAAGATGTACTTCTTAAAATTTCACTTTTATTCTAACTTTTTATTAAGTTATCAAATTAATTTCACTCATAGTGAGAAAATGATAAAAAAAACACACACACAAAATTGCAACCAAGTTAGTAGGCTAGGATGACAACGATCTAGAATCACACATGAATTAAATAAGGCTAACAAATTTCACACATACATCATGTCATTTACTCTTAGATGAGAAAAAAGGGTAAATATAAACAAACAAACTATATATACTAGCTCCAATTAACTATCATTGAAATTTCATCTTTATCTACATGTATTTAAGTCAATTGTTTTGTACATCTACCCAAAATGTGACAATAGCCAAAGAACATAGTAAAACCAACCAATATCATATAACCCATAATTTAATACTAACATAAATCAAATATGACATCATATAGTAAAAATAACACATTAATTAAACAATTCATCAACACATCTATAATAACCACTCTTGGTTACTACTAAATTAATATCATTTTTCTTTACACCTTAATATCCTATTGATTGACCAAGAACATAATTCTAATTAGAAGAGAGTTTCATAATATTACTCAACCATAGGAAGGTAGGATCTCTAGACCATATTGCGCAATCTTGTACTAAATAATGTTAGCTCACATAACAAGATAAATTCTAAACCTAGACTAAACCTTGAGGTTGCATTCATGATGGCCCTAGCCATGTGTCCCTTTCTAGGAATCATAGGAATCATATTTCACATGCAAAAATGTGAAGAATTCATCCTCATAAATAATGTGAGATCTATGACATCAATTATTAACTGAACTTTTGCATTACGTAGGGGTGAGGATCGGCTAGTTTGGGTGGGATCCTCCTCTGGTAACTATAACGCTAAGGATGGATACGGCTGTCTGCTTGACGGGTTGCCTCCATCCTCTCTCCCAGTACATCTATGTTGGGATTGTGCCTGTCTCGCGAAAGCTGGGACTTTCGCTTGGGTTGCCATTAAGGGTCGAATACTCACAGGTGATAGATTCAGGAAAATGGGATATGAAGGTCCGTCACGGTGTGTAATGTGCTATAAAGCTGAAGAAGCCTGTGATCATCTCCTCCTGCGTTGCAGCTTTGCCCAACCATGCTGGAAGTGGCTTTGTGCTCGACTGGGTTGGTTCATCGCCTTGCCTAATGACATTCGTTCCTTATTCGCTGCATGGCCAATTCTCAGGAAGGATGCATTGTATCACGAGATTTGGAAGATTTGCCCATCTTTGCTAGTGTGGGAGATTTGGAAGGAGCGGAACAAAAGGGTGTTCATGGACACGGGCAGTGAATTTCCTACCTTCATAAACAAGGTAGAGGCGGCTATCATTGAGGTCTTGAACAGTAGGATCCGGTGCAAGAACTAGCGGGAACGGGAGTTTACGAATTGGGATGCAAAAGTGAGGCGCTCTTGGCATGGTGTGCTCATCCCCTGCGAGGGCTCTCAAGCTCAGGGAACCAAGAAAAGCGAGCGACAGAATGCAAAGTGGATACCCCCTCGGACTGGCTGGTTCAAGCTGAATTTCAATGGTGCTTCGCATGGAAATCCGGTTGTTTCAGGCCTTGGCTGTTGCATCTCAGATGACTCGAGGGAGGTGGTGGCGGAACAATCGGCTCTACTCTCGGATGGGACCAACACTGAGGCTGAGCTCAAGGCGCTTATTTGTGGCCTAAAGTTAAGCAGGAAAGTTGAGGTGCGCCAGCTTGAAATTGAGGGAGATTCGATGGTGGTGATTCAGGCCTTCAAATCAAGATCAATGGTAAATTGGAAGCTTCAAGGCCTGTTGGAACAAGCCAAGGAGTTAGTCAGTGGTGGGCTTGAATATACAATACGACGTGTATAGGGAGGCTAATGGGCGAGATGACAAGCTGGCAAATGATGGGGCTGATGGGTTGGCAAGGATAAGAATAAGGAGGGGTCGGGTGGCACAGGCATAGCCTTGGCCACCCCGCGGTTGTTGGGCGGAGGCTTGGGTTTCGTGGCATGCGTTGGGTGGTAGTGGTGGATAGTGTGGCTGCGAGTTTTGGCTGGGGGTTGATCATGGTTGGCTTGTCCGTGTGTCTAGTTCTGTAGGTTTTGGCTAGTGGGAGATGTTACTCTTCTAAATTTGCCTGATATGCAGGTTGCAAATTGTAAATCGACTTTTTTGGGAAGATTAATAAAATTTTCTATGTACCTATAAAAAAATTATATATCTATAATATCATGATAACCAATGCATTATAGTCTTGATGTTAGTTGTAGGTTAACATCAGTGTATAAAAACACACCAATACATATAGTGACCAGCTCATTTGTACATCACATTTACATAAAATTATTAACTCATGCAAACAAAACATATACCCAATGTGATTAAATCTGCATGCATCACATATACACAATGGAGTTGACTCAAGGATGCATCAAATATGATTACCTACCAACTAGTAAAAAAGGAAGTGGCTATAACCTTATTATAATAATCCTCATTTTTTTGGTTCATTAACATATAATCCTTTAGGTACACCCTATTCATAAAGTCCATTTTGGTGAATCGCATACACCATCTGTACCATCCTTTTTAAAAAAAATATTAATGCTAGTTGTGATGACAAGAAAATAATTCCATACTAATTCTGATCATTTTAAATTTCAGAAGTTTAAAAAAACATTATGAATGGTTTTTAATAAGGCTTACACTCTCATTAATCATGTTTTCATCATACAAATAGATATGTTACATAATCAATATCTTATGGTCTTACCATATACCCAAGACTAGTGCCTAATCATACCTTAGGTAGATGCCACACTAGAAGCACATGCATTTCTCTCGATGCACCAATGCCAATACTAAACTCTTGATCTGGATAGCTCTTGAAATATATCACTTGCATTAAACTAGTGCAAGTAAGCTAACCATATAAAATTTGGTAGCTCTTGGCATCTATTACTTACATGCTACTAGTGAAAGCTACTTAACCCTGTGATATAGTTGAATAATTTTTTGGGAAGAGAATATTTCCTAGCTCCTATAATGATGGAGCAACAATATACTTATATATAAGGTCATATATTTTACAAAAAAATTAATACCTTAGATTAGTGGGATAAGTTATCCTAACATATTATCCTAATTTGATATTATGCATTTATAAAGTATTAGAATCTTGATCTAAAATATACTATCTAAAGAGTTTACCCTAAACTAGTTAATCCTATTACATTACCCCAAAGGGATTCATTAAAATATACAATCGTCATATGGGTCTTGGGATCAAAATAAAGCATACAAGTAACACATTCAATCAACATAAGTTAACCTCTATATAATTTTTGTGTAGTGCCAATGATAAATATTAGTATACATTTATCTACCATACATGTAAAAGAATTCCATACAATATTTGGTAATAACAACCATTAGTTTCTCGTAGTTTGTGGAGACCATCCTAAGGAACTTAGTCCTAAACTCACACTAATCCAAGTGCATATCAAGAGAAAGAAAACCATCCATGCCTAATAATATTTGTTTACACCATCATATCATAATAGTTAAATTTAGCATTGTTATGAAATATAAATTTGATGGGATTCATTATTTATTTTACAGCAATGTCATGGGCAAGCTTATCATGCCCTTTTTCCTAGGAAAAATAGACCTCACTAGGACTTGAGGTTGATCTAGATACCTTCATATATACCTATCACTAATTTGAGGCGCAAGGCCAAAGTGTTCCACTAAAAAAAAAAAAAAAAATTCACTTCAAATAGGATTAGAAGCATTCTTACACATTCACATCAAGAAAAACCATGATGGTGGAGACAATAAAATTTCATCCTTGAGATTAATGTAGATTTTGGAAAGCCAAATATCACAAACATTAGAGCAGGTGATATATGTGATGATAAATTATATTTTTTGTCCCAAACTCTTATAGTATATTAAAAAGCGAGAGATAGTGTAGTTTAGAAACAACCCCAACCCCAAAATTTATTCCCTAAATCCCCCCTTATAGGCTTGGGTAACAAGCAAACTATTTCCCAAGGACTCTATATACTCACTTCCAAATAGGATTGAAGTGCCATATAGTTTTATTAACAATAATCTATTCAAGAACATACATGTAAAATTCCTACATAGAAAGTCCCTCTAATTAATAAATAAGAGAAGTTAAATTTCGCACCCAAATATGATTTAATTAATTTTCCAAAACACTCATTCTATCTTCTACATAACTAATGTTCTATACACCTTAAGGCTTTATTACACATGAGAATAAGGGCCAACTATGTTTTGACAATAATACTAATATCATAGTTATATCCCTTTTGGAAAAGAGATCAAAACATACTTAGGTACAAAGTTTTCCAGGAAATCTTAATTCAATATAAGTATAGGACATCAATAACAAATGCATGTCCTTAAACAATTGTAGTCAAACTGGTGCAGGGCTCCTAGGTCTTCATGTAAAAGGGGGTCAAGTGTTAGTATTTTGTGTTAGTTAAGTCATTTTTGTTTGTAATAAGGTCTTTCAATACCATGCCTCATGTTGTGAGTCGACTTGAGTCATGTGGGATTAGTTTTGTAAAAAGTTGCCAATATTGCAAAAAGTTGCACAAGCAATTTTTTGCATTTTTGTGTCTAAAGGGAAGATGAACCATTGGGATTTGAAAAGTAGTTGGAGAATATTTGGATTCGATTGGAAATTTTTAAATAATCCTTTTTGAGTTCACGACAAGGTTCTTTTGTTGAGTTTTTGGTGTTGAGCAATAAAAAAAACTCTATTTTATGTGTTTTCAAGTTGCTCTTTACTGCTACACAGAATAGTATGGCTCCGTACCGCTTGGAAATGATCTAAAAATCATTGGAATTGATGATGTGTTGAGTCTTCTATCTGTTGCATTTGATTTCATCTGATTTCATCAAGTTTGGAGTGAATTAGAGCAATTATTCTATAAACAACTAGAAAACCCTAGTTAGGGTGAGTTTTGATTGAATAAAATGGTTTTTAGCCCATTCCACCAGTGAAAAGGCCTCATAATTGGTGGAATGGATGTAGGTAGGGTTTATTTTTTTTTCTTAATTTTGCAAGAGCAGGGGATGGAGTTGAGTGCAAATTTAGTTGTTGCCCTAGCCTAATATCATCATGTATTAGGCTTAGGAGTTAAGTAGACTTAGGGTTTTGTAGAAAATCCATTTGGAAATTGCTCTAGCTATTGAGAGTTGGTTATTCAGACCTCACAAGACATTTTTTAAGCCTTGAAATGAATATTCAAAGCCTATAGTTAAGAAACCCTATTGGTACCTAGCCAAGTCAAAGAATTAGGCCTAATTTGAGCGTTAGCAGTTGAAAATTGAGGGATTCATTACAAAGTGACCCCATCTGTAAATTAGATATGTTGTCAAATGGTATAAAGGGTGTCTGGAAAGGTGTTCATATTTTGAGTATCATGTCTTCCTTCAGATTTTTGTTGAAAAATCCATGTTTGAAGTACTACTAGATGAATTGAAGGATTGTGAGGGAAACCCACCAAATTATGTTCTAGGATTGCAAAGTTTGCTTGTTTGAGTTTGTTTTGATGTTATCCACCCCTTCTTTGCATCACAAAATATTGTCACCATGCATCAATTATGCAAAAGCCTCTATATGGATCTAAGTCAAATTGAGCTCTACAATGTAGGTCAATGATATCAAGTATCATAATCATATATATGGCATCCTCTTGGATGAAACAAAATAGGCATCAACAAGGCCACATAAATCCTCTAAAATTCAAAATACATACATCAATAGTTACAAAATTGTCTTAAGCATGATAAATTTTTGAGTTATACTTGAGACAAATGGGCAACATATATCCTTTAGATCATCATATGAAGATTTGCATTTAATAATAAATTAATAATAATATTTTTAACCCTTTGATTTCATTTACCTTATATTGTGCAATTGAATACTCTTATTGTAGTCTAGCTCACTAGTTATATGTTATTTGCACTCACCACTTAGAACTAATTATGATCTTAATAATCAACAATAAGATATTCAGATATGTTATACAATATGACTATATGTGGTTTTTCTCTTAACTCAATCTCAACAACACTAATTAAATTATAGTTTCCTTCTATTTAGTATGCAACCATATAACAATTTGGTACAACTATAGTACCCCTCCCTTAGTTCACTTGACAATATTGGTGTTCTTATACCTAAGAGGTCTTTATATACATCATGTAATCATATAAAACCTTTACCCCCAAATTCAAAGTGGATTACCTACAAGTATCAAATTTTACAATATGAATACAATAATTCTTAGTTAGATAGTAGTGAAGTCATTTTCACCTATATTATTCAGTAACCATAATTGAAAGAGCATACTATGCAAATACTAAACAAGTAAGATAATGCTAGTAAGATATTAAAAGAACGTAACATTCCAAGAAGCATATATAAACTCGTAGTAGATGTAACTAATGATTTTACAATGATATTATCACATAATTAAGACAAACATATAAGGCAAGATAATGGTGACATTTGTGTACAGATAATAAGGATAAACCAATCCATTAAAATTTATTATCCCTATCATAGTCTAGGGCTAATAATATAAGTGTTAATACTAGTAAGATGTTAACAAACCATAATATTCTAAGAATTATATATAAACTCTTAATAGATGTAACTCTGGATTTTATAATGATATCATCGTATACTTAAGCCCAACACATAAGACAAGATAATGGTGTAATTTATGCGAACATAATAAGCGTAGATCAATACCTTATAATTCTTTATATCTATTATAGTCTAGAACTAATAATATCAAGAATTCTCTTTTACCACTAATGCATATAAATATAACATTCCATTATCCCCTATAAAAATAAATTCAGATATATACACTAATATTTTATTCACAAATCAGAACTTAGTGAATATGTACCATCAATGTTTACAAAGTTTTGTTCAAAACTTAATGAATATGTACCATCAATGGTTAGAAATTTTTGTTCACCCAAAAGTAGGGAGACAATGTTTTTATGCATGGACAATTCCAATTTAAACAAAATTACCCATTAGAATTAGGATCTTTCTTATGAATCTACTCATCATATTCACCCAAATGTAGGGAGACAATGTTTTTATCCATGGACAATTCCAATTTAAACAAAATTACCCATTAGAATTGGGATCTTTCTTATGAATCTACTCGTCATGGAAAGGGGAGATTAGTAATATGAAATTTAGTTACAAGTTCAAATAGTGTCGTTATGGCTACAACAATTATACAACATATCAATTTTCAAAACATACTGCTATCCATATTCATCAAATTTAATTGCAAACTCAAATAGAGCCATCATGGCTACAACAATTATACAACATATAAATTTTCCTACTTTCATTTTGATATCAGAATTTAATTCATATCAATTGAAAATACATCACTGTAACGTACCCAAGAAGTATTAGGATTTATAATCCAGTCTTAAATTATATATTATGAAGGCTCTACATTTAATGCCTTTGACTTTTGAAGAAACAGAGATTTTAAGGATCTATTTTATAACATCCTACAGTAGCTACCGAATTCTCTAACACTGAATATTATCCATTTGATAACATACTTACATGGAAACTAGCCTACCGCTAAGGATGAGAGTGCATCAAAGATAAATATCCTCTTTTCCAAGGACACTACCAGTGTTAATGAGTATTCTCTATAGACAATGTATTTAAAAGTTAAAAATTAGAATGTATGAAGATAAGCTATTTTGATTTTTGGTCTTCATAATTTCTACAATTTCTGACATTGATATTCACACCTTTTAACAAAATTTTAGATCAAGAGATGCTAAACTAAGAGATTCTAAGAGCATGTTAAGTATCTGATTGTGTAGAGTTCTCAGAACTGTCAAAAGGTGGACTGTCTGAACTCTGAGGGTATTGTACTGCCTGAGGGTATAGTATCGATGCTGGACCACACTTCCATGATAGATTCAGCAGAACTTGCAGACTTCTCTGGGCTTCCACTTGCAGACAAATCTTCAAACTCAAGATCCTCATCTCTCCGAACTGCCAGGAGCTCTTGTGCCACCTCTCTCATGGTGGGGCGGCTATCCTTGTCAGCTGCCAAGCACCTGAATGCCAGCTCTGCAATCTTTTGTACCATTGCCCTTACACGTGGCCGGAGAGTGACTTTCAAACAAGGGTCGATGATGTCATCCAAGGAGTGAGCCGTGATCTTGGCGACTGCTAGCGCGGCAAGGTTTATTTCTTGCTCGGCTCTAGAAAAGTCCACAGGCTTCATGGCGGTGATGATCTCGATCAGCACGACGCCAAAGCTGTACACGTCAGACTTGTCGGTGAGTTGATAGGTTCGGTGGTACTCTGGATCAAGGTAACCAGGTGTGCCCTGGGGTGCTGTGGATATGTGTGTCCCATCATCGAATGGCCCCATCCTGCCAGTATAATGGAAACAAATAACAGATTTTTACAGAGTTCACCAAAGCCAAAAAAAATTGAATAATCTATGCATATCATTGTGTATTCATTTTTTAATTTGGTTGCTTAATATTATAAGCATCAATATTTCAGATCATATAGTTCAATTTCATTTTGAAGGATCGACATTTTAGATCATACTTCATATTTTATCATTATTTTCTCTTGTTCAATCTCATTCTGATGGATCAACGTTTGGGATCATACTCCATATTTCATACTTCTTTTCCCTAGTTCAATCTCATCCTGATGATGGATCAATGCAATGTTTCATACTCAATAATTATTTTCTCAAACTCAATCTCTTTCTGATGATAGATTATAGAAAATGTTCCACAACATTAATACTAAAATATATTATGCAATCAAATCTAAAACTCGATATACATTGATATCATAGATGATGGATCAATGTTATGTTTCATACTCAATAATTATTTTCTCAAACTCAATCTTATTTTGATGATGATAGATTATAGAATATGATCCACAACATTAATACTAAAAAATATTACAAAATCAAATCTAAAAATTGATACACATTGATATCGTAGACTATAAAAGATTAATTCATGCTATTAAATAATCTATGCATCCCAAAATGGAATAGAAAGTATACCTGGAGAGACCAAAGTCCCCAACCTTACAATTGAAGTTGAAGTCCAATAGAATGTTAGATGACTTCACATCCCGGTGATAGATAGGTGGGTTCAAGCTGTGCAGGTATGCAAGGGCCTCGCTAGCACCGACCATGATGTTACACCGGCTTCTCCAGTCGAGCGGTAGAGGGGAATCCCCGTTTTGTTGGCGAAGGTGGTAAGCTAGGGTTCTATTGGGCACAAACTCATATACCAGAATTGGGCTCTCCAACTCGAGGCAGCATCCCAAGACGCGAACAAGATTGGGGTGCTCTATGTTGGAAAGCAGGTTGATCTCGTTGAGGAGCTGGCGTGGTCCTTGTGGTGAGAAAGTATTGGTGTTGTGTATGCGCTTCACTGCCACACGACGACCGTCTATGAGAGAACCAGCGTAGACTGTGCCGAACGCACCACGGCCGCACTTTTGTGCGTCGTTAAAACCTTTGGTGGCCTTGTACAAGGTTTGGTAGGTGAAGAGGTGGGTGGTGAACTCCTGGTGTAGGTTCGCCAAGTGATTTCTCCTCTTCTCACGGATTACTCGTGTCTGTAGTAGCATTATTCCAACGACAGATATTGCTATTGCTGAAACTATCAACCCTGAATAAACACCAATATTATTTTATTAGTTCACTAATTTAATACTACTAAAAATAAAGTTTAACTTTAATCTTTGTGAGGGTAACTATAGCAAGTTACGTCAAAAGATTGTTTATGTTCTTGTTCACTTTTTATAAGGGGAAGACCTCATTTTTAGGTATGAAGTTAAAGAGTCAGTTGTTACTATTTACTCTTATAAGTTATATTAAAAAAATAATTGATTATACAATGATATATAAGAGATGCGGTAATACATGTTTTGAAGAATATGTTATCGTATGTAATTTTTTGAAAAATTAAAAAACAATTCAATTATATAAATATATAAGACATGTGGTAATGCATGTTTCTATGTATTTGTTTTGATCTATAATATTTTGAAAAAATATTTTTACATAATTTAGAAAAGACATATAACTAATTTTGCATCATTGATGACGAGAATCTCAAACAATAATTTCAAAATCTTAATTCAATTATAAAAATTGATTTTTTTCAAATAAAAAATGACTTAACATTTAATAACTTAAAGAATATGAAATTGTACTACATGACTAATTGATCCTTTCCCAAACCCACATTGCAAAACAAAGCTTTGAATTCTGTAAAATTGAATCATTGATGGAAGTCCACGAAAACTTTGAGACACTGCTTTAATAAAGTACTTTCATGGTATTCTTTCCCATACAAGCCATTTTTTGGTATTAGATTATCAAATAGACTAATGTTGATCTTACCCACTAATGTTCAAGGGATTTACAAAAATTGTGTAGTTTGTGCAAATAAATTTATAGGATGATTTTCAAGTTCTATGTTTAATTATAGGTATAAATGGATTGCATTTCATATTGGTGAGTCTTTATAAAATTGACATCAATAATTTGAAGGTTAGTTCAATACTAAAAAATATTGAAGGATGACTATCAATTTGTGCATGGACGACTTTTTGTAATAGTGATCTATTTTTTTACTATAAAGCTATATTTAAATTTTATAATTATGAAAGAAAAAAATGTACAACATTAATTGTGGACAACAACATTCTATTTATACTTATTGTTGAAATTTTGGGAAATAAGAATTTTTGAAACATGAATGAACAAGAATATGCTAAATGGATAACTATGTTGCATTTGATTGATTATTTAAATTAAAGATTAGACTTTGATTGTTTGTACTAAAGATTGGAACCCATTTATTTTCTTGCCCCTATTCTTATTTATAGGTAAAGACATGGATAATTTTCCACATAACAATTAGTCATGCATTTATATCCATTTTATCCTATTTCATGTACTTACTTGAACATTTGTAGGTCTATCTTATGTTTATAATGCTCATAAATCTTTTATTCCTAGAATTAATTTGATATCACATTTTCAATTTATATAATTAGAACCACCTAATTTTGCACATAACACAATATTAGAGATTTTAAATGATGACATAACTAGAATAAAACAAACTCCCCAAACACACATAAAGGTTTGAGAACTAAAATCCCACTAACACAATGAAATATTGGTATTTTTTTATGATGTACTTTTTGTACTTTTTTCCTAGCCATAAATATTAGTGACTTTTGTTGGACTTGCATATGAACTTTTTATCCTATCCTCTTCATTCAACAAAGCCCAATATAATTCTTCAATTTTATAGTTAGGTACAATGTGTATATGAAATTATAATACTCAATTAGAAGAATTTCAATCAAAAATATGAAATTTATAAATCTTCATATTCTACATTCATTGCAAGTTGATTTCTCAAATATAAAATTATAATACTCACTACAAAAACTCTCATTAAAAATAATTCTATAATATATAGATATTATTGTTCTACATTCGTTATTACAAGTTGATCTTTCAAAAAAAAAAAAATTTACAATTTGATTATTCATACTATTTTCTTTCTTAATTTCAAGATAATTAGTTAGCTCAAATTAGTGGTGATGTAAAATCCACATGTATCCTGTGGTTTTTCTTCTTCGCTTTTAACAATGGTTATCTATTTATAATTGTTAGAATTGTGAAACAAGCAAAAAACCATGAGTCATGGGATAAAACGACAAACAAATACACCTTCCACACAAGATATCTACAAACAATATATATATATAATATTCCTCAACAAGAAAAAACTACAAATGTAAGAGACTTTCAAAAAGATATGAAAGATCAAGATATAATTGCAATGAGAGTTGAGTTCTTATAAGAGAAAAACCCTAAATGAGAAAGGGGTTAGATCATGACAAGTGTCAACATCACATGAGATGAGACATAATGATCTAATAATAGCTCACTTCAGTTACCTGAATAAAGAACTCCTAATTTTAGCTTAAGCGCATGAGAATAAATTAGACTAATAATCAATTAAATATTAATTAATTATTAGCTAATGCAAGATTACTCTAACACCCCCCCTTAAGATGAACTTAGGGAGTAGTTAAAAACCCTAAAAAGAATGCATGATGGGTCTTGACAAACAAGGCCTAGTAAGGTACCCATGTACAAAAAAAACATCTTTATAATGTGGAGAAATAAAGAAAACCTCATGGAAAAATCTCCACTCCAAAAAGAGATGAAAGGGAATGAAGGACTGGAAAACCTCCAAATCAAGGTGTGAAGGACTGAGAAGCCTCCAACCAAACAATGTCTTGAAAAAGAGGAACATGTAGAACATCCAAAGGCACAAAGTTGTAGACTACTATCAAAAGATGACTGATAGAGTGTTGAAATGAAGAACCTCTAGAAATAGGAATGCAAGAGTTTCCATATGGTAAATGATCCATCTCACTGAAATGCAGGTGTACACATTGCATCTGACTAGTACATAGGAATAAGAACTAGATACGTAGATCACTCAAACACGAAACCAAAGAAGTATTAGCACTAATGGTAGAAACCCCCCCATAATACTAAAAAAGGAGAGCCATGACAGATACATTGAAATTGTGTGAAACCAAGAAGTGCATGTAGGAGAAACAACTTACAAATAAAAGGGTATGCAAACTAGGGCACACTCACATGAGGAAAAAATCACTAGAATTCACTATTGTCATGGAAGGGATGCTCACTTAAAAAATGTGTGACAACAAATAAAGGAAAGCATCAAACCCCCCATCGAACTTTATATCATAGTGTGAACACAAAAGGCACAAAAAAATGTGCAAAATCCCCAAAAAGTATACACCAAAATGACACTTTGTCTCAGTGCATCTACAAAATATAATGTGTATGAAAAAGATGTCTACAATGTCCAAATAGGATAGAATACTAGAAATACATATAGAATATCCAAAAATGATTTATTCCATGCAAAGAACAAGTTCCCAGGAGTTAAAATGTCCAAGTAACTCACCAAAGTGTGAAAACACAGAAAACTAATTAAAATATACCTAGAGGAACATCTATAAAAATTGCATGGATAGAACTAAAGAGCTCTAAAAGATGGTTCCAACATCGCTGGAATCATGAAGAATAGAAAAACTAATCAAAAGTTATGAGCTTAGGACTGGAAACAACACCTTTGACTTCAACAAATTGTAGAATGCACCAGCACCAAAACAAACCAATGAGACCCACATCACTAGAAATTTTATGGAACTAGCTTTCTGACAATATCCTGTTTGCCAAAAAATGATATTGTACAGAAAATTTATGGTGAAAAGGAAAGCACTGCTCCCTGAAAGCCATAGAAGGGATCAAAGGGGCCAAGGTACAATTCATATGGTTGACATCATGCTATCATCAACATTCATATAGATGACATCAGCATGACATCAGTGAATATTCTAGGGAATATTCCTCTGACCCAAAAAAAAATCTACCCTCTTGCATGAAAAATTGGTGACGGAATATGTCGAATTTGACCAAAATATTCAAAAAATGCCCTTTATTGGAAAATTAATTCGCTGCTAGAAACAAAAAAAAACATGGTCCAAAAAAAATGCACCAAGAATATTCTTAATCAGCTACAAAGAAAGTTTGACCTCGGGGAAGTTTTTGTCTATCAAAAAAAATTGTGGCCGCTCAGAAAAATCATGCTTGGCCAAGTACTAGAAAACACCATCGAAAAAATTAAGGATGTTGAGCATGTTGGAAAAAAAAGCAGCAACGAAAATGAAATACCGCCGACTAGAAAAGGTAAATTGGTAGACAAATTTGGAAGTGACCGATAAACCACGCATCACTGTTGGAAAAGGTAAAGGTTGTTAGCCTTTGTAAATGGGGTTGGCATGTACAAGAATGTCAATGCCCCCATTAATGAGCTCTTCTAGCAAAAAAATCATTGCCCTTAAAAAATTCACCCATGAAAAGCTTTCAACCTACTTCATTTAAATTTTTTTAAAGATTTCTTAAAAATAAAGAAATTTAAAAAAAAGCACGCTACCTTGAAAGTATTTTGGCTTTAAAAAAAAAAAAAATGATTTATGTTCCTTAGGGGCTGTACGAAGGTCGTGCAGCTCTTGGGGTAAAAAAAATTGCCTCAGAAACACTTGATGAAATTGGACAAATTATGGTCAAAATTCATGAAAACGGCCTCTTGGACGCAACGGCGAGGTCCTTTTCATGCCAAAATGTACCAAATTTGCAGCTACCCTGTGGATTTGAAAAAAACAACTGCTTCAAACCCTCATAGACCTAATGTCAAGAACCCAAATCAGGTGAAACAAAAGGAAATTTTGGCTTTCTCGACAACTCTGGATCTAATGGTGAGGTCCTTTTCAAACAAAAATGGATCAAAAAATGCTCACCTCCAAAATTTGTAAAAATAAGCAAGGGGGATTCAATTCTAAAGCTTGTAATCTTTGTTGAAGAAAAAAATCTCATAAATCAAGAAGGGGTTCATTGATTCCATGCTCTAATACCATGTTAGAAATGTGAAACAAGCATAAAACCATGAGCCACAAGATCAAGCGACAAAAAAATACACCTTCCACGCAAAAGATCTACAAACAATATATGCAATATTCCTCAACAAGAAAAAGCTACAGATGTAAGAGACTATCAAAAAGATATGAAAGCTCAAGATATAATTACAATGAGGGTTGAGTGCTTATAAGATCAAAACCCTAAATGAGAAAGGGATCAGATCATGACAAGTGTCAACATCACATGAGATGAG
>VDFB02000002.1:237474756-237530600 GCA_007258455.2 Sequoia sempervirens
TTTTTCTTCTCTTAGTTTCAGGGGTTAGTTCAATTGGCTAAATCATCTTATTGTAGGCAAGAAGTCACGAGGTCTAATCTCTCCCAAATTCGTAATACGAAATGTGTGTCGTACCAGTGCCACTGGTCATGTGAAGAAAAAGAAAAAGAAAGAAAAAGAGGAGAAAAGAAAAAAAGGATGGGGAGAACTCACATAGAAACATGTTAGTGAAGTCTTGTGGAATTTTGGCAGTGTTCGAGTAGTTTTCAAGACAAAACCGAGCTTTCAAATACATTATATCTTCTATTAGTCTGTGTAAGATTGAATAATATAAGCAGACCTCAATACCATGTTGAAGCATTCGAGACAAATGGCCTTAGGTCTATTTTTTGTTGTTACTTTGGCCTTGATGGGCTCAGGCTTACCTCCAGTTTTCTCAATTACAGACGTATCTACTAGAGAAAGGAATTGCAGAGAGGTTTGTGGGGACATTCTTCTTCCATACCCATTTTATACCAAGTCCAGGGCTTGTGGTAGTGATGGGTTCAAACTCGAATGCTACAACAATTCTACTTTGAAGATTGAATTGGGCAAGCTTCTCTACAATGTGACCTACGTTCTGAAAAATGGTATTATTGTTGATCTCATGCCTTCTAATTGCTCCCCGAACCAAGAAAGCGTCAGGATTGAAGGCAATCAGAACTACACAATGTCCGGAGATAACTTTATCCAGTTTACCAGTTGCAAGAATAGAACAGGTTGCATGTTAGCGGATTGCAACATTCCTAATGGGAATGTTGTACAATGCAAATTAGTAAGTGCCTGCTGCTTCTCTCTTGTATATGACCAGAAATGGGTTCCAGGAGTGATCAACTTTGACCGATTTTCTGAATGGCAATGCACAAAATTCATCAGTTGGGGATTTCCAGGGGTAACTGGGATAAGACTGGAGTGGGCTAAAACTGGCAGTGGATGCGTTGAAGGTAATTTTCTAGGCCTTCATTTATTTTTTCTGGTTCAGTTTTTTAAATCATATGCGATTTATTTGGCTATCTTACTATTGCTTTTATAAACCGTATTGAACTGTTCTTTCCAAATATTTCCCACGCCATGTCCTGTCTCAGTTATGAGAGGTGCGGACAGTTGTGTTCTTAAATATTTCCCAGCTTCTCTCCACAACTTATGGTTTTGAAAGACAGCTAGTTCTTGTTAGTCCCAAACTTCGATTCAACCTTCTATTTTGGACAAATACAAAAAGAAACATTAACACACCCATTAGCAGGTGGCAGCATAGCAGTGCAATGAGTGCATTCATTTTAGTATTTTAAGAAATAAAATAGAAGAATGTTAATGTTTAGGAGGTCAAAGATAATTTATTGGATGGCCGATTTTTTTTTAACTCTTAAGAAACGTTGAACTACTATAAAAAACTTGATGATGAATTTTTCTATTTTCTCAACTTCATCTTTTTAGAACAAATCTTATATAAAATGCAAAGATTAACAACATCCTGCAGTACAGATGTCAAAGAGTATAAAAGGATTCAGATTTCTTCTTAAATAGATCTTGTAGATTATATCATATCGTTAGTTACATGTATTTTCAATTATTTTAGGAACACCATGCAAGCTCCAGTTATTCACAGATTCTTAGTTTGAGCCGGTCTTTTGACTCCTCGGGTTTCTTTTCCCATATTCTTCGGGAGTGGAATGGTGTGGCGGATTGCTTGGCTAAATGGGCATCTGATTGGCTAGAAGGTTGGAATATTGTTGACAGGAGTTCTTTGCCTTTAGATCTTTCTTATATGTTAGATCAATTAATTGATAAGAATAAGGTTGGTTAGTAGTTGGTTTTGATTTGGACATTTTGCTGCCCTTCTGCTTCGTATTTCTTTCTTTAGAATTAATATCAATTTCTACCCCTTTTTTCAAAAAAAAAAAAAAAAAAAAAAAAAAAAACTACTGAAATTGAGTTAAATAACTGTGAAGGTTCTCTAAAAAGAATTTTAAGAATAAAGGTCTGAAACTCTGAATCTACACTTTCAAAGCCTTAGATCAGGGCCCCCAAAATTGCATCATCCACCAAACCCTATGTTATCAGGCATAGCCAAACTCCTTAGTACAATTGACACTATCAATTGATTTCTAGAAGTTATAGATGTATAATTGGCTATTAACTTCGCTTCCTGTGTCCCCATAGAAGACCTCTTTCTTTCTTTTCTTATTTTTCTGTATATGATCCATTTCGGTCCTAGGACAATGCATGGTCCAATCATTGCAGATCTTGATTTTATCTTTTATTTAGTATAGCAAACGAATTGTGGGTACTTGTGATTGCAAAATCATGTGTTTACGGGTTCTAGGAAAATTCACTGCCAGCAATTCACCAATGGAAAATTTACCCTCAACAATTCACTGCGGGAAAATTCACTGCCACCAGCAATTCACCACCATGGAAAATTAACTGTCAAAAATTCATGCAATTAATAATTTGCGTGATGAATTATCATAGCGGTGAATTATCATGGCGGTGTCCGTCTCTAACTGGTGTGTCTTTTAAGCTTACGATAAAATACATGTGTTAATCTGTGTACCTCCTCACATTTTATTGAAATTGCGAAGTTGCAGTTTGTTATTAGATTTTACGTGTAGTGTAGAATCTGAAATGGAGAGAAAACAAAAACAAATAGAAACAGACATGGAACTTATATTGGTCATAATAAAAACATTACAATGTTTTTCTGAGCTGCTGCTCATACATCTTGAGATTCCTGGAGCTGACAACATTACATTCATTCAGAGCTACTGCTCAATGATAGACAACTTTCTAACTGCTGCTCATAGAAACATACTGCATTACATTATCGGACTCTTGCCGGAGCTTCTGCTCCTTCACAGACTATTACATAACCTTACAGCTCTTGAGAGTGCATACCAAAACAAACTTAACCAATATATAGAAAGTTAAGCATCATCAGATGAATGACAATACAGAATAAAATAACATAGTGCACTCACTCATAAAACGTGTGAAAACTGCTAATGAGACAGCGAACAGGTTAGAGTAAATCAAATGAAATCTTATTCGAATCCTTGTCTTTAATGCTGGATTTGGATTGGGATTCAATGTAGATACGGAGGATATTGAAAAGATAGGTCAAGCTGGAGCAATTAATAATGTTGTTCAGATTATTTTCCAACATGTAGGCAAGCACAAGCAAAATGGTGATGGGCAGCTAACTTTGTGAGGAGTGCATCCCCACCTCTCGTATTACATCACCATCCCCTATGTTATATTCTTCGGGATCTCATTTTTCTTTCAGGGTACTGCCCCAAAAAAAAAAAAAACTCCACTGTCCTGTCCTGTGTCGTCTCTGGAGAGGTTTCCAAAGGGGACGTCCCCCTGCCATCCCTCTCTAAACAACTCAATCAGCAGGAAATGCTAGGAAACATTCCTGGTCATTTGGGATGGTTCTCATCCTCGGTAATGATGGAAACGTCCCCTCATCGCATCACTGATATTAGCTGTCCCTCATGGATAGGGAGTGCCTGGGTTAAAAACAAATTCAGGTGTCTTGTTCATAGTCTTGAATTGAACCTTTGGCAACTACAAAAATTTAAAGTTTCTAGTAGCAAGAAAGACAAACAACATTGTGATAAGAGATTTTATTAAACTTTGATTTTCATGTTTGAACTTTGAGACTTCTGGATACATGTCTGAGACATTTGGATATTGATAGACCATGGTTTTATTGATGTTTGATACTGCTGTGATAAATTTAATAATGCTTTAATGACATTTCTTATGCTGTTATAGTACTACTCTCATGATTTACTTACATATCGATATTGTTGTTATCAATTATTAATTTATTGACATCTCTTTTCCCTCTCTATAATATATTAATAAATTTTGAAAACAAACATATATATATATATTTGTATGTCACCATCCCCTACTGCCCCCTAAAATTGCCCCCTAGGAAACGTCCCCGAAATGCATCCCTTGCCGTCCCCCTGTGCTCGTCCCTGAAACATCATGGAACATCACATTTTTTATTTGTCATATATGGGTATATCAATTGATTTGTTGAAGGAAAAGTGTAAGATGATGTAGATTATGCAATTTGATTGGAGAGTGTTCTATTGTCAAACTTCAAACTTCAAAGTGATGGTATTCTTCTACACAATGGCTTGATATTATTATGAGGATAATACAAATGATATTGTTGTCTAGTGTACTATAGTGTTATTTATGGTGGATAAATCTCTCGAAGAGATATTTTCAGTACATAATTATTATTATATATTATATAATTTACTTGATCATAATTTAAAATTTGTATGAGATTTTAATAAATATTTAGTAATTAATTTTTCAAATGTTTATATATATAGAAAGAGAGGTAGTTGTGCTTTCTTATTAAATAACATTTATCAAGATAATTGCAATTTAAAAGTAAGATTTTCTTAAATGAGCATGCTAAGTCAAGACAAATAAGATATATATATATATATATTTAAATCTACCTAAGATGATTTAGATCACTAATATATCGTATTATCAATGCCCACATCCTTTGACCTCTCTATAATGAATCTACACCCTATACATTTACAAATATGAGCACTCTAGTGAACACAATTTTATAGCATTATAGAATTTCAACAAGATGTTGTATCTTGGATGATACTAATCATGGGGAATGCTCAAAATGCCAACATCATGGAAGTCTTGCTTTGTCTTGCAAAATGCATGAAGAGGGGAGGCATGTGCAAAATTCCACACAATAAATATTCAAATCCCTTCTTGGTGTTCATACCCATAGGGGCTGCTAAGGTAGATTGCGACAATTTATGCCTTGTTAGAGACTACAATTGTTGGGGAATTTGCTTTATTTACATTGATTCAACCCATTTTTGGTGTAGTGCATTTTAAGATATTGTGTGATGATTTTTTAGTTGGTTGAGAGTGGTATTGAGAGAAATTGGAGATTTATATTTTTTTGACTTGTTTTGAATTACTCAAAGAGCTTGGCAAGTGAGTTTCAACACTATAGAGTGTGGTCTTTATATGGAAGGACTACCATTTTCAAAAAATTATGTTTCCAAGTGTTTGATACTCTTGTAGCATGGATTTAGGAAGTCGTAAGAGGATTCAAAGAGGTGTATGGAAGTGGCATTAGAGCTACTACACATGTTGTAAAGCCCTATATAGATATGGCAGTTTTTAGTATTAAGGTACCATCAACCTTATAAATCTCATGTTATTTAATTTGTTATAACATCCTTGTAAGGTTTCTTTAGGTGCATAGGGTGTCAATGGGAAATAATTTATAATAATTTTTCCACTTATAGTTTGCAAATATATTCATAAAGGATGAAGGGGTTCATTGGAAACAATAATTAATTACTTGTGACAAAATTAATTATCTTCCCAAGTTAGGCATTTGGAAAGGAGGGAAAAGTGACTCTTGGCATTCCATACATGTGATAATTTTGTTCCCCAATTTGGGTGCTTGGAAAGGGAGAAAGGTGGCTCTTAGCATTCCATACAAGTGATTATTTGTTTATCCAATTTGGGTTCTTGGAAAGGATGGAAAAGGTGTCTCTTGGGATGCCAAAATGAATGAATTTATCCATTCACGAGGGATTCCAAGGAGGGACAACTATTTTTTCAAGGGGCTTTCGATCATTGAATTTTACCATGGTTTATGCCCATATAAATATGGAAACTCATACTATATCCTTATAATATTTTTTTTTATAAATTTGAGCCTTGGGATGGTGGTAAGATACATTTTTTTGTTTCTCTCATTGAGAGTTCACAATTGCATAAGTGTTGTAAGCTTGGAGATAAATGAGTGTAGGAAGTGTGTTGCTTTGTAATCTTGTTTGAAGAAGATAACTCGTACTTGGTCTCTCTTCTTGGTAGAGTTTTCTCTTGCAAATGGTTCTTGATGTAAAACTTATGTAATGTGATATTATCAAGTGGTTTGTTAATTTTTTATGTTGGGGTAGATCCACAATAGTGTGTCCTACTTATTCAAATTTGCATGGTTGGGGGGGATAGAATTTCGAAAACACATTCATATAAATTTTTTCTTTGAATGAAGGCACCTTCACTTGAAGATGCCAAAAAAATCACCTTTGTATGGAGGTAGACCTTTTTTTCAAGGTCTTTCAATGCTGTAATTTTTTAATATTTTTATGTCATAAAAAACACATTCGTTTTAAGTTAATTTAAAATGAAACTCTTGGATATCTTCAAAAAAAGTTCCTTTATTCACAAGTTCTTGAATTAAGGTCCTTGGATAGGAATTTCTACCTTTGTCCTTAGATTTTTCTCAAATATTTTTATTTCAAACCTTAGGTTGGACCAACAAGTTGAATCGACGTGATAATTTTTTTTGCAAGATATAGCCCTTGGAGTAAGATTTCCAAAAGGTCTAGTTTCAAATATATTTAGTTTTAAATTATATTTTATTTTCTATTTTATAGTGAACAAGGCTTTTCATCAAAACATCAATGTCTCTATTCCACACATGTGGAAAAATATAAAAATAGAGATTTTTTTGAAAAATATTTGCACGATAAGTATTGATGTCCTTGTTTTTGATTAAAAAAGTAGGGTTTTTGAAAGGTTCTTGATCCCTTTTACATCGATAAATATAAAGCAATAAGCAAATCAAGACAAAATAGAAAGCACAACTAGACAACAAACAACAACCAAGTTGAACTAAGATAGGGATATTGAAAACAAAACACTACAAAGCAAGAAACACCACCGAGCCAACACTAAGTCAGGGTGGTTTAAAGAATTGTTCCAAATATTTTTGTTGTATCATAATACAAGGATTCCTCTCTATACATATTTTTCATCTATTTTTTTTTTACAATGAGAAGAGACAAGACCACTTTAAAAACTAGCCAATACTGAAGTATCAATAGAGGAGTCCAACATTGGTAAAGAGGGGCCATTACAAATTTCATTCTAAAGCTCTTGAAAGGGAGTGGGGTAATCTTCCACAATAGCTATCACCATTTCCTTTTTCTTTCAAAAAAAGTCTTATTTCTTATTCCTCAAGCAGGTAAAGGAGGTATGACCCACTTTACCACAAGAATGACATATAACCAAAGAGTCTTCATATTCAATATGTTGCACCCACTTACCAAATTTTGAAGATAAGGTTATCTTAATGCCTAGAGAATAAGTTTATTCTCCACTAATGCACAAATCTAGTTGACAACAATCACTTCAAGGATTTCTTGATCTTATCTATAATACAATATTTCCCAAAAGAATTAACAAACTCATAAAAATATTTGCATTCCAAAACTCCATAGGCAACCCTGGAAAATAGACCCAAACAAGGAACTTAAAAGATTCTATCATTGGGTTGAAACCAGGGAACCACTTTTGAAGAAAGAGGCCATTCAAGCAAAAAAATTAGGGGCCTTCAAGAAGGACCCTTGAACAATATTCCAAACAAGGAAAATAAAATAGAAAAAAACCATTGAACATAGGAATTACCTCAATTGACCTCTATTCTTCCAAACTTGAAGGACCCATCTTCTAACAAAATTGATATTGGTATGATTACCACATATTTTCCCAACCAAAGAGCTATTAAGCTATTCCAAAGACTCATAAAAAATAGAGTCATGAATATCAATTTGAAATTTTCTATTCTCCATAAAAACAATGGAACCTTCATCTATAACTTAGCAGTCAAACTCTAATAGCTAGTTAGATGTACCACATACCTCCTTTGCACGAATCTCATTCCAAGCAAGGACAACCAAATGAGAGGAAGAGGAAGCAGCCTGAGGAATGCTCGAACTCCTAGCCCTACAAGCCATCCCATAATTAGGAAGCTCATAAACTAAAGGGCTCAAAGGGGAAGCAACAAGAACATGAACTTCAAAAGGGGAAGGAGAAATAACAACCCCCTTAGCAATACAAGGGAGAAGAAAAGCCTTTGAAGACCTAAAAAATAGAGCATTATTAAGAGGTTTCTCTAGAGATTTTGCATCCAAACTCCTTTGTTCCTCTCAATGGGCTTCAATAAGGATATCAAGAATTCATCCTCTAACCCATCGTAGTCCCGAGAAACATCCTTTGGAAAACCATCAGTATGATCATCATTCTTAGAAGAGAAAATATCTTCCTCATCCCAACCATGAGCCCAAAAGTCTACCTCAGAAGCAATAGGGGTACCAAAAACATCTGCTGCTGGGGAAATTGCATCCAAGTCCTCATCATCTGCCTCACCATCCTCATCTTTAGCATACAAGGATAAGTGGCTTGTAACAAGGGTTTTAGGTGCAGAAGAGGACCTCTCACACTTTCTCACTATTCTGAAATAAGATTAAAGGAAAATAATCACAGGAGAAAAGGAAAAACAATAGCTAGAAGAGGCATAATGACAAAAAAAAATGGTAAGAAAGGGGAAATTATAACAAAATGAAGCACAAAGGAGAACCCTAGCGAGGAGAAGCAAGGGAGGAGAAATCAAGGAAAAATAGATGTGAGTAGAGGCGACAAATAAAGGGGTTATTGATGTCCTTGTTTCAAAAAAGAAGTTAATTTGGAAAACTTATGCATTATGAAATAAAAATATGTAAATTCTAATTAATCTCACATATAAAAAAAAAATAAAAAATAAAATATACAACAAAAAATTATAAAAAATATTTACACACTACATATTGGTGTTACCAATCTCTATTTAAAATTTTATAATATTGTAATTTTTCTAAAAAGTGAACTAAGCATTATGAAATAAATGCCACTTTTAAAAATATAGTTATCTATTAAAAAAAAAGTTATAAAAATTACATAAAATTACCACAAATTATTTTTTAATTTTTAATTTTTAAAATATATTTAGAATCTACACACAAAATATAAAAAATCACTTATTCACATGATCTTAAAATTCTCAATAGTTTAGTTGCTATATGTGACAAGGTGAAAATTTGATTCAAAATGTCAATTTCATTATGCCACTTTGGAAAAAGAGTGGGAGATACTATTGTGGGATCACATGCTGATTTTAATTCTTGAATCCTTTAAAGATATTCTACAATTTAAAACAATTAATTGAATTGTATTTCAAGAAAACACATACTTAATTTTAGATTTTCCTATTAGAGTAGTTTAACTTTGTTATCCCAACAAAAGTGTGTATGGGAGTAGAAACATTTATAATGGTAGAAAAAAAATAGAGATAGACCAATGAGAAGAAATAAATGGGTTATGGTTACAGCTAGATGCTTTTTGTAGTTGAATGTTGTGGGTTTTTGGGTATGGATTATTCTCTTACACCTTTATAATCTTTCCTTAGTATGACATTCATAAGGTATATTATTATTTGGAATCATTTCTTGAATTAGATCACTAATAAAATGGAGACATTGGTTGCATAATATTTGAATTGAATGCAAACTTACTTCCTTGAACCCATATGGTTTTGTTTAATTTTGGATTTTCAAGGAAAAATAAAAAATAATCCTCTTCGTATAGTTTTTAAGAAATTATTGTGTTTTGTGATTAGTATTCTAGTGTGAGGACCATCCATCAATATATTGTGATGCGTAGTACTTTGTAACCTATAATTGACACTGCTTGGTCAATCTTTGGTCTCTAGCATGTCATCTTTGAAGTTATCAATTATTCACAGGTTATAGAAATGATTTTCTAAAATATTCTTTTTAGGATATGAATTTGATACTAATCCACAAGAAAAGGGTAATCTATTGCAAATTCTATTATTGGTTAGACTTAGATAATTTTTCAAAGCTATGTCTAGTGATCATATTATAATCTCATATTTAAAGTGCCAATCAATCAATTCAATAAAATGCAATGAGCATATGCTTTAAATAGTGTCATATTTTCTTAATGTTTAGAATATGAGTTTCAAAATAGAAAAGGTTGAGTTGTTTTGATTTACACCTACCAATATCCTTTACTTTCAATTTTTGAGGAATCTAGGTTTAGATCTACTAGTAGCATTCGCTTAAAAAATTTAAAGGACTTTTGAAAATTTTCATAGAGACATTTTTTCAAACAATTCACATACCCTATTCATTCTTTTGTTTTTAATTGAGGAATACTTTCAAATGATTCACATACTTCTACATTTTACATACACATCTACTAGGGAAATTGCAATTATTTTTGAACTTAATCTACCCTTGATGTATTGATGGATATCTATATCATGTTCTAAGGCTCTACTTTTTGTCACAAGCTAGGAGTACACTAGTAAAGACGAATTGATTCAGGTTGTAGCCTTATCTATTAAATTTGGCGAAATAATATGACTCTCTTTTAGTGGTGTTTAACATGGAATCTAACATTCACAAAATTAGCCAAATATTATAGCCTTCTCATGATTGTAAATCAATAAAATAAGAAGCAGGAATTGTTATAAATATTGTAAAATATAAATTAATATCATACTATCATAGGTTCAATGAGCACAACCCTTGTGGCCATGTAAATTTCATGAATCCTACCTTTTATTACTATATAATCATTCTCATCAAGGCCTCACAAATATCAAGGATTAAATATTATGAAATAGATTATTAATTTAAAATATTCCTTATTTGCATCTCCAATGCCCTTATGCTAGAGAAGTATGGTCCTTGGCACTTCAAAATTTGTTGATTGATTGGGTGTTTTCATTTGATTTGAAATAATTTGTTAACCAATGGCGCTCTGGACCTTCTTCACATCCTATCACTAAGAAATTATGGCAACAAATTCCCCCTTTTTTCTCCTAGTACCTGCAAAAAGAGAGAAAAAATAGAATATTTAGGAAAAATAAAAGGAGATGTCGTGAAGTCTTTCAATACATGAAATAAAAAATCATGGAAAAATTGAACTCAAAAGTTTTTGGTTCCTCAAAAGTTATGCCAAATTACAAGGACCTTAGAATAAAGTAGCTATGGGGAATTAATCGTGATCTGACTAAGAAATAATTGGGCTAACATACTTAATAGGAAAATGACTATTTGGGAGCCTCCACTGATTGACTAGGTCAAATTAAACTTTGATGAATGTTCCAAAGGAAACCTGGGGTTCACAACTATTGGAAGTTTGATACGAGACCATAAAGGGACATGTTTAGAAGCCTATGCTAAATGTCTGGGAATAGCACTAGTGTTGAAGCAGAAGCAACATTTGCTTGGAGAGGTATAAAGAGACTAAAAGAACTTTTCTTTACTAAGGTCATCATTGAAGGGGACTCAAAATTGATTTTTAATGGTCAGAAAAAGCCCCCTTGGAAGATCAAGAGTATGATCTAGGACTCAAAAAGAGTGATTAATTATTTTGATTTAAACTCTTTGCATCACATTTTAAGAAAAGGTAATAGAGCTACTGACTAAACTTCTAATTTTGGCATATCTAATCTTCAATGGGTTTTCTAGAAATTTGAGAATATCTTTCTATAAATAAAAGATTGGCTTTCAAAGGATCGTTTGAGCAGTGCCACTTCTATTCATGGAAATGGTGTCTCAAATAACTTAGGTCATGGAGAGTAATGTTAGCTCTAGGTATTAGTTACTCGCTTTTACCACCCTTTTTTAAATTCAAAATTTCTAGCTCAAATATTGGTGTGTAAATAGAGGGATAAAATGGTGATTAATAAAATGTTTTTGTTGATGTCAACCTGTATATGTCATTTAACCATGTGTTTTGATTAGATTAAGATTGGAAGGGCCAATACCCATTATAAAACAACCATTAAGGAAAACAAGGGGCTCACAAGAAGTAAAAGGCCCGGAAAACTAAAGCATAAACTAAAACTTAAACAGTCCAACCAACAAAAAGAAACAAAGACAACACACAAAAAAGACTAGCACTAGACCACAAAATAATGGGAAGTATGATATGTTGGGCCATAAAATTTGGTATGATGGGAAAGGAAAGTAACAGTGGAAAGTTCCTTCCCTATGAAAACTCTTTTAATGATTTTGTGATCATGGTTAGGACAAGAAATAAGGAAAAGCTAAGTTTTAATAGGATTTACAAGTTTATGGAATTATTTTTTTGAAGGGTAATCATTTAAAACAAATATTATGTTACGAGGGGGGAGGATTCAACAAGACTTATCTTCTATTTTTTGACAATCTCAAAGGCCATGAGAATTAATTTTCTTATGCCTTTGGGATTGCAAAGTACTCCTATTAAGGCTTCTCACATGTTTTCAAGGCCACCTTTCAATAAACGCCATTTCCATAGTTCCTCAAGCTGCAAGTGGATTTTAATATCCTTAATCATTATTAATATTCGTGGCATCCTTCACATGAATTCTAGTTGCTGGCCTGAGATTTTGGATATCCAACCAAAGATACAATTAGCCTCGAACCATGAAAAAACCATCATTAAAATTTTTGGTGGATCTTTCTAGAACATGTAGGAGATTTTGGTATGGGCCTTTTAGATGATTTGCTTCTAATTTCTCTTTATGTGTTTTCAAGTACCATTGTAACCGGTGGAGTGTTAACTTTTGTCTCATTTGCGCTATTACTATTGAGGATGGAAAAGTTTACATTTTCTTTCATTCACAGAAGTATCATTGGGGGTCCACAGATGGTGATGAAGGGTTACAACAATGATTTAACATCAAAATTCTATAACTCCTAGTGTGAAGAAAAAGTTAAAATTGGTAATGCATAACATTTGCGATAACTCCAAAGTTAATAACAAAAGTGACCAGCTTGGATTGTAGCAGTCTGAAAGTGGCAAAGATTAGTAATGGAAAATATCAAAGGTTCATTGATAGTTTTTGGATGGCAAGGAGAAGCTTTAGTGTTGCCAACACGGATATGATTGACAAAGATTCCTGACACCGTATGGGGTGGTTAGCATGCATATTATGAAATACTTCACCCTAGAAGGTAGGTATACTGCTCTCCACAAGTATCATTTTCCTTTTCTCAATCATATTAGAAGGAAAGAAAAAATGAATATTTCATTTGTTTTGTTGTAATCCCTTAAGCAATGTAAGGCCAAAGGGGCTTCACCACCCCTTCACTAGGGCTTGATTCAAAGATTATACAACTATGTCTCTACTAAAATGCGTCTACCTAGACCTTCTATGGAGATTGATCCCCAAGATACCAAAGCCTAGATTAATCAGCCTGACCCTCACCCTAATCCTAACCCTCACAAAAATCATGGTGAGGCTACCTCGTCAGTTGAGGCATAATAGAATGTTAGTCCCCCACAAAGTATTGCTCCTTGTGAACCCTCTATGACTAAAAAGTCTTCCATTAAAGGTCTATTAACAAAGGGGGACCTGTCTATTTCGATGGTGAAAGGTAAGAAAATTAGTGACAACTCTTCTAGTAACCCTTATGGGGTTAAAAGAAAGAGCCAAGAAAGTACCAAACCAATAACAATGAAAAAGGTTACAATTGAAATCAGGGATGAGGAAGAACAAGGCAATATAGATGATTCTAGTAGTAGCAAAGGCAAGAGAAGTTTGGCTAGATTGGTAGAACAGTCTGCTAAAGGAAAAAGCTATATTTTGAAGAACCAAAAGATAAACCTTTGGAAGAGGAGGATCCCTTAGACCTTAGTAAGAAAGAGTTAGTAGTGGTTCTTAGTGAGTACCTCAAGGAAGACTTTATTATTAGTGAGGAAGAAGATGAGGAGGAGGGCTATGATTAGGAGGTTGTGAAAGATTTGGAGGAAACAAATGAAGAAGGGGACCAATAAAAAGTAAAAGAAAATGAAGAAGTGAATATGCAAACAAAAGAGGACCCTAAAAATGAAATGGAGTAGGATGACAGGTCTCTTTAGTTTTACAAGGCTCAATTCCTTGTGTTACAAGAAAAGTTAACATGATGGACAAAGTGTTCAATAGGCTAATCTCAATCACACATGGAATGATGCGAAGAGTGATATTTGGAATTGTGAATAGAATAGCTAAAGTAAAGAAAGGGTAGAGGAGGAAGGATTCCTCTCACGAAATAGAGATGTCATCTAAGGACAAAGCAATTGAAAGAGAAGGATGATTAGATTAAGGAGATGGACCAATTGAAGTTGGAATGGGACTTGATTAGTAGTCCCAAAAATTAGTTTGGGTTTGTTGTCTCCTTGTCTTATGGCTTGTGATCCTGGGTCCTTGTTGGGTTTGTGTGCCCCTATGCTTAATCTAGTTAACTATTTTTTGATATTTTCTTTGAACTACTATTTGTATCCTATTGATGTCTAATGCTTGATTAGTTGGCCTTTTTCTATTTCATTCTTGGTGTTAGCCCGTTGTTTTAGTGTGTTTATTTTGGAGATGGTAAATTGTTGGCCTTAAGCCCTATACTTTGATATTTGTCTAGTTTTAGGGGCCCTTCCCCTTGCTTTTTTAATCAAAAACATCTACATTAGTATATAACTAAAATAGAGCAACTATATATTTATTTTCCCCATCCAATTTTTATAGTTCAAACCTAAGAGTTTTAAGGAATGAGTCTCAAATCATAAATAAATTACCCATAACATAAATGTTATAAGGAACACACTAAATTTGTACAACTTGATTAAAAACTAAATTTACTTTTAAAAGAAAGTTGTTTGTGTTTTAATGAAGGTGAATAGTTTATTGATCTTATTGAAATGCACGAGTAGATTTATACATATAGAATTACAATTGAGGAATATTGTAATTTTGTAACCACGTAGTAACTATAATTGAACCTTTGTATAACACAATCTATCAATGTAATATTTATGCTAATATTCCCCCCTTATTACATTGTTCCTACAAATATACCCCTAGAAACTTAGAATTCACTTTGCCAAGGGATCCCCCCTTAAGGCTTACATAACATAACTTGTTGATTAAAAAATAGATATACATTCTTGAGAAGATGTTCCTTTGAAGAAACAAATCTTGAATCAAATAGATCTCAATCAATTTGCCTTTGTGACCCTTAGAATAGTGTAGCTTCAAGATGAATTCTTGAGTTCTTGGACTACTATTTTCTTGAACTCTTGAATCACTATATTCAAAATTATTTGACAAAAATCCATATTAAGCTTTGCAAACATAAGGCTCCATCAAGTTTTTTGATGACCCTCTTAAATAAACTTTCTGGAAAATAATCCAAATTGATTTCAACACCAAATCCCTTATCTATCCCAAAAAATAAAACTTCACAAATATGTATTCTTGAAATTGATTAGCATCAACAAGGAAAACAAGAAAGAAAGCAAAAAATGCTTGTCATGCAAAGCACCATCTCAAAGTGAGAAGCTGACTTGAGATGATGAAAATTCCTCCATTTTCTAGTGCCTCCAACCCCAAAAGGACAACCCATTACATAAATAAGTTTGGTTTGGATGCAGGTTGTTTTCAACTTTCTTGGTAGTGTCTTTATTTTGCAATGCACCAAAGGAAACTTGATATTAGGATCATGAAATTTCTTGGTATTTTCACTCTTGCAAAGATTTGTAGGAATAGTCGTTATCTTGATAATTTGAATGCAAGATTGTAACATCCTCTGATAAATATCCATCTCATCATACACGGTGTCTTGATATTCCTTGTGCATATTATGATAGACAATTCTACTTTGATAATGAAGCCAAATACCATAATTCTTGATTATTTTTGGATTTTTTTTCAAAAATATCATTAATAAAAATCATTTGTCGATTACTCTTCTTCAACTTCAATAACTTCCTCAAAAATACCGAAAGTTGGACTTAACCCTAACATCATTTGTATCCCATAGTTTCATCCTATAGATCTTAATATTTTCATTGATTGGAGTAAAAAAAGCCCAATCAACAAATTGAGACTAATGAAACATGTACTTCACCATTGTTTCCTTTATGACAATAGGTATTAATAGAGAAGAGAAACACACAAAATTCAATTAAATTAAAGGGAAGTAAAAAATTACACATCCTTGTCTGATTAAATCCCTACAACTCCATTACTTCTGGATTATGTGTGGATCGGTAATTTTTTTAAAAATAAAAGTGGATAAGCCACTAAAAATTTTATTAATAAGGAATGAGTTTACAAGCCCTAGTTCAAAAGGAGCATACCAACAGGAAAGAGCCAGGGAAGAAAACCTCCGGTTATAGCTCCGAAAAAAATAGAAAAAAAGAAATCGAGAACCCCAACCAAACCCACAAAGAAACCCCAGACAATGTGATCAGATAGACTTTATCACTTAACCCCCCAGAGAAGCCCCCCACAAAATAAAGACCCAGTACAAGATACGAAAGCTTGGTGGCAGAGACCATAACAAATCATGTTTCCTTATTAGCCAACAAGCTGGATCCAACTTCATAGTATGACGAAGGTAAAAGATGATCCAAAGAGAGTTTCACTTTTTTTTTTCAGAGGAAAAGAAGTAGCATTGTTGTATGACCTAGTAGCTTCATTGAGCAGAAAATGCAATGCCAAAAATAACTTTACACCAGCAGTTAGGACCTTAGGAGGAAGTTTATCCATAAGTTGATTGCACCCCGAGAAAGTTTCCACTAAGTTGTCACACGTAATTCCTGACTTGATAACCAAAAGGAAATCTCCAAAACAACCGTTAGAGAGAAAATTGTTCTTATGAATAAACCCTGCAATGGGAAAGGAACCATGAACTAAACTGTACAAATTTAAGGCTTCACAAAGGTCTTGAACAGATAGCAAATTAAGAAGCATGAACATCCATTATAAAAGTAAAGAAATGAGATAAAATCTCAGCAGATGAAGCATTTGGATTTTCCCACAGACCAAACCATAAAGCCAACAGATATTGCACAAAATGCCAGACACTACCGATGCAATAACAAAACCAAGGATCCATAGATATATATAAGAAACTGGCCAAAAAGGAGAGACAACCGACTCCCACAACCCAACAAGAATTAAGAGTAGCTGAAGCCCAATATAAAAGCGAAATCCAAATTGAAAGTCCAATAGCAGCCGACATGAAGAATACCATAGAACTACCATATAAGGGGCAGAAACAATAAGAGAGCTAGTGCAGCCTGAGACAAACATATGATCTGCCATTTTAATCACCCACATGAAAGTGCCAAGAAAAATCGAAACCCTTAGAACCACTGCCGAGCAACATTAACCAGATTTAGAGCATAGATCAGGCATAGGCTAGGATAAACTGATATAAAATAACTCTGCCAATTGCAAAACCAACATCACGTGACCAAACAAGTGAACCAAAGCCATGAACAATATGGAAAATCTGCTCTTTAAATTTGCTTGTAGGGAAGAGAAGGGAGTTAGAACAAAATGAAAGTAAGCCAATAATGTACAATGGCACAACCATTGAAACCCAATGACCAACAAACTGCCAAGTATAAACGAAAAAAAACCAGTCCAACCAGTCAAGCAAATCCCCATGATCCCACAATAAAGGAGATAGCCCATATAATACCATGAGAAAATGCAGTCTCAAATTGAAACAAAACCCATAATGGAGAATGCACAATATCCATAAACTGTGCGTAGTGAGAGACACCCAAGGAGCATACTAGATCTCCAACAATTATGAGGAATACTAAACAATGAGAGAAAAAACCCATATGAAATAGAAAAATCATATCTAATGAAGCACGACATGAAGAGAATTTTGCCAAACTTCACAACACATGGAGCAGATAAACCCAGGAGCACATTACCTATGAAATACAAACCAACCAATAACAATTACCAATAGATATGCAATTACACAAAGCATGGCTAATAGCAGAACCACGGGGTAGAATTAAAACATTTGAGGAAGATCTTCTTTATTAAACGCTTTAAACTGAAGCTGCTCATCTATTGCCTTATTTGCCAAAAAAATTGCGATAAAATTTGCTTTTCTATAAACATGAGATACAAATAGGAATTGAACCAACTCAATTGTAGGAGAACTTTATCTAACAAATACTGTAATTGCCAAACCTGTGTCTTTTGATTAGTAATTGCATGGAAGATAACCATTGAATCTCCTTCAATAATTAAGGAATCAATATGAAGAGCCCTTGCAAGATCCAAGCCCAAACTCAACGCCTCCAATTCAGCCTTATTATTGGTGCCAGGAGGAAGTGTCTTACAGGTAGCTTTAACAATGTTTGCATTTGAGTCCACTAAGACTGCACCAGCCCCAGATTTACCAGGGTTCACTCAATTTAATATACCCAAAACAAGAAGCTCATGAATTTGAGAGATAGGGAAAACCATTGATCACCTTGAATTTCTTCTTCAATTCATATCATCCAAGAATAGTTATCGAGGAACGGGACACTCACAAACATTTTTGGACAAGGCTCCAGTTACAATTAGCTTCCTTCAAAAATTGCAAGACTAGCATTAACAAAATTTCACAAGTATAAAATTTCTTTATGATCAACCTCCACGTCTACTCTATCAATATTGTCCCATCCAAACATTTTAGGAGATTTTCATGCTCACTTTTATATTCAATCCAGTAATAAAATGCTTTATTATTTTTATCGATTCTCTATGTCAGTTCAATGCATTTGAAGGAGGGGGAATAATGGCAGATATGAGTTACCTGGGTGGTAAAAACTCATCGTCGAGCACAAGTTATGCATCGCCTTTCTTCTACCCACTAGGTCTCAAGGGATGCCTCTTCGATCTTTTCATAGACATGCCTCCTTATGATCTTTGAGGGAATAAGCTATTTCAAAAATTCCTATTATTTTTTAAGATCTAGTTGCTATAATAACCCAAAAAAAGACTCTATCTGGCCTCATTGAATTAGGAATAGGAATTTTGCATTTTTTTTCTTATTTTCTTTAAATTAATCATTTTTATTTGCACCAATGGTGATAGAATAAATCCCAAACATCTTATGAACATTTTTTTTTTAATTATTCAAAAATTGTAATTCTTACCCATAAAAAATGGAATTTTTAGTGAGACTGTTGTTTGTTTCGATGGTGTGATTGGATCTGCTACAATAATCTAATTCCTTTGATAGCTTCAATCTCATTTGAATGTATATAACTTTTTCGGATTGTGATTTTTGTTGAGTGTGAAGTCCAATAGTCATGGACTGTTAATCTTCTTTGTTGCCTCTTCAATTCTTTCAATTGTCTCTTTATATTTTGGAGAATTTTAAAATACCTTTTGGATACTGTAATATATATGTAATTGCAAAAGATATTGTATGAGGCAATAAAAACAAAGATTTCTAGAGGACTAGCAACTCCAACATATTATATTTAAAAATCAAAGATAAAATACACTTTTTAGAATTGTGACTTCTTTTGACTGTGGATTGGACGCTTCGTAAAATTTTTGTGGTCTTTCTAAAGGAAGCTTAAATAACCTTCGATCTCAAGCAATGACTCAAACAAAATTATGCAATGGAGAAGGTTTCAAATGAAAGGTTGAAAGTGGAGAAATTAAATGGGAAGAATAATTTTGAGCTATGAAAGCTCAAGATACGTGAAATTTGTTAGTGCAACAAAGATTGTACAAAGCATTGGTAGGGAAATAATTTTTTTTTGTAAATTTGACTGATGAGGATTGGGTGGATTTAGAGGGAAGACCTCTTAGCACAATTCATTTGTGTTTAACAGATGATGCTCTTTTCAATATTGTTGGAGAGGAAACAACAATTGGCTTATGAAGTGTAATAGAGAGTCTTTATATGAAAAACTCCTTGACAAATTGGATCTACTTGAAGAGACAATTATATAGTTTGTGAATGAGAGAAGATATAAAAATTGCTTATCATTTAAATATTTTCAATACTCTTATATGCCAATTAGCTACTGTGGGTGTAAAAGTCAAAGCCGAAGATAAGATAATTACCTTATTGTGTTCATTGCCTGAATGCTGGGATCACTTAGTCACTTCTATTAGCTTTAGCACAACTGATAGGTCATTGAATTTGATTATGTTGTGGGACCTTGTTGTTTGAAGAGGTACAAAGGAAATATAACATAGAAACCTCTGGATCAAAAGTAATGATCGTTAGGGGTTGATCCATAGAAAAAGGGGAAGATTCGAGAGGTACATCTAGATCTAAGTAAAAGAGGAAAAAAGGGTAAGAGAAAATGTTGGTATTACAATAAATCAAGGCATCTAAAAAGATATTGTTAGAAGAGGAAAGAAGACAATCTTGACTCCAGAAAGGAAGCAAATCCGATTGAGATAAGTTTAGGTATGGCTGATGAAGTATTATTTGTTTGTAATATCTTATAGTATCACGAAGAATGGTTATTAAATTTTGGTGCTTCTAATCACTTGTGTCCAAATAGGAATTGGTTTTCTTCTTACCAACTACTAATGACAATGTTGTTCTTATGGGAAACAATGTTTCTTGCATGACTATTAGGGTTGAGAGCATTAATTTTAAAATGTTTGATGGTATTGTGAGGACATTAATAGAGGTAAGACACATACAAAAATTCAAAAAGAATTTAATTTCCTTAGGATTTTTGGATTGAGGAGGCTATAAATTTACAAGTCAAGGTGGATCATCGAAAGCTTCTAAGGAAATCTTGGTGGTCATGAAGACTAAAAATATTAAGACCCTTTACAAGCTAGAAGGGAGAGTACTGTAATAAATGAAGTAGTGGTATCTAAAGAACAAATGAATCTAATTGTTTATGGCATCAAGAACTAGGTCATATGAGTGAGAAAGGGTTCAAAGTACTATTAAACTATAAGTTACTTCAAAATATAAAATCTTTAAATTTGATTTTTGCAAGCATTATGTTTATGGGAAGGAATATTGACAAAAGTTTAAAGAAGATAGTCATACAAGTAAGGGTATTCTAAATTATATTCATTTAGATGTTTAGGGGCCATCCCCTACAATTTCATTTTGGAGGATCATCATATTTTGTGACATTTATAGATGACTACTCTAGAAAGGTGTGGTTCTATATTTTTAAAAATAAATTTGATGTGTTTAGTGTATTTAAGAAATTTAGAGTTTTGGTTGAAAAGAGAACTAATAGATCAATTGAGCTCTTAAGAACATATAATGGAGGTGAGTTCATATCTTTGGAATTTGAAAATTATTGTAAGGAAGCTGGGACCAAAAGGCATAAAACCATTTTTTACACTCATCAACAAAATGGTGATATTGAACGCATGAATAGGACTCTTCTAGAGAGAGCAAGAAGCATGCTCAGTAATACCAAGTTGCAACAAGATTTATGGGTAGAAACAACCTCTATAGATTTTTATCTAGTAAATTGGTCACCACCAATTGCAATAGATAGTAAGATTCCTAAAGAGGTATGGACATATCATTCTTGTGATTATTAAAAAAAAAAATCAATTGTGATGGATATGCACTTATTTTAAAAGATCAGTGTTCTAAATTGGACACCCAAATCAAAAAAGAAATACATCTTTGTTTGTTATGGTAATTGAATTAAGGGACTGTGTAGATTGTGAAATCCTACTACCCACAAAATCATTATGAGCAAAGATGTATTATTTGATGAATCTCTTCTCATAAAATCAAACATAGTAGAAGTTGATTTGAAATAGAAACAAGTACCTCAACATAAAAAAATTTAGTTGGAAACTCATTCATCTACGGAAAATAGAGAGCAAGAAAAAGCTTTCGAAGAAGAATATGAGGATGTAGAAAATCTATAAGAAAATTTAGAAATTCCACAACTAGATCTAAGGATATCTATACTGGTCATAAATCCACCTAAAAGGTATGATGATTATGTTTCATCTATTGCTTTGATTTCTAATGATGGGGAATCTAGTTGTTATCAGGAAGCAATGAATGGTACTAAAAATGTTAAATAGAAAACAACAATGAAAGAGGAAATAGATACCTTGGAGAAGAATAAAACATAGGACTTGGTAGAAATCCCAAAGGGTAAGAAAGTTGTTGGTGTAAATGGAAATTCAAATTGAAGAAAGGAATTTATGATAAAAATGAAAGGTACATTTAGAAAGACTAGTAGAAAAAGGGTATTCTCAAAAGGAAGATTTGGATGAGGAGATATATATGGAACAACCAGAATGGTTTGTTCAAAATCTTAATAATTTTTTTTTTTAACCTCAAAAATTCATTCTAGAATGACTTGAAATAATCTCCCAAGAAATGGTACAAGAATTTTGACTCCTTCATGGTGAGCCAAAAATTTAAAAGGAGTGAGTATAACCATTGTGTTTACTTTAAAAATTTGAAAAATGATTTATTTATTATCTTTGTATTATATGTTGATGATATTCTTGTAGCAGGCACATACATAGTTGAGATCAATAGTTTAAAGACTTAGATGGCTAGAACTTTTGATATGAAGGACCTAGGAGTAGCAAAACAAATTTTGGGCATGAAAATAGAAAGAGATAGAGAACATGGTAAGTTTTGGTTATCACAACAAAAGTATACAACTTGGAGAAGATCCTAATAATATTTGGTATAATGAATGTGAAACTAGTAAATATCCCTTTATCTTCTCATTTTAAGATTTCTTCAGCTTTATGTCCTAGTAATAAAGAAGAAAATGATTATATGTCTCATGTATCGTATGTAACTTATGTAGTAGGAAGTTTAATATATGTGATGGTATGTACAAGACCAGATATTTCATAACATGTTGTTAATGTTGTCAGTGGATACATGAAAAATATAGGTAAAGAGCATTGGGCAACAGTGAAATGGGTGCTTCTGTATCTTAGAGGAACATGTGATTATTGTATCACCTTTGATGGTTGAGGTGGTTCATTTTGTGGTTATGTCGATTTAGATTTTGCAAGTGATTTGGACAAAAGAAGATCTACATCAAGTTATGTCTTTCCTCTTGCAAGAGGATCTATTTGTTAGATGTCAAAATTTCAATAAATAGTCACTTTACCCACTATTGAGGCAAAGTATATGGCTGTCTCACATGCATGCAAAGAGGCAATTTAGTTGAAGGGTCTTTTGGGTGAGTTTGGAAAAGTGTAGGACAAGGCATTTTTATTTTGTGATAGTTTGACTAAAAATCTAGCTTATCAGAATAGGACTAAATATATTGTGATTAAATACCATTTTGTAAGACAAGTTATTAATGGGGGTGGAGTAACTCTTGATAAAGTTCATACACTAGAAAATTGTGGAGACATGTTCACACAACCAATATAGTTAGAGAAATTGAAATGGAGTTTGACTTCTCTTGACTTGCATAAAGGTGATGAATGGGCATGAACAATTATCAGAAAAATTATTGTCAAGGTGGAGATTGTTGGATAATGACAACAATAAAGGAAATAAAAAAAAATCTCATGAAAAGGATAAACAACAAAAACAATAAAACAAAGTTAGTTTTTCTAAGTTTGACAAAAGTTGCTATCTTGAAGATATTATATAAATCTTGTTGTCTTGAAAGCAAGATCAATGTAATGAATTGTAATTTAATAGCAGTAGTTGTGTGAAGATTGTAATCAGTTTCTCTAAGCAATAAGAATATTGACTTTGCCTTGTGGATGTTTCCTTGATATATTGTCAAAGTTTTACCACATAAATCTGTGTTTTGTCTATTATTCTGTTATTCCAATTCATTTTCATTATTATTTCTTTGCAAATTTATGAGTTTTACATTTCCATTTCCACAGCAAATCTAACATGTCTAAATTTTTTGTGAGATTTGGAACATTCTCTTTCATTTCCCATGGGGGCCCTTTGCACTGTGGTAGCCCCATTAAAGAAAGAAATGCTTAAAAATGAAGAAGACTTGAAGTCACAATCGTAAATGGTAAACACATTTGTGGTTTGACGTTAACATGATTAGAACTGCTTTTGGATTAACATGATTAGAACTGCTTTTGGACTGTACAAGGAGGCTTTATTTCAAGCTTGTTTAATGGTTTTCAAACTGTCATGAAGTGTTTTTGTGTATTGTAAATTATTGAGTTGTATTGTAATGAAGCAAACTTTGAATTCGATTTATAAGTTGCATCCAGCTTATCACAGAAGTTATGATCCTGAAAGAAATATGCTTCTTTTAATTTAGATCACAATAAAACTTTTCTTTTTTTTGTAGTGTGCTCAAAGGGTGGTAAGATGCTATATGGTAAGGACTGCATGGATGAATGGAGCAGAACCAAGAGAATAGTCCTTTTATCAGGTATAGCATTTAATCCATGAACTATCATTTCAATATTGAAATTAATATAAATTACAAATGGAACTCGGAAGTTCTGTAAGTGAAATTTCTTTCATTTAAATACTGTTATATGCAGACATAGCCAAAATCGGAATTAGCCTGATTTGGCTGTTTTACCATCTTATGTTTAATTTGATTGGTCTGGATGAACTTGGGAAGCAAGATCTTCGTTAGGATTATCTTAGAGAATTCTGTATTCTAATAAATTTCCCAATCGACTCATACATATCTAAAGTAAATTCGCTTCACTGACATGCAACACTAGGCTATTCAGGAAATAATGTAGCACATAAATGGTCCACAATCTATTCCCACATCGATGAAGCAAGTCACACCGTTGATCTACTACAAATTTTCACTAATGGTAGGCAGAGAATTTCTGGAAATAAGTTGCGCCGCAAGAAGGCAGCTACTAGGTTCTCACTTATCAGCGCCATTAATGTGGTGCAAATTTGTACGAAATTTATTTTGAAGTAAAAAGGCTAACTAGCACCACAACAAGGTTGCGAAATTTATCTTGATGGTATGGTAAATTTATAGTCAGCAATTTATTGATGGAAAATTCAAATGAAATGAAATGCACAGAGTTTGTTGCTCTATTTCTCAATTAAACTTGAAATACCCAAAATGCAGAATAATAAAAATAGGCTAAATGAAGACACACAAAACGTGGCATGCAATATTTTCTTTTATTAACCAGAAAATAATATTTACAAAATGCTTTCAAACTGAAACTACTATCTATTGATTACAAACTAAACTTGCAGCAATCTGGAATTGCACCCACAAACTCAGAAACTTTCAAGAGCTTCTCAGAGCTCTCTGTCCTTCTATTCGATTGGAGCTATCTGCTGCTCTTGGCAAACACTGAGCGATCAGGAACTTTCAGCTGCTCATTGGAAACACGCACAAAACAAAAATATAGCTGCTACTGTTCAAGAGCTTCTTTGAATCACATAGAGAACTCACACAAAAAACATTCCTCTTTTCAAACTGCTGCTGCACTGAAAAACTTCTTCTTCCCAACTGACAAAACTAACTGACTTCAATTCTTTTTTTGTTTATTTAAAAAAAATTCCCTCTCAAATTCAAAATGACCTACCACATTTAATTCTTCTGCAGACTGAGTTGCGCGTCAAGAGCCAGTTGGAAAAACAATCCTCAAAACAATCTTCCAGCTGCACTGGCAACAAATGCTCCTGAAGGTAGGTGGCAATGGGAAGAGGGTCAAGAACAATTAATATTTCCAACACAATTCACTATGGGAAAATTCACCGTCATGGCAATTTCATGGCAATTTCACTGCCAAGTAAAATTCACCGCAGCAGTTCACTGCGACATTTCATTTGCATTATATTAAAAAATATTAATGTGGTTATAAATTGCTGACGGTGAATTTTCCTAGAACCAGACAAATGATATCCTGAAAAATATTAACATAATGTCACGAATGATGAAATTTGCACCATTTATGTAGTGGACATTTTCATTAATAGTAAGCATCATGAATGGAGGAAACCTGCACCATTGGTGTAGCAGACATTTTCCATTAACAACCTATACAATCTAGTGCAAATTATAGAATAAATGAAAAACAAAACATAATAGGTGACATTTTTCAAGGAGAATTCTTATTAGTAGTAAACCCAACACAGTAAAATTCTTTTCTCTTACACATTTAATTTTTTAGAATAAGAAACTCTTCACCCATAGTCATGTCGAAAACAGGTATATGTATTACATGAATCATGTGTTTTTTTTTTGATGAATGGGCAGCTATCATGTATTACATGAATCATGTGCTTTAAAACATGAATACAAATAAATAAAAAATATTATAGCATCCAAAAATTAAAAAATCTAAAAAGTGTTTTAAATTAGGATCTGGGCACTAGATGAGACCCCATGCAAAGTATATGTCTCCACTTTTTGAATGCTTTATATTGGGAGTGACATTTCTAAATTGTTACTTGCCAAGGATACTCACTACTTAACAATTTTTGTCAGTGAATGAACAACATTTTTGTTTTATTAGAATAATATCTTTCTATTTATGTCGTTAATGGCCATCTCGTTCCTTTTTCTAACTTCATCCTTTGTTAACAATTGTTTCTTTTAAAAAATCGTATTTTGTAATCTATTTAAGGAACATTTGTTCCTCTATTTAATACAACAACAATATCAATTTTGTAACATGGTATCAGAGCTCAGGGAGTTAATTTTTTCAAAAAATTTATAATTTCTTTGAAATTATTTTTGCTTTAAATTTTCTGGGAAAAATTTCATGGGCAATAATTCAAAATTTTTAGGGCTCCAAGCTCAAGCTCCTCTTCCTAAGTTTTTCATCCTTTTGTTGTCTTCTAAAAATCTCGATCTCCCTGTTCAAAATTGTGGGGGTTTTTAGAGTTTAAAATCGGTGGATTTATTTTTGAGTCATGCGACTGGTTTGACAAGTTTCCTAGCGTGATGTCTTGAAGACATGAGCTTTGCAACTGGTAATGTGGCCTCCTCCTATGTCGTTCACGTGTTTTTAGTGCTGTTTTTTGGTGTTGTGGCATGACATAAGGGTTCCTAAGCTCGCGTGACTTTGTCTTCTCTTTGCTGGGTGCCACTTTTGATCTTTGGCGTGTGTTTTCTAAACCCTTCAGGCCGCGAATTGTGTAAGACGCATTTTGTATACCTTCATTTTTTGGCGTGGTTTGTGACCCAATTTCTAAAGTGTCTTCTGAAGGAGAAAATCTCCAATTTTGGTCATTTTTTTTAAAGATGTGATTTGCCCATTTTATGTATTTCTCTTGTAGCCAATTAGGGTTTTTTAAAATCCTCTGATTTTCTTGGTTAGATTAAAATTCTAAGATTAGATTTCTTGTGGGTTTTTCAAGAGCTCATTTGGGTTGGTCTCATATTTTTTTGGGTGCTTCGCTTTATGTGCCTCAGTTTTTGTGCATATTTGTTCTATTTTTTGGCGGCTAGGGTTCCAAACCCTTTGTTTTTCAAGTCGATAATCGATGTTCTGGGTTTTTTAAATATTTTTTGTCTCCTAAAAAAAATCCTGTCTTCTGGGTTTTAATTTTTTTGAAAAGGTTTATAATTTTCTCCTAAAAAATTAAGAGTTTTTCCTATATATACCCTAGTCAGAGTTTCCATTGTTTGGGAGCACTCTCTGTTATTTGGTTTTTACTATTTTTTTCGAAAAAAATGATGATTTGTAATCTTGGGTTTGGCAATTTTCTCCTCAAAAATCATGGTTTGTTGTAGTCAATTTTTTGGTCGCACTTGGAGTTGCTGGGGTGAACATCTGTACATCTGGCTTCTTGTAGTATGTTCTAGGGCATCATGCTCATTTGCAGAAGTTTGAATGGTTTGTCAAAATTTCCTCAAAATCATAGCAGCTATTCTTGGTGTGTCTCTGGTTACAGGGAAGGAAAATTCTCCAACTTCAGGTTGGATGATTGGTGTCTCTGGTTAGAGAGAGGGACAGTTCTCCAACTTCAGGTTGAATGGTTGGTCTTGTTATTTCCAAAAGTTTTGCAGTTTCTGGGAGGGTTGGTGGCAGACTCATCTCAAGTGGCAGAGTTAGTGATAGGCTCTTGTCTTTTGTTGCAACAACGTTCTGAGAAGGGGGCACCCTTCTCTGTTATCTCTGGATAGTTAGAATAATGACCATTAAGGGAGGGTATTAGAATAATATCTTTCTATTTATGTTGTTAATGGTCATCTCATTGTTTTTTCTAACTTCATCCTTTGTTAACACAATTGTTTCTCTTAGAAACATTGTATTTTGTAATCTATTTAAGGAAAATTTGTTCCTCTATTTAATACAACAACAACATTGATTTTGTAACATTTTTATCAATTTTTTTCAATAGTACTTGCTATCCTTCAACCACTTTTGTTACAAAATGATACCATATACTCCAATATGCTTTGATGAAACATTTTTTAGGAACTGTATGCAAAAAATATCAATTACATGCAAATAAAGATTAAACAGAGGAATGAAAAACACTGAAATAATAACAAGAGACAATATTTAATGTGGTTCAACCAAACTTGGGCTATGCCCACCAACAGAGAGTCCAATATTATTATCCAATAAATCAAACCGATTACAAACAGTAATCCTTGCAACTCAATACCGCTGCAAAATACTACAATACAATCTCTAGAAAACCAAAACCCTTAGCCTTTTATTAAGACTTATGTCGGTTACAAAATTAGGGTTTTTTATGTCAGCCAATAGAAAAATAACACCCAACCCCATAAGGGGCGCTACCCCTTGAACCTGTCTTGGGGGTGCTGCCCCCAAACCCCTGTTATATATTTTGGGGGAAACTACGTCGATAAAAGTGGGAAAAATCTAACCTTTAAGTCTGATTAGGCTCTATATACCAACAATCTCCCACTTGGAGATTCATCAGACTCCACCCCATATCAACATTATAAGGATGATTCTTTATAAATATATTGCACTATGATTGTAACCATTATATCTTACCTATCTTTTATACCAAACCAAATATTGAGCACAATCTCTATAACATCACTACTTGTTTACAACATGAGTTGTTGCTACACATTTTTCCTTGATTGTAGATAATGCAACTATTTCAAGTGCCTTCTACACATCCGACTTAATCTTCCTCAAAACAATTAAATATATAACCATTAATAGATATTCAATAATAAAACTCTTTAGCCTAATTAAAATCCACAAAACCTTGTAAATTTGAAGTTTTATTTTCATTAGTTCTTCTTTGGTAGTAGATTGCATAAATTGAGGTGTCATATAGATATCCAATTTTGTTCACTAACAAGTTATAATGTTTTTTTTCTTCTTTATTTAGACACATCTAATCACAATTACCACTACATGTGTAATGTTAGGTTGAATATAGAAGTTATTACATATATCAAGCTACTAACAACACTAGAATAAAGAACCTAACATGTTTCCATGATTTTCTCATGTTTTAATTATCAGTCAATAGATATTTTTATTAACTAGAAATGGAGTACTCATATGTTTTCTATCTTGTATCTCAAATATTTACGAAGTTAGCTATAACCACTTTTTTATGTGTATAAAATCTCATTTAATGTCCATGACCAAAATAAATTTTGCATCACCAAGACCTTTTTAAAATGTGAAGATAATTATACATAACTAAAGTGAGATCATTATCTTACTATTAATAATTAATAATATGTCATTAAGATGTACAACACTATCGTAATAACATGAAAATATTACTATGATCTACCACAAGTCCCATAACATACCTATCAAAATTCTGATTTACACCTAGTGGATTATTTAAAATTGTTAAGATATTTTTTAGAAAATAAACTATATCCTCCTTACCTTTCACTGTATAACATTCTATCTATGCCATTTTTTACTCAAACTCACAATATAGAAATTTTGTCTTTACATGAACATATGCTCAATTTCAAGAACATGATCAATAGCATATCTATCAAAAAGAAATAAAAATAATTGAAGTTATTTTTGCAATAAGAAAATTTATTTCTCCCAAATTCAATTCTCTTGCTTGAAATAATAGTTTTCCTACTAAATATGCTTTATATTTCATTTTTCCTTTTGCATCATACTTCTTAAATAACCCTTTATGCCAATTAGTTTTCTTAAGAATGATTTAATCGAGTCCCAAATCTATGGACACTATTTTTTCCTCCATGTCCTCTATCCAAGAATCATTTTCATTTTATCTAAAGTACTCCTTAACATTAAAAAATGTGCATAATGAAAATCAAGTTTTTAAAACATTTCTAGCTTTCTAATTACCCAATCTAATCTCCTCAAAGCCCTTGATTCCACATTCTCTTCTACCAACTAATTTGTAGTTTTTTTATGAATTAGGCATAAAATAATTGTCTTTTGATTTAACATGAACTTTTTAAAAGTTATTTATTTGGTTGTTCCTTTTTGAGCCCTCTTTATTTCTCTAAATTATATTATGATTATATTTTATTTTTTATATTTTATTTAAATTATTTCACAACTTATATCCATTAATGTTAGGACTGTATCTCATAAATATACAAGCTTTTCTAATTTATAATCCATCTTAGTTTCATTTTCTTAAGAATATACATATAAGAATCACAACAAAACACTCTTATATTTTGAGACACACTAATTCATATGTTTATGAATTTTTATCCAACAAAGCCAAGGCGGGTAACCTATTGACATAACAAGTAGTTTTTGTTTCTTTTGTCTATAATTTTCTATCTTAAGCTTATCCATCATAGTTTAATTCATGTTCTTTCAACAATTTTATTTTACTATGGTTTATAGGGACTAGTCTTTTGCATTTCTATTCCGCACTACTTTGCAAAAATTATTAAATACATCTCAATGATAATCTTAACCATTAAAAATTTGAAACCTTTAATTCCTTCTCTCTATTTTTTTTTCAAACCCTTGAACTCTTTAATTTTTTTTTAATTAGTTTTTTTCCATAGAAAATAGACCCAAGTATTTCTTAAGAAGTCATCTATAAAAGTAAAATAGAACATAAATGATAATTTTTGTGTTAGTCTAAACACATCACTATGCACTAAATTTAAAATTCCTTCTAACTTCTTGTAGCACTACTAGAAAACTTGACATGATTTTATTTTTCAAATATATAGTGTTCAAAATAATTAGTGTCTAATGGGAAATAAGAAATTCCCTTTGCCATATCTTCAATTTTTAAATCTCGAAGATCTTTCTCTCCAATATACCTCATTTGTTGATGCCACAACATTATCTTTTCTACAATAACTGTAGGATTTTAATCTATAATACTATTTAAATCAAGAACATAAGAGATATTACAACCGACACTTATAGTGTTCTAGCCTCAATTTTAAATAACATTCCTAAATGAAATTATTTTTCCAATAACATAAAGCCATTAATTATTTTGAAGAAATTATCATTAATACAAAATGAACACCTACATAATTCATTTTTCATATCAAAATTATAGTAATCACCAAACTTGGAATCTATAGAACATTAGGAAAGATTTTAATTATTTTATTTCTCAATGTCAAATCCACTTTTTTTGTGGACAGTGGGCCTAGCTCGATTGGCTAAAGCATCCTATTGTAGGAAAGAGGTCATGAGATCTAGTCTCCCCACCGTCCCCGTGGTACCGAAGGGCATGTCATGCAAGTGTCACCGGTCACGTGAAAATGTTTACCATGCACAATGTAGTTTATAGGGGGGTGAATACCCAACAGATTCTTAGAGTCTAAAAAAAATCAACTTTTTTGTGGTTTATTTTAACATTATCAATTATGTGCCTCCATGTCCTTAAAGTATTTTGGTGAGTGCTAATGAAAGATAACACATGTCAAGGTTTCATATGTATGTGTGGTTTGGGATTTTTCTATCATTGGTTACAATGATTCATGTTGTCTTGTATGGTGGTCTATTTAGACCCAATAGTGAATTATTATCCGCTACACATCACCTTTGGTGGTAGTAGCCCAACCTTCCATTGATGTGTCATCCTTGTGGCAAACTTGATGTATTTTTATTTGTAGTATTCTCCATGTACTTATTTGATCAATCAATCTTTGCCATTTATCTTTAACATGATAGACCCTGGTAACTTTTAAATGGATGGCTTGTGCTTTAGTAAATGGTTGACATCCATTTTTAGATTTTTCTTAAGCTCTACTAAATGCAATAATGAAACTATATTTGTAAATGGGATGTTGAGACTTAATGGCGTCCCTTAGGCTTGACACCATGGTTGCAAGGATATGGTAGTCACCTACATGTACACAACCAATCTTTTGGTTCTATTTTGAGATATGTGTAGGGATATTGTACAATTTTTCAATTGAATAATTAATTTCTTCTTGGTTTTTAATATATTTATTAGAAATTTTAAGTTGCTCATGGCTTGAAGCAATATTTTCCTAATGGGTAGGTGTTTTCCATGTTATTATTGGATAGAGGTTTTTATTTTTTGCTATCATTTACATTAATCAAAATATTTTTTATATACAAGAATATACCCTAATATGGATTGAAGGTGTGACCAATTTCATAGTACAAACAAGAAATGCTAGATTCAAATGAATTCAAAGCCTATTTATTCCCTCAAGAATTAATCCCAATAAGATATTCAATATCAAAAAAATGAAGAAGCCATTATACTAACATGCTAAAGACATGAAAGCTTGATAAATATCTATTCTATGACTTCAAATCTTATCTTATTGGGGGAGTGTTGTGTCATTGATGTGGAATGGTGACCCTTTCCCAATCCCTTGGATATTTTGAGCTTGTTTCAATCAGTTTTATTGAAGAAAATTGATGAAACCAATGGGAAATGAACAAAACATGATAAAAGCTAGTTTAACATGATAAATGCTAAGATGTTTGATATAAGTGAATACAAACCTATGCTAAATGTGTACAAGATTCAAAGATGCAAGCCCTATATTTTAAAATATGCTAAATGGATGAAAACTAAGTTACCATGGAAGCCATTAATGGATGCTTAAGCTAACTATACATAAAAATTAATATAAAATGCTATTAAACATGAAACATGAATGCAAATGAATGTGAGTTTCAACAACATAAGTTAAATCTATCAAAAGATGGATCCATTTCTCTCCAAATGATGATGTATTTATAGGAGAGCAAATGAAGAATCAAGGGCTTAGATCGATTTGATCTATCAATTGTCAATATTGAATGAAGGGTGAAGGCATGGATCAAGGATTCTCATCAATGGATGAGAATCAATAATCACATGGATTAAGGATTCTCATCAATGATCACATGGATCAAGGAAATATCAAGGGATAAGAATGATTCAAACAAACACACTTTGTAATAACTTTGAAAGTTTGTTTAAAAGAAATCATTCTAATTTTGGAGCCAAATAGGAGAATATTCCTTTGGAATATTCCCTTTGCAAGTGGATGGGAGGGGAAATTTAAGCAATTTAGTAATTAAAACTAAATTTGAATGTGCAAGAGGAGGAATAATATGATATTAATTAAATAATTGATTTAATAAAAAGGGGGATGCAATATGATATTTAATTAAATAGTTTAGCGTTATTTAATTAAATAAGAGGACTTAGCTTGGTTTAAATTAAATAATTTTCATTACTTAATTAAATAGGGTGAAACATTAGTACAAGAGGGGGTGAATTAACCCAATTAGGTCAATTAGGTTAATATAGGAAAATGGTGCATTTGATTAAATAACTAGGTTAATTTAATCAATCAAGCGAAAAAGATGGTTTTAAGATGAAGTGATGTTAATAATCAAATTTGAAGTGTGTAATACCATTCAGGACATTTTTAAGTGTCTAAATTTTGCCCCTCTTTGAAGCGAGGTACTTGTTACATTGGTTCAAAGACTGACACTTTTTGGATTAAAACTACTGCTCAAATAATTTTTAAAAAAAAATCATGATTTTTTGGATTCCCCACTGTTGCCCCAATGGAAGGAAATAAGATGGTTCCCGTCCTCCTTGAGAGATCAGGCGAAAATTTAGAATTTTGGGTTTATCCCTTGACAAAGATTCAAGATCAATTCAGCTCAAAGAGGACTAGAAAGCTTAGATGTTTGATGTAGGAAAATTTGATGATGTATAGACAGCCATCGGCCATGGGTAGACTCATGTATATTTTGATATATCATACATACTCAATAATTGGATATAACTGTTAGTAAAGATAGAAGAATAAGATAGAGTAAGATGGATGGATTGACCATTGATTTCGAGATTGATTCAAAAGTCCAATAGGCATATTATTCATCGAGACTTTATTAGATGAGGTGATGAGATGGATCATGATTTTTCTCATATTTAGGATTGGGACTTTTCGTCATTCCTTACTTTTGATATAACACATAGACATGATGCATCATGGTATTGATAACCAGGATGACATTGTATTTAGTGTGATGGAATTTGACTTTGCAAATAGATAGAATAATCCTTGTTCACACCTTGACATACAAAAACCCCATTGGAATGTAGTTTAGAAGTTTAGAATATTTCGGACCAAAGCCAATGCAATAGTCAACAATCTACTCCAAACGACCTCTCTACACACAATTAAGCACTTATGCACCAAGATTATTCTACAAGAACATCCCACAAACATAAAAAATAAAATATAATGATCAATTCCACAATTCCTTTCTCTCCAAATTGTTTTGATAAACATCATTGAGAGGTCCTCAGAATGGGTCAACAAGATAAATCATAAGAAAAGATAAAAAAATAGTCAATGTTGTTTATATCTCTTGCCAAAAGGTGTAATGTGTTTAGGATAAATATCCAAAGTGATTGCCAATGATAATGCCCATTGTAGGAAGGATGCATCATAGGACATGTTATTAGATGTTGGTGGGTTGATAGGTTGTTTGAAAGGCCATTGATATAAATTTTGATTGACATGTTTGACAATGATCAAGAGTTTTATTTTTTTGACATTTAAGGTTCTACATTTGCTGATTATTGTACTTGTTTTCAATTTGTGTTACCAAAGGGTGGGTGATGATGATTGATTTCTAATGGATGAAAGTTTATTGTAGATGAAAGTGAAATGGGATGGATGATTTTGGGATTTTTTTGGAATATTTCAATATTTTAGTATTTTCAAATGTTTTGAGGTTATTTTTGGTCTTTTTGAAATTTTATGTGAATGTTTTTGGTTTTTCGATTAATTAAGGATGTTTAGGTTTTCAAGGTTTTCCAATGTTTTGGGGTTTTCAATTTTCAATTGTTTTTGGGGTTTTCTAAGTTTTCAAATGTTTTGTGGTTTTTTGAGTTTTGACCAAGAACCTAACCTAAAAGACTATCCTACCTAGGGCCTTGGGGACTTGTCAAAGATGAGCCTTGCCTATGTTATACACATAGGGACCACGCAATTCGACTGACTTGACTAGTTTATTAAGTAGATATGAACACTTGATGGATTGTCATATTTATTATGATGGACTCCTAAAGGACCGACCTAGGGTGTCTCGGGGGCACATTAATGATGGCCTTGTCTACATTCAATCTTAGAGACAATGTAGTTTGATAAGGTAATTTTTTTGGATTTTCAATGTTTTAACTTTTTTAGGGATTTTTGATGTGTTTTAGATGTTTTGGATTTTGAATTAATAATTTTTAAATGTTTTTGGATTTTAGCTTTATAGTATTTTGATATTTTTTGATTTTGCAAGTGTTTTTAGATTTTTGATGAGGTTTTATGTTTGTTTTTGGTATTTTTGATGAGATTTTGAGGTAAACAATACCTAGATCATGATTTTGATGTCACACTATGAGATATACGACATGGATCAAGAGTTATTTGGAAAAAGAGTGTAAGAACCTGCCACCAGTGTCTAGAAATGTTTCATAGTTTAATGAACAAACCAAGATAGGTGATGTGTATGCGAAGAGTTCAATAGAGTTTTATTATGATAGATATGGGATATGGGACTTCATGAGATAAAATGGTAAAGATCCTATAAAAAATCTTTCCATGAGTATAGTGGAAGTATACGTCGAACCTTTTTCAAGATCAAGATAAACTAGAATATCTGGATAAATCTAGATTTGGATGGATGGAGGGAACATTGGATTGATCATGATAAGGATGAGATACTTTTGTTTGAGAAGGATCATATAGACACTCAATTCTATTCATGATGCTTGTTTTCCAGGTTTTCATCATAGTACTTTCTCAAAGCACCATTGTAGTGGTTTGCACTAGAGGATGATTTTTATTTTTACTATTTTCTTGGTTTTTTGGGTATGTGCAAGATCATCATGGAAAAAATAAGCCCTTAAGTGGCAAAAAATTTAAAAAAATCAGAGTTAGGCAACTTGACGTAAAAATTTGAATAAGTTATCTATATTATTTCAAAAATATGTAAGAATAGAATATATAGAAAATTGAATGTATTTTCTAAACTACTAGGTTTTTCTTAAAAAAAGAAAAATCTATTTGGTGAAAATTTGAAATTTTAATGCATTAGTACTTAAATTTCAAGGAAAAAATAAGATGTAGGTGTCTGTCTAACCACCCTAACCACAATAAAATGATAATATTTTTTTATAAGATTTTAGATATAAGTAGAGGACTCATGTCCCGATGTGATGCATATTTTTTTGTAATTTTTTCCAAGTAAATAATTAATTATGAATTTTTATTACAAATTTTAAAAATATAAAACTGTATGTTTGACCAACTTAACTTGGTCAAAACTTCATAAAATTCATTTTTAATCCTATAGTATGTAAAGCATAGAATGTGATGCATGTTTCAGATTCAAAAAATGTGATACCGTTTGAAATCTATAGATGTTTTTCAATCAACCTATCAATCAGGACTTTAGTCGTAATTCAAATAGAAAATGAATAATAATAATTTATTAAATTCAAAGTAAAGCATAATTTATATTGGTGGAAAGCTGAGAATCTCCTTTAAAAACCCTTTTTGTTTCATCAATTTTGGGTAATAAAATGTCGTCACCACATGGGCCATCATATCAGTTACATATTGCCACTTTTTGGCCCATAATGATCCTACACATACCTTTTTGATTTTTTTGATTTTGGGAATTTTGGGAATTTTACCCTCATGTTAACCACCTAGTGGTACTGATGTAGAAGCCATTGTCATAACATGACAGTGATATCTTGCTTGAAGAAGATGCTTTCCTAAGATATGAACAGTTCTATGCAACCTTGAAGAACTCTGATCTGCCTTGTGGATACCAGAATTAACCTTGTCTATGTATTCACATTGTGATATGGTACTTTTGAAATCCTTATGATGAAGGGTAGCTACCAATACACGGTCAATGCAAGAATTGGATGTCATGAATGGAGTGGGTGGTGACACATATGAAGGAATATGAGATGGATTAGTCGATAGTGGAAACTCTTAAAATGGGGGAAAATGGAATGATGGATTAGGATATATAATGTATTCACACCCAATTTCAAAGAGACTCCACTCAAGGATAACCCTAGAGATCTCAATGCAAAGGAGATTGAAATATTGCAATAGGGATGTCCTAGAGACTGAATGATAGCTAGTGAGGGGTTCACCACCACGTGTAAACTTGGAAAAGACGATGAAATGCACAACATAATGTAAAACCCTAATTGAATGCAAACTAACTCTAAATGACCTAGAAAAGTAAACAAAATGTAACATAAAGCTATGAAACTAAAAGTGTGCACCTGGAAGACTGAAGAAGGTAGAATGGAGCTTTGGATCACTAAAAATATGATGTTGATGCTGACTGGGACTCATTCACCAAGCTGGGAAAATTAGTCCAGTTTTTGAGAAAATGTGCATGAACAAGTTTCAACCAAATGGGTATCCAAATCTGTAAAAATCTCTATTAGGCCTATATAGTGGTACTCATTTGCCAATAGTGGCGAATCGGTCCACTTCTAATTTTCTAGAAATTTTGAACTAGATTATGTTCCTCTTGGTCTGATCTGCTCTTTTTGATTGGTTTGTAGATCCGAAACTGCAAATTGCCACTTATAGACCTTCTCCAAGCTTCTCCAAGGTTTTATGACAAATTTGACAACTTTTCTCTAACTTTGCTTCTTGAAAAATCTACAACCTGGCCCTACAAATCACACAAAAGAAGAGGGAAAAATGTTGTGGGGGTTAGTGAATAGGGGTTTTCCTTGGTCAAACCCCTTGTTAATTAAACCTTGAAATGAAAGCAAATATGAAAGGGGAATGATGAATGAACAAAAGATAATGTTGCAACTCACCAAACCCTATCAATAAAGTGTTGTAATAATGCTTGAAATGGTTGCAATGGATGTTCTTGACTCTTACTTGAAGGAGATAGATCTTGAATGAAACACTTGCTTGGATCATGAACTCTACATCACAAATGTTAGCGCAATAACAAACATGAAGAATGCAATCTTTGACATGATGATTGGTACTTGAACGATGATATAAAATGCTTGATAATCTACCCTTGAAATTCCTTGAATGCTCTTGTGAACTCTCTTGAATGCCAGGTGTTTAATATGAGTGAAGGAACCTTGTATTTATACTTAATTATGCAAGAATTCCCGAAATTAACACACTACAAGCCAACATCAGATCTAGGAGAATAAAATCCCACTATAAATTTGAAATAAATTTGAATTTTGGTCATACGAGACTCATTCACCCAAGGTGGTGAATGAGTCCCATCGTGCACATAATGTATGGGACCAAAAATGAAAAATGCTTAGAAATGTGCAAAACCTACATTGGGTCTAAAAAAACTTAGGTGGGAATCATTCGCCCAAGGTGGTGAATGAGTCCCAGACACTAAATCTAGGCCACACAAGCTAGGAACACCTGAATTATGATTGTTATTGATTGGTGTCGGGATTATCCTCAAAAAGATGTAATGAATGAGGCTTGTGGATGTAAAGTAGGGCCAATTAAAGCATAAGAAAGCCCAATTATTAATGATAATCCTAGAGGAATGTGAAAGTGTGTTACAACACTTTACAACACTCAAAATAAGTCAAGATTAAGGTTGATTATGGTTATTATGCTTAACTTATTTGATAAAACCTTAGAAAAGTGTGAAAGTGTGTTTCAACACTTCACAACACTTTTGCAAGGGACCATTAAAATCCTATTAATTCACAAGGGTCCAAGACCTAATGTGAATATGTTATCCACATTGCAACATCAAATCAAGGCAAAATTAAGCCAAAATCACAAGGAGGGCCCAAACAAGTTAGAAAATGTAGAAGGGTTACTTTTTTGGTTACTCCATTTAGCCCCCACTTTAGTGAGAGGATGAAATGCTTCAAACTTTCCAATGCTAGAAATATGAGATGAAAATGATCAAGAGGGGTGATAAAGCCCCCAGGATCAAGATCCCAAAACAAACTAACATAAGCACAATTGGATGCACGTGAGAATGATATAAAGAGTGACGACAAGGGCAAGCATACACTGCTAAAGAAAGAAAGAGAAAAGGGGGAAATAAAAAGAATCAGATCAAGCTTCAACCATTTGTCCATCTCAATGTGGATTAGATCTAGGCTATTTGTTAAAAAAATGCATACTCATTTGAGGAGACATAACTTCTGGCTGTTCGCCGGGTGAGAAGTCCTAAAAGGTGAGAAACATACACTCATGGATGGTATGCACTCACACACACGCAAGTGTCTATGGGGAAAGTCATGTCTTGGATTGGGCTTCTCGCTCAACCATACCAAAGTTGTACCTCCTGATAACTTTAATAAGGTGCCACACAAAAATAATTTTTGAGCTTCATGAGACAAGCAAAACTTCGTATGCTTGGAGCTCATGAACAAACAGGATGGCACTACAGGAATGCAAGTTGTGTTATGGAAGGTGGCCATATAACAACAAATGAAAAGTGCAAAAATAGGAAATGTTCAAAGGAGAGTCTTGCTTAGTTCATGCAAGGTATTTAACTTAGGGAACATTGTGCCTAATGTCTCTAATAGAGGATCAATCAAAGAATAGAAGATTCACAACTTAGGGGATATAGTGTGTCACATCAAGCCACTAGGAGGAATGCAATATGATAAGATAGATCATAATCCTAAAGGAAATTACACCCAATGTCATCCACAAAGTGACAAACACATCATATGAAGTAAGAAGGTTGCACTAAGAACTGTGAAAAAGGAAAATGCAAAAGAATAATGCCAATGTATGCCCCCACTTTAAAGAAATTGCTAAACACCATATTGTGAGCAATTACTTTAAAGTAGCAAATGAAAAATGCAAATGAAGGAGACATGAGATCCAACTTGGAAAGCCCTATGCCAAGTCATATGTTTCCGAGTAAGGCTACGTCATGCAAGAGAAAAGGAAAAGAAAGGGGCTTCCCCCAAAATGAAAACGCCAAACACATAAGGGATCTATGGATTTGGCAATATGTTTTTTGCTACAGTGTTTTTAGAGAGATCAGAACCATCATCATCCCCCAAATACACATAGAACTAGATGAATGACACAAGGAGAGTGAAAAAAGGAAAAACCTTTTGGGTCAACATGGAAGAAACATGAATTTCTCGAAACCTTGCATCATCCCCAAAAGGAAAACACAAGAGAAAAAGAGGAAATGAAAAGGAAAAAGAAAAAAAAGAAAGCCTTTTGGGTCAACATGGAAGAGACATGCATGTCTCAATGCCTTGCATCATCCCCAAAAGGAAAAGGAAAAAGATATAAATATAAAAAAGTGAAAGAGACACACAATAGAGAAGAATGAAGGTACAAATAGAGGAATGTGATGAAGAGAGAGAATATTAAACAAAAAATTACAGGGGATCACATTATGCACATGCAATCACACAAAATAAAATGAAAATGAAATAAGGAAAAAGGATAGTAAGGCAAATACGATTCAACCTATGAGCAAGTCATCCACCTCCCAATCTTAGTCTGTATAAGCAGAAGGTGAACAACGAACCAAAGGAACAATGAAAAATGTGTTACTAGGACAAGGCTATCAATTTCTTGTCCCTACTGAGTGTGAGACAAGAATGAGTTAAGGTAGGTGATGGGAAAGGTCATGTAATAGTGAGAATAGAATGTTCTACAACTATACCATGACAAGGGGGAAAATACATTTAGACTTATGCAATCACTTGATGCCAATTATTGCCATTGAAGTGAAAGTTTTGTAATATTAACTAGAATGCATGAAACTCATCAGTATTGTGTCCAAGAATTCAATAATATGCACAATGTGAGACTTTTGCATCTTTAGGATGTAATACCAATCTATTCATGAATAGGTGGTAATGTTATTAGTTCTTTGGTAGAAAACTCAAATTTCACCTTGCCAAGAGATTCCCCTTAAGGATTACATAAAAAATTGGTTGATTACAAAACAAATATACATTCTTGAGAAGATATTCCTTTGAAGAAATAAATCCTAAATCAAATGGAACTCCATCAAGGTACCTTGTGACCCTTAGAAGGATGTAGCTTTGAGTTGAATTCCCAAATTCTTGGACTACCATTTTTCTGAACTCCCAAATCATTGATTCTCAAATTATTCAATAGCAATCCATATTGAGATCTTGAAACATAGGGATCCATCAAGTTGTTTGATGATCCTCATAAGGGTATAATTATCAATCATTGTCTTGTAAACTCATAGGACAAAAATCCATATTGAGATCAACACCAACTCCCTTACATGTCTCCAAAAATAAAACTTCACAACATATGTATGCTTGAAATCCATTACCATCAATAAGGAAAACAAGAAAGAAAGATAAAATGATTCTCACACAAAGCACCATCTAAAATTGAGAAGCTAACTTGAGATGATGAAGCTAAATTGAGAAGCTAACTTGAGATCAACACCAACTCCCTTACATGTCTCCAAAAATAAAACTTCACAACATATGTATGCTTGAAATCCATTACCATCAATAAGGAAAACAAGAAAGAAAGATAAAATGATTCTCACACAAAGCACCATCTAAAATTGAGAAGCTAACTTGAGATGATGGAAATTCCTCCATTCTCTAGTGCCACCAACCTCCAATAGATCCTATTACACTTTATCAATTTAATATATTAGATGATTCTTTGGAGGCCTCATCAGGTGTAGCAAAGATAACCTTGAAAGTCCAAGAATAACTATTTGTAGATCAATTGGTAACATTGATAAACTCATCTACAAGATACTTGTTGCCAAATTTTCACCCTCAGGCTCAATCAGGCAAGGCATCTATGTTGCAGTCTGTGTTGCCTATCAGCAAGACTCATCCGATGTCGCAGCAATCATAGGTCTTCTACATTCTTCATTCGGCAAGACGTTTCTATTGTTTTGGAAACTGTGGAGGCTTCTATCGGCATATGTCTTAGTTGTCGGGGTTGCGTCTGGCCGATCTCAACATGTCTCCCTGACTATGTATATGGTGGTTCATTGGCGGAGCTAGGCGATATCGACATTATGTCTCAGCGAGGTTTTCTTGTCTCGCTGACTAGAGAAATAGAGTACGTCGTATCGGCATGAGTTGTGGCATCGATATATGGTCATAGTGAGTTCTCTTGGTCTTACCGACAGTGTGCAAAATGGTTTTCTTTTGGCATGAGTTCATTTTTGTCTCATCGATTGATGGGGGAAGGATGTGCTCATCGATGTAGGTTGGGGCGATCACCGTAAAGTCTCGGCGAGTGACCTTCGGTCTTGCCAATGGAAAATAATGAAGGATCCTTGTCAGTGTAACAATTGCCATGTCTCGGCGACTTATAATGCATTGAGACCTTTTGATGTAGCAAATGCAGTCTATGTGAGGTCTCCCTGATGGATGGAAGCTACAGCGACACACTTGGGACAAGTAGATTCATCGGTGGGAGATGCATTATGTCTTAGTGACCCGAGTGTGGTTGAGGTCTTTCTGAATAACAAGGTGCATTTTATATGATGTCTTGCCGATAGTGGAATGTCACAGCGATGGAAAACAAATGGACTCATCGGCAAGATAAAGCATGGGTCTCGAAAAAATATTTTGCCGAGATGAGGAGGTTATGTTGACACCAAGGGAAAGCAAACGCATCACCGGGCAGGATGGAGGCTATCACCATAGGGTCTGCTCGATAGGAAAAATCTCCCCAATGCAAAAGAGAAAGGGCCCTCGACATGACTAAGGACATTTGCTGAGATGTCTCAGCGACTATAAGAGGTCTCCCCGAAGTGAGGGGCCTTCGACATAACATTTGGAGTTTGGGAGGACCTCTTCCTGACCGGCGAGAGTCTTAGCAAAGGAAAAGAAGAGCTCAGACAGAATGAGGGTGGGGTCAGTAGGATGTCTTGCTGACAAAGCAAGCTCTCTCCGAACTCAAAGTGAACTTTCGACAAAGTAGGGAGACTTCGATATAGAGTCTCGGCGAATGGAGTATGCCTTGGCGACAAAAGTAGATGCCGATATGACTAAAGACGCTCGGTACGAAGTTTGGCCGATAGGCTAAGGTCTTAGTGAAAGAACATCGACAAAATGATAAGCCTCGCTAAGATGTCTTCCCGACTCGATAGTGTCTTACCGATAGAGGTCGACCCGGAGGAGAAAGGAAAGCTCGGGGTAAATGAAATGAGCTCACCATAAGCTCTCAACGATAGCTCCATGTTACGCCGATAGCTTTAGGAGGGCATAATTCCATCGGTGAGACACTTCCAGTGTCTCGCCAAGATGCGATTCTGATCAAAGGAGTTTTGACTAACCAAAGAGGCTGCGTGGAATTTACTCAACCAATTAGAGAGATCTAAGGGTAAACCGTGATAGTCTAAAGAATGTCAACAGGATAACAAGCGACGTGTATCTATTGCAAGCTCAGGGCATTCAAGATGTAGCCGAAGTAGCTAAACAGGACACGATGGATCAATGAATGCGGTAGTTGCAAAATATTAGAGGGCTTCTATGAGGGTAGCTCTTCACTGACACACACAGTGGAGACACGCAGGCTTCAACATTAATTTCAATAAAAAAGATCTAAAGATTGATCTTTCTGGGCCCGATATTTTGTAAGCCCTAAGGGGGCCGTCGCAGTCTGTATATAAGGCATTTTTTGCCTTTTTTGTAGTTAGTTGGAATTATGCATTGAGGGGAGATAGTGATTTTTTCATGAATCCTTTTTCTCATTTAATGTATGTTTCTATAACTCAACCAGAATCCTGAATACAACACAGAGTTTACCTTGGAAGCTTGTGTTCATGTTTGTATTGATTCTCATTTCTGTATCTTTCTTTCAAATATACACGTCTTTAACTATGTTTTTTATGATTATGCATTTATGTCTTAAGGCTGTGAAATTGATCTTTCCTACCCAAGATGTGTATGTAGGCCAAACCTGTTAGGACTAAAGTATTGAATTTGAAAGAAGTCATTTTGAGTGTGTGAAGCAATAGAATTTAAACTTTCAAGTGTATGTTCTCCCTGTGTTCATTTCATGATTTCTCATTAATACGGTGTATCACCAAAAGTTTAGTTCCATTTTCATGAACTTCCCTTCTCCCTTTTCCTTCAAGGAATCAGTAGTTTAGGTGGTACCCAAAGGAAGCTAGCCTTCTCCAGAGGGTCACCCCAATCTCAGGTGACCCACAGCCTTGGAGTGATCCAATGTTTCACTAGAAAGCTTAGTTTTACAACTTTGCATCAGGGTGCATTTCTACGTGACAACAATACTCATCAATTGCTTTAATGTTTTGGAATGCACTTTCCCAAGCACTGGTAGTAAGAATATTAATTACTTGACTGAACATCTTAGGGAAGATATATCAACTTATTAAAATCTTACAATACTCATAAAACTAATTTGAGTTGCATCTTATCTTGAAAAGCAACTTACCTCCAAGTTACCACTATTAGGAGATTCATGCAAATGATTATGTATCCATTTATGAGTCCTCATATTTTGCAAATGACTTATTCTACCACTCTTGATTGGACCATTTGATGGGTTCTTAGATCTTCCTGATCTCTATATTTAGTCCTCCACATTAGATATTATGCTTTTCCTAAATTTCTTAGAAGCATTTTATTAAATAATTCAACATCAGTTTAATTCATTATGCACCCTTTCACATTCACATATGATCACCTTATATCTCCAAAATTTATAGAAAACACCCTTTCCACAAAGCTTTGACACTAACTTTAAAAAACATGATCTAAAAAAAAAATTCACACCTCCAAAAAGCCAAAAAGTAACTCTAGCTAACTAATCTACACCACCTCATCTTTCATAGAAATAGATGAAAAAAAAATGCAATTATCCCATTACCATCAATCCACAAAAAATGGCATCATTCACTTGCCATCATCAAGAGTAATCAAACTTGGATCACAACGAGACTTAGAATATTCAAATGGTCTATTTAACATTTCTATCCTCCTTAATTGCAAGTCTACATGGGTGGAAATAGCTACCAATAGATACGATTGTATAGAATGAGAGTATTATAAACTAAATTATGTCGTAGAGTGAACAGGTCTCCAATGCATATGGCATCTGATCTATGTGCTCTCTAATCATGCCTAGTGCAACAAATCAAATGCATTTATAAGACATTAATGCCTCTTCTACACCTATGCATTGACTTTCCTCTTCTACAAGTGCCTTTGTAATATTTGGTAGAAATTTTTTGTTGATTTTATGTAGCTCGAAAGGTGCTCCACGATGTGGAGTGTGGAGTTGCTTAAAGGAAACTCAAGTTGGATATTAAACAACAACATGATAACTATTGATATATAGAATGTTTGAGAAGAGAAATGGAGTTGTGAGGTTGAGATCTAACACTAAGAGTGATTTTGTGTGTGTGTTAGGCTGAGTTATATAAATAAAGTTTCTTTTCTCTTGTATGATGACGAAAATTAGCAAGGCTATATATGTAAGATCATTGTTGCAATCTAGCATTGTATTATGTAAGGGAAGTTTTCTCTTGAGGCTGAATAGAAGATCCAACATTTGTAGGTTTTTACCCACACTAGGGTTTCCCGGGTATATTTATGTTATTGTGTATATGTGATTAGCTTCTTGTTATTTTTGTTTCTGCTATTATTAGTTGTTAATTAACCCAATGTACTAATTGTTATAAAATAGATAGATAAATTTTTTGAGTTCTATTATGTGAATTTTATTGAGAAATTAATCAATAGCCGGGTTATGAGAAATTAACATGGTATCAGAGCGCTAAACTCTAAATATAAAGCCAAGATTTGTGATGCAGATTTCAAGAAAATAAAAATTAGAATTCAGTCTCTAGTTTCTTTAGTGACTTGATGGAAACCAATTTTTGATATGAGGACATGCTTGAGGGTGCGTCTAAAATCTTACAACAGAAGGTTTGGATTACATCTATTCTCAAGGATAACAGGTTGTGGATCCATGCTAGTACAAAGGTGGCGCCATCAAAAAATGATCATACTACCCTAGATGGCGCGAAGGCTTAGAGGATTATCCTTGATGGGGTAAGAGGTCATTTGATTCCCCATATATCAAGGGAAGACACCACCAAGGAGATGTGGGATATGCTCACAAAACTTTATCAGAGTGATTATCAGAGATATAAGATGAAGCTCAAGGAAAAATTGCATAACATCAAGATGTCAAAGGGTGAGAGCATGACCTCTTACTTGTCCAGAGTGGCACAGGTCAAAGACAAGTTGGATGTTATGGGAGAGATGATTGCTGATGATGAGTTGGTGCAAATAGCCTTGAATGATTTTTTGGATCATTGGGAAGTGTTTGTCAAGTGTTATGTCGATAGAGATCACCTACCTGACTGGATGAGGATTTGGGGTGATTTTGTTCAGGAGGAGATCCATGAAAGTGCTCATCGAGGAGATGAAATGAAGAAGGTTCAAGATGAAGAAAATATTTCTCTTGCAAGAAAGGGTAAGTAGAAGTCCACTAAATGGAAAACAAAAGGTTCATCTATGTAATGCCCTGCCACACAAACCCCAAAGGACAACATAACATCTAACATTTATAGCTCTCTCTCTCTCTCTCTCACACACACACACATATATATATATTTAAAGTAAACTAATATGAAATGTGAGTTAACATACAACTCTATTAATGAAAATATACATACAAATTAATCTAACTAGTCCTTTGGGGTAACATGACTACATTACTTGCAAACCTTTCTAACATAATCTGGCTCCCATAACAATGATAAACTACTTGCAAGTTTTTATTTCAAACCCACTATAAAGAATGAATAAACAACTTCCATTACATTACATAAATGATAAACATCCATCTAAGAACACATGATAATACCAAGAATATATACATTACATTTATTATATGAGTTTACAAATTTTCAAGATTACAATGGTAGAATCAGTGCTTCCCAACATGAACAAGGATAATACATCAATTACATAGAGTAGTACAACTAAAATGAACATAATATATAACATCAATGCTATCTTCAAATTTGGTATAGCTTTGGAATCATTGCAAATGGCACAACTCTGCACATCAAAAACTCTGACTAGGAACCCAATGGAGTGCATAGAATGTTCCACCCAACCATGTGGACCCTAAGACCCACTCCCCATGCTAGGAGATGACAAGAAGGACCCACAACATAAAAATAGTCAAGCATACAAGGTTAACAAGACACCACAACAAATGTAGCAACCACAAGGAACAACTATGTTTCTAGAGGTACATGAACAAGAAGGGGAAAAACAACAAGGCATACAAGGTTGCTATACAGAGGAGTTTTATTGCAAGGTCCTGACATGGGTTACCCTAATAGTCTAGATACAAACCCCCATCCCCAAGTTACCCTAATAGTCTAGATGCCAGCCACCATCTATGGTTACCCTGATTGTCTCTCACTAGGCGCCAACCCCATACAAACACACATGTGGGATCACTTACCTTTTGTGAGGAAAAGGGAGTGATCTTTCCAACTAGGCCTTCTCAGTCCATCCTTAGCCTACAAAAGCACTACATGCATGGGAGAGGCATCTACTTATCTTGTTTAGTATGTAGTCTACCCCACCCCCTAACTTATTTATTAGGTTATCTATGAGTTAAGGAACTCTCCAATGGGTTACCCTGATGCCCCTTTGTGCATTGACCCCCATTGGGAACCACTCCCCCTACTAACAAGAAGACAATCCACATAACATCTAGGGTGTACCCACTTGCATAAAGCACCAATATCATGAAACCATATACATATGTGATGGATGAACCTTCCCACACAAAAAACATATCATTAAGCAAAACAATGGTGCAAGGTTACAACCCACACAAGCTCAATACCAAGAATTAAGATAAAAGTTTCACAAAGAACCAAACATGAAAATCCACATGTAACAAATTTCCCCTTAGCCTCTGGAAGCCTAATAAGCCAACTACCCATGAACTCCCAGTTGAGGGTATCTCAAAATATTACAGGTTCCAATAAAATCTCCAACATGAATTCAATTGCATAAAATCTCCTCAAATCAAACTTAATTCAAGGGAAAAACCCACATCATGGAACCCAAAAATAAATCAACCTTTAATCTCTCTAACACATTCAAAGTGACAAATTTTAAAGAACATTTAAATCATCAACTATATTTTATTTACATGTCCATATTAAAATCATTTAAATAATTAAAGAAACTATGCAATCTTATAATATCAATATCTATATACACATTTTAATACAACAAATTGCTCTTAATTATAATTCCTTATATATATATATATACACATATTATCATCATAGATGTATATAAATACACATATTATCATCATAGATGCATATATATATATAAATAAAATTAAGAATATTTCGTTGTTTGTAGCAGTATTAATATATTAGAATTATGGTAACTTTTTTGTCTTAAACAGCATATCGAATCCAACAACATATCTAATCCAAACACACACACACTCATTAAATCAAAACAAAGCTTGAAAGTTCTTACAAGCACTAGCACCATTTCTAGCTTTCATAACAACTGAAACTCAAAATACCTAAGTCCTCCAAACTACAATATATTCAACAATAATTTACAAGGAATAGATAATAAACATAATTTCATCAAATATAAACTATAAGGCAACAAATAATCCAAATATCATGAGGGTTAAAGAACAGATTTCTGTGCTGGAGGGAAGAATGAGAGGCGTTGGTTCTAATCTCACCTTGACTTCTAAAGATCTTTGCAATTTACACTAAGATAATCATGACTATTTATAGGGACATCGAATGATTAAAGAGAGGCTTTAAAGACTTTGAAGCAAATGCACAATAGGTGTGAAGCCGAATTCCACAAATTTTTTGCTATTCAACATAACCTACAACGCTTTGTAAATCCGATAAATCCACAAAATATAACAATTTCTACAAAGTCCACAAAAAGAAGAGTTGTACTTGCCTAAACTATCGATTTCCAAATGACAAAGTCATCGATTTATAAATAAAAGTTGATACCCTATTCTTGCAAATTTTACCAAATATGTGTCGATAAGGCAAGCAAAACTCAGTATTCCTTATTGCAACAATAAGTCGATCATATATGAATATGGACTGAGTATTCCTAGTGGCGCTACAATACTTATGTTTATCAAATACTATAAACTCCAACTTCTTGTGGAAGCAACCAGGAGATGGCGGAATTCAAAGTTCAAAGCACATACATTAAACGGGTAAAAGTTCCTAACAACCACGCCTATTATGAGTGCTTAAGGTACATTCTAAATCATAAATTTTATGATACGATTGAACAAGTATAAAGGCAGTGAAGAAAATCCAAGGAAAACAAATGATGGAACTAAGACATCATTTTCTCAAATACATGCAATACTATCAAAATCCATTTAATCTAAGAGTATCATACAATGGGTAGATCGAACTTAGGGTGTTGAGCATGCAAAATCCAACACTAGAATTTAGAAATGAAATACATACAAAAGAAAATCAATGACCAACCTAGAGTCCTATGCTCAAAGATGAAAGAAGGTGTGCTAAAACAATCTCTTTCGTAGCCACAAAACCCATTCTCTAGAAATTTTTTCAATCTACTAAAAGTTGTATATATTTTTTTGATAGAGAAATTATTTGTTGAGCATAACTTTCTCCTTCTAAAACAAAATTAATATTCTTGTTAAAATCTCTCCAAAATCACCCATATGAAATCCAAAAAAAAGAGATTAGTTTCTGAATCCAAAAATCAACAAAAATGACAAGTTTCCAATTTGAAATTCAGTTTGGAGTCATGCATGTGCATGCAATCCTCTTTTTCCATCTTTTATTTTCTTTTACAATCAGTTTGAAAATCGCATCTTATTTATTTAATTTAAAATTATATTACTTTCCACATTTAATTAATTAAACTCTAATGATAATAACATTTATCTTTTTTTTTATCATTAAAACATTTAATCACATTATCTAATTTAGTAATTAATAATCAATATCCACATAATACCTTTTTGATAAACATAATTCATTTAACTATTTTTTAATTCTAAATCAATTTAAATTACCTTATAATCAATTTAATTTAATTAAACTAATTAAACAAGGCTATATAATAATGAATTTACCACATAATTTCAAAATCAAATTAAACAATATAATAATGTACAACAATATGGCACCACAACTTAAACAAATAATGGTAAACACCAAGCGAGAAAACTAACAAATAATATACACCAGATAGATGGGGTTACAAGATGGGTAGTTATCCTTGTCAAGGATGATGGCAAGGGTTGGGGACCTTTTGTTAACTCCTTTTTCCACATCATTTTCATTGGGCTTTTCAGGCATGCTCATACCTGTTAGTATGTGGTGACTAATCATGCTATACTGTAAACCTCGGCATGTATCCTTGCTAGGGTCTGGGGCCGGGCCAGGCCTCGGGTGGGGCTTCGGGGGCAACAGCCCCCGAGAAAAATTTTCCTCCTACTTTTTCACATCATCACCGAAAAAGAGAAAAATTAACTAAAAAAGAAAAATCTGATTTTGTAGAACCAAAAATTTGGAAGCTTCTAAGCTTGTTAAAAAGGGGTTCGGATGGGTGTTATAGTATGATGAAAAAAATGATTATTCGCAAGATTGTAATAAGTTTTGCACTAGATAATAAAAGTATTGGATGGCTGCGATTTGGTGAATGTAGCCCAGATTGGGTGAACCACGTCAAATTTTTGTGTTATGATTTATTCTGTGTGTGTTTTAGTTTCTCTATTTATTAATTAAATCTACATTTAATTGTTATATATCTACCTTTCTAACCCTAACAAGTGGTATCAGAGCGGGTTGTATTTTGATTATCATCTGTAGGAAGGTCTCACAGCTAAGTAGGAGTCTCACGGTTGAGTGGGAGCAATGGAAGACGAGGGTAAGAAGGTTGAGAAGTTTAATGGGAAGAACTATCAGTTATGGAAAATGCAAATGGAGGAATATCTCTATCAGAAGGATTTATGGCGGCCATTGGAAGGGAAAACCAAGAAACCCACAGTAATGTCTGATAAGGACTGGGAGATTTTGGATAGAAAGGCTCTTGGTAGTATTCATTTATGCTTGGCACAATCGGTGGCATTCAATATTACAAAAGCAAAGACAACTCAAGAGTTGATGGAAACCCTGGTGAAGTTATATGAAAAGCCATCCACTTCGAATAAGGTATTTCTTATGAAGCGCTTATTTAATATGAAAATGGTAGAAGGTGGTTCAGTTACTGATCATTTAAATGAGTTTAATACAGTCACCAGTCAATTAACTTCTGTAAAAGTAAACTTTGATGAAGAAGTTAGGGCTCTTTTGATTCTGTGTTCTTGCCCTAAAACTGAAATTTAGTAATGGTCAAGTAGCAATTTTGTTTCTAGTTCAAATATATTGAAATTTGATGGTGTTGTTGGTGTTATTTTGAGTGAGGAAATTTAGGAAAAGCTTAGGTGGAACATCCACATTAGGTAGTTTTTGAATGTAGAAAGCAAGTAACAAAGGAGAGAGGAAAACAATTCTAGAAATCAAGGGAAGTCATGAGGAAAATCAAAGGACAGCGACCCAATCTAGAGACAAGAGGGATTGTTGGCACTGTGGGTGTCGCAACATTTGAAGAAAGATCGCCGGGTCTCAAAAAAATAAAGGAGACAAAAAGGAAGGAAGTAAAGAGGCAAATGTGGGTAATAACTGATGAGGATGCTTTGATTCTTTCCCTTGATAATGCCGTGATGATTCTTGGGTGTTAGATTCAGTGATTCATTCTGCTACCCCCATAGAAGTATTTTCTTGATTATGTCAAAGGATTTTAGGTTGGTTTATTTATGAGATAATGAACCCTCGTCAGATTGTTGGAAAGGGAATAATCAAGATTAAGTTACAAAATGGGAATCATTGGCTACTACATGAGGTAAGGAATGTTCCAAAGTTAAGCAAAAATTTAATTTCAGCAAGGCAACTAGATGATGAAGGTTGTGTTGTTAAGCTTTTAGTGATAAAAGTTGGAGGGTCACAAAGGGTGCTTTAGTGGTAGCAAAAGGTGTGAAAGTAGGCACCTTATATCTTTGTACAGGTCATACTGTTCCTTCTACTTTAATTGTTACGAAAAAAGGTCAATGTTCAAGAACAGTTGCTGTAGTTTAGCAGGTAGAAGATTATACAGTTGTTGTGGACTCTAAATCAACACTGTGGCATAATAGACTTGGGCATATGAGTGCAAAAGGTATGAAAGTAATTCATTCAAATAATGTTTTACTCGTGTCTAAAAATGTGTTAATATGGATTTCTGTGAAATTTGTGTGTATGGAAACAAAAGAGAATAAGTTTTCTCAAGGATGGGAAACAAAAGAAAGATGAGAAATTGGAGCTTGTGCATATGGATGTATGGGGACCGTACTGTATCTCTGCGGCTCTCAGACATGTTACATTCATTGATGATGCAACTAGAAGGTATGGATTTATTTTAGGCATAAACTGATGTATTTGAAACTTTTAAAAAAAAATGGAGAAGCTTGGTTGAGAATGAGACAGTAAAAAAGATAAAAATGTCTCGTGATCTCATAATGGTGGTGAGTATCAGAACAAAGAGTTTGAAGATTATTGTTCCTCTAATGAATTCATAGGCGCGTAAATGGTCTTAAAGACCTGCAGGAAATGGAGTGGTTGAGCGCATGAATAGAATAATAATGGAGCGTGCATGGACTATGAGATTGCATGTTGGGATGCCTTTAAAAATGTGGGTAGAGACTATAAACACTATTGTTTATTTAATTAATAGAGGTCCCTCTAATCCTTTGGGTTGTGGTATTCCAGAGGAAGCATGGAAAGGTAAGAAGGTGAGTTATTCTTTTCTCAAAACCTTCGGTTGTGAAGCATTTGCACATGTAGATTCTGAAAATAGAACCAAGATTGATGCAAAATCAAAGAAATGTGTATTTGTTGGATATGGCATTGATGAATTTGGTTATAGGCTTTGGGATAAAATCGAAAATTGTGGTAGCTGGATGCCACAGTATTCAATGAGAAAAGTGCTGTACAAAAAGATCCGCTAAGCAACATGAGAAGAAAGAAAATGATTATGCGCTTGATGATATTCCAAAACAATGATGCTTCAGTTGGTTCCTCATGTCGCGGCAACAACAACAACAACAAAAATACCACAAACCCCTCGTTAGACTCCATCTTCGTTATAGCAAATAGACTCCGAAAGATTCTCTCCTCTTTGTATACATTTTGTTAATGTGATGCCGTGAACCGTATTATGATGAAGCCATGTAGGTGGATACCAAGGTTCAAGGGGAGCATGGAATGGAAGTTGTGAAGAAATGGACTCCTCAATAAAAACTGACTTCGGGAATTATGCAAGTTGCCCTCAGAGGGGTAAAAAAGGCTTTACCAAACAAATGGGTTTATAGGCTAAAAGAGGAGGATGGAGGTAAGAAGAGATTTAAAGCCAAATTAGTTGTAAAGGGATTTGCACAGAAAAAGGATATTGATTTTGATGATATTTTTTCTTTAGTTGTTAAAATGACTTCTATTCGTATTATTTTAAGTATTGTGGCTACTGAAGATTTTCATAGAGAACAGCTTGATGTTAAAACAACCTTTCTCCATAGTGATTTGGAAGAGGAAATATATATGGACTAGCCACAAAGATTTGAGGTCAAAGGTAAGGAGAAACTAGTGTGCAGATTGAAGAAAAGTTTATATGGCTTGAAGCAAGCACCTCGGCAATGATATTTGAAATTTGATAGTTTTATGGCTGAGCAAGGCTACAACAAGTGTAATTCTAACCATTGTGTTTATTTTAAGAGGTTGGATAATGACAACTACATTATTTTATGTCTATATGTTGATAACATGCTTGTAGCAGCGTCTAACATGGATCACATAAGTGAGCTAAAACAACAATTAGCAAAGTATTTTGCTATGAAGGATTTAGGGGCATCAAAACAAATCCTTGGTATGAAAATTTGTAGAGATAGGAAAAATAGAAAATTATTTTTATCTCAAGCTAATTATGTTGAAAAGGTGTTGTAGAGATTTCACATGGAGAATGCAAAAGATGTGAACACACATTTTCCTAGTTATGTCAAATTGACTAAGGATATGTGTCCAAAGACACAAGAGGAGGAAGCAAAAATGTCCAAGGTACCATATGCTTCAGCTATAGGCAGTTTAATGTACGCCATGGTATGCATGAGACCGGATATTGCACATGTCGTAGGAGTTGTTAGTAGGTATTTGAGTCATCCCAAAGTTGAGCATTGAAATGTAGTAAAATGGATTCTCAGGTACTTGAGAGGTACATCCAATAAATGTTTATATTTTGGGGGATCTAATACTAATTTAAAAGGCTATGTTGGCTGAGATTTGGCAGGGGATATAGATACTAGGTAGAGTACCACAAGTTATGTATTTACAGTTGGTGGGACATCAATGAGTTGGATTTATCGATTGCAAAAGGTGGTTGCTTTATCCACCACAAAGGTAGAGTATGTTGCTACAACAAAGGTGGCAAAGGAGATGATATGGCTGAAAATTTTCATGGATGAGTTGGAAAAACAACAGGCTAAAAATTACTTGTTTACAGATAGTCAGAGTGCTATACATCTTGCAAATAATTATGCCTTGCATTCTAAAACAAAACACATACAGTTGAGATATCATTTCATTCAGTTGGTGTTGGAGGATGGACATGTCAAGTTGGACAAGATACATACAAATGTCAATCTAGCGGATATGTTTACGAAGGCGGTGACAAGGGAGAAGCTAAGCTCCTCTTTAGCTTCAGTTGGCCTTCAAGGTTGAATTCAAGTATAAAAAAGTAGCAGGGTTCAAGGTACTTATTTCTAATGGGAGCTATAATTGCAGCAGGGTCATCCAGGATCAGTTTCCAAGTGGGAGATTGTGTTGGTGTGGAGCTTAACCAGTCTCCAAGTGGGAGATTGTTGGTATGTGGCGACTAATCATGCTATAATATACACCCTGGCACATATCCTTTCCGAGGTTTGGGGTCGGGCTGGGCCTTGTGTGGGGGTTCAGGGGCAGCAACCCCTGAGAAAAATTTTCCTCCTACTTTTTCGCATCATCACCGAAAAAGGGAAAAATCAACGAAAAAAGAAAAATTTGATTTTGTAGAATCCAAAATCTGGAAGCTTCTAAGCTTGTTAAAAAGGGGTTTGGATGGGTGTTATAGTATGATGAAAAACATGATTATTCGCAAGATTGTAATAAGTTTTGCACTGGATAATAAAAGTATTGGATGGCTGCAGTTTGGTGGATGTAGCCCAGATTGGGTGAACCATGTTAAATTTTTGTGTTATGATTTATTCTGTGTGTTTTAGTTTTTCTATTTATTAATTAAATCTACATTTAATTGTTAGATATATGCCTTTCTAACCCTAACAATACCTTGCAGTACAGGTGGAGTCAATGCCTAATACCTGCAACCTACATCAAACAAGATGTCGAACAACATATATATATCAAACAACAAACACACTGTGAGAGGAAATCACAACGTAGTAGGGTGTTCATGAATGAGTGATGCTACATCATCCCTCTCACCAAGACCTCAAACAATAACTGCATCATTGAGTAACCATAATTACATCATAAACAACATCATTTAACAATCACTAACTAGATGCATAACAAGCATAGTCATATGTCCACATGATAAACATAACCAAATTAATCCAAATACACAACTAACTCCATATAT
>VDFB02000002.1:237530700-237580108 GCA_007258455.2 Sequoia sempervirens
TTTTTGAAAAATTAAAAAACAATTTAATTATATAAATATATAAAACATGTGGTAATGCATGTTTCTATGTATTTGTTTTGATCTATAATATTTTGAAAAAATATTTTTACATAATTTAGAAAAGACATATAACTAATTTTGCATCATTGATGACGAGAATCTCAAACAATAATTTCAAAATCTTAATTCAATTATAAAAATTGATTTTTTTCAAATAAAAAATGACTTAACATTTAATAACTTAAAGAATATGAAATTGTACTACATGACTAATTGATCCTTTCCCAAACCCACATTGCAAAACAAAGCTTTGAATTCTGTAAAATTGAATCATTGATGGAAGTCCACGAAAACTTTGAGACACTGCTTTAATAAAGTACTTTCATGGTATTCTTTCCCATACAAGCCATTTTTTGGTATTAGATTATCAAATAGACTAATGTTGATCTTACCCACTAATGTTCAAGGGATTTACAAAAATTGTGTAGTTTGTGCAAATAAATTTATAGGATGATTTTCAAGTTCTATGTTTAATTATAGGTATAAATGGATTGCATTTCATATTGGTGAGTCTTTATAAAATTGACATCAATAATTTGAAGGTTAGTTCAATACTAAAAAATATTGAAGGATGACTATCAATTTGTGCATGGACGACTTTTTGTAATAGTGATCTATTTTTTTACTATAAAGCTATATTTAAATTTTATAATTATGAAAGAAAAAAATGTACAACATTAATTGTGGACAACAACATTCTATTTATACTTATTGTTGAAATTTTGGGAAATAAGAATTTTTGAAACATGAATGAACAAGAATATGCTAAATGGATAACTATGTTGCATTTGATTGATTATTTAAATTAAAGATTAGACTTTGATTGTTTGTACTAAAGATTGGAACCCATTTATTTTCTTGCCCCTATTCTTATTTATAGGTAAAGACATGGATAATTTTCCACATAACAATTAGTCATGCATTTATATCCATTTTATCCTATTTCATGTACTTACTTGAACATTTGTAGGTCTATCTTATGTTTATAATGCTCATAAATCTTTTATTCCTAGAATTAATTTGATATCACATTTTCAATTTATATAATTAGAACCACCTAATTTTGCACATAACACAATATTAGAGATTTTAAATGATGACATAACTAGAATAAAACAAACTCCCCAAACACACATAAAGGTTTGAGAACTAAAATCCCACTAACACAATGAAATATTGGTATTTTTTTATGATGTACTTTTTGTACTTTTTTCCTAGCCATAAATATTAGTGACTTTTGTTGGACTTGCATATGAACTTTTTATCCTATCCTCTTCATTCAACAAAGCCCAATATAATTCTTCAATTTTATAGTTAGGTACAATGTGTATATGAAATTATAATACTCAATTAGAAGAATTTCAATCAAAAATATGAAATTTATAAATCTTCATATTCTACATTCATTGCAAGTTGATTTCTCAAATATAAAATTATAATACTCACTACAAAAACTCTCATTAAAAATAATTCTATAATATATAGATATTATTGTTCTACATTCGTTATTACAAGTTGATCTTTCAAAAAAAAAAAAATTTACAATTTGATTATTCATACTATTTTCTTTCTTAATTTCAAGATAATTAGTTAGCTCAAATTAGTGGTGATGTAAAATCCACATGTATCCTGTGGTTTTTCTTCTTCGCTTTTAACAATGGTTATCTATTTATAATTGTTAGAATTGTGAAACAAGCAAAAAACCATGAGTCATGGGATAAAACGACAAACAAATACACCTTCCACACAAGATATCTACAAACAATATATATATAATATTCCTCAACAAGAAAAAACTACAAATGTAAGAGACTTTCAAAAAGATATGAAAGATCAAGATATAATTGCAATGAGAGTTGAGTTCTTATAAGAGAAAAACCCTAAATGAGAAAGGGGTTAGATCATGACAAGTGTCAACATCACATGAGATGAGACATAATGATCTAATAATAGCTCACTTCAGTTACCTGAATAAAGAACTCCTAATTTTAGCTTAAGCGCATGAGAATAAATTAGACTAATAATCAATTAAATATTAATTAATTATTAGCTAATGCAAGATTACTCTAACACCCCCCCTTAAGATGAACTTAGGGAGTAGTTAAAAACCCTAAAAAGAATGCATGATGGGTCTTGACAAACAAGGCCTAGTAAGGTACCCATGTACAAAAAAAACATCTTTATAATGTGGAGAAATAAAGAAAACCTCATGGAAAAATCTCCACTCCAAAAAGAGATGAAAGGGAATGAAGGGACTCAAGTGTCTCCAAATCGGGTGCATGAACTGGCAGCCCACAAACAACCCTAAAGTACATGGTAACATCCCTGAAAATTAAGCTGTGAACAACAAAGAGCGATGAACTAGAGTTGAAAGCCGAGGAAGTCCCCAGAAATAGGGAAATTTTACATGTCCCATGTAAAATGAATTCATCTGAAAAAGCAACCCCACTGGCACAGGTCGCTGAACCCATACAGACTCCAAACATCAAAACCAAAGAAGCATTGAAGCACCAATGGTAGAAACCCCCAATACCTAAAAGGAAGTCAGCCACGTACATACCAAAACAAAACCAATGCATGTAGGAGAAACAATCCCACAAATAAAAGGGTATGCAAACTAGGGCACACTCACATGAGGAAAAAATCACTAGAATTCACTATTGTCATGGAAGGGATGCTCACTTAAAAAATGTGTGACAACAAATAAAGGAAAGCATCAACCCCCCCATCGAACTTTATATCATAGTGTGAACACAAAAGGCACAAAAAAAATCCCCAAAAAGTATACAACAAAAATAACACTTGGTCTGCAATTCACGTTTTATAACAAAATGAAAAGATGTCTGCTAATGTCCAAATAGGAGGAATACTTAGAAATATGGCAGAAGCCATTCCCAAAAACACTTCATCCCTAAAGAAAGCAAACCCTTTACAAAATGTCCAAGTAATCCACCAAAGTGTTGATGGTGAAAACTAATTAAAATATACCCAGAAGTCACATCTATAAAATTGTATGGATAGAACTAGAGCCTAAAGATGGTTCCAGTCATCAAATGGAATCATGAAAATAGAAAAAACTAGTCAAAAGTTGTTTTAGGAATCTAGAAACACCCCTTGACTTCTACAATTGTAGAATGCCCAGCACCCAAATATAAAACCAATTATAATCAGCCACCACGAAAAATTATGGAACTAGCTTTCTGACAATATCCTGTTTGCCAAAAAATGATATTGTACAGAAAATTTATGGTGAAAAGGAAAGCACTGCTCCCTGAAAGCCATAGAAGGGATCAAAGGGGCCAAGGTACAATTCATATGGTTGACATCATGCTATCATCAACATTCATATAGATGACATCAGCATGACATCAGTGAATATTCTAGGGAATATTCCTCTGACCCAAAAAAAAATCTACCCTCTTGCATGAAAAATTGGTGACGGAATATGTCGAATTTGACCAAAATATTCAAAAAATGCCCTTTATTGGAAAATTAATTCGCTGCTAGAAACAAAAAAAAACATGGTCCAAAAAAAATGCACCAAGAATATTCTTAATCAGCTACAAAGAAAGTTTGACCTCGGGGAAGTTTTTGTCTATCAAAAAAATTTGTGGCCGCTCAGAAAAATCACGCTTGGCCAAGTACTAGAAAACACCATCGAAAAAATTAAGGACGTTGAGCATGTTGGAAAAAAAAGCAGCAACGAAAATGAAATACCGCCGACTAGAAAAGGTAAATTGGTAGACAAATTTGGAAGTGACCGATAAACCACGCATCACTGTTGGAAAAGGTAAAGGTTGTTAGCCTTTGTAAATGGGGTTGGCATGTACAAGAATGTCAATGCCCCCATTAATGAGCTCTTCTAGCAAAAAAATCATTGCCCTTAAAAAATTCACCCATGAAAAGCTTTCAACCTACTTCATTTAAATTTTTTTAAAGATTTCTTAAAAATAAAGAAATTTAAAAAAAAGCACGCTACCTTGAAAGTATTTTGGCTTTAAAAAAAAAAAAAATGATTTATGTTCCTTAGGGGCTGTACGAAGGTCGTGCAGCTCTTGGGGTAAAAAAAAATTGCCTCAGAAACACTTGATGAAATTGGACAAATTATAGTCAAAATTTATGAAAATGGCCTCTTGGACGCAACGGCAAGGTCCTTTTCATGCCAAAATGTACCAAATTTGCAGCTACCCTGTGGATTTGAAAAAAACAACTGCTTCAAACCCTCATAGACCTAATGTCAAGAACCCAAATCAGGTGAAACAAAAGGAAATTTTGGCTTTCTCGACAACTCTGGATCCAATGGTGAGGTCCTTTTCAAACAAAAATGCATCAAAAAATGCTCACCTCCAAAATTTGTAAAAATAAGCAAGGGGGATTCAATTCTAAAGCTTGTAATCTTTGTTGAAGAAAAAAAGCTCATAAATCAAGAAGGGGTTCATTGATTCCATGCTCTAATACCATGTTAGAAATGTGAAACAAGCATAAAACCATGAGCCACAAGATCAAGCGACAAAAAAATACACCTTCCACGCAAAAGATCTACAAACAATATATGCAATATTCCTCAACAAGAAAAAGCTACAAATGTAAGAGACTATCAAAAAGATATGAAAGCTCAAGATATAATTACAATGAGGGTTGAGTGCTTATAAGATCAAAACCCTAAATGAGAAAGGGATCAGATCATGACAAGTGTCAACATCACATGAGATGAGACATAATGATCTAATAATAGCTCACTTTAGTTACTTGAATAAAGAACTCCTAAGTTAAGCTTAAGTGCATGAGAATAAATTAGACTAATAATCAATTAAAGATTAATTAATTATTAGCTAATCCATGATTACTCTAACAATAATTTATTCTAACTAATCCGTGAAAAACTACACAACATCAATTGAGGAGATTTAATTTTTACAAATTTATCCCTTAGTAGTATGCAAACAAGATTTACTCTAAACATGTAGAAATGGATTGAGGGAATTATTAGTGCATATTTTTCTCTAGATAAAGTTTGTGTAATATTTAAAGGAGATTTACATAAAAGATGCAAGAATGGATTGGTACCTTTGCATCTTTAGTAATAAATTTTTTTATTGGATTATCATTGTCTAGTATACAAATAAAATTTGGACATTAATGATGTTGATATGTTATAGATGTATAAGAATTGATGAGCAAGTTGGAATAGTGTGTAGCTTTGTAAATTATTAACCCTAACAATTTCACACTAGATTGGGCACCCTATTTTGTATGTACAATTAGTTATATTAATAGTGTGTTCATTTTGGATCCATATTGGAAAATTACATTTAACTCATTGACATCCCTAGAGTTTTGAGCCAAAAAGTACTAGACTAGTGGGTTAGGTGCTCTACTCCTGGGATGTACTTTTTAAAAGTTATAAACTTTGGGGTCGGTCTTTAGTGATTTAAAATGATCCCATGTGGGCCTATTCCTAGAAAAATAAATTGGCATACATATAAACAATTTTCCTTCCCATTTGAACATTAAGAATGTTGAACCTATTATCTATTATGAATTATGAGAAATTATTATATGCAAATTATGAAGATACATGCGACTTATTCTCTACAAGCTCTCTACAACAATCTATTGTGTTATGTGACTAACCCTTGAAAATGTTCAAGGAAATTCATGTATAATTCATCAACTCTTTGTGGCAACTTATGGTGTGACATCACTTCAACAAGGGTTTCATGCCTAAGGTAACATTATCTTATGTTATTCAATTATTACAGTCATTATTATTTACTTGGCCTATGTTCTATTGAGGGAACATGATTTATACCATCATCATTTGTTATTGTGGAGGTGGAAACACTAAAATAGGGGTTTGACTAAGGAAAACTCCTATACTACACAACCTTTCCGCTCTTTTCATGTGTATAGGTCAGATATTGTTAAAAATTCCTATTATATTTAGGCATTTATGACATTGTTCAATTGCATTAACTAATTAACTATATTTCACCTTTTTATATATGTATCGTTGTTTTGTTCCTTAAAATTCAATTAATTCTTCGTATGGTAGCAGAGCATTGGTTGTGCCTGTGCATTTGACTATAGTTAATCTGCATCACCCATGAATATTGGTGGTGTTATTTATTTTTATTACATTGTGTTCTAGTTTTTTGTATGGAGGGCATGCAAAGGAGAAAATTATGGAAATGAACTTTATTAGGTACAATGAAAAAGGTGTTTGTTGTGCACAAAGAGAGGAGAATAGAAAATGGTTTTGTCCCTATGCATGTTATTTTTAATTCTTCATATGGTAGCAAAGCATTGGTTGTGCCTATACATTTGAATGTAGTTAATCTACATTACCCAGAAGCATTTTGTATTGAGGCAATGAAAAGGTGTTTAAGTGCACAAAAGAGAGGAGGAAGGCACAAGCCTGTCCCCTATATGCCATTATTTGGACCTGTGTATGATCCATTCATGTGACTAGTGATTTAAGTGAGAGCCACCTATAAAGCCTCAAAAGAGTAAATGGGCAAATTAAATATGTTAATTTCTCATAACCCAGCTACAAATTAATTTCTCAATAAAATTCACAAAATAGAACCAAAAGTAATTATCTATCTAGTTTATAAATATTAATATACTGGGTTAACTAACAGCTAATAACTACAAAAGAAAAAATAACAAGAAGCCAATTAAAAGATACACAATAACATCGATATACGCAAGAAACCCAAATGTGGGGAAAAACCTACAAATGATGGATCTTCTATTCAAACTCAAGAGCACACTTCCTTTATAAAATAAAAATTACTACATCGATCTTACATATATAGCCCTACTTATTTTCATCATCATACAAGAGAAAAGAAACTTTCCTTAAATAACTCAGCCTAACACACACATAAAATTGCTCTTGGTGTTATCTCAACCTCACAACTCTAGTTATCTACCTAGAAACATTCTATTTATGAATAAAATTTGTGTTGTTGAATATCCAACTCAACTTACATTTAAGCAGCTCCACACTCCACGTCATGGAGCACCTTTTGAGCTACAAAAAATAAACACTCCCTCTTAGGGAGGAAGGTGTTATGTACAACACCTAGCTTATCCCTAAAGAATACAAACTTACTCTTTATCAAGGCCTTAGTCAAGATATCTACTATTTGTTCATCCATAGGAATATATTGCAACTTAACTATCCCCTTCTAGACATAATCTTTGATGAAGTGGTACTTGATCTTAATTTTCTTTGACTTGTCATGAAACACTGGATTCTCAGAGAGTTTTATACAACTCTAATTATCACAGTAAATGATTGTAGGATCTAGCTTCTGATCAAAGATCCCAATTAGAAGTTTTCAAATCCAGATAGCCTCACATGTAGCCATATTGGCTGCCATATATTCAACCTCCACAAAACTCAGAGCAACTAACTTCTATTTTCTACTATACCTAGAGACTGCTCTTGATCCCAAATTGAAACTACACCTTGAAGTGCTCTTTCAGTTACCTATACTTCCTACCCAATCTACATCAATGAACCCCTTGAGCTTCACTCCATCTTGGTGAATATACTTCATTCCATAATCAACTATACCTCAGAGATACCTCAAAACATGCTCCATAGCTATCCAATGCACACATTTGGGTTTCATCATAAACTAAGTGAGTTCACTGTAAAAAAATTATCCAGCCTAGTGTTGAACAGTTACATAAGAGATCCTATCAACTGTATGTATAAAGTTGGATCCACTGCCTCAAATCTAGAAGCGTCAATCTTCTTCCAGTTGGTCACAAGTGGTGTGGACATGGGCTTACAATCCTCCATCCTGAATTGCTTTAGGATATCAATTAAATACATCCCTTTTCCAAGGAAGATCTCTCCCTCTTTCTGCCACAACACCAATCTTGAAAAGTAGTGCATCAACCTCAATTCCTTCATCTAAAATCTCTAGCAAGATCTCACTTGCAATGTTCTATGAGCTCCTCTAAACCAATGAGAAATAGGTCATCAACATACAACACCAATATAAGTTTTCCCTTTACTTGAACATAGTACAGGTTCAGGTCTGCCTCACTCTTAACAAAGCCCACAATCTACAACTACCAATATGTGAATACCACACCTAGGATCCTGCTTGAGTCTATACAATGCTCTTCTCAACCTGCATGCATGAGAATCCCTCCCATGTGCTTCAAATCCTTTTGGCTATTCTATGTAAATCTCCTTATCAATCACTCCATTGATGAAGGTCATCTTTACATCCATTTGGTGAATCCTCCAACCTATTTGTGTTTCTATAGAAATGATAGCTCTTATGGATGAGTACCTTGCTACCAGAGCAAAATTCTTGTCATAGTCTATCCCTTATGAGAAAATCACTTAGCCACAAACTGAGCTTTGAAATTTTCCACACTACCATCTGTAGCATGCTTTATCTTATACAATCATCTTGAGACCACCACAAACTTACCTTCTGGCCATGATACTACCTCACACAGACTATTCTTCATGATCGAAGAATACTCTTCCACCATGACATCCTTCCATACTTGGTGCATGGAAGCCTCCTGAAAGCTTGAAGGCTCCACTTTAATTAATTCACTCATAAGTGTCACATACTCAAAATAGCATTTGGGAGCCTTTCTCTATTTGACTGAAACTTGTGGATCACAATAATTTTCTTGGGACTCTCTCAATGTTTGTTCCACCGTCCTGTTTCTCCTCTTCTCGATAATAGGAATTTGAGGATGAGATATTATTTGTTCCTCCTTTCAATCAACCTACTTATCTTGCTTGCTCTTCTCTCCTATTTTTATGACTAAAGTTTGAGGAATTTTCACTACCTCAATCATGGGTGAGAGATCCTCCTCATTCATCAAGTTGCTAGACTTTTGAAGAGCCTTCTCTTCCTTGAACTTCACATCTCTGTGAACAATTATTTTCTTGAGGGGAGGAAAGTAAACCCGATTGGCCTTAGAATTTTCATTTTACCCAACAAGGATACCTTTCTTTGTAGTTGGTTCTAATTTGGTTCTCTTCTCCATGGGAATATGATAATACACAAGGCATCCAAAGATGCAAATATGCCCCAAATCTTGTTTCTTACTAGTCAATGCCTCTTTTGGATTCAATTTTCCCAACACTTTGTGTGGGCTCCTATGCTACAAATACAGGGTTATATTGCAAGCTTCTTCCCATAAGAACAAAGATAGATCTTGATCATGAATCATGGCCTTGGCTACTCCAACTATAGCCCTATTTTTCTATTCAACAACCCCATTATGCTGGGGGTTGTATGAAACTATCAACTCTTTCTTGATACCTTCTTGAGGAAAAAAATATTTGAAAATATTCAAGGTATACTCACCTTCATTATCAAACCTCAACATCTTGATCTTTCTCCCTATTTGGTTCTCCACGAGAGCCTTGAACTCTTTGAACCTAATGAAGACCTCATAATTATTCTTCAAAAAATATATCTGTGTCTTCCTAGAGAAATCATCAATGAGAATAATATAACACTCGTACCCATTCAAGGATACTATTTTCATGGACCCACACATATTTGAGTGTATGAGATCCAAAATCCCTTTGGATCTAGTGTCACTGCTTGGAAAACTAGTCTTGGCATATTTCCCAAGAGTGCAGCCCTGTCACAATTTCCTTGAGCACATTAAGTGCTCCATGGAAAAGATGAGCCATCCTCCTATGCCATAATTATCCTAGCACTCTACAACTACTTACCAATGCATGTGTTGGCTCATACTATAACTGAAGCAAGCCTCCATTCCTGACTCCAATCACTTTTGCGACCTTGGAATCCTTGGGACGATTATAGACTTTTCCCCTCTTAAAGACCACGATGTAACCCTTTTCCTCCAAAGTAGAAACAAATATTAAATTCTTTGTCATGTTAGGGACATAAAACATATCCTCCACCAACAGAGGTTTACCAAACTCCCTCTGAAACTTGACCATGCCAACACCAATTGCATGGTATTTGACATTATTTCCAAGCTCAATATAGAAATCCAACTTCTTCTCCTCCAACTTAGTGAAACATTCTCTAAATCCCATCATGTAGCAAGAAGCCCCACTATCAATATACCATACACTAGATTGATAATTAAACTTGAGAGACAAGCAATGAGTGAAAACTCAATCTCAATTCATGCTACAAACTCATCCATCTCTGTTGTGTCAGCAACTTGCTTCTTCTACTTGTCCTTATTTTTCTTATTTGGACACTGACTGGAATAGTGACCCAACTAATGGCAGCAAAAACACTTTATCTTGCTCAAATATTTCTTCTTCCCACTCTTAGATTGTAGTGTCTCTTGTGTTGCTTTCACTGCAATGATACTTATTATGATATGTCATGTACTTTGAGACCTTTTTGATGCTTTTTTCACCATTCTGGATTGGTTTCGATGATATTTTATCTGACTTTGATGATCATGACATTACTAACTGATGTTCATGTTACGATGGATATATGGAGTTAGTTGTGTATTTGGATTAATTTGGTTATGTTTATCATGTGGACATATGACTATGCTTGTTATGCATCTAGTTAGTGATTGTTAAATGATGTTGTTTATGATGTAATTATGGTTACTCAATGATGCAGTTATTGTTTGAGGTCTTGGTGAGAGGGATGATGTAGCATCACTCATTCATGAACACCCTACTACGTTGTGATTTCCTCTCACAGTGTGTTTGTTGTTTGATATATATATGTTGTTCGACATCTTGTTTGATGTAGGTTGCAGGTATTAGGCATTGACTCCACCTGTACTGCAAGGTATTGTTAGGGTTAGAAAGGCATATATCTAACAATTAAATGTAGATTTAATTAATAAATAGAAAAACTAAAACACACAGAATAAATCATAACACAAAAATTTAACATGGTTCACCCAATCTGGGCTACATCCACCAAACTGCAGCCATCCAATACTTTTATTATCCAGTGCAAAACTTATTACAATCTTGCGAATAATCATGTTTTTCATCATACTATAACACCCATCCAAACCCCTTTTTAACAAGCTTAGAAGCTTCCAGATTTTGGATTCTACAAAATCAAATTTTTCTTTTTTCGTTGATTTTTCCCTTTTTCGGTGATGATGCGAAAAAGTAGGAGGAAAATTTTTCTCAGGGGTTGCTGCCCCTGAACCCCCACACAAGGCCCAGCCCGACCCCAAACCTCGGAAAGGATATGTGCCAGGGTGTATATTATAGCATGATTAGTCGCCACATACCAACAATCTCCCACTTGGAGACTGGTTAAGCTCCACACCAACACAATCTCCCACTTGGAAACTGATCCTGGATGACCCTGCTGCAATTATAGCTCCCATTAGAAATAAGTACCTTGAACCCTGCTACTTTTTTATACTTGAATTCAACCTTGAAGGCCAACTGAAGCTAAAGAGGAGCTTAGCTTCTCCCTTGTCACCGCCTTCGTAAACATATCCGCTAGATTGACATTTGTATGTATCTTGTCCAACTTGACATGTCCATCCTCCAACACCAACTGAATGAAATGATATCTCAACTGTATGTGTTTTGTTTTAGAATGCAAGGCATAATTATTTGCAAGATGTATAGCACTCTGACTATCTGTAAACAAGTAATTTTTAGCCTGTTGTTTTTCCAACTCATCCATGAAAATTTTCAGCCATATCATCTCCTTTGCCACCTTTGTTGTAGCAACATACTCTACCTTTGTGGTGGATAAAGCAACCACCTTTTGCAATCGATAAATCCAACTCATTGATGTCCCACCAACTGTAAATACATAACTTGTGGTACTCTACCTAGTATCTATATCCCCTGCCAAATCTCAGCCAACATAGCCTTTTAAATTAGTATTAGATCCCCCAAAATATAAACATTTATTGGATGTACCTCTCAAGTACCTGAGAATCCATTTTACTACATTTCAATGCTCAACTTTGGGATGACTCAAATACCTACTAACAACTCCTACGACATGTGCAATATCCGGTCTCATGCATACCATGGCGTACATTAAACTGCCTATAGCTGAAGCATATGGTACCTTGGACATTTTTGCTTCCTCCTCTTGTGTCTTTGGACACATATCCTTAGTCAATTTGACATAACTAGGAAAATGTGTGTTCACATCTTTTGCATTCTCCATGTGAAATCTCTACAACACCTTTTCAACATAATTAGCTTGAGATAAAAATAATTTTCTATTTTTCCTATCTCTACAAATTTTCATACCAAGGATTTGTTTTGATGCCCCTAAATCCTTCATAGCAAAATACTTTGCTAATTGTTGTTTTAGCTCACTTATGTGATCCATGTTAGACGCTGCTACAAGCATGTTATCAACATATAGACATAAAATAATGTAGTTGTCATTATCCAACCTCTTAAAATAAACACAATGGTTAGAATTACACTTGTTGTAGCCTTGCTCAGCCATAAAACTATCAAATTTCAAATATCATTGCCGAGGTGCTTGCTTCAAGCCATATAAACTTTTCTTCAATCTGCACACTAGTTTCTCCTTACCTTTGACCTCAAATCTTTGTGGCTAGTCCATATATATTTCCTCTTCCAAATCACTATGGAGAAAGGTTGTTTTAACATCAAGCTGTTCTCTATGAAAATCTTCAGTAGCCACAATACTTAAAATAATACGAATAGAAGTCATTTTAACAACTAAAGAAAAAATATCATCAAAATCAATATCCTTTTTCTGTGCAAATCCCTTTACAACTAATTTGGCTTTAAATCTCTTCTTACCTCCATCCTCCTCTTTTAGCCTATAAACCCATTTGTTTGGTAAAGCCTTTTTACCTACAGGCAACTTGCATAATTCCCAAGTCTGATTTTTCATAAGGAGTCCATTTCTTCTTCCATTCCATGTCCCACCGAACCTTGGTATCCACCTACATAGCTTCATCATAATATTTCGTTCACCAGCATCAGTTAACAAAATAGTATACAAAGAGGGAGAGAATCTTCTCGAGGTCTATTTATACTTGAAGATCGTCTAACATTCATGAGTTTGTGGTATTTGTTGTTGTTGTTGCCCAACATGAGGAACCACTAAAACATCATTGTTTGGAATATCATCCAACACTGCATAATCATTTTCTTTCTTCTCATGTTGTAGCAATAGATCTTTGTACAAACTTTCTCATTGAATATGACATCCCTGCTTCTCACAATTTTCTGATTTTAAAATCCCAAAGCCTATAACCAAATTCATCAATGCCATATCCAACAAATACACATTTCTTTGATTTTGCATCAATCTTGGTTCTATTTTCAGAATCTACATGTGCAAATGCTTCACAACCGAAGGTTTTGAGAAAAGAATAACTCACCTTCTTACCTTTCCATGCTTCCTCTAGAATACCACAACCCAAAGGATTTGAGAGACCTCTATTAATTAAAAAAATAGCAGTGTTTATAGTCTCTACCCACATTTTTAAAGGCAACCCAGCATGCAATCTCATAGTTCATGCATGCTCCATTATTTTTCTATTCATACGCTCAGCCACTCCATTTTCCTGTGGAGTCTTTGGAACCATTTTCTGCCTATGAATACCATTAGAGGAACAATAATCTTCAAACTCTTTGTTGCAATACTCACCACCATTATCGATCCGAGACATTTTATCTTTTTTACCTGCCTCATTCTCAACCAAGCTTCTCCATTTTTTAAAAGTTTCAAATACATCAGATTATGCCTAAGGAAATAAATCCATACCTTCCTAGTTGCATCATCAATGAATGTAACATAATACAGAGAGCCACCGAGAGAAGATACCTGAGCTGGTCCCCATACATCCGTATGCACAAGCTCCAATTTCTCATCTTTCTTTTGCTTTCGATCCTTGAGAAAACTTACTCTCTTTTGTTTTCCATACACACAACTTTCACAAAAATCCATATTAACACATTTTAGACCTGGTAAAACATTATTTGAATGAATTACTTTCATACCTTTTGCACTCATATGCCCAAGTCTATTATGCCATATTGTTGATTCAAAGTCCACAGCAACTGTATGATCTTCTACCTGCTAAACTGTAGCAACTGTTCCTGAACATTGACCTTTTTTCCGTAAAAATTAACTTAGTAGAAGGAACAGTATGACCTGTACAAAGATATAAGGTGCCTACTTTCACACCTTTTGCTACCACTAAGGAACCCTTTGTGACCTTCCAATTTTTATCACTAAATGTAACAACACAACCTTCATCATCTAGTTGCCTTGCTAAAATTAAATTTTTGCTTAACTTTGGAACATGCCTTACCTCACGTAGTAGCCAATGATTCCCATTCTACAACTTAATATTGATTCTTCCCTTTCCAACAATCTGACAGGGTTCATTATCTCATAAATAAACCAACCTAAAATCCCCTTTGACATAATCAAGAAAATAACTTCTATGGGGGGTAGCATGAAATGAATCCCCTGAATCTAACACCCAAGAATCATCAGCATTATCAAGGGAAAGAATCAAAGCATCCTCATCAAATTTATTACTTACCACATTTGCCTCTTTACTTCCTTCCTTTTTGTCTCCTTTATTTTTTCGAGACCAGCAATCTTTCTTCAAATGACCCGGCTTACCACAGTACCAACAATCCCTCTTGTCTCTAGATTGGGAACTTTTGTCCTTTGATTTTCCTCATGACTTCCCATGATTTCTAGAATTGTTTCCTCTCTCCTTTGTTCTGCCCCTGCTTTCTGCATTCAAAACACTGCCTGATGTGGATGTTCCACCTAAGCTTTTCCTATGAATTTCCTCGCTCAAAATAACACCAACAACATCATCAAATTTCAATGTATTTGAACCAAACAAAATTGCTAACACCATTACCAAGCTATTTCGCCAGTAAAGAACACAGAATCAAAAGAGCCCTAACTTCTTCATCAAAGTTTACTTTTACAGAAGTTAATTGACTGGTGACTGTATTAAACTCATTTAAATGATCAGTAACTGAACCACCTTCTACCATTTTCATATTAAATAAGCGCTTCATAAGAAATACCTTATTCGAAGTGGATGGCTTTTCATATAACTTCACCAGGGTTTCCATCAACTCTTGAGTTGTCTTTGCTTTTGTAATATTGAATGCCACCGATTGTGCCAAGCATAAATGAATACTACCAAGAGCCTTTCTATCCAAAATCTCCCAGTCCTTATCAGACATTACTGTGGGTTTCTTGGTTTTCCCTTCCAATGGCCGCCATAAATCCTTCTGATAGAGATATTCCTCCATTTGCATTTTCCATAACTGATAGTTCTTCCCATTAAACTTCTCAACCTTCTTACCCTCGTCTTCCATTGCTCCCACTCAACCGTGAGACTCCTACTTAGCTGTGAGACCTTCCTACAGATGATAATCAAAATACAACCCGCTCTGATACCACTTGTTAGGGTTAGAAAGGTAGATATATAACAATTAAATGTAGATTTAATTAATAAATAGAGAAACTAAAACACACACAGAATAAATCATAACACAAAAATTTGACGTGGTTCACCCAATCTGGGCTACATTCACCAAATCGCAGCCATCCAATACTTTTATTATCTAGTGCAAAACTTATTACAATCTTGCGAATAATCATTTTTTTCATCATACTATAACACCCATCCGAACCCCTTTTTAACAAGCTTAGAAGCTTCCAAATTTTTGGTTCTACAAAATCAGATTTTTCTTTTTTAGTTAATTTTTCTCTTTTTCGGTGATGATGTGAAAAAGTAGGAGGAAAATTTTTCTCGGGGGCTGTTGCCCCCGAAGCCCCACCCGAGGCCTGGCCCGGCCCCAGACCCTAGCAAGGATACATGCCGAGGTTTACAGTATAGCATGATTAGTCACCACATACTAACAGGTATGAGCATGCCTGAAAAGCCCAATGAAAATGATGTGGAAAAAGGAGTTAACAAAAGGTCCCCAACCCTTGCCATCATCCTTGACAAGGATAACTACCCATCTTGTAACCCCATCTATCTGGTGTATATTATTTGTTAGTTTTCTCGCTTGGTGTTTACCATTATTTGTTTAAGTTGTGGTGCCATATTGTTGTACATTATTATATTGTTTAATTTGATTTTGAAATTATGTGGTAAATTCATTATTATATAGCCTTGTTTAATTAGTTTAATTAAATTAAATTGATTATAAGGTAATTTAAATTGATTTAGAATTAAAAAATAGTTAAATGAATTATGTTTATGAAAAGGTATTATGTGGATATTGATTATTAATTACTAAATTAGATAATGTGATTAAATGTTTTAATGATAAAAAAAAAGATAAATGTTATTATCATTAGAGTTTAATTAATTAAATGTGGAAAGTAATATAATTTTAAATTAAATAAATAAGATGCGATTTTCAAACTGATTGTAAAAGCAAATAAAAGATGGAAAAAGAGGAGTGCATGCACATGCATGACTCCAAACTGAATTTCAAATTGGAAACTTGTCATTTTTGCTGATTTTTGGATTCAGAAACTAATCTCTTTTTTTTGGATTTCATATGGGTGATTTTGGAGAGATTTTAACAAGAATATTAATTTTGTTTTAGAAGGAGAAAGTTATGCTCAACAAATAATTTCTCTATCAAAAAAATATATACAACTTTTAGTAGATTGAAAAAATTTCTAGAGAATGGGTTTTGTGGCTACGAAAGAGATTGTTTTAGCACACCTTCTTTCATCTTTGAGCATAGGACTCTAGGTTGGTCATTGATTTTCTTTTGTATGTATTTCATTTCTAAATTCTAGTGTTGGATTTTGCATGCTCAACACCCTGAGTTCGATCTACCCATTGTATGATACTCTTAGATTAAATGGATTTTGATAGTATTGCATGTATTTGAGAAAACGATGTCTTAGTTCCATCATTTGTTTTCCTTGGATTTTCTTCATTTCCTTTATACTTGTTCAATCGTATCATAAAAGTTATAATTTAGAATGTACTTTAGGCACTCATAATAGGCACGGTTGTTAGGAACTTTTACCCGTTTAATGGATGTGCTTTGAACTTTGAATTTTGCCATCTCCTGGTTGCTTCCAAAAGTTGGATTTTATATTATTTGATAAACATAAGTATTGTAGCACCACTACAAATACTCAATCCATATTCATATATGATTGACTTATTGTTTCAATAAGGAATACTGAGTTTTTCCTGCCTTATCGACACATATTTGGTGAAATTTGCAAGAATAGGGTATCAAATTTTATTTATAAATAGATGACTTTGTCATTTGGCAATCGATAGTTTAGGCTGGTACAACTCTTCTTTTTGTGGACTCTGTAGAAATTGTTATATTTTTTGGTTTCATCATATTTACAAAAGGTTGTAGGTTATGTTGAAATAGCCAAAAAACTGAGGAATTCGGCTTCACACCTATCGTGCACATTTGCTTCAAAGTCTTTAAAGCCTCTCTTTAATCATTCAATGTCCCTGTAGACAGTCGTGATTATCTCAGTGTAAATTGCAGAGATCTTTAGAAGTCAAGCTGAGATTAGAACCAACGCCTCCCATTCTTCCCTCTAGAGCAAAAATTTGTTCTTTAAGCCTTATGATATTTGGATTATTCTCTGCCTTGTAGTTTATATTTGATGAAATTATGTTAGCTATTCCTTGTAAATGATTGTTGAATATACTCTAGTTTGGAGGACTTAGGTATTTTGAGTTTCAGCTATTATGAAAGCTAGAAATGGTGCCAGTGCTTGTAAGAACTTTCGACCCTTGTTTTGATTTTTAATGAATATTGTTTTGATTTAATGAATATATATATGTGTGTTTTTGGATTATATATGTTGTTGGATTCGATAGGTTGTTTAAGACAAAAAAGTTACCATAATTCTAATATATTAATACTGCTACAAACAGTAAAATATTCTTAATTATATATATATATGATGATAATATGTGTATTTATATACATCTATGATGATGTATATGTGTATATAATATATATATATATATATCAAAAATTATAATTAAGAGCAATTTGTTGTGTTAAAATGTGTATATAGATATTGATATTATAAGATTGCATAGTTTTTTTAATTATTTAAATGATTTCAATATGGACGTGTAAATAAAATATAGATGATGATTTTGATGATTTAAATGTTCTTTAAAAATTTTTACTTTGAATGTGTCAGAGAGATTAAAGGTTGATTTATTTTTGGGTTCCATGATGTGGGTTTTTCCCTTGAATTAAGTTTGATTTGAGGAGATTTTATGCAATTAAATTCGTGTTGGAGATTTTATTGGAACCTATAATATTTTGAGATACCCTCAGTTGGGAGTTCATGGGTAGTTGGCTTATTAGGCCTCCAGAGGCTAAGGGGAAATTTGTTACACGCGGATTTTCATGTTTGGTTCTTCGTGAAACTTTTTATCTTAATTCTTGTATTGAGCTTGTGTGGGTTGTAACCTTGCACCATTGTTTTGCTTAATGATATGTTCTTTGTGTGAGAAGGTTCATGCCCCGTGTATTTATATGGTTTCATGATATTGGTGCTTTATGCAAGTGGGTGCACCCTAGATGTTATGTGGATTGTGTTGTTGTTAGTAGGGGGAGTGGCTCCCAATAGGGGTCAGCACACAAAGGGGCATCAAGGTAACCCATTGGAGAGTTCCTTAACTTAGAGATAACCTAATAAATAAGTTAGGGGGTGGGGTAGAGTTCATACTAAACAAGATAAGTAGATGCCTCTCCCATGCATGTAGCATTTTCATAGGCTAAGGATGGGCTAAGAAGGCCTGGTTGGAAAGATTACTACCTTGACCTCACAAAAGGTAAGTGATCCCACATGTGTCTCTATATGGGGTCGGCGCCTAGTGAGAGACAATCAGGGTAACCATAGATGGGGGCTAGTGTCTAAACTATCAAGGTAACTCAGGGATGGGGGTCGGCGTCTAGACTGTTAGGGTAACCCATGTCAGGACCTTGCGACAACACTCCTCCCTATAGCAACCTTGTATGCCTTTTTTTTCCCCTTGTTTATCATGTATCACTAGAAGCATTTGTTCCATGTGGTTGTTGTTACATTTGTTGTGGAGTCTTCTTAGCCTTCTCTGCTTGACTTTTTTTATGTTGTGGGTCCTTCTTGTCATCTCCTAGCATGAGGGGTGGGTCTTAGGGTCCACATGGTCGGGTGGAATGTTCTATGCACTCCATTGGGTTCCCAGTCAGAGTTTGTGATGTGTGGAGTTGTACTATTTGTAGTGATTCTAGAACTATACCAAATTTGGAGATAGCAAATTGATGCTATGTATTATTTTCATTTTAGTTGTATTGCTCTATGTAATTGATGTATCATCCTCGTTCATGTTGGGAAGCATTGATTGTACCATTCTAATCTTGAAAAGTTGTAAACTCGTATAATAAATGTAATGTATATATTCTTAGCATTATCATACATTTTTAGATGGATGTTTATCATTTATGTAATGTAATGGATGTTGTTTATTCATTCTTTATAGCGGGTTTGAAATAAAAACTTGCAAGTATTTTATCATCGTTATGGGAACTGGATTATGTTAGAAAGATTCGCAAGTAATGCAATCATGTTACCCCAAAGGACTAGTTAGATTAATGTGTATGTATATTTTTATTAATAGAGTTGTATGTTAACTCACATTTCATATTAGTTTACTTTAAATATATATATATATGTGAGCTATAAATGTTAGATGTTATATTGTCCTTTGGGGTTTGTGTGGTGAAGCGTTACATAGATGAACCTTTTGTTTTCCATTTAGTGGACTTCTACTTACCCTTTCTTGCAAGAGAAATATTTTCTTCATCTTGAACCTTCTTCATTTGATCTCCGCTATGAGCACTTTCATGGATCTCCTCCTGAACAAAATCATCTCAAATCCTCATCCAATCAGGTAGGTGATCTCTATCGACAAAACACTTGACAAACACTTCCCAATGATTCAAAAATCATTCAAGGCTATTTGCACCAATTCATCATTAGCAATCATCTCTCCCATAATATCCAACTTGTCCTTGACCTGTGCCACTCTAGACAAGTAAGAGGTCACGCTCTCACCCTTTGACATCTTGATGTTATGCAATTTGTCCTTGAGCATCATCTTATGACTCTGATAATCACTCTGATAAAGTTTTGTGAGCATATCCCACATCTCCTTGGTGGTGTCTTTCCCCGATATATGGCGAATCAAATGACCTCTTACCCCATCTAGGATAATCCTCTAAGCCTTGGCCTCCTTGACTTCATGTGAATCTAGGGCAGTAGGATCATTTTTTATGGTGCCACCTTTGTACTAGCATGGATCCACAACCTGTTATCCTTGAGAATAGATGTAATCCAAACCTTCCACTGTAAGATTTTAGACGCACCCTCAAGCATGTCCTCATATCGAACATTGGTTTCCATCAAGTCACTAAAGAAACTAGAGATTGAATTCTAATTTTATTTTCTTGAAATCTACATCACAAATCTTGGGTTTGTATTCAAAGTTTAGTGCTCTAATACCATGTTAATTTCTCATAACCTAGCTACTGATTAATTGCTCAATAAAATTCACATAATAGAGCTCAATCAATTTATCTATCTAGTTTATAACAATTAGTACACTGGGTTAATTAACAACTAATATAATAGCAGAAACAAAAATAACAAGAAGCCAATCATAGATACACAATAACACAAATATACCCAGGGAACCCCAGTGTGAGCAAAAACCTACAAATGTTGGATCTTCTATTTAGCCTCAAGAGAAAACTTCCCTTACATAATACAATGCTAGATTGCAACAATGATCTTACATATATAGCCTTGCTGATTTTCATCATCATACAAGAGAAAAGAAACTTTATTTATATAACTTGGCCTAACACACACACAAAATAACTCTTGGTGTTAGATCTCAACCTCACAACTCCATTTCTCTGCTCAAACATTCTTTTTATGAATAGATATCATTCTCTTGTCTAATATCTAACTCGATTTTCCTTTAAGCAACTTCACACTCCACATGGTGGAGCACCTTTTGAGCTACATAAAATCAACAAAAAATTTCTACTAGATATTACAGAGGCACTTGTAGAAGAGGCACGTCAATGCATAGGTGTAGAAGAGGTATTAATGGCTTATAAAGGCATCTGATTTGTTGTGATAGGCATAATTAGAGAGAACATGCATCAAATGCCATATGCATTGGAGACTTGTTCACTATATGACATTTAGTTTATAATACTCTCATTCTATACAATTGTATCTATTGGTAGCTAATTCCACCCATGTAGACTTGCAATTGAGGATAGAAATGTTAAATAGACCATTTGAATATTCTTTAAGGCTCATTGTGATCCAAGTTTGATTACTCTTGATGATGGCAAGTGAATGATGCCATTGTTTTGTGGATTGATGGTAATGGGACAATTGCAATTTTATTTTTCATAGTTGTATGAAAGATGAGGTGTTGTAGATTAGTTAGCTAGAGTTACTTTTTGGTTTTTTGGAGGTGTGTATTTTTTTTTAGATCATTTTTTTTAAAGGTGGTATGAAAGCTTTGTGGAAAGGGTGTTTTCTATAAATTTTGGAGATATAAGGTGATCATAGGTGAATGTGAAAGGGTGCATAATGAATTAAACTAATGTTGAATTTGATAAAATGCTTCTAAGAAATTTAGGAAAAGCATAATATCCAATGTGGAGGACTAAATATAGAGGTCGAGAAGATCTGAGAACCCATGAAATGGTCCAATCAAGAGTGGTAGAATAAGTCATTTGCAACATATGAGGACTCATAAATGGATACATAATCATTTGCATGAATCTCCTAATAGTGGTAACTTGGAGGTAAGTTGCTTTTCAAGATAAGATGCAACTCAAATTAGTTTTATGAGTATTGTAAGATTTCAATAAGTTGATATATCTTCCCTAAGATGTTTTAGTCAAGCAATTAATATTCTTACTACTGGTGCTTGGGAAAGTGCATTCCAAAACATTAAAACAATTGATGAGCATCTTGTAGATGAGTTTATCAATGAACATTACCAAGGGATCTGTAAATAGTTATGCTTGGACTTTCGAGGCTATCTTTGCTACACCTGATGAGGCCTCCAAAGAAACATCTAAGATATTAAATGGATAAAGTGTAATAGGATCTATTGGAGGTTGGTGGCACCAGAGAATGGAGGAATTTCCATCATCTCAAGTTAACTTCTCACTTTTAGATGGTGCTTTGTGTGAGAATCATTTTATCTTTCTTTCTTGTTTTCCTTATTGATGGTAATGGATTTCAAGCATACATATGTTGCGAAGTTTTATTTTTGGAGACATGTAAGGGAGTTGGTGTTGATCTCAATATGGATTTTTGTCTTGTGATTTTATGAGACTATGATCAATAATTATACCCATATGAGGGTCATCAAACAACTTGATGGATCCCTATGTTTCCAAATCTCAATATAGAGTGCTATTGAATAATTTAAGAATCAGTGATTTGGGAGTTCAAAAAATTGGTAGTCCAAGAACTTGGGAATTCAAATCAAAGCTACATCCTTCTGAGGGTCACAAGGTAGCTTGATGGAGTTCCATTTTATTTAGGATTTATTTCTTCAAAGGAATATCTTCTCAAGAATATATATTTGTTTTGTAATCAACCAATTTTTTATGTAAGCCTTAAGGGGGGTCTCTTGGCAAGGTGAAATTTGAGCTTTCTACCAAAGAACTAATAACATTACCACCTATGAATAGATTGGTATTACATCCTAAAGATGCAAAAGTACCACATTGTGCATATCATCAAATTCTCAGACACAGTATTGATGAGTGTCGTGCATTCTAGTTAATATTACAAAACTTTCACTTTGATGGCAATAATTGTCATCGAGTGATTGCATAAGTCTAATAGTGTTTTCCCCTTGTCATGGTATAGTTATAGAAAATTCCATTCTCACTATTACATGACCTTTCCCATCACCTACCTTAACTCATTCTTGTCTCACACTCAGTAGGGACAAGAAATTGATAGCCTTGTCCTAGTAACACATTTGTCATTGTCCCTTTAGTTCATTGCTCACCTTCCACTTATACAGATTGAGATTGGGAGGCGAATGACTTGCTCATAGGTTGACTTGCATTTTCCTTACTATCCTTTTTCCTTATTTCTTTTTCATTTTCTTTTGTGTGATTGCATGTGCATAATGTGATCCCCTGTAATGTTTTGTTTAATGTTCTCTCTCTTCATCACATTCCTCTATTTGTACTTTCATTCTTCTCTATTTTTTGTTTCACTTTCTCTTTTTTATCTTTATATCTTTTGTCTTTTCCTTTTGGGGATGATGCAAGGAATTGATACATTCATGTCTCTTCCATGTTGACCCAAAAGGCTTTCTTTTTTTTCCTTTTCCTTTTCATTTCCTCTTTTTCTCATGTTTTTTTCCTTTTGGGGATGACGCAAGGTGTTGAGAAATTCATGTTTCTTCAATGTTGACCCAAAAGGTTTTTCCTTTTTTCACTCTCCTTATGTCATTCATCCAGTTCTATGTGTATTTGGGGGATGATGACAATTATGAGCTCTCTAAAAACACTGTAGAAAAAAACATACTGACCCCAAATCCATAGATCCCTTTTGTGTTTGGTGTTTTCATTTTGGGGGAAACCCCTTTCTTTTCCTTTTCTCTCGTATGACATAGCCTTACTCAGAAACATATGACTTGGAATAGGGCTTTCCAAGTTGGCTCTCATGTCTCCTTCTTCGTTTGAATTTTTCATTTGCTACTTTAAAGTAATTGCTCACAATACATATGGTGTTTAGAAATTTCTTTAAAGTGGGGATATACATTGGAATTATTCTTTTGCATTTTCATTTTTCACAGTTCTTAGTGCAACCTTCTTACTTCATATGATGTGTTTGTCACTTTGTGGATGACATTGGGTGTTAATGTCCTTTAGGAGCGTGATCTCTCTTAGCATATCACATTCCTCCTAGTGGCTTGATGTGACGTACTGCATCCCCTAAGTTGTGAATCTTCTATTCTTTGATTGATCCTCTCTTGGAGACATTAGGCACAATGTTCCCTAAGACCTTGCATGAACTAAGCAAGACTCCTTTGAACATTTCCTATTTTTGAACTTTGCATTTTTTATTATATGGCCACCTTGCATAACACAACTTGCATTCCTATAGTGCCATGCCATTTGTTCATGAGCTTCAAGCATACGAAGTTTTGCTTGTCTCATGAAGCTCAAAAATTATTTTTGTGTGGCACCTTATTAAATTTATCAGAAGGTACAACTTTGGTATGGTTGAGCGAGAAGCCCAATCCAAGGAATGACTTTCCCCATAGACAATTGCATATGTGTGAGTGCATACCATCCATGAGTGTATGTTTCTCACCTTTTAGGACTTCTCACCCGACGGACAACCTGAAGTTATGTCGCCTCAAATGAGTGCATTTTTTGGACAAATAGCCTAGATCTGATCCACATCGGGATGGACAAATGGTTGAAGCTTGATATGATTCTTTTTATTTCCCCCTTTTCTCTAAATTTTTTTTTAGCAGTGTATGATTGGCCTTATCGTTACCCTTTATATCATTCTCATGTGCATCCCTTTGTGCTCATGTTAGTTTGTTTTGGTATCTTGATCCTGGGGGCTTGATCACCTCTCTTGATCATTGTCATCTCGTCTTGCTACCATTGGAAATTTTGAAGTAGGTTCATCCTCTCACTAAAGTGGGGGCTAAATGGAGTCACCGAAAAAGTAACTCTTCTACCTTTTCTGACTTGTTTGGGCCCTCCTTGTGATTTTGGCTTTTAATGTTGCTTTTATTTGATGTTGCAATGTGGATAACACATTCACATTAGGTCTTGGACCCTTGTGAACTAATAATATTTTAATGGTGCCTTGCAAAGTGTTGTGAAGTGTTGAAACACACTTTTCTAAGGTTTTATCAAATAAGCTAAGCATAATAACCATAATCAACCTTAATCTTGACTTATTTGGAGTGTTGTAAAGTGTTGTAACACACTTTCACATTACTCTAGGATTATCATTAATAATTGGGCTTTCTTATACTTTAATTGGCCCTATTTTGCATCCACAAGCCTCATTCATTACATCTTTTCGAGGATAATCCCAACACCAATCAATAACCAATCATAATCCAAGTGTTTCTGCTTGTGTGGCCTAGATTTAGTGTCTGGGACTCGTTCGCCACCTTGGGAAAATGATTCCCACCTGGGTCTTTTTGGCCCCAATGTAGGTTTCACAAATTTCTAAGCATTTTTCATTTTTGGTCCCATACATTATGTGTGATGGGACTCATTCACCACCTTGGGTGAATGAGTCTCGTTGACCAAAATTCAAATTTAATTCAAACTTATAGCGGGATTTTATTCTCCTAGATCTGATGTTGGCTTGTAGTGTGTTAATTTTAGGAATTATTGCATAATTAAGTATAAATACAAGGTTCTTTCACTCATATTCAACACCTAGCATTCAAGGCATTTCAAGGGTAGATTATCAAGCATTTTATATCATCTTTCAAGTACCAATCATCATGTCAAATATTGCACTCTTTATGTTTGTTGTTGTGCTAACATTTGTGATGTAGAGTTCATGATCCAAGTAAGTGTCCCATTCAAGATCTATCTCCTTCAAGCAAGAGTCAAAAACCACATCCATTGCAGCCATTTCAAGCATTATTACAACACTTTATTGCTAGGGTTTGGTGAGTTGCAACATTATCTTTTGTTCATTCATCATTCTCCTTTCATATTTGCTTTCATTTCAAGGTTTAATTACCAACAAGGGGTTTGACCAAGTAAAATCCCTATTCACTAACCCCCACAACATTTTTCCCTCTTCTTGTGTGTGATCTGTAGGGCCAGGTTGCAGATTTTTCAAGAAGCAAAGTTAGAGAAAAGTTGTCAAATTCTCAAAGTTGTCAAAGTTGTCATAAAACCTTGAAGAAGCTTGGAGAAGGTCTACAGGTGGACATTTACAGTTTCGGGTTTGTAAACCAATCAAAAAGAGCAAAGTAGACCAAGAGGAACAAAATCTAGTTCAAAATTTCTAGAAAATTAGAAGTGGACTGATTCACCACTATTGGTGAATGAGTCCCACTATACACGCCTGACAGAGATTTTTGTAGATTTGGATACCCAATTGGTTGAAACCTGTTCACACACATTTTCTCAAAAACTGGACTAATTCACCTAGCTTGGCGAATGAGTCCCAGTCAACATCAACATCATATTTTTGGTGATCTAGAGCTCCATTCTGCCTTCTTCAATCTTCCAGGTGCACACTTTCAGTTTCATAGGTTTCTATTACATTTTTTTTACTTTTCTAGGCCATTTAGAGTTAGTTTGCATTCAATTAGTTTTTTACATTATGTTGTGCATTTCATCATCTTTTCCAAGTTTACACTTGGTGGTGAACCCCTCATTAGCTATCATTTAGTCTCTAGGACATCCCTATTGCAATATTTCAATATCCTTTGCATTGAGATCTCCAGGGTTATCCTTGAGTGGAGTCTCTTTGAAATTGGGTGTGAATTCATTATATATCCTAGTCCATCATTCCATTTTCCCCCATTTTAAGAGGTTCCACTATCAACTAATCCATCTCACATTCCTTCATACATGTCACCATCCACTCCATTCATGATATCCAATTCTCACATTGACCATGTATTGGTAGCTACCCTTCATCATAAGGATTTTGAAGGTACCATATCGCAATGTGAATACATAGACAAGGTTAATTCTAGTATCCACAAGGCAGATCAGAGTTCTTGAAGGTTGCATCGAAGTGTTTATATCTTAGCAAAGAATCTTCTTCAAGCAAGATATCACTGGCACGTTATGACAATGGCTTCTACATCAGTACCACCAAGTGGTTCAACATGAGGATAAAATTCCCAAAAATCAAAAATCAAAAAAATAAAAAAACCAAGAAAATAGTAAAAATAAAAATCATCCTCTAGTGAAAACGACTACGATGGTGATTTGGGCAAGTATTATGATGAAAACCTGGAAAAAAACCATAATGAATAGAATTGAGTGTCTATATGATCCTTCTCAAACAAAAGTATCTCATCCTTGTCATGATCAATCCAATGTTCCCTCCATCCATCCAAATCCATATTTATCTAGATATTCTAGTTTATCTTGATCTTGACAAAGGTTCGACGTATACTTCCACTATACTCATCGCAATATTTTTGATAGGATCTTTACCATTTTATCTCATGAAGTCCCATAGCCCATATCTAGCATAATAAAACTCTATTGAACTATTCGCATACACATTACCTATCTTGGTTTGTTCATTAAACTATGAAACATTTCTAGACATTGGCGGCAGTTTCTTGCACTCTTGTTTCCAAATAACTCTTGATCCATGTCTTATATCTCACATCATGACATTGAAATCATGATCTAGGTATCGCTTACCTCAAAATCTCATCAAAAATACCAAAAACAATCATAAAACCTCGCCAAAAATCTAAAAACACTTGCAAAATCAAAAAACATCAAAATCCTATAAAGCTAAAATCCAAAAACATTTGAAAATTGTAAATTCAAAATCCAAAACATCCAAAACACATCAAAAATCCCTAGAAAAGTCAAAACATTGAAAATCCAAAAACATTACCTTGTCAAACTACATTGTCTCTAAGCTTGAACATAGGCAATGCCATCATTGATGTGCCCCCAAGACACTGTAGGTCAATTCTTTAGAATTCCATCATAATAAATATGACAATCCATCAAGTGTTCATATCTACTTAATAAACTACCCAAGTTAGTCAAATTGCATGGTCCCTATGTGTATAACATAGGCAAGGCTCATCTTTGACAAGTTCCTGAGGCCCCAAGGATAGTATTTTAGGTTAGGTTCTTGGTCAAAACTCATAAAACCTCAAAACATTTGAAAACTTAGAAAACCCCAAAAATAGTTGAAAATTGAAAACCCCAAAACATTGGAAAACCTTGAAAAAACCCTAAACATCCTCAATTATTAAAAAAAACAAAAACATTGACATAAAATTTCAAAAAGACCAAAAATAACCTCAAAACATTTGAAAATACCAAAATATTGAAATATTCTAAAAAATCCCAAAATCATCCATCCCATTTCGCTTTCACCTGCAATAAAATTTCATCCATAATAAATCAATCATCATCACTCACCCTTTGGTAACACAAACTGAAAATAAGTACAATAATCAACAAAGGTAGAACCTTAAATGTCAAAAAAAATCAAACTCTTGATCATTATCAAACATGTCAATCAAACTTTATATCAACGGCCTTTCAAACAACCTATCAACCCGCCAACATATAATAACACGTCCTACGATGCATCCTTCCTACAATGGGCATTATCACTGGCAATCACTTTGGATATTTATCCTAAACACATTACACCTTTTGGCAAGAGATATAAACAAAATTGACTATTTTTTTAATCTTTTCTTATGATTTATCTTGTTGACCCATTATGAGGACCTCTCAATGATGTCTATCAAAACAATTTAGAGAGAAAGGAATTGGGGAATCGATCATTATCTTTTGTTATGTTTTTGGGATGTTCTTGTAAAATAATCTTGGCACATACTTGCTTAGTTGTATGTAGAGAGGTTGTTTGGAGTAGATTGTTGACTATTGCATATGCTTCAAATGGTTTAAAATATTCTAAACTTCTAAACTACATTCCAATGAAGTTTTTGTATGTCAAGGTGTGAACAAGGATTATCCTATCTGTTTGTAGAGTCAAATTCCATCACACTAGATATAATACCATCCTAGTTATCAATACCATGATGCATCATGTCTATGTGTTATATCAAAAATAAGGAATGACGAAAAGTCTCAATCCTAAATATGAGCAAAATCATCCATCTCATCACATCATCTAATAAAGTCTCAATGAATAATAGTCTTGTTGGACTTCTGAATCAATCTTGAAATCAATGGCCAATCCATCCATCTTACTCTATCTTATTATTCTATCTTTACTAACAGTTCTATCCAAGTATCGGGTATGTGTGATATATCAAAATATACATGAGGCTACCCATGGCCGATGACTATCTATACATCATCAAATCTTCTGACATCAAACATTTGAACTTGCTAGTTCTCTTTGAGCTGAATTGATCTTGAATCTTTGTCGAGAGATAAAACCAAAATTCTAAATTTTCGCCTTATCTCTCGAAGGGGACGAGAACCATCTTATTTCCTTCCATTGGGGCAACAGTGGGGAATCCAAAAAATCATGATTTTTTAAATTTTTTTATCTGAGCAGCAGTTTTAATCCAAAAAGTGTCATTCTTTGAACCAATGTAACAGGTACCTCACTTCAAAAAGGGGCAAAATTTAGACACTTAAAAATGTTATGAATGGTATTACACACTTGAATTTGATTATTAACATCACTTCATCTTAAAACCATCTTTTTTCACTTGTTTGATTAAATTAACCTAGTTATTTAATCAAATGCACCATTTTCATATATTAACCTAATTGACCTAATTGGGTTAATTCACCCCCTCTTGTACTAATGTTTCAAACTGTTTAATTAAGTAATGAAAATTATTTAATTTAAACTAGGGTAAGTCCTCTAAATAATGGGTATGTAGGATCATGATGGGCCAAAAAGTGGCAATATGATGGGTATGTGGCTTGATGACTTTTTTTACCCAAAATTGATGAAATGAAAAGGGTTTTTAAAGGAGATTCTTAGCTTTCCACCAATATAAATTATGCTTTACTTTGAATTTAATAAGTAATTATTATTCATTTTCTATTCAAATTACAACTAAATTTTGATTGATAGACTGATTGAAAAACATCTATAGCTTTCAAATGGTATCACATTTTATGAATCCAAAACATGCATCACATTCTATGTTTCACATACTATAGGATTAAAAAAATAAAAAATGAATTTCATGAAGTTTTGACCAAGTTAAGGTGGTTAGACATACGGTTTTTATATTATTTAAAAGTTGTAATAAAAAATTATAATTAATTATTTACTTGGAAAAAAATTACAAAAAAATATGCATCACATCGGGCATGAGTCCTCTACTGATATATAAAATATTATAAAAAATATTATCATTTTATTGTGGTTAGGGTGGTCAGACAGACACCTACTTCTTATTTTTCCCTGAAATTTAAGTACTTGCATTGAAATTTCAAATTTTCACCAAATAGATTTCTTTTTTTAAATAAACCTAGTAGTTTAGAAACTACATTCAATTTTCTATAGATTCTATTCTTACATATTTTTAAAATAATATAGATAACTTATTCAAATTTTTACGTCAAGTTGCCTAACTCTGATTTTTCTAATTTTTTTGCCACTTAAGGGCCTATTTTTTCCATGATGATCCTGCACATACCCCAACCCTAAACTATTTAATTAAATATAATATTGCATCCCCCTTTTTATTAAATCAATTATTTAATGAATATCATATTATTCCTCCTCTTGTACATTCAAATTTAATTTTAATTACTAAATTGCTAATTTCCCCTCCCATCCACTTGCAAAGGGAATATATTCCAAAGGAATATTCTCCTATTTGGCTCCAAAATTAGAATGATTTCTTTTAAAGTTATTACAAAGTGTGGTTGTTTGAATCATTCTTATCCCTTGATATTTCCTTGATCCATGCCTTCACCCTTCATTCAATATTGACCATTGATAGATCAAATCAATCTAAGCCCTTGATTCTTCATTTTCTCTCCTATAAATACATCATCATTTGGAGAGAAATGGATCCATCTTTTGATAGATAACTTATGTTGTTGAAACTCACATTCATTCGCATTCATGTTTCATGTTTAATAGCATTTTTTATTAATCTGTATGCATAGTTAGCTTAAGCATCCACTAATGGCTTCCATGGTAACTTAGTTTTCATCCATTTAGCATATTCTAAAATCTAGGGCTTGCATCTTTGAATCTTGTACACATTTAGCATAGGTTTGTATTCACTTATATCAAACACCTTAGCATCTATCATATTAAACTAGCTTTTATCATGTTTCATTCATCTCTCATTGGTTTCATCAATTTTCTTCAATAAAACTGATTGAAACAAGCTCATACTATCCAAGGGATTGGGAAAGGATCACCATTCCACATCAATGCAACAACACTCCCCCAATAGGATAAGATTTGAGGTCATAGAATAGATATTTGTCAAGCTTTCATGTCTTTAGCATGTTAGTTTAATGGCTTCTTCATTTTGTCGATATTGAATATCTTATTGGGATTAATTCTTAGGGGATTAAATAGGCTTTGAATTCATTTGAATCTAGCATGTTTTGTTTGTACTATGGCATTGGTCACACCTTCGATCTATCTTAGGGTGTATGCTTGTATATAAAAAATCTTTTTATTAATGTAAATGATAGCAAATACTCAAAACCTAGATATCCAATAATAACATGGAAAACACCTACCCATTAGGCAAATATTGCTTCAAGCCATGAGCAACTTAAAACTTATAATAAATATATTAAAAACCAAGAAGAAATTACCTATTCAATTGAAAACTTGTACAATAGCCCTACACATATCTCAAAATAGAACCAAAAGATTGGTTGTGTACATGTAGGTGACTACCATATCCTTGCAACCATGGTGTCAAGCCTAAGGGACACCATTAAGTATCAACATCCCATTTACAAATATAGTTTCATTATTGCATTTAGTAGAGCTTAAGAAAAATCTAAAAATGGATGTCAACCATTTACTAAAGCACAAGTCATCCATTTAAAAGTTACTAGGGTCTATCATGTTAAAGATAAATGGCATAGATTGATGATCAAATAAGTACATGGAGAATACTACAAATAAAAATGCATCAAGTTTTCCACAAGGATGACACATCAATGGAAGGTTGGGCTACTACCACCAAAGGTGATGTGCAATAGACAATAATTCACTATTGGTTTTAAGCAACCATACAAGACAACATGAATCATTGTAACCATTGATAGAAAAAGCCCAAACCACACATACATATGAAACCTTGACATGTGTTATCTTTCATTAGCACTCACCAAAATATTTTAAGGACATGGAGGCACATAATTGATAATATTAAAAAATACCACAAAAAAGTTGATTTTTTTTTAGACTACAGGAATCGATCGGGTATTCGCCCCCTTATAAACTACATTGCACATGGTAAAAAAATTTCACGTGACCAATGACACTGGCGTGACACACCCTCTGGTACCACGAGGATGATTGGGAGACTAGATCTCATGACTTCTTTCTTGCAATAGGATGCTTTAGCCAATCAAGCTAGACCCACTGCCCACCAAAAAAGTGGATTTGACATTGAGAAATAGAATAATTAAAATCTTTCCTAATGTTCTATAGATTCCAAGTTTGGTGATTACTATAATTTTGATAAGAAAAATGAATTATGTAGGTGTGCATTTGGTATTAATGATAATTTCTTCAAAATAATTAATGGCTTTATGTTATTGGCAAAATAATTTCATGTAGGAATGTTATTTAAAATTGAGGCTAACGTGCTATAAGTGTCGGTTGTAATATCTCTTATGTTCTTGATTTAAATAGTATTATAGATCAAAATCCTATAGTTATTGTAGAAAAAATAATGTTGTGGCATCAACAAATGAGGTATATTGGAGAGAAAGGTCTCCGAGATTTAAAAATTGAAGATATGGCTAAAGGAATTTCTTATTTCCCATTAGACACTAATTATTCTAAACACTATATATTTAAAAAATAAACTCATGTCAAGTTTTCTAGTAGTTCTACAAGAAGTTAGAAGGAATTTTAAATTTAGTGCATAGTGATGTGTTTAGACTAACAAAAAAAATTATCACTTAAAAAATCTATGTTCTATTTTATTTTTATAGATGACTTCTTAAGAAATACTTGGGTCTATTTTCTATGGAAAAAAGATAATTAAAAAAAATAGAGTTCAAGGGTTTGAAAAAAGATTAGAGAGAAGGAAATAAAGGTTTCAAAGTTGTAATGGTTAAGATTATCATTGAGATGTATTTAAGAATTTTTGCAAAGTAGTGTGGAATAGAAATGCAAAAGACTAATCCCTATAAACCATAGTAAAATAAAATTGTTGAAAGAACGTGAATTAAACTATGATTGATAAGGTTAAGATAGTAAATTATAGGCAAAATAAACAAAACTACTTGCTATCTTGTCAATAGGTTACCCACCTTGGCTTTGTTGGATAAAAATGCATAAACATATGAATTAGTGTGTCTCAGAATATAAGAGTGTTTTGTTGTGATTCTTATATGTATATTCTTAAGAAAAAGAAACTAAGATGGATTATAAATTAGAAAAGTGTATATATATGAGATACAATCCTAACATTAATGGATATAAGTTGTGAAATAATAAATAAAATATAGTCATAATATAATTTAGAGAAATAAAGAGGGCCCAAAAAGGAACAAGCAAATAAATAATTTTAAAAAATTTCATGTTAAATCAAAAGACAATTATTTTATGCTTAATTCATAAAATAAACTACAAATTAGTTGGTAGAAGAGAATGTGGAATGAAGGGCTTTGAGGAGATTAGATTGGGTAATTAGAAAGCTAGAAATGTTTTAAAAACTTGGTTTTCATTATGCATATTTTTTAATGTTAAGGAGTGCTTTAGATAAATTGAAAATGATTCTTGGATAGAGGACATGGAGGAAAAAATAGTGTCCTTAGATTTGGGACACAATTAAATCATTCTTGAAGAAAACTAATTGGCATAAAAGGTTATTTAAGAAGTATGATGCAAAAGGAAAAATGAAGTATAAAGCATATTTAGTAGGAAAAGTATTATTTCAAGCAAGAGAATTGAATTTGGGAAAAATAATTTTTCCTATTGTAAAAATAACTTCTTTTTTATTATTATTATTATTTTTTTTTTGATATGAGCTATGATCGTTGAAATTGAAATATATGTTCCAAGACAAATTTTCTATATTGTGAGCTTGAGTAAAAAAAAATATAGATAGAATGTTATACAGTGAAAGGTAAGGAGGATATAGTTTATCTTCTAAAAAATATCTTAACAATTTTAAATAATCCACTAGGTGTAAATAAGAATTTTGATAGGTATGTTATGGGACTTGTGGTAGATCATAGTAATATTTTTCATGTTATTATGATAGTTTTGTACATCTTAATGACATATTATTAATTATTAATAGTATGATAATGATCACTTTAGTTACATATATTTATCTTCACATTTTTAAAAGGTCTTGGTGATACAAAATTGATTTTGGTCATGGAAATTAAATGAGATTTTATACACATAAAAGAGTGGTTATAGCTGAATTTGTAAATATTTGAGATACAAGATAGAAAACCTATGAGTGCTCCATTTCTTGTTAATAAAAATATCTATTGAATGATATCCTAAAACACGAGAAAATCACGGAAATGTGTTAGGTTCTTTATCCTAGTGTTGTTAGTAGCTTGATATATGTAATAGTATGTATTCAACCTAACATTACACATGTAGTGGTAATTGTGATTAGATGTGTCTAAATAAAGAGAAAAAAACATTATAGTGTTAGTGAACAAGATTGGATATCTATTAATGGTTATATATTTAATTGTTTTGAAGAAGAGTAAGTTGGATGTGTAGAAGGCAAGAAATAGTTGCATTATCTACAATCAAGGAAAAATGTGTAGTAGCAACTCATGTTGTAAAGAAGTAGTGATCTTATAGAGATTGTGCTCAATATTTGGTTTGGTATAAAAGATAGGTAAAATCTAATGGTTACAATCATAATGCAATATATTTATAAAGAATCCCCCTTATAATGTTTCATCAAAGCATATTGGAGTATATGGTATCATTTTGTAACAGAAGTGGTTGAAGGATAGCAAGTACTATTGAAAAAAATTGATAAAAATGTTACAAAATCGATGTTGTATTAAACAAAGGAATGAATATTCCTTAAATAGATTACAAAATATGATGTTTCTAAAAGAAACAATCATTAACAAAGGATGAAGTTAGAAAAAGAGATGAAATGACCATTAACGACATAAATAGAAAGATATTATTCTAATACCCTCCCTTAATGGTCATCATTCTAACTATCCAGAGATAACAGAGAAGGGTGCCCCCTTCTTAGAATGTTGTTGCAACAAAAGACAAGAGCATGACACTGACTCTACCACTTGAGATGAGTCCACTACCAACCCTCCCAGAAACTGCAAAACTTTTGGAAATAACAAGACCAACTATCCAACCTAAAGTTGGAGAACTACCCTCCCTATAACCAAAGACACACCAAGAACAGCTGCTACAATTTTGAGGAAAATTTGACAAACCATTCAAACTTCTGCAAATGAGCATGACGCCCCAAAACAGACTATAAGAAGCCAAATGTGTAGATGTTTGCCCCAGCAACTCCAAGTGCGACCAAAAAATTGATTGCAACAAACCACGATTTTTGAGGAGAAAATCTCCAAACCCAAGATTACAAATCATTTTTTTTGGAAAAAAGGTAAAAACTAAATAACAGAGAGCCCTCCTGAACAATAGAAACCCTGACTAGGGTATACAGGAAAAACTCTTAATTTTTTAGGAAAAAATTATAAACCTTCCTAGAATTTTAAAACTTAGAAGACAGGATTTTTTTTACGGGACAAAAAAATATTAAAAAAACCCAGAACATCGATTATCGGCTTGAAAAACAGAGGGTTTGGAACCCTAGCCACTAAAAATTAGAACAAATCTACACCAAAACCGAGGCACACAAAATGAAGCATCTAGAAAAATATGAGACCAACCCAGTTGAGCTCTCGAAAAACCCACAAGAAATCTGATCTTAGAATTTTAATCCAACCAAGAAAATCAAAGGATTTTAAAAAACCCTAGTCGGCTGCAAGAGAAATACAGAAAATGGGCAAATCGCGTCTGTAAAAAAAATGACCAAAATTGGAGGTTTTCTCCTTTAGAAGTCGCACTTCAGAAACTGGGTCACAAACCATGTCAGAAAATGAAGATATACAAAATGCGTCTTAAACAAATCGCAGCCTGAAGGGTTTAGAAAACCCATGCCAAAGATCAAAAGCGGCACTGAGCAGAGAGAAGACAAAGTCACGCAGGCTTAGGAAACCTTACGTCGCGCCACAACGCAGAAAAACAGCATGAAAAATGTGTGCATGACACAGGAGGAGGTTGCATTACCAATTGCAAAGCTCATGTCTTGAAGATGTTGAACCAAGAAACTCGTCAAACCAGTTGCACGACTCGGGAAAATAAATCTGTTGATTTTAAACTCTAAAAACCCCTGCAATTTTGAACAAGGAGATCGAGATTTTCATAAGACAACAAAGGACAAAAAACTTAGGAAGAGGAGCTCGACCCTGGAGCCCTAAAAATTTTGAATTTTTGCCCACGAAATTTTTCCTAGAAAAATTCTCAAAAAATGTAAAGCAAAAATAATTTTAAAGAAATTATAATTTTTTCAAAAAAATTAATTCCCTGAGCTCTGATACCATGTTACGAAATCGATGTTGTTGTTGTATTAAACAGAGGAACGAATGTTCCTTAAATAGATTAGAAAATACGATGTTTATAAAAGAAACAATCGTTAACAAAGGATGAAGTTAGAAAAAGCAACGAGATGACCATTAACAACATAATTAGAAAGATATTATTCTAATAAAAAAAAATGTTGTTGATTCACTAATAAAAATTGTAAGTAGCAAGTATCGTTGGCAAGTAACAATTTACAAATGTCACTCCCAATATAAAGCATTCAAAAAGTGGAGATATATACTTTGCATGGGGTCTCATCTAGTGCCCAGATCCTAATTTAAAACACTTTTTGGATTTTTTAATTTTTGGATGCTATAATAAAAAAAAAAAAATTGTATTCATGTTTTAAAGCACATGATTCATGTAATACATATAACTGCTTTCGACATGACTATGGGTGAAGAGTTTCTTATTCTAAAAAATTAACTATGTTGGATTTACTACTCATAAGAATTCTCCCCCAAAAATGTCACCTATTATGTTTTGTTTTTCATTTATTCTATAATTTGCACTAGATTGTATAGGTTGTTAATGAAAAATGTCCGCTACACCAATGGTGCAGGTTTCCTCCATTCATGATGCTTACTATTAATAGAAATGTCCACTACATAAATGGTGTAGATTTCATCATTTTTCAGGATATCATTTGTTTGGTTCTAGGAAAATTCACCGTCAACAATTCACTGTCAGTAATTCATAATCACATTAATATTTTTTAATATAATGCAAATGAAACGTCGCAGTGAACTACTACGGTGAATTTTACTTGGTAGTGAAATTGTCATGACGGTGAATTTTCCCACAGTGAATTGTGTTGGAAATATTAATTGCTCCTGACCCTCTTTCCATTGCCACCTACCTTTAGGAGCATTTGTTGCTAGTACAGCTGAAAGATTGTGCTGGGGATTGTTTTTCCAACTGACTCTTGACGTGCAACTCAGTCTGTAGAAGAATTAAATGTGGTAGGTCATTTTGAATTTAAGAGGGAATGTTTTTTTAAATAGACAAAAAAAGAATTGAAGTTAGTTAGTTTTGTCAGTTGGGAAGAAGAAGTTTTTCAGTGCAGCAGTTTGAGAAGAGGAATGTTTTTTGTGTGAGTTCTCTGTGTGATTCAGAGAAGCTTCTGAACAGCTACAACTGTATTTTTGTTCTGTGCGTGTTTCCAGTGAGCAGCTGAAAGCTCCTGATCGATCAGTGTTTGCCAAGAGCAGCAGATAGCTCCAATCGAATAGAAGGAAAGAGAGCTATGAGAAGCTCCTGAAAGTTTCTGAGTTTGTGGGTGCAATTCTGATTGCTGCAAGTTTAATTTGTAATCAGTAAATTGTAGTTTCAGTTTGAAATCATTTTGTAAATATTATTTTCTGGTTAATAGAAGAAAATATTACATGCCCAGTTCTGTGTGTCTCCATTTAGCCTATTTTTGTTATTCTGTATTTTGGGTATTTCCAATTTGATTGGGAAATAGAACAGCAATCTTTATGCATTTCATTTCATTTGAAATTTCTGACAAATTGCTGACAATGAATTTTCCATCAATAAATTGCTGACCGTAAATTTACCATACTATGGAGATAAATTTTGCAACCTTGTTGTGGTGCTAGTTAGCCTTTTACTTCAAAATAAATTTCGTACAAATTTGCACCACATCAATGGCGCTAATAAGTGAGAATTTAGTAGCTGCCTTCTTGCGGCGCAACTTATTTCCAGAAATTCTCTGCCTACCATTAGTAAAAATTTGTAGTAGATCAATGGTGTGACTGGCTTCATCGATGTGGGAATAGATTGTGGACCATTTATGTGGTACATTCTTTCCTGAATAGCCTAGTGTTGCATGTCAGTGAATCGAATTTACTTTAGATATGTATGAGTCGATTGGGAAATTTATTAGAATACAGAATTCTCTAAGATAATCCTAACGAAGATCTTGCTTCCCAAGTTCATCCAGACCAATCAAATTAAACATAAGATGGTAAAACAGCCAAATCAGGCTAATTCCAATTTTGGCTATGTCTGCATATAACAGTATTTAAATGAAAGAAATTTCACTTACAGAACTTCCGAGTTCCATTTGTAATTTATATTAATTTCAATATTGAAATCATAGTTCATGGATTAAATGCTATACCTGATAAAAGGACTATTCTCTTGGTTCTGCTCCATTCATCCATGCAGTCCTTACCATATAGCATCTTACCACCCTTTGAGCACACTACAAAAAAAAGAAAAGTTTTATTGTGATCTAAATTAAAAGAAGCATATTTCTTTCAGGATCATAACTTCTGTGATAAGCTGGATGCAACTTATAAATCGAATTCAAAGTTTGCTTCATTACAATACAACTCAATAATTTACAATATACAAAAACACTTCATGACAGTTTGAAAACCATTAAACAAGCTTGAAATAAAGCCTCCTTGTACAGTCCAAAAGCAGTTCTAATCATGTTAATCCAAAAGCAGTTCTAATCATGTTAACGTCAAACCACAAATGTGTTTACCATTTACGATTGTGACTTCAAGTCTTCTTCATTTTTAAGCATTTCTTTCTTTAATGGGGCTAACACAGTGCAAAGGGCCCCCATGGGAAATGAAAGAGAATGTTCCAAATCTCACAAAAAAATTTAGACATGTTAGATTTGCTGTGGAAATGGAAATGTAAAATTCACAAATTTGCAAAGAAATAATAATGAAAATGAATTGGAATAACAGAATAATAGACAAGACACAGATTTATGTGGTAAAACTTTGACAATATATCAAGGAAACATCCACAAGGAAAAGTCGATATTCTTATTGCTTAGAGAAACTGATTACAATCTTCACACAACTCCTGCTATTAAATTACAATTCATTACATTGATCTTGCTTTCAAGACAACAAGATTTATATAATATCTTCAAGATAGCAACTTTTGTCAAACTTAGAAAAACTAACTTTGTTTTATTGTTTTTGTTGTTTATCCTTTTCATGAGATTTTTTTTTATTTCCTTTATTGTTGTCATTATCCAACAATCTCCACCTTGACAATAATTTTTCTGATAATTGTTCATGCCCATTCATCACCTTTATGCAAGTCAAGAGAAGTCAAACTCCATTTCAATTTCTCTAACTATATTGGTTGTGTGAACATGTCTCCACAATTTTCTAGTGTATGAACTTTATCAAGAGTTACTCCACCCCCATTAATAACTTGTCTTACAAAATGGTATTTAATCACAATATATTTAGTCCTATTCTGATAAGCTAGATTTTTAGTCAAACTATCACAAAATAAAAATGCCTTGTCCTACACTTTTCCAAACTCACCCAAAAGACCCTTCAACTAAATTGCCTCTTTGCATGCATGTGAGACAGCCATATACTTTGCCTCAATAGTGGGTAAAGTGACTATTTATTGAAATTTTGACATCTAACAAATAGATCCTCTTGCAAGAGGAAAGACATAACTTGATGTAGATCTTCTTTTGTCCAAATCACTTGCAAAATCTAAATCGACATAACCACAAAATGAACCACCTCAACCATCAAAGGTGATACAATAATCACATGTTCCTCTAAGATACAGAAGCACCCATTTCACTGTTGCCCAATGCTCTTTACCTATATTTTTCATGTATCCACTGACAACATTAACAACATGTTATGAAATATCTGGTCTTGTACATACCATCACATATATTAAACTTCCTACTACATAAGTTACATACGATACATGAGACATATAATCATTTTCTTCTTTATTACTAGGACATAAAGCTGAAGAAATCTTAAAATGAGAAGATAAAGGGATATTTACTAGTTTCACATTCATTATACCAAATATTATTAGGATCTTCTCCAAGTTGTATACTTTTGTTGTGATAACCAAAACTTACCATGTTCTCTATCTCTTTCTATTTTCATGCCCAAAATTTGTTTTGCTACTCCTAGGTCCTTCATATCAAAAGTTCTAGCCATCTAAGTCTTTAAACTATTGATCTCAACTATGTATGTGCCTGCTACAAGAATATCATCAACATATAATACAAAGATAATAAATAAATCATTTTTCAAATTTTTAAAGTAAACACAATGGTTATACTCACTCCTTTTAAATTTTTGGCTCACCATGAAGGAGTCAAAATTCTTGTACCATTTCTTGGGAGATTATTTCAAGTCATTCTAGAATGAATTTTTGAGGTTAAAAAAAAAAATTATTAAGATTTTGAACAAACCATTCTGGTTGTTCCATATATATCTCCTCATCCAAATCTTCCTTTTGAGAATACCCTTTTTCTACTAGTCTTTCTAAATGTACCTTTCATTTTTATCATAAATTCCTTTCTTCAATTTGAATTTCCATTTACACCAACAACTTTCTTACCCTTTGGGATTTCTACCAAGTCCTATGTTTTATTCTTCTCCAAGGTATCTATTTCCTCTTTCATTGTTGTTTTCTATTTAACATTTTTAGTACCATTCATTGCTTCCTGATAACAACTAGATTCCCCATCATTAGAAATCAAAGCAATAGATGAAACATAATCATCATACCTTTTAGGTGGATTTATGACCAGTATAGATATCCTTAGATCTAGTTGTGGAATTTCTAAATTTTCTTATAGATTTTCTACATCCTCATATTCTTCTTCGAAAGCTTTTTCTTGCTCTCTATTTTCCGTAGATGAATGAGTTTCCAACTAAATTTTTTTATGTTGAGGTACTTGTTTCTATTTCAAATCAACTTCTACTATGTTTGATTTTATGAGAAGAGATTCATCAAATAATACATCTTTGCTCATAATGATTTTGTGGGTAGTAGGATTTCACAATCTACACAGTCCCTTAATTCAATTACCATAACAAACAAAGATGTATTTCTTTTTTGATTTGGGTGTCCAATTTAGAACACTGATCTTTTAAAATAAGTGCATATCCATCACAATTGATTTTTTTTTTTAATAATCACAAGAATGATATGTCCATACCTCTTTAGGAATCTTACTATCTATTGCAATTGGTGGTGACCAATTTACTAGATAAAAATCTATAGAGGTTGTTTCTACCCATAAATCTTGTTGCAACTTGGTATTACTGAGCATGCTTCTTGCTCTCTCTAGAAGAGTCCTATTCATGCGTTCAATATCACCATTTTGTTGATGAGTGTAAAAAATGGTTTTATGCCTTTTGGTCCCAGCTTCCTTACAATAATTTTCAAATTCCAAAGATATGAACTTGCTATAATCAGAGCAGTCATGGTATATCAGACACCTCGCCCCCGCCCTCGCCAGTATCCTGGGACGTCGCCCCTGGCGGTAGGGTTCGGCTGTAGCCCCTGAAAGGACCAGCGGCAGCCCTCGGCGTTGGGGGAGTTCAGGGCAGCCTCAAGAAAAAAATTCCATTTTTTATGTCACAAGAAAAGGAAAAATCTCCGAAAAAGAAAGAAAACTGACTTTGTAAAACCCTAATTCTGGAAGCTTCTAAAAGCTTGTTAAAAGGGGTTGGGATGGGGGTTACAGTATGAGGAAAAATGCAATTATTCGCAAGATTGTAATAGATTTTGCACTGGATAATAAAAGTATTGGATGGCTGCGGTTTGGTGGATATAGCCCAAATTGGGTGAACCACGTTAAATTCTTTGTGTTATGATTTATTCTATGTGTTTAGTTTTCCATTATTATTCAAATCACATTTAATTGTTAGATATCCGCCATCTCTAACCCTAACACTCTCCATTATGTTCTTAAAATCCCATTTGATCTATCATTTCCTCTTTTCAACTAGAACTCTAAATTTCTTAAATACACTAAACACATCAAATTTATTTTTAAAAATATAGAACCACACCTTTCTAGAGTAGTCATCTATAAATGTCACAAAATATGATGATCCTCCAAAATGAAATTGTAGGGGATGGCCCTTAAACATCTAAATGAATATAATTTAGAATACCCTTACTTGTATGACTATCTTCTTTAAACTTTTGTCAATATTCCTTCCCATAAACATAATGCTTGCAAAAATCAAATTTAAAGATTTTATATTTTGAAGTAACTTATAGTTTAATAGTACTTTGAACCCTTTCTCACTCATATGACCTAGTTCTTGATGCCATAAACAATTAGATTCATTTTTTCTTTAGATACCACTACTTCATTTATTACAGTACTCTCCCTTCTAGCTTGTAAAGGGTCTTAATATTTTTAGTCTTCATGACCACCAAAATTTCCTTAGAAGCTTTCAATGACCCACCTTGACTTGTAAATTTATAGCCTCCTCAATCCAAAAATCCTAAGGAAATTAAATTCTTTTTGAATTTTTGTATGTGTCTTACCTCTATTAATGTCCTCACAATACCATCAAACATTTTAAAATTAATGCTCTCAACCCTAATAGTCGTACAAGAAACATTGTTTCCCATAAGAACAACATTGTCATTAGTAGTTGGTAAGAAGAAAACCAATTCCTATTTGGACACAGGTTATTAGAAGCGACAAAATTTAATAACCATTCCTCGTGATACTATAAGATATTACAAACAAATAATACTTCATCAGCCATACCTAAACTTATCTCAATCGGATTTGCTTCCTTTCTATAGTCAAGATTGTCTTCTTTCCTCTTCTAACAATATCTTTTTAGATGCCTTGATTTATTGTAATACCAACATTTTCTCTTACCCTTTTTTCCTCTTTTACTTAGATCTAGATGTACCTCTCGAATCTTCCCCTTTTTCAATGGATCAACCCCTAACGATCATTACTTTTGATCTAGAGGTTTCTATGTTATATTTCCTTTGTACCTCTTCAAACAATAAGGTCCCACAATATAATAAAATTCAATGACCTATCAGTTGTGCTAAAGCTAATAGAAGTGACTAAGTGATCCCAGCATTCAGGCAATGAACACAATAAGGTAATTATCTTATCTTCGGCCTTGACTTTTACACCCACAGTAGCTAATTGGCATATAAGAGTATTGAAAATATTTAAATGATAAGCAATTTTTATACCTTCTCTCATTCACAAACTATATAATTGTCTCTTCAAGTAGATCCAATTTGTCAAGGAGTTTTTCATATAAAGACTCTCTATTACACTTCATAAGCCAATTGTTGTTTCCTCTCCAATAATATTGAAAAGAGCATCATCTGTTAAACACAAATGAATTGTGCTAAGAGGTCTTCCCTCTAAATCCACCCAATCCTCATCAGTCAAATTTACAAAAAAAAATTATTTCCCTACCAATGCTTTGTACAATCTTTGTTGCACTAACAAATTTCACGTATCTTGAGCTTTCATAGCTCAAAATTATTCTTCTCATTTAATTTCTCCACTTTCAACCTTTCATTTGAAACCTTCTCCATTGCATAATTTTTTTTGAGTCATTGCTTGAGATCGAAGGTTATTTAAGCTTCCTTTAGAAAGACCACAAAAATTTTACCAAGCGTCCAATCCACAGTCAAAAGAAGTCACAATTCTAAAAAGTGTATTTTATCTTTGATTTTTAAATATAATATGTTGGAGTTGCTAGTCCTCTAGAAATTATTATTGAGAATTAAGAGTAGATAAAATAAATACAAATACAAATTCAAACAAAACAACCATTGCATAGGTAAAAACACATGGTTCTATCACAATGGATTACATAAAATGAGAAAAGAAGGAAATCTTTGTTTCTTTCATTGTCTCATACAATATCTTTTGTAATTACATATATATTTACACTCCAAAAGGTATTTAAAAATTCTCTAAAATATGAAGAGACAATCGAAAGAATTGAAGAGGCAATGAAGAAGAGTAACAGTCCATGACTATTGGACTTCACACTCAACAAAAATCACAATCCGAAAAAGTTATATACATTCAAATGAGATTGAAGCTATCAAAGGAATTAGATTATTGTAGCAGATCCAATCACACCATCGAAACAAACAACAGTTAGTCTCATAATTAAGCCTCAAATTCCATTTTTTATGGGTAAGAATTATAATTTTTGAATAATTAAAAAAAAATGTTCATAAGATGTTTGGGATTTAATCTATCACCATTGGTGCAAATAAAAATGATTAATTTAAAGAAAATAAGAAAAAAAATGCAAAATTCCTATTCCTAATTCAATGAGGCCAGATCGAGTCTTTTTTTGGGTTATTATAGCAACTAGATCTTAAAAAATAATAGAAATTTTTGAAATAGCTTATTCCCTCAAAGATCATAAGGAGGCATGTCTATGAAAAGATCGGAGAGGCATCCCTTGAGACCTAGTGGGTGGAAGAAAGGCGATGCATAACTTGTGCTCGACGATGTGTTTTTAGCACCCAAGTAACTCATATCTGCCATTATTCCCCCTCCTTCAAATGCATTGAACTGACATAGAGAATCGATAAAAATAATAAAGCATTTTATTACTGGATTGAATATAAAAGTGAGCATGAAAATCTCCTAAAATGTTTGGATGGGACAATATTGATAGAGTAGACGTGGAGGTTGATCATAAAGAAATTTTATACTTGTGAAATTTTGTTAATGCTATTCTTGCAATTTTTGAAGGAAGCTAATTGTAACTGGAGCCTTGTCCAAAAATGTTTGTGAGTGTCCCGTTCCTCGATAACTATTCTTGGATGATATGAATTGAAGAAGAAATTCAAGGTGATCAATGGTTTTCCCCTCGCCTCTCAAATTCATGAGCTTTTGTTTTGTATATTAGATTGGTATGTTACCTATATCAAAATTACCGATCCACACATAATCCAGAAGTAATGGAGTTGTAGGGATTTAATTAGACAAGGAGGTGTAATTTTTTACTTCCCTTTAATTTAATTGAATTTTGTGTGTTTCTCTCCTCTATTCATACCTATTGTCATAAAGGAAACAATGGTGAAGTACATGTTTCATTAGTCTCAATTTGTTGATTGGGCTTTTTTAACTCCAATCGATGAAAATATTAAGATCTATAGGATGAAACTATGGGATACAAATGATGTTAGGGTTAAGTCCAACTTTCGGTATTTTTTGAGGAAGTTATGGAAGTTGAAGAAGAGTAATGGACAAATGATTTCTATTAATGATATTTTTGAAAAAAAATCCAAAAATAATCAAGAATTATGGTATTTGGCTTCATTATCAAAGTAGAATTGTCTATCATAATATGCACAAGGAATATCAAGACACCATGTATGATGAGATGGATTCTTATCAGAGGATGTCACAATCTTGCATTCAAATTATCAAGATAACGACTATTCCTACAAATCTTTGCAACAGTGAGAATACCAAGAAATTTCATGATCCTAATATCAAGTTTCCTTTGGTGCATTGCAAAATCAAGACACTACCAAGAAAGTTGAAAACAACCTGCATCCAAACCAAACTTATTTATGTAATGGGTTGTCCTTTTGGGGTTGGAGACACTAGAAAATGGAGGAATTTTCATCATCTCAAGTCAGCTTCTCACTTTGAGATGGTGCTTTGCATGACAAGCATTTTTAGCTTTCTTTCTTGTTTTCCTTGTTGATGCTAATCAATTTCAAGAATACATATTTGTGAAGTTTTATTTTTTGGGATAGATAAAGGATTTGGTGTTGAAATCAATTTGGATTATTTTCCAGAGAGTTTATTTAAGAGGGTCATCAAAAAACTTGATGGAGCCTTATGTTTGCAAAGCTTAATATGGATTTTTGTCAAATAATTTTGAATATAGTGATTCAAGAGTTCAAGAAAATAGTAGTCCAAGAACTCAAGAATTCATCTTGAAGCTACACTATTCTAAGGGTCACAAAGGCAAATTGATTGAGATCTACTTGATTCAAGATTTGTTTCTTCAAAGGAACATCTTCTCAAGAATGTATATCTATTTTTTAATCAACAAGTTATGTTATGTAAGCCTTAAGGGGGGATCCCTTGGCAAAGTGAATTCTAAGTTTCTAGGGGTATATTTGTAGGAACAATGTAATAAGGGGGGAATATTAGCATAAATATTACATTGATAGATTGTGTTATACAAAGGTTCAATTATAGTTACTACGTGGTTACAAAATTACAATATTCCTCAATTGTAATTCTATATGTATAAATCTACTCGTGCATTTCAATAAGATCAATAAACTATTCACCTTCATTAAAACACAAACAACTTTCTTTTAAAAGTAAATTTAGTTTTTAATCAAGTTGTACAAATTTAGTGTGTTCCTTATAACATTTATGTTATGGGTAATTTATTTATGATTTGAGACTCATTCCTTAAAACTCTTAGGTTTGAACTATAAAAATTGGATGGGGAAAATAAATATATAGTTGCTCTATTTTAGTTATATACTAATGTAGATGTTTTTGATTAAAAAAGCAAGGGGAAGGGCCCCTAAAACTAGACAAATATCAAAGTATAGGGCTTAAGGCCAACAATTTACCATCTCCAAAATAAACACACTAAAACAACGGGCTAACACCAAGAATGAAATAGAAAAAGGCCAACTAATCAAGCATTAGACATCAATAGGATACAAATAGTAGTTCAAAGAAAATATCAAAAAATAGTTAACTAGATTAAGCATAGGGGCACACAAACCCAACAAGGACCCAGGATCACAAGCCATAAGACAAGGAGACAACAAACCCAAACTAATTTTTGGGACTACTAATCAAGTCCCATTCCAACTTCAATTGGTCCATCTCCTTAATCTAATCATCCTTCTCTTTCAATTGCTTTGTCCTTAGATGACATCTCTATTTCGTGAGAGGAATCCTTCCTCCTCTACCCTTTCTTTACTTTAGCTATTCTATTCACAATTCCAAATATCACTCTTCGCATCATTCCATGTGTGATTGAGATTAGCCTATTGAACACTTTGTCCATCATGTTAACTTTTCTTGTAACACAAGGAATTGAGCCTTGTAAAACTAAAGAGACCTGTCATCCTACTCCATTTCATTTTTAGGGTCCTCTTTTGTTTGCATATTCACTTCTTCATTTTCTTTTACTTTTTATTGGTCCCCTTCTTCATTTGTTTCCTCCAAATCTTTCACAACCTCCTAATCATAGCCCTCCTCCTCATCTTCTTCCTCACTAATAATAAAGTCTTCCTTGAGGTACTCACTAAGAACCACTACTAACTCTTTCTTACTAAGGTCTAAGGGATCCTCCTCTTCCAAAGGTTTATCTTTTGGTTCTTCAAAATATAGCTTTTTCCTTTAGCAGACTGTTCTACCAATCTAGCCAAACTTCTCTTGCCTTTGCTACTACTAGAATCATCTATATTGCCTTGTTCTTCCTCATCCCTGATTTCAATTGTAACCTTTTTCATTGTTATTGGTTTGGTACTTTCTTGGCTCTTTCTTTTAACCCCATAAGGGTTACTAGAAGAGTTGTCACTAATTTTCTTACCTTTCACCATCGAAATAGACAGGTCCCCCTTTGTTAATAGACCTTTAATGGAAGACTTTTTAGTCATAGAGGGTTCACAAGGAGCAATACTTTGTGGGGGACTAACATTCTATTATGCCTCAACTGACGAGGTAGCCTCACCATGATTTTTGTGAGGGTTAGGATTAGGGTGAGGGTCAGGCTGATTAATCTAGGCTTTGGTATCTTGGGGATCAATCTCCATAGAAGGTCTAGGTAGACGCATTTTAGTAGAGACATAGTTGTATAATCTTTGAATCAAGCCCTAGTGAAGGGGTGGTGAAGCCCCTTTGGCCTTACATTGCTTAAGGGATTACAACAAAACAAATGAAATATTCATTTTTTCTTTCCTTCTAATATGATTGAGAAAAGGAAAATGATACTTGTGGAGAGCAGTATACCTACCTTCTAGGGTGAAGTATTTCATAATATGCATGCTAACCACCCCATACGGTGTCAGGAATCTTTGTCAATCATATCCGTGTTGGCAACACTAAAGCTTCTCCTTGCCATCCAAAAACTATCAATGAACCTTTGATATTTTCCATTACTAATCTTTGCCACTTTCAGACTGCTACAATCCAAGCTGGTCACTTTTGTTATTAACTTTGGAGTTATCGCAAATGTTATGCATTACCAATTTTAACTTTTTCTTCACACTAGGAGTTATAGAATTTTGATGTTAAATCATTGTTGTAACCCTTCATCACCATCTGTGGACCCCCAATGATACTTCTGTGAATGAAAGAAAATGTAAACTTTTCCATCCTCAATAGTAATAGCGCAAATGAGACAAAAGTTAACACTCCACCGGTTACAATGGTACTTGAAAACACATAAAGAGAAATTAGAAGCAAATCATCTAAAAGGCCCATACCAAAATCTCCTACATGTTCTAGAAAGATCCACCAAAAATTTTAATGATGGTTTTTTCATGGTTCGAGGCTAATTGTATCTTTGGTTGGATATCCAAAATCTCAGGCCAGCAACTAGAATTCATGTGAAGGATGCCACGAATATTAATAATGATTAAGGATATTAAAATCCACTTGCAGCTTGAGGAACTATGGAAATGGCGTTTATTGAAAGGTGGCCTTGAAAACATGTGAGAAGCCTTAATAGGAGTACTTTGCAATCCCAAAGGCATAAGAAAATTAATTCTCATGGCCTTTGAGATTGTCAAAAAATAGAAGATAAGTCTTGTTGAATCCTCCCCCCTCGTAACATAATATTTGTTTTAAATGATTACCCTTCAAAAAAATAATTCCATAAACTTGTAAATCCTATTAAAACTTAGCTTTTCCTTATTTCTTGTCCTAACCATGATCACAAAATCATTAAAAGAGTTTTCATAGGGAAGGAACTTTC
>VDFB02000002.1:237580208-237638433 GCA_007258455.2 Sequoia sempervirens
TTCCATGACAATAGTGAATTCTAGTGATTTTTTCCTCATGTGAGTGTGCCCTAGTTTGCATACCCTTTTATTTGTAAGTTGTTTCTCCTACATGCACTTCTTGGTTTCACACAATTTCAATGTATCTGTCATGGCTCTCCTTTTTTAGTATTATGGGGGGGTTTCTACCATTAGTGCTAATACTTCTTTGGTTTCGTGTTTGAGTGATCTACGTATCTAGTTCTTATTCCTATGTACTAGTCAGATGCAATGTGTACACCTGCATTTCAGTGAGATGGATCATTTACCATATGGAAACTCTTGCATTCCTATTTCTAGAGGTTCTTCATTTCAACACTCTATCAGTCATCTTTTGATAGTAGTCTACAACTTTGTGCCTTTGGATGTTCTACATGTTCCTCTTTTTCAAGACATTGTTTGGTTGGAGGCTTCTCAGTCCTTCACACCTTGATTTGGAGGTTTTCCAGTCCTTCATTCCCTTTCATCTCTTTTTGGAGTGGAGATTTTTCCATGAGGTTTTCTTTATTTCTCCACATTATAAAGATGTTTTTTTTGTACATGGGTACCTTACTAGGCCTTGTTTGTCAAGACCCATCATGCATTCTTTTTAGGGTTTTTAACTACTCCCTAAGTTCATCTTAAGGGGGGGTGTTAGAGTAATCTTGCATTAGCTAATAATTAATTAATATTTAATTGATTATTAGTCTAATTTATTCTCATGCGCTTAAGCTAAAATTAGGAGTTCTTTATTCAGGTAACTGAAGTGAGCTATTATTAGATCATTATGTCTCATCTCATGTGATGTTGACACTTGTCATGATCTAACCCCTTTCTCATTTAGGGTTTTTCTCTTATAAGAACTCAACTCTCATTGCAATTATATCTTGATCTTTCATATCTTTTTGAAAGTCTCTTACATTTGTAGTTTTTTCTTGTTGAGGAATATTATATATATATTGTTTGTAGATATCTTGTGTGGAAGGTGTATTTGTTTGTCGTTTTATCCCATGACTCATGGTTTTTTGCTTGTTTCACAATTCTAACAATTATAAATAGATAACCATTGTTAAAAGCGAAGAAGAAAAACCACAGGATACATGTGGATTTTACATCACCACTAATTTGAGCTAACTAATTATCTTGAAATTAAGAAAGAAAATAGTATGAATAATCAAATTGTAAATTTTTTTTTTTTTGAAAGATCAACTTGTAATAACGAATGTAGAACAATAATATCTATATATTATAGAATTATTTTTAATGAGAGTTTTTGTAGTGAGTATTATAATTTTATATTTGAGAAATCAACTTGCAATGAATGTAGAATATGAAGATTTATAAATTTCATATTTTTGATTGAAATTCTTCTAATTGAGTATTATAATTTCATATACACATTGTACCTAACTATAAAATTGAAGAATTATATTGGGCTTTGTTGAATGAAGAGGATAGGATAAAAAGTTCATATGCAAGTCCAACAAAAGTCACTAATATTTATGGCTAGGAAAAAAGTACAAAAAGTACATCATAAAAAAATACCAATATTTCATTGTGTTAGTGGGATTTTAGTTCTCAAACCTTTATGTGTGTTTGGGGAGTTTGTTTTATTCTAGTTATGTCATCATTTAAAATCTCTAATATTGTGTTATGTGCAAAATTAGGTGGTTCTAATTATATAAATTGAAAATGTGATATCAAATTAATTCTAGGAATAAAAGATTTATGAGCATTATAAACATAAGATAGACCTACAAATGTTCAAGTAAGTACATGAAATAGGATAAAATGGATATAAATGCATGACTAATTGTTATGTGGAAAATTATCCATGTCTTTACCTATAAATAAGAATAGGGGCAAGAAAATAAATGGGTTCCAATCTTTAGTACAAACAATCAAAGTCTAATCTTTAATTTAAATAATCAATCAAATGCAACATAGTTATCCATTTAGCATATTCTTGTTCATTCATGTTTCAAAAATTCTTATTTCCCAAAATTTCAACAATAAGTATAAATAGAATGTTGTTGTCCACAATTAATGTTGTACATTTTTTTCTTTCATAATTATAAAATTTAAATATAGCTTTATAGTAAAAAAATAGATCACTATTACAAAAAGTCGTCCATGCACAAATTGATAGTCATCCTTCAATATTTTTTAGTATTGAACTAACCTTCAAATTATTGATGTCAATTTTATAAAGACTCACCAATATGAAATGCAATCCATTTATACCTATAATTAAACATAGAACTTGAAAATCATCCTATAAATTTATTTGCACAAACTACACAATTTTTGTAAATCCCTTGAACATTAGTGGGTAAGATCAACATTAGTCTATTTGATAATCTAATACCAAAAAATGGCTTGTATGGGAAAGAATACCATGAAAGTACTTTATTAAAGCAGTGTCTCAAAGTTTTCGTGGACTTCCATCAATGATTCAATTTTACAGAATTCAAAGCTTTGTTTTGCAATGTGGGTTTGGGAAAGGATCAATTAGTCATGTAGTACAATTTCATATTCTTTAAGTTATTAAATGTTAAGTCATTTTTTATTTGAAAAAAATCAATTTTTATAATTGAATTAAGATTTTGAAATTATTGTTTGAGATTCTCGTCATCAATGATGCAAAATTAGTTATATGTCTTTTCTAAATTATGTAAAAATATTTTTTCAAAATATTATAGATCAAAACAAATACATAGAAACATGCATTACCACATGTCTTATATATTTATATAATTGAATTGTTTTTTAATTTTTCAAAAAATTACATACGATAACATATTCTTCAAAACATGTATTACCGCATCTCTTATATATCATTGTATAATCAATTATTTTTTTAATATAACTTATAAGAGTAAATAGTAACAACTGACTCTTTAACTTCATACCTAAAAATGAGGTCTTCCCCTTATAAAAAGTGAACAAGAACATAAACAATCTTTTGACGTAACTTGCTATAGTTACCCTCACAAAGATTAAAGTTAAACTTTATTTTTAGTAGTATTAAATTAGTGAACTAATAAAATAATATTGGTGTTTATTCAGGGTTGATAGTTTCAGCAATAGCAATATCTGTCGTTGGAATAATGCTACTACAGACACGAGTAATCCGTGAGAAGAGGAGAAATCACTTGGCGAACCTACACCAGGAGTTCACCACCCACCTCTTCACCTACCAAACCTTGTACAAGGCCACCAAAGGTTTTAACGACGCACAAAAGTGCGGCCGTGGTGCGTTCGGCACAGTCTACGCTGGTTCTCTCATAGACGGTCGTCGTGTGGCAGTGAAGCGCATACACAACACCAATACTTTCTCACCACAAGGACCACGCCAGCTCCTCAACGAGATCAACCTGCTTTCCAACATAGAGCACCCCAATCTTGTTCGCGTCTTGGGATGCTGCCTCGAGTTGGAGAGCCCAATTCTGGTATATGAGTTTGTGCCCAATAGAACCCTAGCTTACCACCTTCGCCAACAAAACGGGGATTCCCCTCTACCGCTCGACTGGAGAAGCCGGTGTAACATCATGGTCGGTGCTAGCGAGGCCCTTGCATACCTGCACAGCTTGAACCCACCTATCTATCACCGGGATGTGAAGTCATCTAACATTCTATTGGACTTCAACTTCAATTGTAAGGTTGGGGACTTTGGTCTCTCCAGGTATACTTTCTATTCCATTTTGGGATGCATAGATTATTTAATAGCATGAATTAATCTTTTATAGTCTACGATATCAATGTGTATCAATTTTTAGATTTGATTTTGTAATATTTTTTAGTATTAATGTTGTGGATCATATTCTATAATCTATCATCATCAAAATAAGATTGAGTTTGAGAAAATAATTATTGAGTATGAAACATAACATTGATCCATCATCTATGATATCAATGTATATCGAGTTTTAGATTTGATTGCATAATATATTTTAGTATTAATGTTGTGGAACATTTTCTATAATCTATCATCAGAAAGAGATTGAGTTTGAGAAAATAATTATTGAGTATGAAACATTGCATTGATCCATCATCAGGATGAGATTGAACTAGGGAAAAGAAGTATGAAATATGGAGTATGATCCCAAACGTTGATCCATCAGAATGAGATTGAACAAGAGAAAATAATGATAAAATATGAAGTATGATCTAAAATGTCGATCCTTCAAAATGAAATTGAACTATATGATCTGAAATATTGATGCTTATAATATTAAGCAACCAAATTAAAAAATGAATACACAATGATATGCATAGATTATTCAATTTTTTTTGGCTTTGGTGAACTCTGTAAAAATCTGTTATTTGTTTCCATTATACTGGCAGGATGGGGCCATTCGATGATGGGACACACATATCCACAGCACCCCAGGGCACACCTGGTTACCTTGATCCAGAGTACCACCGAACCTATCAACTCACCGACAAGTCTGACGTGTACAGCTTTGGCGTCGTGCTGATCGAGATCATCACCGCCATGAAGCCTGTGGACTTTTCTAGAGCCGAGCAAGAAATAAACCTTGCCGCGCTAGCAGTCGCCAAGATCACGGCTCACTCCTTGGATGACATCATCGACCCTTGTTTGAAAGTCACTCTCCGGCCACGTGTAAGGGCAATGGTACAAAAGATTGCAGAGCTGGCATTCAGGTGCTTGGCAGCTGACAAGGATAGCCGCCCCACCATGAGAGAGGTGGCACAAGAGCTCCTGGCAGTTCGGAGAGATGAGGATCTTGAGTTTGAAGATTTGTCTGCAAGTGGAAGCCCAGAGAAGTCTGCAAGTTCTGCTGAATCTATCATGGAAGTGTGGTCCAGCATCGATACTATACCCTCAGGCAGTACAATACCCTCAGAGTTCAGACAGTCCACCTTTTGACAGTTCTGAGAACTCTACACAATCAGATACTTAACATGCTCTTAGAATCTCTTAGTTTAGCATCTCTTGATCTAAAATTTTGTTAAAAGGTGTGAATATCAATGTCAGAAATTGTAGAAATTATGAAGACCAAAAATCAAAATAGCTTATCTTCATACATTCTAATTTTTAACTTTTAAATACATTGTCTATAGAGAATACTCATTAACACTGGTAGTGTCCTTGGAAAAGAGGATATTTATCTTTGATGCACTCTCATCCTTAGCGGTAGGCTAGTTTCCATGTAAGTATGTTATCAAATGGATAATATTCAGTGTTAGAGAATTCGGTAGCTACTGTAGGATGTTATAAAATAGATCCTTAAAATCTCTGTTTCTTCAAAAGTCAAAGGCATTAAATGTAGAGCCTTCATAATATATAATTTAAGACTGGATTATAAATCCTAATACTTCTTGGGTACGTTACAGTGATGTATTTTCAATTGATATGAATTAAATTCTGATATCAAAATGAAAGTAGGAAAATTTATATGTTGTATAATTGTTGTAGCCATGATGGCTCTATTTGAGTTTGCAATTAAATTTGATGAATATGGATAGCAGTATGTTTTGAAAATTGATATGTTGTATAATTGTTGTAGCCATAACGACACTATTTGAACTTGTAACTAAATTTCATATTACTAATCTCCCCTTTCCATGACGAGTAGATTCATAAGAAAGATCCCAATTCTAATGGGTAATTTTGTTTAAATTGGAATTGTCCATGGATAAAAACATTGTCTCCCTACATTTGGGTGAATATGATGAGTAGATTCATAAGAAAGATCCTAATTCTAATGGGTAATTTTGTTTAAATTGGAATTGTCCATGCATAAAAACATTGTCTCCCTACTTTTGGGTGAACAAAAATTTCTAACCATTGATGGTACATATTCATTAAGTTTTGAACAAAACTTTGTAAACATTGATGGTACATATTCACTAAGTTCTGATTTGTGAATAAAATATTAGTGTATATATCTGAATTTATTTTTATAGGGGATAATGGAATGTTATATTTATATGCATTAGTGGTAAAAGAGAATTCTTGATATTATTAGTTCTAGACTATAATAGATATAAAGAATTATAAGGTATTGATCTACGCTTATTATGTTCGCATAAATTACACCATTATCTTGTCTTATGTGTTGGGCTTAAGTATACGATGATATCATTATAAAATCCAGAGTTACATCTATTAAGAGTTTATATATAATTCTTAGAATATTATGGTTTGTTAACATCTTACTAGTATTAACACTTATATTATTAGCCCTAGACTATGATAGGGATAATAAATTTTAATGGATTGGTTTATCCTTATTATCTGTACACAAATGTCACCATTATCTTGCCTTATATGTTTGTCTTAATTATGTGATAATATCATTGTAAAATCATTAGTTACATCTACTACGAGTTTATATATGCTTCTTGGAATGTTACGTTCTTTTAATATCTTACTAGCATTATCTTACTTGTTTAGTATTTGCATAGTATGCTCTTTCAATTATGGTTACTGAATAATATAGGTGAAAATGACTTCACTACTATCTAACTAAGAATTATTGTATTCATATTGTAAAATTTGATACTTGTAGGTAATCCACTTTGAATTTGGGGGTAAAGGTTTTATATGATTACATGATGTATATAAAGACCTCTTAGGTATAAGAACACCAATATTGTCAAGTGAACTAAGGGAGGGGTACTATAGTTGTACCAAATTGTTATATGGTTGCATACTAAATAGAAGGAAACTATAATTTAATTAGTGTTGTTGAGATTGAGTTAAGAGAAAAACCACATATAGTCATATTGTATAACATATCTGAATATCTTATTGTTGATTATTAAGATCATAATTAGTTCTAAGTGGTGAGTGCAAATAACATATAACTAGTGAGCTAGACTACAATAAGAGTATTCAATTGCACAATATAAGGTAAATGAAATCAAAGGGTTAAAAATATTATTATTAATTTATTATTAAATGCAAATCTTCATATGATGATCTAAAGGATATATGTTGCCCATTTGTCTCAAGTATAACTCAAAAATTTATCATGCTTAAGACAATTTTGTAACTATTGATGTATGTATTTTGAATTTTAGAGGACTTATGTGGCCTTGTTGATGCCTATTTTGTTTCATCCAAGAGGATGCCATATATATGATTATGATACTTGATATCATTGACCTACATTGTAGAGCTCAATTTGACTTAGATCCATATAGAGGCTTTTGCATAATTGATGCATGGTGACAATATTTTGTGATGCAAAGAAGGGGTGGATAACATCAAAACAAACTCAAACAAGCAAACTTTGCAATCCTAGAACATAATTTGGTGGGTTTCCCTCACAATCCTTCAATTCATCTAGTAGTACTTCAAACATGGATTTTTCAACAAAAATCTGAAGGAAGACATGATACTCAAAATATGAACACCTTTCCAGACACCCTTTATACCATTTGACAACATATCTAATTTACAGATGGGGTCACTTTGTAATGAATCCCTCAATTTTCAACTGCTAACGCTCAAATTAGGCCTAATTCTTTGACTTGGCTAGGTACCAATAGGGTTTCTTAACTATAGGCTTTGAATATTCATTTCAAGGCTTAAAAAATGTCTTGTGAGGTCTGAATAACCAACTCTCAATAGCTAGAGCAATTTCCAAATGGATTTTCTACAAAACCCTAAGTCTACTTAACTCCTAAGCCTAATACATGATGATATTAGGCTAGGGCAACAACTAAATTTGCACTCAACTCCATCCCCTGCTCTTGCAAAATTAAGAAAAAAAAATAAACCCTACCTACATCCATTCCACCAATTATGAGGCCTTTTCACTGGTGGAATGGGCTAAAAACCATTTTATTCAATCAAAACTCACCCTAACTAGGGTTTTCTAGTTGTTTATAGAATAATTGCTCTAATTCACTCCAAACTTGATGAAATCAGATGAAATCAAATGCAACAGATAGAAGACTCAACACATCATCAATTCCAATGATTTTTAGATCATTTCCAAGCGGTACGGAGCCATACTATTCTGTGTAGCAGTAAAGAGCAACTTGAAAACACATAAAATAGAGTTTTTTTTATTGCTCAACACCAAAAACTCAACAAAAGAACCTTGTCGTGAACTCAAAAAGGATTATTTAAAAATTTCCAATCGAATCCAAATATTCTCCAACTACTTTTCAAATCCCAATGGTTCATCTTCCCTTTAGACACAAAAATGCAAAAAATTGCTTGTGCAACTTTTTGCAATATTGGCAACTTTTTACAAAACTAATCCCACATGACTCAAGTCGACTCACAACATGAGGCATGGTATTGAAAGACCTTATTACAAACAAAAATGACTTAACTAACACAAAATACTAACACTTGACCCCCTTTTACATGAAGACCTAGGAGCCCTGCACCAGTTTGACTACAATTGTTTAAGGACATGCATTTGTTATTGATGTCCTATACTTATATTGAATTAAGATTTCCTGGAAAACTTTGTACCTAAGTATGTTTTGATCTCTTTTCCAAAAGGGATATAACTATGATATTAGTATTATTGTCAAAACATAGTTGGCCCTTATTCTCATGTGTAATAAAGCCTTAAGGTGTATAGAACATTAGTTATGTAGAAGATAGAATGAGTGTTTTGGAAAATTAATTAAATCATATTTGGGTGCGAAATTTAACTTCTCTTATTTATTAATTAGAGGGACTTTCTATGTAGGAATTTTACATGTATGTTCTTGAATAGATTATTGTTAATAAAACTATATGGCACTTCAATCCTATTTGGAAGTGAGTATATAGAGTCCTTGGGAAATAGTTTGCTTGTTACCCAAGCCTATAAGGGGGGATTTAGGGAATAAATTTTGGGGTTGGGGTTGTTTCTAAACTACACTATCTCTCGCTTTTTAATATACTATAAGAGTTTGGGACAAAAAATATAATTTATCATCACATATATCACCTGCTCTAATGTTTGTGATATTTGGCTTTCCAAAATCTACATTAATCTCAAGGATGAAATTTTATTGTCTCCACCATCATGGTTTTTCTTGATGTGAATGTGTAAGAATGCTTCTAATCCTATTTGAAGTGAATTTTTTTTTTTTTTTTTAGTGGAACACTTTGGCCTTGCGCCTCAAATTAGTGATAGGTATATATGAAGGTATCTAGATCAACCTCAAGTCCTAGTGAGGTCTATTTTTCCTAGGAAAAAGGGCATGATAAGCTTGCCCATGACATTGCTGTAAAATAAATAATGAATCCCATCAAATTTATATTTCATAACAATGCTAAATTTAACTATTATGATATGATGGTGTAAACAAATATTATTAGGCATGGATGGTTTTCTTTCTCTTGATATGCACTTGGATTAGTGTGAGTTTAGGACTAAGTTCCTTAGGATGGTCTCCACAAACTACGAGAAACTAATGGTTGTTATTACCAAATATTGTATGGAATTCTTTTACATGTATGGTAGATAAATGTATACTAATATTTATCATTGGCACTACACAAAAATTATATAGAGGTTAACTTATGTTGATTGAATGTGTTACTTGTATGCTTTATTTTGATCCCAAGACCCATATGACGATTGTATATTTTAATGAATCCCTTTGGGGTAATGTAATAGGATTAACTAGTTTAGGGTAAACTCTTTAGATAGTATATTTTAGATCAAGATTCTAATACTTTATAAATGCATAATATCAAATTAGGATAATATGTTAGGATAACTTATCCCACTAATCTAAGGTATTAATTTTTTTGTAAAATATATGACCTTATATATAAGTATATTGTTGCTCCATCATTATAGGAGCTAGGAAATATTCTCTTCCCAAAAAATTATTCAACTATATCACAGGGTTAAGTAGCTTTCACTAGTAGCATGTAAGTAATAGATGCCAAGAGCTACCAAATTTTATATGGTTAGCTTACTTGCACTAGTTTAATGCAAGTGATATATTTCAAGAGCTATCCAGATCAAGAGTTTAGTATTGGCATTGGTGCATCGAGAGAAATGCATGTGCTTCTAGTGTGGCATCTACCTAAGGTATGATTAGGCACTAGTCTTGGGTATATGGTAAGACCATAAGATATTGATTATGTAACATATCTATTTGTATGATGAAAACATGATTAATGAGAGTGTAAGCCTTATTAAAAACCATTCATAATGTTTTTTTAAACTTCTGAAATTTAAAATGATCAGAATTAGTATGGAATTATTTTCTTGTCATCACAACTAGCATTAATATTTTTTTTAAAAAGGATGGTACAGATGGTGTATGCGATTCACCAAAATGGACTTTATGAATAGGGTGTACCTAAAGGATTATATGTTAATGAACCAAAAAAATGAGGATTATTATAATAAGGTTATAGCCACTTCCTTTTTTACTAGTTGGTAGGTAATCATATTTGATGCATCCTTGAGTCAACTCCATTGTGTATATGTGATGCATGCAGATTTAATCACATTGGGTATATGTTTTGTTTGCATGAGTTAATAATTTTATGTAAATGTGATGTACAAATGAGCTGGTCACTATATGTATTGGTGTGTTTTTATACACTGATGTTAACCTACAACTAACATCAAGACTATAATGCATTGGTTATCATGATATTATAGATATATAATTTTTTTATAGGTACATAGAAAATTTTATTAATCTTCCCAAAAAAGTCGATTTACAATTTGCAACCTGCATATCAGGCAAATTTAGAAGAGTAACATCTCCCACTAGCCAAAACCTACAGAACTAGACACACGGACAAGCCAACCATGATCAACCCCCAGCCAAAACTCGCAGCCACACTATCCACCACTACCACCCAACGCATGCCACGAAACCCAAGCCTCCGCCCAACAACCGCGGGGTGGCCAAGGCTATGCCTGTGCCACCCGACCCCTCCTTATTCTTATCCTTGCCAACCCATCAGCCCCATCATTTGCCAGCTTGTCATCTCGCCCATTAGCCTCCCTATACACGTCGTATTGTATATTCAAGCCCACCACTGACTAACTCCTTGGCTTGTTCCAACAGGCCTTGAAGCTTCCAATTTACCATTGATCTTGATTTGAAGGCCTGAATCACCACCATCGAATCTCCCTCAATTTCAAGCTGGCGCACCTCAACTTTCCTGCTTAACTTTAGGCCACAAATAAGCGCCTTGAGCTCAGCCTCAGTGTTGGTCCCATCCGAGAGTAGAGCCGATTGTTCCGCCACCACCTCCCTCGAGTCATCTGAGATGCAACAGCCAAGGCCTGAAACAACCGGATTTCCATGCGAAGCACCATTGAAATTCAGCTTGAACCAGCCAGTCCGAGGGGGTATCCACTTTGCATTCTGTCGCTCGCTTTTCTTGGTTCCCTGAGCTTGAGAGCCCTCGCAGGGGATGAGCACACCATGCCAAGAGCGCCTCACTTTTGCATCCCAATTCGTAAACTCCCGTTCCCGCTAGTTCTTGCACCGGATCCTACTGTTCAAGACCTCAATGATAGCCGCCTCTACCTTGTTTATGAAGGTAGGAAATTCACTGCCCGTGTCCATGAACACCCTTTTGTTCCGCTCCTTCCAAATCTCCCACACTAGCAAAGATGGGCAAATCTTCCAAATCTCGTGATACAATGCATCCTTCCTGAGAATTGGCCATGCAGCGAATAAGGAACGAATGTCATTAGGCAAGGCGATGAACCAACCCAGTCGAGCACAAAGCCACTTCCAGCATGGTTGGGAAAAGCTGCAACGCAGGAGGAGATGATCACAGGCTTCTTCAGCTTTATAGCACATTACACACCGTGACGGACCTTCATATCCCATTTTCCTGAATCTATCACCTGTGAGCTGTGTCACCAGATTCGAATTCGGCAACAATGAAATTCGGATGAAATTCGGCAAGGAAAAAATTTGAAAAGTATAAAATTCGGATCAAATTCGCCTTATGTAATTTTTTTATTTATTTTTAATAAATATAAGTAATATATCCAAAAATTGTTTAAATAGTTTAACATTGATAAATAGATTTGAAATCATTACAAAAAGATGACACATTTATAAAATATAAACCATAAGAAACATGTGAAATCACGTTTGCGAATATGTTCTTTTGTCAAAAAGGTACAATAACAACCAAGACTTTAGAACTTCAAAAAAGCTCCAAGTCATCAAGAGCACTTGGCTGAGATGCTAGATCATCATCATCTGTATCACTGCTCAATTCATCATCTAGAAAGTCAGGCTCATCTGCAACTGGCATTGCTATGTCTTCAAAAATTTCTTGTGAGGAAGAGTTCTTTGCTGCTTTGTTCATGAATAATTTTAAATTGCTGCGAACATAGACAAGATCTCCCAACTTTCCAGACAACAATTTATTCCTTTTTTTGGAATGGATGTGTTCAAAGCAACTCCAGTTCCTCTCACAAGCCGATGAACTTGCTCCCTGACTCAAAATGCGAACAGCAAACTCTTGTAGCTCAGGAGTTTGTCCTCCATAGTCCAACCACCATCTATATCCAGGTATACGTGCCAAGTCATATTTGGCTGCTGCCATTCCAAACATCCCTTCTCCTTTCTTGTATTCCCAACATTGATCTCTGATTAGTGCTGAAATTGTTGCATTTGATGCATGCTTTTGAATGGCTTCAAAAAGCCCTCCCATAATTTCAGAATCACCTTTTCTATTAATAGAAAACAACTTAGGCTCTAAAAAACAAGCTGCTGCATGTAAAGGTGTGTGCATCATTTTCCATCTACAATCAACTGTCTCCCATATCTCCATGTATTCTGCTTCTACATTGTTTAGTGCTTTTTGAATAGATTCCTTACAACGGTCCATGCTTTCATAAAGCATGCCAAGGCAAGGAGTGTCACCATCAACCATACGAAGCACGTCAACAATTGGTTCACATATAATCAAAACTTTTGCTGCACTTTCCCAAAAATTGCTATTTAGAATAATTTGCTCTATGTTCTTCCCCTTAGGACCTTTTGAAAGCACAGAATTTTCCCACTGATTGGAACAAATAACAGCCCTCAAAGCTGCTTTTTCTTCAACCACTCTTTTCAAAGTGATATAAAATGATGCAAATCTTGTTTCACAAGGCCTCAACAACTCCTTGGATGCATGCTGCCTATAAAGACTCAATGTGAGACGATGATTCCGTATGAAATTTGCAATTGCTCTCCCTCTATGAATAGCTTCATGTACCCATGGGAATTTAGCCAAGTCATGAAGTAGCAAATCGAGACAATGGGCTGCACATGGGCTCCAATATATTCTTGGGTACTTCTCTGTAATCAGTTTCCCAGCTCCCACACAATTTGCTGCACTATCAGTTACAACTTGAACCACATTTTCCACCCCTACTTCAAGAATGGCTTCATCTAATATTTGGAAAATATACTCAGAAGTTTTTTTGTGGTGCATGGTGTCAATCACTTTCAAAAACACAACACCATCAGGAGAAGACACCAAAACATTAATCAATGGCCTTTGACATATATCTGACCATCCATCACTCAATATAGTGCAACCTGTTTCATTCCAAGAGGCTTTGACATCAACTAATTTCTCAGTCACTCTATCTTTTGACCTCTGCAAAAGAGTTGTCCTAAAAGCCTCTGAAGTTGGGGGTGTGTACCCTTTGCCAAACTCTGCAACTTTCTGAATTGCATTACGAAAATGTGGATTCCTTGCAACATTGAATGGAATCGCACTTGAGTAAAACAAATCAGCTAATGCATCATCCACCTGTTGTTTCTCTACTGGTTTCCAAAAACTGTTCAAGGTTCCACTCTCTTTTGATTTACCCACATGCCTAGCTAAGGTGGAAGAGGAAGACATGATAGATGCTGTGTGTCTAGACTGAACCATTTCCTCTTCTATTCTCTGCTTTTTTTGTGCATTCTTCATCTTTCCTACAATTGAAGAGGACTGTTCTTTCTCTAAAGCAACTCTCATTTCTAGGGTAACGTTTGGACATGCTTCAACACCTCCTCCTGCACCTCCTGAAATACCAAGTAAATGGTCCATTGCTCTTGTCAAACCTCCAGTAAAAGGTTTGTGACACTTGTTGCATGTGAGACTTGTACCATTGCGAGTGACATATTTCCATGCCTCGGCAGTTGATTTCTTGGGAGCCATAAAGTAACAATCTGCACGTTTCAAAGACAAAATACAGATTTTATTTTTGAAAACATAAAATCAAAATATATTCATTTTGTATTTTTACTTCAAAAATTAAATAAGAAATACTAAATTTTATTTTATAAAACATAAAAATAAAAAATATTTTAATTTAAAAACAAAATAAAACACTATATTTTAAACAATAAAATAAAGAATATAGTAATTTCTTATTTTAATTTTAATTATTAAAACTAAAAACATAAAATAAATATATATTAACTTTTAATTTTAATTTTTAAACACAGAATATTGAAAATAATACAATATTAAAAAAATTAATTTAAATCTATAAGAATTCTGAATAACAATAAAGTCTTAAATCTAATATTATTAAAATAATAAAAACTAAAACAAATATTATATATAATATTAATAAAATATTAAACCTAATATTAAACCTAATATTAACAAAATAAAAAATAAGAAAGCTAATATAAATAAAATAATACAATATTAAATAAAAATTTATAAAAACCCTAGATTTTTCGTGGAAAAAATATATGCAGAAATGGCCTACCTTTCAACTTCAATTCGAGCTAGATACAGACTCGTGAGACGTGATTTGCAGAAGGTGGCTTCGAGCTTGGACAGGACGTGCAAATGAAGGTGGCTTCGAGCTTGGAGGGTCGGAGGCAACTTGCAGAATGAACGCGCTTTAGCTTCGAGCTTGGACGCGATTTTAAACAATTTGCAGAGGACGCCTCACGCCTTCGTCGACCTTGAAGACCTCAGGAGACTGCGAAAACTTAATAAATCTTCCCGTTCGCGTTTTCTGCAACAGTCGAAACTGGAAAGAGAAAGCCGAAAATAAAAGACGTGATATTTAATCACCGCGGCTGCATACCTATTAAAAAATTCCGTCGAAACCCTAACACAAAAGCACTTTTTGAGTTGACTTTTCTAATAAATTTAAAGTCGTCCGAATTTTGACGAATTTGAACGAATTTCATATTTTTTCCAGAAATTCGACGAATTCCGAATTTCATGCCAAATATTCGGCGAATGCTGTGACACAGCCTGTGAGTATTCGACCCTTAATGGCAACCCAAGCGAAAGTCCCAGCTTTCGGGAGACAGGCACAATCCCAACATAGATGTACTGGGAGAGAGGATGGAGGCAACCCGTCAAGCAGACAGCCGTATCCATCCTTAGCGTTATAGTTACCAGAGGAGGATCCCGCCCAAACCAACCGATCCTCACCCCTACATAATGCAAAAGTTCAGTTAATAATTGATGTCATAGATCTCACATTATTTATGAGGATGAATTCTTCACATTTTTGCATGTGAAATATGATTCCTATGATTCCTAGAAAGGGACACATGGCTAGGGCCATCATGAATGCAACCTCAAGGTTTAGGTCTAGGTTTAGAATTTATCTTGTTATGTGAGCTAACATTATTTAGTACAAGATTGCGCATTATGGTCTAGACATCCTACCTTGCTATGGTTGAGTAATATTATGAAACTCTCTTCTAATTAGAATTATGTTTCTTGGTCAATCAATAGGATATTAAGGTGTAAAGAAAAATGATATTAATTTAGTAGTAACCAAGAGTGGTTATTATAGATGTGTTGATGAATTGTTTAATTAATGTGTTATTTTTACTATATGATGTCATATTTGATTTATGCTAGTATTAAATTATGGGTTATATGATATTGGTTGGTTTTACTATGTTCTTTGGCTATTGCCACATTTTGGGTAGATGTGCAAAACAATTGACTTAAATACATGTAGATAAAGATGAAATTCCAATGATAGTTAATTGGAGCTAGTATATATAGTTTGTTTGTTTATATTTACCCTTTTTTCTCATCTAAGAGTAAATGACATGATGTATGTGTGAAATTTGTTAGCCTTATTTGATTCATGTGTGATTTTGGATCATTGTCATCCTAGCCTACTAACTTGGTTGCAATTTTGTGTGTGTGTTTTTTTATCATTTTCTCGCTATGAGTGAAATTGATTTGATAACTTAATAAAAAGTTAGAATAAAAGTGAAATTTGAAGTACATCTTGAAATTAAAATGAGAAATTTAAAGTTATTTGGAAAATATTATTTTGATGTTCCTATTGTAAAATGAAGTGGGTTTCTTTGGTTCTATTTTCCATTATGAAATAAAAGTCTATTTAAGATAAAGTAGGAGGCAAAAAGTGAGTATGTATTCTTCAAACCCTTGCTTTCTTTTAATGATTATGAAAGGATTTTTTAATTTTCGGAAATGGAATTAAGTGGGGCATAAGTTTTCTTTTTGAAGGAGAAAGGATTTGCTTGTGCTTGCATTGGATTCATAAGACATACTTATCATTATTTTGTTGTAGATTTAATTTGTTGGTCCCATAAAAGAGAAAAATTGCATTTGACCATGTTTTAAATATCTTTCAAAAATTATAATGAAGTCTTATCTTGAACTTGTAGTTGTGGGTAAATGATTTATTTTTCATAGTTCCATAAGTTTGGAAAATATGAATATTGTATCCAAATCCTTACAATCTTTTCTTAAAATTTTGCTTAGCCTTGCAAATGTGTTAGGAAAACTTAGGTCAAGAGGCATATTTAGATTTTTGAGATTGGGTGTATTTCAAAATCTATTAAAATTGAGGGTTCTATAACGGCAGGACTTGGGTATGTTAGGAATTTTAGAAAATTTAGTTTTTTAATTTTTGTAATTCAGAAATTATAATTTGATATATTTTTTTCATATTATTAATGTGTTATTGTATTAGAAAGCATACCATGTGTTAAAATATACTTTTCTTCCTTCTAAGGGTTAAATTGCATAAGTTAGTGGCCTTATAATGTATGAGAGAAATTATTAGGAAGTTATAGCTAGGAAAGGATGGTAATGTATATAATTCACATTTCATAGAATAAGTTTTTCTATATAATGATAAATAAAATATTAAATTATGCATTACATAATTCTTGAAATAGATTGTATTATACAAAAATAATAAATATAGAATTAATTTTTCTATTACATAATTCTTGAAAAAGGTTGTATGTTATAAAAGGTAATAAGTTATGATTTAAACCTAAGAATTCAATGAAGAAAGGATTCTTGAAATATGATATATTACATTAGATAATCATGAATCTTATATTACTTAATATTTTAGACCATAGTTCCATTTGGTCCTATCTTGGCTTTGGAGAATTGATGGTACACCACCTTGTCTTGAACTTGTTTCGTCTTCATTATTGTTGCTTGGACTCATTTAGTTCATCATGTGTATGAGAAAACCTTGCTGAAATATTTTTCTATGTATCCAATTTTAGATTTACGTGTTTGTGTATGATAACCATGGAGGTCATATCTTAGTTTAAAGGAGTGGGCATCAAAGTCTCACATGATTGGGAGGTGTTGATCAACATTAAAGTTTCTTTTTGGAATCATGTAAGAATATCATGGATATTTTTGCAAGGATATGGTAGCTCTTGGTGGCTTCTTATTATATTGTCTTTTCATATTGGGAGATTTATAATCCTTTTGTAAGTTGTAATAAACGGTTAGTGGAAATTTATTGTTAATGCATGAAAAGTGGTAATTGCATATGTACTTTATCTTTGAAATAGAATGTGGTCCATCAATATTTGGGATGTGATATATATCCTTTGTAATTATATAAAGATTTTGATCTATATTGGAATTGAATATCAACTTGGAATGAAAGATTATAATGGTAAATACTTCTAAAATTGATCTTGTGATGAAAATATTAGATTAAGCATGTTATTCCTCACATTAGATGTCTATATATATAAGTAGAATTCAAAGGTATTATGTTTTTCTTTACATCTCTTGAGCTTGGAAATGGTATGTGATCATATTTTATATTCTTGCTTATTGAGTAAATAAATGCTTGAATATAAATAGTAACATATTCTACTAAAAATGAATATTGGCATCTTGCAAGTTTTGTGTATGAAATTTTCTATCTTAAATTCATAGGAAATGAATAGTTTTTACCATTTTGTAACAACTACTTAAAATGATGGAGTTGTACCTTCTTTAGTATAGGTTGCTCTGAGCTTGCATAACCTAGCCCTTCACTTTTTAGGTCTTGTGTCCTCTCAAGGATTGTATGTTGAGTTTTTAATCATATAGTTCTGGTTATTTATGACTCCTTTATGTTGTTATTGTATATCTAAGGTGTAGGTTAAATCTCTAATGAGACTTAGGTGAGTTGTTATATCTCTCTTGTGACCAACCACTCATGGCATGCTCAAGGGGAGGTTTGGATCTCATGAATTCATTCCCAAGGTTTCTATTGTGGTATGGATGTGAGAAAGGTGAAATTTATGTTGAGATCTAGTTCCTTTCATATTATTATTTTTGTTTCAAAGGTGTAACTGGGAACTCTATCATCAATTATGAGGAGGTTCCATTTAAACCATTCATAATCATGTGGTGTTGTTCCATGATTCTTGTTGAAACATAGGAAAATGGGTGAGCCAAAATTGGAATTGGTGTATGTTGTGCCTATCTTCCTACTTTCATTAGGAAAAAGAGATTCCCTAGGGAAATATTGACTTTCAACCCTTATGTGAGTCAATCTTGGTGGAGATCTTGTTGTTTTCCTTATGACCTAGGATGGGGTAAATGAACTTGAAATTCACTTTTGAGAGATGAATAAAAATACAAAATGAATGCAATTAGGCAATGCCACACATGATTTACCTATAAACCAAATCTTAATCTAATAGAATCCAAAAAGCAATTGTAGATCTGAGAAGGGCGTGATTTTATGCACCTGTGATAAAAAGCCTCTGTTGAGTGTCCTCCTAGGACTCATTCACCCAAGGGTGAATGGGTCTTGCTACATGGGTTAAAAATTTACTTTAATTATCATCTAGTCCTATGTCTGTACTCTTGATTTCTCCAGGTTTCATAGTAAAAAAATCACAAATAAATTCTAAAAGTGAGTTTTTATGGCTTGGCACCAATGTTGACAACTTTTGCAACTTTGAAAAATTTTGCGATCTTTCTCCTTCGATAAATTTTCAATCATTCTTCAACCTAAGATCCACAAAACACACAAGAGGGAAAAAATGTTTTTTTTTGGTGAATGGGGGTTTGCCTTGGTCAAACCCTATTTTGGTAGTCAAACTTTGAAATGAAACAATGAAACATGAAAGGAATGATGAATGAGCAATTGTTATGTTGTAGCTCACCAAACTCTTGATTTGAAGCCCTTGAAGGATTGAAACCTTGTACATATCTCCAAGGTATTGATCTTGCATGAAATGTCTTGATTGATGATGTGATCTTGAAGCTTGAATCTTGATTTGAAACTTGAAACCTACATTGATCACAATGTTAGCTTTGAAAACATGCATGATGCTTGATAACTTTGACATGATGCTTGAGATATAGAATGTTGCAACAAATGGTTGAAATTTTTTCTCTTGAACACTTTTGAAAATAATCTTAGCTCTTGTAAAATTTAGATTAATTCTCTCATGAAAATTATAGGATTTGAAATGATAAAAAGACTTTGCTTTTATAGGCAATTCTCTATTTTCTTGAAAATCAAACATTACAAATCGGCATTTGAATTTTAATTTGGGATCATCAAAATGCTACCAAAACATATTTAAAAGTTAAAATTTTCAGATAAAGGGGACCCATTTTCCCAAGGGAAAATGGGTCCTAACATAAATTGCAACAACCTATTCATTTCGAGGTGATAAAAATGATAATTGAATTAATTAATCATAATTCTCCTTTTAGAAATTGCAATTAATTAGGCTTGTAGATGCATAAATGGGCCAATTAGAGGTTTAATTAAGTCCAATTTATTAAGGGACCCAAACATATTTAAAATGTAAAGAAGTATATTTTTTGAAACTACATTTAGTCCCCACTTTAGTGAGAGGATGAGCCCTACACTCAAACTTGCACTAATGTAGACATACAAGCGTCAAGAGGGGTCTACTTGTACAAATATTAGAAAGATAAGACAACAAAGGACAAGTAGTATGATCAAGCCCCCAAGATCTAAGATATCATGGAAAACCAACAAAGGAACAAAGAGACACATGCCTATGTTAAATATGTAGCAACAAGACAAGATAGAAAGCATACAATGTCAAAATTAATGAGAAGAGAGAGAGAGAGTGGATGGATCAAGCATTGAATATTTTTCCAACTGGTATGGATCAAGCCTTAGTTGTTTGTCAAAAAAATTTACAAGTGGAAACCCATTGTCCACTATGCAAAAAAAATGTGCTCACATGGACTAGTGAAATCTGTTGTCCACTAGGTGAGCCCCAAAAAGTGGCTCATGAGAAGTCATGCTAGGTATAGGATCCCATTTTACTAACCATACCAAAGTTATAACTCTTGATAACTTTGATAAGGCACTATAGAAACTTGGTCACAAGGCTAGCAAGCTTTGTTATGTTAGGAACTGATGAGAAAGGATCCACTAATAAGAAAGTTGTGTTATGCTTGGTGGCCTTGAAAAACATAAGGATTCCACTGGAAAGAAAGTTGTATTATGCTTGGTTGCGTTGATACATGCAATAGGATATTCAAAGGGGTTTTTCTTAGTTCATGAAATGTCTCATATTAGGTAACTTTGTGCTTAATATCTCTAAGAGAAGACTAATCGAGGATAAAATATCCACAACTTAGGGCATGCAATCTATAGCATCACCACTAAGAGGAATGACATATGCTCATAAAGGTCACAATCTTGAAGGACATCAAACCCAATGACACCTGCAAGAGGTCACATCACGTGAAGTAAGAAGACCACACTTTGAAGCAGATAATGAGCAAGGATGTGTATGCCCCCACTTTAAAGAAATTGCTAAACACCATGCTGTGAGAAATTAATTTAGAGTAGAATATGATAAATTCCAATACATGAGATATTTATTTAGAAATCTCTATGCAAAACATATGTTTTCAAGATAGAAATACATCATATAAAGGAGGGTTTCCCCTCATATACAATCCTAAGATAACACATAAGGGATACATGGATTTGGGGTTAGTGTTTTTTATTTTTGCAATGATATAATTGAGCTTAGAACTATCATCATTCACTAAATGACTCATGAAACAACAAGCACAAAGGAAGAATGACACATAGTGAGTGAAAACAAAAAATATATTTTGGGTCAACATGGAAGAGACCTGAATGTCTCAACGTCTTGCATCAACCCAAAAAGGAAAACACGAGACACAAGAGGTTATGATAGATAGAAGAATGGAGATACAAATTGAAGAATATCATAACAAATTCACTTCCTTTGTATCTTTGCACCAACAAAGTAACAAGGTTCATCCCAAGTAGCCTCACAACCATATAAAGATACACCAAGAACCACAGTATGGGGGATCACATTACGCACATGAAATCACAAAGAACACAAAGAGAAGACTAGCAAAACATATTGGATTCAACCTATAGCATGCCATCCACATCCCAATCTTGTTTATCATATACATAAGGCAGATAACTAGCCAAAGGGACAACGACAAGTGTTGTACTAGGAGCATCACCAGGTTCAATGCATGGTGAGTCACTCTTTATAGGAGGACCATCATAGTTGTTATCATCTAAGATCATGGAAGAGGAAAATAATAAATTCAGCTCATTATACACTTCCTCATCAATTTTAGCAATCTCAGTATCATCATCCAAGTTAATCATAATAGGAGGCCTAATGAAAATGTCCATTGAAATTTCTTTTTGTTTTTGTTGTGGAAAAGGTGGAGGATCGTCATGCTTTGTTTCAATTGGTGTTTGATCTTGATTTTATGTTTTATTCTCTTGTTTTAGTCTACGAGCAATAGCATGATGTATACACCTATGCTCTTTAGCATTTATGTTTCTTTTTGCATGATTTTCAAGTTGTGATTATGTAGGAGCAGGTTTATCAACCATTAGTTTCTTTTCTTCCTGCAAGGGAGGAACAAAAGGAACCACGAGAGGTTGTTCAACCACTTTCTCTTTAACTTTATAAAAAAAATGATCTTAGGAGGGACAATAGGACGTATTTGGCTATCTCTTGGTGTTTTGTAGGAAATAGGTGAAGGAGGGTTGGTCTTGGTTACTTGGAAGGGATTTGGGTTCAATCACATGGTTTCATCTATGATACGAGGCGAGCAATCATAGGTTAAGGAATTTTGCTAAGGGATAATTCTACTATGTGTTTTTCCTTAAAATTTTGATAAGATTTGAAAAAGAAATCTCCACAAGGCTTAATAGGTTCCATACGTTTAGGCCAAAAGAAATCCAATGATAAATTCCCATAGGAAGACACAAGATTAAATACACTATGGTGCAGAGTAAAGATATCATTTCCAAATGGAAAATTTAAATGTTTATGCACTACCTATATGAGATGGCATCCATGGAGCATATACATGGGTAACCAAGCTTCACACGGAATTGGTCTGATGATGGGATGATGGAGAATGTGATATTATTTTTTTTGGTCCAACTTGTAAAGGAAGAGTGATTGAACCTATCGTAGGGAAAGAAAAACCATTATGTGTTTTGATCCATGCTTTTGGTTGAATATTTATAAAGTTCATGAACAAATAAGAATTAATTGGTGATCACATTCTCTACACACATGAGATCAATTAATATCCCATTAGTAGGCTTGTTATTGATTATTTTGATGATGTAAAGAGGACCATCGGGTGCACATCTAATTATGTCATTTTGTGAGAAAAAAATGTCAAGGAGCATTTTTCGTTTGGCCCTTACGATGTTGAACATCAATGAAGCCACCAAAAATTCTAAATCTCATTCATTTTAAATAATTTATATTGTCATTATTTTTATCTTCAAGTTTTTCAACATTCATCACATCATTCTTAGTATCACTATCTTTCACAAAAGAGATATTATGATTTGGCATGTGATTAGGAAATATTTGCAAATTTTAGTTGGGTGGGGCAACAGACTTGTTTCCTTGATCATTAACACCACCAATATAGATGTGATTAGTATCAATGAGGTCTTGCATAATATATTTAAGATGCTTACATTGGTTTTTATTGTATCCATTTTTTTGGTGATAATAGAAAAATGCATTGGAGTTAAAGTTTGGAGGTAAGGGCGTAGTGGTGTCATTGGATCTAATAGGAGGTAAAGTGATCAAGTTCTTACTTATAAGATTCAACATGATGGAGTGAATGGTATTGGATAAAGGGATAAATTATCTACTCCTCTCCCTAAATGGATATGGATTTGTCATTTTTATAGTAGCTATAGTGTCAAAAAAAGTAATCCTTTTTCTCACTTAATTTGGATAATTGACATAAATTTGAATTGATTGTATCTTGGAATAGTGTTGTAATGTGTTGTACACATTCAAATAATTCTAGCATCCTTATTTAATTAAGATGTACCTTAAATTTTCCTTTGCAAGAGTGTTGTAAAGTGTTGTAACACACTTTCACACTTTTCTAGGGTTTATTTAATGAATTAAGCCTAATTGGCCCCTTTTAATGAAATGTACATAATGTGTACCCTATTTATGTGTTGTAAAGTTTTGTAACACACTTTCACATTTATCTATGGACCCCTTAGTTAATTGTGGTTAATTGGAATTAATTAACCCCTTTAATTCAAATTTAAACCCTATTTATGACACTTCCCAAAGATCTATCCCAACACCCATAATTCAAATTGCATAACATTTAATTGGGAAAGTTGAGGTACTGGAAAGTGGTGCCAGGACCCATTTACCCTAGGTGACGAATGGGTCCTCCCTTAATGAGGACTTCCTTTTTTAATTTCATTGTGGTGATAATTTAATAATGTTTATTTCGAGATCTTGTGTCAGCATTAATTGTTTGAATTTCGGGGTTAATATCCTAATTTAGTATAAATAAGGGGTTAGTTCACATGATTTCTCCTAGAAATGCATTCTAAGTCTCTAAGCATTCAAATTTACAAGCATTAGAGCCTTACAAGAGAATTTTCAAAGGCATTTCAAGGAAAATTTTCAAGGTTAATTGCAACAATTCAAGATCATATCATCATGTCAAGGGTTTGATGCATTCATGCATGTTGTTGAGCTAAGAAAGTGGATGTATCATTGAAGATATACTTGCAACCATTATTTCGCATCATATTCAAGGACCAAGATCTACATTCTTCATGGTTGTGCTACATGTTAGTTTGTAGATTTGTATTACAAGACAACATCCAAGGTATCAATATTGCATCATTTCATGTTTCATGCTTCAATTCCTTATTTCATCAATTTTTTTAATTAACTATAAGGGGTTTGATTGAAGAAAACACCTATTAACTAAAAATCAACAAGTTTTTCTTCCCTTGAGTGTGTGTTTGCAGATTTATAGGTTGAAGATCAAGTGGATTAAATATTTGGAGCAAAAATTGTCAAATTTGTCAAGTTGTAAAAGTTCTCATTCAAAGTGCAAGAACAAAGAATTGAAGCAAAAGAATTAAGTGTAGGTTTTCATGAGCTAATAATTGGGGATCTGTGAGACCATACATCAAGGAAAATAACCCAGATCTCAGTTTTAGAAACCCTAACAGGGACCTATTCGCCACTAAAGACGAATGAGTCCTTTGTGCCCTGAAAAACAGGCTTCTTATAGCAAGGTACACACATATTTGAGCTCTAAAAACTTCCCTAATAGTTTCTATAATAGTTAGGTATCATTTATGATTTTTATTTGCATCTTTTGGCTCTCATAATTACATGTTTTTTATGTGGGGAAATTAAGTGATTCATCATCTTGTTAATTCATTTTGGTGAATCCTATTTTCCACCTAAAGAGTAGTTAGTTGGGAGTTAACATGTTGATTTGTTTGAGGTATTTGAATAAATTTATAATTTTGTTTCTTGAAAGGTTGGAAATATTTTTGGGGAACGACTTTAGATTTCTTAGGAGGGTTAGAAAGAGTTTTTGCTTCAAGATGACTAACCAAATTATGATAATCATGAAGGTTTGTGCACAAGTGTGTAAAGGAGGGGAACTTCAACATCTAAAATTTATCTTGAATATTGGTATGAATTTTTTTGATAAACATTCTTTTAATTTAAACATCGGGAATCTTAATGTTGATTTGTGAGTAAAGCAATTGGTATCATGCTATGAAATCAATGACCTTTTCATCTTTGTTTTGTTTACATCGAATTAAATCAGCTAAGGTCATCTTGGGACCCATGTGCACTTGGAAATGTAAGAAAGGAATCAAAAAGTTCATTGAATGAACTAATTGAATTATTCGATAAAGAAAAAAACCAATCCAAGGCAGTGTCTTCCAAGGATCTAGGGAAAATTTTAGCCAAGATTTTATCCTAAAAAATAAAGTCACTATATAAGGTTGTGTATATCGAGACATGGTTACTATGGTCTCCTTTTCCACCATACTTCTCAAATCTAGGAATATCTATGCCTTGTGGTATTTGTGCTCTCAATATCTCCATGGATAAAGTGTTTCTTTTGACATATTGTGAAGGTTAGCCATTTTGATTTTGGTTCATTGTAGCAATTTTTTGCTGGAGGGATGAAATATTTTGTAGGAGTTGGTTAAGGATGAGATCAATGTTTGTGTTGTGAGATGGAGGTGAATAAGGTGGAGGTGTATATGTATTTGGAGGACAAGTGAATTATAAGTTTTTGAGGGGAGATGGATTAGGAGATATGAGATTTGAATGCACAAAGCTAAACTGATTCCTAGTGGAATTACCTAAGGTAGTATTAACATTGCTAGTAGGTATATTACATGTTGTAATAGTTGTATTAGTGTGTGTAGGAATAGAGGTCATAGATGTGGAAGGAGGAATTGGATTTCCACCTTTAATTTGAGTGAACCCTAAAGTTTGAGCACAACTAGTCATTGTAGGGACATGTTTATAAATTATATGAGCTAGCCTATGCACAATCTCTATTCCTTGTTCATTATCAAGTATTTTCCTCATGTTATCCATGACAAGAACTGTAGTACCAACAATGTATTTAGAACTCACAAAGCTTTGTAATTTCTCTAAATCTTAATCCATTTGTTTTAGTTCTTCTTGAGGGACATTAGCAACCATTATGTCAACATCATTCAAATTGGTTGTAGGTAGGGTGTTTATAGGAAAAGTGGTATCAAAGCTATGGTCAATACTAGATTGACTAGTATCAACACTATAAGTGAAAGAGTTAGAAAACTCAAGATTTACGACAAGTGTAGTAGCACGGGATGGCATGAGTCTCAAACTACATCTCACTAAAATATTGGTAATAGGGCACTAGATTGTGAAGCTCATACAAGTTTCACCAAACCTAGGTGGACCCAAAATGGAGAATAGGCACTAGATAAATGCAATCAAACACCTTATAATATGAAGTGCAATGTAAATATGTAAAAAGAGAGAAATTTTTAGATTTTAAACAAGATAATTTATTGATTTTTATATACAAAAACCTGAAAAAAAGATATCTTTTAATGCCAATTTTGATTTCCAAACAATGCACTCAATTTGACCAATTAAACCTAATACAAACAATGATAGATTTTTTTGATTTTTGAAACTAAAACCTAGATTGAATAGTAAGTCAGAATGAAGAAAACAGAGACAAATCACCCCAAAAGTTTGAAAAAACACCTATACAAAGAAAAATTCACCCCAAGGAAAATGATTCTTAGTACAAGGGTCACAAAAAATTTAAATTTTAGTTTAAAGTTCAAAGCTAGGTTTCCTGTTTCAAACTATAAATTATAGTTTTAATGACAAATTTTTTCCAGATTTTGATGTCTAAATGCACATGTAATGAATGAAATATGATGAACAATATTATACTTTTTGAAATGCAATTTTGACTCAATTTTTGAATATGAATGATTTGAACATATAGTACTATGCAAATTAATGTAATATGCATGCAAATTTTTGAATTTTTTAGATTTTAAAGGATGAAAAATGCAAACCTAAAACCCTAAATGAGATGCAAACTAATGCAATGTTAACAATCCTAAATGAGATGCAAAGTAATGAAATGCAATTCAAACTAATACAAACCATAGATCTAAGGTTTGAATGGACTCTAAATTCAATAATCTTGATGTACAACATCAGGTTCACCAAAATGAAACATAGGAAAATGGGTGAACCAAAATTGGAATGGGGTTATTATGCACCTATCTTCCTACTTTCATTAGGAAAAAGAGATCCCCTAGGGAAAGATTGACTTTCAATCCTTAGGTGATTCAACCTCGGTGGAAATTTTTTGTTTTCCTTATGACCTCAAACAAGGTAAATTAACCTAAAATGTACTTTTGGGAGATGAATGAAAAATGAAAAATGAATGCAATTATGAAATGTAGCACATGAAACCTCTAAATTAAACCTTAATTTGATATAATGTGGAAATAAATTGCAAATCTAAGAAGGATTGGATTTTATGCACATGTGATAAAAAGCATGTGTTGACTGTCCTCTTGGGACTCACTCACCCAAGGGTGAATGGGTCATGCTATAGGGGCTAAAAAATTCATTTCATAGTCCTCTAGTTCTATGTATGTACTCCTAATTCATCTAGGTTTCTATGCTATAGAAAAATGACCCCTTGCCATTTTCATGGCCTTTTAGGTCTTGTTTCATGGTGTTTGATCTATTTTTCTTTGATTTTATGATGCAACATGGCTTGAACATACATATATAGGTACTAAAATTCAAATAATGATGTCTTTTGAAGGTGTTGTGAAGTTTTGTAAGACATTTCTACACTCTTCTAGACTCTATTCATTACAATTTACCTAAAAATCACCTTTTCATCTCTAATCAAGTCCTATTTTGAAGTGCTTTAAAGTCTTGTAACAAGATTTCATGCTTTTCTAGGCATAACTTCACCATTTACCCCTTTCTTATGATTTCTTTGGTCCCTTTATGCCCTCATATGCTTTAATTAAGTGTATTTTTGAATGTAAGCCCAAAAAAAAACATTAAATACAAGATAATTCCCAACACCCATTTTCAGGTCCTAGGTGGGACCCATTCGCCATTCGCCATGGGTGGCGAATGATTCCCCCTTGGCTCCAAATTCAAAATTTTAAAAATTTCGTTTCGGGTTTTTATTCAAAAACACTTGATGTCGTCTTGTGATGAGGTATGAACAGGTTACTAAGGCACAAGATTGTATAAATAAGTTATTTTCACCTCATTTTACATCCTCCAACATTCAAATATCGTATTCAAGAAATCTCAAGCATTCAAGCATCTTACAACATCTTATCAAGCATTATTCGAGCACTTTAGAGCATCCATTGACATTACTTCATATTTGCATCATCAAGGGTTTGGTAAGTTGATAGCATTTTCATGTTGTTAGTTTATCATTCGAGCTTGCATTTCATTATTTTATTAAGGGTTTGATTACCAAAGTGGGGTTTGACCAAGGCAAACCCCTATTTGCTAACCCTCAACCATTTTCCCCCTCTTGCATGTATGTTTATAGACCTTTGTATGCAAATTTTACAAGCATTTAGGTGATTGAAGATTGGTCAACAAGTCAACTAGGTACTTCAAGTCAAATAAACCTTATTTCAAGCTTGAAGAAGGTTTTCTATCCGTTTCCTGGAAAATTGACTTTGGCAACCTGACAAGCAAACATTTTCAGATCTGGTGTTGTAGATTTGTCCCTCAATTTCTTAGAATTTTGGGAGAGGACTAATTCACCACTAGTGGTGAATGAGTCTCACCTTAAGACTGAAAATCTGAATTTTGTCAGATTCTGGATCCCGATAGTTAGAAACCTATTTCTGACTCTTTTTCACCAGTAGCAGGACTAATTCGCCACCTTGGGAGAATGAGTCCCACTATGGAATTTTAGTAATTTCAAACAACACTCACAAAATTCCAGATTCATCAAATCTTTCCTAGGTGCACTCTATTTCATTTCATTTGTTTCTGTTCTACATTATTTCATCTTTTAGTTCATTGTTTACATATCACAGTGTGTTTTGCAGGATAGTTTAAATCTTAGTTTTGCATTCATAATCATTCATTCAAATCGCTTAATTTCATTTAGTTTAGTCAACATCACACATAACATTATTTGAATGAACCCTTAGCATTTTTGGGCCCTATCTCTCTCCTTTTAGGTGAAAAACCCTAGAAGAGCTATAGAAGTCTATAGGAACCAAAAATCTACAGTTCAGTTTCATAGTTAGAAATTCGAAAATAAAATTTGAAAGTGATTTTTTGTGGCTTCATGACAATGTTGAAAACTTTTGCAACTTTGACAACATTTTCATTTTTTCTCTTTTGATAGATGTTCAATCCTTCTGCAACCTAAGATATGTAAAACACATAAGAGGAAATTTAATTGTTTTTTTCAGTGAATGGGGGTTTGCCTTGGTCAAACCCTATTTTGGTAGTCAAATCTTGAAATGAAATAATGAAACATGAAAGGAATGATGAATGAATAATTGCTATGTAGCAACTCACCAAATACTTGATTTGAAACCCTTAAAGGACTGAAACTTAGTACATATCTTGAGTATCTTGATCGAATGAAATGGCTTGATTGATGACATGATCTTGATGCTTGAATATTGATTTGAAACTTGAAACCTAAATCACAATGTTAGCTCCAAAAACATGCATGATGCTTGAGATCTTTATTGTTGCAACAAATGATTTAGAAATATTCTCTTTAACACCTTTGAAAATAACCTTAGCTCTTGTGAAATTTAGATTAATTCTCTCATTAATATTCTAGGATTTGAAATGATAAAAAGGCCTTACTTTTATAGACAATTCTCTAATTTCTCAAAAATTAAGCATTACAAGCCAACGTTTAAATTTGAATTTGGGATCATAAAAAGGCTGCCAAAAACATATTTAAAATTTAAAATTAGCAACTAAAGGGAACCCATTCACCCAAGAGTGAATGGGTCCTAACCTAAATTGCTAGGACCTATTCATTTTGGGGTGATAACAATGATAATTGCATTGATGAAATTATATTTCTCCTTTCAGAAATTTCAATTAATTAGCCTTGTAGATGCATAATTGGGCCAATTAGATGCTTAATTAAGTCCAACTTATTAAGGGACCCAAACATAGTGTGAAATGTAAAGGAGTACATTTTCTGACACTACACTTGTATAAGTCTTATGATAGTATTTTTGTGTTGATGTACACTGACCTTTATAGTGTAGTAACATTGCACTCTATGGCAATTTCACACTTACAAATTTTGGAGCATATTATTTATGGAAAAAAACTATAAGTTGGAATTTCACGATTCTAAATTTATAGATGAAAATTATGAAGTTCTAGAAGCCTAAGTGTTTGATTATCGTAAATATTTTTCAAAAACTAGCACGAAATGTAGATATCTCTATGACATGCTAGTATCCCCATACTTTCCAAGATTCAAATGTGAATATTCTATGTTCTTTTCTAATGGCACATGTCTTAGCAACAAGGATGTGTGTGTAACGAATCCTCTCACTTATGTAGCTTAACAAAAATCACTTTTCACCCTCATTTGAAGGGAGTAATTAGAGGAACAAAAGATTCTCTCTTGTTCTCTCACATTCATAGTGAAGCTATGCTAAAATTCTCTCTCAAGAAACAATGAAGACTCCTCTTTCTCACAAGTCTATCATGTATATCAATCCAAGAGGGGAACCACATACTCTCTCGTCATTTTATCTTACAATCTCTCATATCTATGTGATCTCATCTTTATTTATTTGATTATATTCGTGATAGGGGTTCTCCTCCCTTGCAAAGTTATTTTCTATTATGTCTTTTCTTCACACATTTTATCTATCTCAATCCTATTTATCTATCCATGGAGGTGGAAACAATAAAATGAGAGTTTGACTTAGGAAAACCCCTATAAGAGAGGGGGACCAACCATGTCAAGGCTCCAGGTAATGAAGAGTTGAGAGCGGAGGGCTCCCCTAACTTACCTCACTCTAAAAGATGTCTTTAGATAATGATCAAGAATGATGAGCACTATAACGTACTTCTATCACTCTACAGACCCCAAACATAGGTTTGGGCTAAGCGAGCTAGTTTTTGGAGTCGGTGTTACACCTCAGAAAACTCTCTATCTGAGCACGATAGTGTGGTTTTGGGATGATAGTGCGGCACACTAGCGTCTCTCTAGCGCACTAGCATCCATATAGTTAGAAAATAGTAAGCATAGTAGAAACTACCGAAAAACCTACTTACAACCTAGCTACTTGATTGTGATGGAAAAAAAAAAGTATGAGAAATAAAGATGGAGATAATAAAGCAAGTATATAAAGGCTAGGGTGATGAAGATGATCTCATAGAAGCGCTAATTCACTAGCTATCTCCACACGTACGTTCACTTACACACACACAAGAAGGGGAAAATTAGTGGAGCTGTATAGGGGCCTACCTCAGTTAGACCCATGTTTTGGTGTTTCCACCTCCACGGATAGCCAAAAAGCAATGGAGTAGAATATGTGATAAAGGAAAGAAGAAATAGAAGAGCACTACAAAGAATTTATGCTACTTCTATCAAATCACAAAAGAGAGGAGTGAAACATTACCACCTCCAACCAAAAGCTCACTAGCCTATGGAGGAGATATCAACTTGGCAAAGTTGAAGTTCCACAACCGTAACTGTGATGAAGGGAGGTATCGCAAGACTCCAAGACCACACTTCTATGACTTGCCTCATACTTGTAATGTGGAGTTGACGAAGCTCAAAATTTTGTTGCAATGCTAAAAAATGGAGTGTTGGAATGTTGCTTGAGAGTGAAGAAAATACTAGAAAATTGCTAGAGTGAGATTGAATCACTAAGAGGTGGCTTGATAATGTATAGAGATTGCAAGAGAGATGAAGTAGAATGAGAATGGATGTTTTTTAAGGAAGAATGAGGAAGAATCAACCATTTTTCGGGTCGGCTAGTTGAAGAGGGATGTTACAATTCAACCCCAATCAGGTGTGTAACGCCTCTACCAACTTCAGATATAGGAATCTGTCAGGGATGACAATGCGTTGTGTAGATGTCCGCGCACCGTGCATTCATCCCTGACAAATATTCTCTCATCGACACAAAGGAAAAATGCCAAGTGGATGGAAGGTAGTTGGGTGATGTGGAATTTTTTTTTTGGATTTGATTTTCTAAGGTGATGGTGTGTGAAAGGGTAATTTGCATAAGGGGTGCAAATTCACTCCTATACATTTTCCCCCCACTTTAGCGAGCATGAGTACTGATGAGTGCTTCGGTAAAGTAGATCAAAAAGATAGTAGGGTTAGAAATTTATACCTAAACCATAGAGGAAGTTGACCATGATCTGGTGAACTCGAAAGCATAGGACAGGCAAAGGAATCCATAGGTACTCCCCCTAAGGTGTTTCAAACAAAAGACTCCATAGCCCCACAAAACTATGAAGTTGCAAAAAGTACACCATAGGCCCTCAGACCAACGATGGAAAAATCCCACAAGATGAAAGCATCTCATAGGCTCACAGACCTATGAGGAGGCAACCCTCAATATCTCTCACATGAAGGAAGCATTGAGAAGTAAGCGCCTTACAGGCCCACAAACCTACAAGAAGGTGACCCCCAAGATCTCTCACATGGAGGAATCCCATAGATGTAAGTGCCTCACAGGCCTATAGACCCACAAGGATGCATCCCAAAAGATCTCTCACATGGAGGAAACCTAGAGAAGGAGACTATGTAGAGTTAGATTAGAAAGTAGCTTTACAGGTGCACCTACAAAGTGACAATGTTAATCCACAAATAGAATAGGTCAGAAAATAAAGAAGCCACATAGGAAAATAAGTAGACAGTTATGTAGACAATCTACAAATTGGAAGGATTTCAAAGAGGTTCCTCAGGAACCCTTCAAAAGAAAAGGGGTCCACTCGAGGAACGTGTTGTTTGAAAGTGTAATAGACATTTTTTCTCAAATTGATTCATCATCAAGGAATCCTTTCAAAAGATGTTCACTTCATCAAGGAATTTGAAAGGAAGAAAATGCCCCCTCGTGAGGGGAAAGTCGAGGCTTATCCCATAGGAAAAGGCTTCTTCCTCTTCGGAGGAAAGTTTTCAAGCTCTTTCTTTGCTAACCCATGATGAAGGAAACACATTCCATTAGGGGTCCAAGTCGAGAATGCAATTTTTTTAAAAATGTTGCAAAGATTCTCGAGAAAAGATTCGTTGGCAACGAATGTGTTTTCTAAGAATCAAAGTGTCATGAAATAGACATTGTCACACATACAAGGGAAAACTCAAGTGAAGAAGAGAGAAATATGAGAAAAGAGTGAAAGACAAATAATCACAAACAAAAGATATAGGGGTGATCTGATATTTTGTGGTCAGAGTTGCTCATATATATATATATATATATAAGTATAGTAATAGTATATTAATGAACTATAATCAACCCTCTACTATATCAGACCATGTGAGGATGCACGAGAAGTCAAAGTAAAAATAAAAAATTGGGTCAACATGGAAGGGAAGACTAAATGCCCCCAACACTTTGCATCGTCCCCAATTTTTCGAAAATAAAACACAAACATGGAAGAATGATGATACAAATGGAAGAAGGTTCATCACACAAAATCACTCCTATATCCAAGCATCAACAAGGGTGAAAATGGTCATCTTGGAACACATAGCACAAGTACGGGGGAACACATTACAACACACATACACACTTCTAATCTGTAGATAAAGAAGAGGCTTCCCCCTAACACTCATTGACCAAGAGGTCATCCACTTCCCAATCTAGATCATTATAAGTGGAATGCAAATGAGCCTGTAGTGGTGGAATATTAAGGGGAGGAGCTTCTAACCCTCCCACAACAAGGGATAAGGAAGAATCCCCCGCAAGGTCTTCTTTGCTAGGTTCTTGTGGAGCTATGGTTAGTGACTTTGCAAAGATTGCTGACAAGGTCAGGACCTCATCCAGAGAGTTGAACATGCAATTCAAAGGAGTGCCATGTCATGCCTCAATGGATGGGGAGGAAGGTGCCTGAGACTCACTGGTAGGCTCACCAAGTGACTCGGGAGTGATGAAAAACTTAGAGGAAGTTGGGGCTTGCTCCGTCAGTAGGACAAAACAAGCTAGAACATGAACACCCTTTGGAGAAATTGGTCTCTTCTTACACCCTCCATTACTGGAGGGACCAACCTCTACCTTCTGCTTCGTTAGAGGATGTGAATTCCCCATAGATGAGGCAAGAGGCATAGAGGAGGAAGACAGAGAGAAAACTACAATAGATACCATCAAAGTATTTGGCATATCTATGGGTTTAGGGAATGGTGAGTTGTCCGAAAGGGACATCAATAGGGGAGGCTCAGCCAAAGGAGTGATAAACACCTACACCTTTTTAGGGTCAAGCGCACTCACACTCACAACAGGAGCTGAAAGTGAGACTTAACTCAATTGAATGAGAGCAGTGGGGAGAGAGGAGGACTCATCAAGAGGCCTTGAAGCAGGGTAAATTTTTTCCTCTTCCTTCTTCTGCAAAGCGGCCTTCTTAGCCACTAGAGCCTTTCACCAGTGCTTGCACTCACGCGCAAGGAGGTTTCTACAACTCTTCGAGCTAAAGGTCGAGAGTTGTGAAGGGATAGAAGGCTCCTGCTCAGCCATAGGGGTGTGGGTAAACCCACAAAAGTGGTTTACAATTCTAGTGAGGAAGGAAAATTGCAAAAAATGACCCCATACAAAAAAAAATAGTTTTTGGGGGTTCAAACAAAATTTTGGTTTGAGCGAACCTAAAGGGGGTTTGCTAGAACCTTGGTTTGAGTGAACCCAATTATTGCAGGGTCCCACCATTCTTGGGAAAAGAAAAAAGAAAAACCTTTGTGGAAAGGGGGTTCGTTATTTAAACCAGGGTTTGCTAGAACCCTAGTTCAAGTGAACCCTCCTTTTCCCACCTTATCATCCTCTGGCACTAAAACACTCCATAATTTTTCCCTTCAAAGCTCAGGTTGAGGATGAAAATGGAGGAGACTTCATAGACCCAACTGGATAATGGTAGTCCTCGGAACGAGCAATGTAATTAATATAATTTTAATATGTTTTGGTTTTATTATGTATTTGTTTTTTTAGTTTTATTAAACATAGGTTTTTCACTGAAAATTAGGCTCTCTGTTCTACACATGTGGAAAAATAGCAGATTATCAATTTTTTTTTTTGAAAAATAGGAGTGCACTAGATATTGAAGTCCTTGATCCAACAAAAAAAAAAAGAATTTTGATACATATAAAAAAAGTTACATTGTATACGATCCGTCTATGTCTGAATTGTAATTGGTTTGACTTCAAAACTTCATTACGAACAAAACTATTCAATAAAACACTATGAAACCAATTAGAAGCACTAGATATCATAGTTACAAATCTAAATTAAAAAAAAAATAGAATTTTATCCTTCATGGAAAAAAAGTTATGTTGTATACGGTGAGAGACACTCCTTAAAAATGTTGTTTTTTGAAAAAAACTAGTTTCGAAGGAGATGGAAAAAGAAATGCAATCTGATTCCAAAATTTTTGAAAAATATATATTTAGAATCTACAGACAAAAATTCACAAATCACTAGTTCACATCATCTTCAAATTCCTCATGGTTTAGTCACTACAGGTGCCCGTAAGTGAAGATTAAGTTATAAAAATTATTTTAGTGTCGAGTTTGGCCAAAAATTATAAACCAGTATTGTGGGATCACATGTGTCCATCACTACCATTTCTTGTGGAGGGATGGGCTCCTGAACGAGAGTAGGAGGAGCAGGTTGAGAAACAATGGGGGGAACCGACTCTAGTGCCTTGATAGCGGTCCTCTTCCCATTCATTACTTTGGGAGCATATGTGGTGGGAGGCCGTGGAGGCCGAGACATAGAAATTCCCCATGGGGACCCTTTCTTCTGCCATATCGAATGGGCCTAGGCTCCGTGGGTAGAATAAGAAGTTCAAACACACGACGCTTAGGCTTTTTCCAAGTGGGAACCATAGGATTCTCTCACAAACGTGGAACATAATCTGATGGCACCACAATAAGGTGAGAGGAAGCGTTGGGAGGGATAGCGAAAGAGGAGGAAGAGGGATCTTGAGAGCACCTCTCTTCTTCCCTTCTACGTGCCTTATAAACATCACTGTTAGTTTTCAAACAAGCCCTATGCGAAACATCATAAGGTGATGGAGGCTATCTCACTCTAGGTGTTAAGCACCCTTTCTTGTAGTTTTGATAAGTCTGGTACAAGAGGTCCTTCCTAGAAGGGAGAGGACCAATTGGTGTAGGAAAATGATCTAAAGAATAACTGCCATGTGCAACCGATGGCCTATAACCGGTGTCATGGATCACATGCAAGGAACCGTCATGAATAAACTTTAGAAATTTGTGCACAACCAAGGGAACTACATTCATAGTTACTAGCCAAGGGATACCCAACTTCACTCTAAAGAGTTTGGACCTAGAGATTATGTCAAACAATAGGTTTACGGATTTAGGTTTGATAAGGAATGACAAAATGATTCTACCAAGGGGAGGTACAAAAAGTCTGTTATGCATATGGTTGGTGCTCACAAGTGTACATCGTACCCATCTTTATGTAGGAAGTTAATTAACATAATCTCCTCGATTATGATATTCACTTGAGATGTTGGGTCAACAAGAACACCTGCTATAGTGTTCCCGTTGATTCACACAGGGATATAAAGAGGAGATGGCTCTCTATTAAAACCCATCAGCAGATCCTGTGAGATGAAGGTTATACTTGGACTACTCCTCAGAGGATGTGTAGAGGGGATAGGTAGATGTAGAAAAGAGGCCATCACACACACTAAATGATACTCTCAAAAAGGCCCCCAAAGGTTTACAATCAAACCATAACCCAAGTAAGGCTTCATTACGCAACACTTATAGAACCTTCTAGCTATGGCTACTAGGGGTTGCAAGTTGGGTTGTAAGGAAAAATTCCTTAGAACATTCATGCCTACAATGCTCGTAGAACACGAGGAAAGGAGCCTTCAGTACTACAAAATAGAACTAAAATGGTTCACGTCGGGTTCACCAAAAATGTAAGAGAGGGGGACCAACCACGTCAAAGCTCTAGGTCATGGACAATCAAGAGCAGAGGGATGCCCTAACTTACCTCACTCTAAAAGATTCCTTTAGATAAGAATCAAGAATGATGAGCACTATAACATACTTCTATCACTCTACGGACCTTGAACTTCGGTTTGGGCTAGGTGAGCTAGTTTTTGGAGTTGGTGTTGCACCTCAGATACCTCTTTGTCCAAGGATGACAGTGTGGTTCTGGGATGACAATGCAGCACACTGGTGTCCATATGGTCAAAAAATAGTAAGCACAACAGAAACTATCCAAAAAAATACTTACAACCTAGCTACTTGATTGTGATGGGAAAAACAAAATAAGAAAGTACGAGAAACAAAGACAAAGATGATAAAGAAAGTATATAAATGCTAGGGTGATGAAGATGATCTCATAGAAGTGCTAGTTCATGAGCTAGCTCCACACGTATGTTCACCTACACACACAAGAAAGGATTTTTTTTTGGGGTTGTATAGGGGCTACCTCAATCAGACCCTCGTTTTGGTGTTTCCACCTCCACGGACAACCAAAAAGCAACAAAGTAGAATATGCAATAAAGGAAAGAAGAAATAGTAAAGAGTACTACAAACAATATTACACTACTTCTATTAAATCACAAAGGAGAGGAGTGCAATGTTACCACCTTCACCCAAAAGCTCACTAGACAATGGAGGATATATGGACTTCGCAAAGTCACCACAGTCGCAACTATGATCAAAGGAGGTCTCACAAGACTCAAAGTGCACACTTCTATGGCTTGCCTCACACTTGCAATGTGGAGTTGACCAAGCTCAAAATGCTATTGTAATGCTCAAAAATGGAGTGTTGGAATGTTGCTTGAGAGTGAAGAAAATGCTAGAAAATTGCTAGAGAGTGAGATTGAATTGCTAAGAGGTGGCTTGAGAATGTCTATAGAGATTGCAAGAGAGATGAAATGGAATGAGAATGGATTTTTTCTAAAGAAGAATGAGGAAGAACCTGTCATTTTTTGGGTTGGTTGGTCGAAGAGGGACGTTACAATTCAAACCCAATCGGGTGTGTAATGCCTCTACCAACTTGAGATGTAGGGATCTATCAGGGATGGCAACGTGTTGTGCAGACGTCTACATGTCATGCATTCATTCTCGATAAATATTGTCTCACTGACACAAAGGACAAATGTCAAGTGAATGGAAGGCAATTGGGTGATGTGGAATTTTTCCTTCGGATTTGATTTTCTATGGTGAGGGTGTGTGAAAGGGGAATTTATGTAAGGGTTGCAAATTTTCTCCTATACAACCCCTAAATAGCCCCTAACAATTTTCATGTTCTATTTGTGAGTAAATGAACAGATTCAGTGAGCTAGGCATTTCAAATTTTGGAACCTTATTGTTTGTTTCATCAAAGATGATAGCACATTGTGCAATCCATATGGCACACTGACATCCATGGTCAAGAGCTAATTCCCTTGAAGGTACAATCTTTGGTCTATGTACTTTTTATTTATATATATCAAGGAATTTATTTGTATCATTTATTCTTGTTTAATTAAAAAAAATTATATTCTAATTATTTAAAACTTAGTGTCAATATAGTTAAGTTGTATAAACATTCTTTATTATTTATCTTTTAACCTGAGCAGTGTTCTTTGAGGTAATTGACAGCTATTTTCTCCATAGGACCCCATCGTCTTGAGAGTAGTGAATTCTCTCCTTTGCAACCTTGTTTTTCCATATACTTGGCTCATGAAATTGGTTGGTTCTTACAACATTTGGTGTGCAAGAATTATGTTTTGGCATGTACTTGTCCTGATTATTAAAAAAAAAAATGTTCATTTATGTTTTTTCTACTAATGCCCTAGTGTAAAATTTGGGGTATTATATTTATTTTTATTGATTATTGAAACTTTACTGTTTCCTTGAGTGTCCTTATTTTATTTGAATGTATAGGTATAATACATGCAATGTGGAAGATACCATAGTTACTTAGTGTATATTTTCCTCATTAATTTTATGAAGGTGTAAAGAATCTCTAAGAACTCTTTATTAAAACTGTAGTTCTTGACCTATTTCACATGGATTAAATAGGATGTTGTGTTGATGTTTTGTGATAGTTCTTAATGGTTTAATTATATCATAATGTTATCATGTTGTTTCAAATGGACTATTTTTTATTGGGGTACCTTATATTATAGTGAGGAATTTGTCTTGTAGCATAATACTATATTAAGAATTATTTAAAATTAGTAAAATTATTTAAATTTATTATTAGATGGTTGATAGTCCAACATATATAAATAATCTGATTAGCCAATTATTTCATATTTGTATATTTTTTCAATGTTATTTTTTATAGTTCCCGACTAACATGACTCATATATGTACCTATTATCTACAAAATAATATCTTTAGTGAAAGGAAGAAAGATAAAGAAAAATTATTCCTAAATTAATATTCTAAGTAGATTCCTACACAAATTTTAATATTTTAATAATGATAGATCTAGAAGAAGCACATGTAAACATAAAGTAAATAATATACTATACAAAAGGTGTACATGGAGAAAACCCTTTTAGGAGAAAATCTTCACACTCCAAAGTAGCATAATGTATTAAATTCAATAAACTATTGTCATACGGGAAATATGGGTTAGTTGCAAAAAGAATGAATAAAGCCATTAATATATAAAAAACTAAAAACCCATCTAAGATTAGTCATATAATCCCATATTCAATGAAATTTAGCTAAAAAATGGCAAAAAGATTCCATGGAAAATATGAAAACACATAAATCAAAGAAATTGAATCCAAAAGAACATGCAAACCTTCAATCCCATTGGGGGATTATGCTCCAAATGAATGTGGATTGCTCTACTAAGCACAACCCATGTTGTAAAAGCTCAAGATTGTGCTCACAATGGATGCACAATTTTCTCAAAATAATGAATTTATCAAGCTCATGTGAATATCAATATTGTGAATGATTTTTGATGAAAATTTAACTTGTTTTATACATTTTAAAATAGGCGATAAACAATGGAGAATGAATCTTAGGATCAATGGTTGAGAGGAAATCAAGGAGATCAAAGAAGATCAATGGATGAAATTGAATGAGAGCCCAAAGTATCCCTATTTTCATGGAAAACTAGTTAAAGATATTTTTGAGGAAAATATCTATTCAAATTTGAATTTAAATTAGGGAATATTCCTTTTGGAGGGAATGAGCCATTTAGATATTTTAGAGGGAAAAGATATTTTGAAAAGGGAATATTCTCTTTTGAAAAAGGAATATACTTTGTGCAAGTTGGAGGAAATCATAGAATTAAATAATTATGAAAATTATTTAATTGTGAGGATGAGAAGAAATTAGGATTGTTATTTAAATAATTGAAAATTACTTAATTAGGTGGGATTGATCAAAATTAAGTTTAATTAAATAATAAAAATTATTTAATCATGATAGAAGGAAGAAAAATGAATCTAATTAAATAATTCAAAATTATTCAATTAATAGAGGAAAAAGATGATTTTAATCAAATAATTGGAAATTATTCAATTAAATGAGGAATTAGATGATAATGAGGAAAAATATGTTAATTGGTGAATTTGAGATGTGTGATATGCTTAGGAAAATCCTAGGTGTCTATATTTTACCCCTCTTTGAGACAATGCACCTATTGTGTTGTTTTGAAGACTTGATGCTACTCAGATTTTTTTAAAATTCACTTAATGCCCCATTATGCACCAATAGATGAAGGAAGGTTGGTGTGTTTCCCCCTTGAGAGATCAATCGAAAAAAATAATTTTTAGGTCAGGTTCATGACATAATGACAAGACTAGGTTTGCTAAATAGACTTGAAAAATAAGCCCTAGGAAGCCCAAAAAGTGATCAAGATCGATAACCAAGTTTGAAAAATAGGCTAGTAGGGTGGCTGAGGGGAAAACCTAAGGTTTTGGGGTCATATATATGCATTTGGGTCAAAATTATCCTCATTTGCACACTTCACGTTGAGAAATCATAGAGCTCTAATCATCTAGCTTTCATAGAAACCTTCTAGAGATGACTCTCATTTCTCATGTTACACTACATGCAAATAGAGTTAAATAGTTTCAAATGCTAGCAAGAGTAGGCCCCCTAGTACGTACTAAGTTGGTTCACTTTTGCACATAGTTTTAGGATTTCAAATTAAAGGTAGGAAAAAAGACACATTGATCCATGGATCAATGCCTTTGTAGCTTGATGTTTCAGGTTTGCAATTGTGGAATTCCACCTTTGTCATAATGTAGTGCTACTTGATGGTTTGACATGTTTGAAAAAGAGATTGCATCTAACTTCCATTCATTACTGCATTTGGAAAAAGCAACGTGTTTGTTCTTTTACTTAGTAGACTTAGGATTTTTATCAAAAAATTGACAAATTGAAATCATGGGTGCTATGCTTTTAGGTGGTCCTTCGTCTTATTTACTCCTAAGAATGGAGACATCATATTTCAAAGCAGATGGCCCTCTTGGGAAAGGTAGAGATTGATTTCTTATCATCGATTGGTCTTTACTAATTCACATACATGCCTAAGATTTAGGCAAATAGAGCCATGATGACTGTACTCATAGAGTGATGGAAGTCCAAGACAATGATATGGAGAGAGGAGAAAATTACTTGGAGATACTTCAATGACAATGAGCTTGAGATCATGGATGGATAGATTGACCTAAGGTATTTCATTGGAGACGTTGACAACATTGTCCTGATTCTAGTAGGATTGATCATGGATCTGATTATGCCCAATCGATATCTAGAGGATTTTTTGTTGGATGAGGCTATGTGATTTAGGATATGGTTGTAGATTACATCACTTATGTGTTGGGGTCTTGTATCCTTGTACATTTGTATCATTATATGCACCAGGTTGCTTACAGAGTGACCACTAGCCTATCAACACGTGTCAAATTTCTCCACATGTGGGTGTGGGAGCATATAATAGTAACTCAACCCATTAGAGAGTTGGAGAGATATGTAGGAGAGCCTTTTGTTTACCTCTATGCATCTATGTTGACATATAGGAGGATGGGGTACCTACACTTATAGAGAGGCATATTCAACAATATGGTATAGTTTGTATGGAGCCATGGTTGCGATGTGCGGTTTGGACAAGATTATTTGCACATGATTGGTTGATTGGGAACACTCCCCATATCCTAGAGAGATATTTTCTAGATAGAGTTCACAAGAAATTTGGAGAGAGACAAGGTGTACCAAAAGATGATTATCATGTTGTCTATGCTAGGACAGTTAGAGAGATTACAAGGTGGGGTGTGATGGCAGTGCCTCAGGTTACTTTGATGAGTTTGCACAAATGGATCCTTGGCATGGGGATGAACATGAGGACCTAAGGATGCAATCACAACATATGATTACAATGCAAGGTTGGTCTAGAGGAGATCCTTATGGTTTACACATCTTGATGGTATGAAAAACTATGGGTGCAAGCTTTTGATGATGAGAATGATGATGAATGTGGTATAGATAATATTTTTACTTTAATAGATGTTCAACCTCACAAGGGAAAAACCACTTTGTTTTCTAATATTTCTTTCACACATATTGATGCATCTATACATGCACCAGATGGTCCTCTCTATATCATCACATGTATTATTCATAAACCTAAACTAGGGATACTCATTGATCCCATGTGTTTAGAGAATGTGATCACTAAGGAATTCTATTTTGTGCATGATATTTATCAATATTCTTATGAACAAAAAAAAGCATGGTTAAAAATTCATAATGTTTTTGCTCTCCCTATGATAGGTTCAATTAGCCTTCACCATCATCCCAATGTCATACCAATTCTATGTGAAGCTAGGCTACCCATAGCTATGCTCCATGAATGTTGTCCCATAAATTATCCATAAAGGCATAAAGTTCCCATTTGAGAATCAAATATTTACAATTTTTCATAGTGGGTTTAAGCCTTTGGCTTCCAATGGAAACTTTTCACTAGATTATTTTTGGCCTCAACTTATGGAACCAATTAAGACTTGTGAGGATTTCCTTTTCAAATCATACCAAAAGTTTAAGTCAAAGTGCATAATAGAATAATCTCTTAGCAATATCCCACCTATGAATGATCATTCTTTGGTTGTTCCTCCCACACCATAGGTCATGGATGAACCCATGTCTAAATAAAATATCATTCCAAATGTAAAAGATACTTATGTTGTAGTTCCTCCACATATATCATATAAAATACCAAGAGACGATCACATGATACCTTTGTGCCTCCAAAAGAAAATAAAAATTATAGACCTAAGGAGGCTATGGTTTCCCAAACCTCAGTGGTTTTTTTAGTTCCTCCCCTAAGGGAAGAAATGAGATCAATGGTGGAGAAAACTACTCTTACCCTTTCACAAATTTTAAACCATACAAGAAAAAAAATGCCAAAGAGTGTAGACATAGACATTGTGCTATTGCTCTTCAATTGGGAAAAAACAATAAAAAAATTCATGATGATCAAACACCTATCCAAAAAAATAATGATAATTTTCTACCTTCACCAAAAAATGAAAATGAACCTTACATGTCTCAACAAAAGCAAAGAATGAAATAGGAACATACAACTAACATTGTCATTAAACCACCTAGTGTCATAAAATTGGATGATGAGGATGAAGATGCTAAGATTGATGAAAAAGTGCATAATGAGTTATCTTTGTTGTCCTCAAAGTCTATGGATTTAGATGGGGTCAACCACGATGATCCTCTTGATGAGAGTGACTCACCACATGTTGAACCTAGTGATTCTCGTTGTACTACACTTATTGTAGTCCCTTTGTCTAGTTGTTTACCTTTCATATATGATGAGCAAGATTGGGATGTAGATGATTTTCTTTAGATCAAATTCCATGTGCAATACCCTTTTTATGTTTTCTTTATGTATTATTTTTGTTTACTTGCACATGATGTGATCTCTTGTGTTATTTTGCTTGGCATGTCTTTTGTTTATAAGTTTTTTTTGGATGATTCTTGTTTATTTTTTGGCACAAGAATACTTGAAGGAAATGAATATGTTGTCTCATTCATCTATTTTTATCTCAATTCTTCTTTATATCATGAATGTTTTTCTTTGGTGTCTTGTGTTTTCCTTTTGGGGACAATACAACGTGTTGAGATATTTAGGCCTCTTCCATATTGACCCAAAAGTTTTTTTCTCTCTCTATATGTTATTCTTCCATTGTGTTTATAGTTCTATTAGTATCCACGAGAATGATGTCAATTTCGGGCTCACTTATATTATTGTAGAAAAAATGTATATTGACCATGGATCCATGAATCCCTTATGTTCTCATCTTTGAACATTGTTTGTCTTATCGCATTGGGGGAAAAACATTATCATGAGGTAGCTTTATTTGGAAACATATCATTGGCATAGGGCTTTCCAAATAAGATTTCATCATCTTATCACATGGTGTTTATCATTTTTCTACCTTAAAGAAATTTCTCACAACATGGTGTTTACCAAAATTACTTAAGGTGGGGACATACATTCCATTATGTTCTTCAAATTTTTTACACAAGTTGGACTTACTGATGTGTTGGCATAAAATTTTGATAATTTATGTAGCACCTTATTAGAGTTATTGGTATTGTAACTCTTGGTATGGTTGGCATGGGTACACATCTAGTGAAAATAATCCTCGCTAGCCCTTGTGTGTTTCTCATTTTGGCTACTCCTTTTTAAAGGCTCGCCTAATGAATAGCATACTTCACTAGCCTATCATGCATTAGACTCATGATTCACCTATCAAATACTGGACTTTGTTAGCCAAGAAGTCATGAGCACCTAGGCGAGTGCAACATCTTGGGGGTCCAAAAAGTGGTGATATGACCCAAATGTTGCTAATGACATTTTTTTTTCCAAATTTGATGAAATGAAAAGGGTTTATTGATAAAATTGTTAGCTTTCCACCAATATAAGATATGAATTATTTAGAATTAAATAGATAATTATTATTGATTTTCTACATGCATTTTGACTAAAGTTCTAATTTATAGGATGATTGAAAAAATCTATAATTCTTAAATGATTTCAAATTTTTTGAATCCAAAAGATGTGGCACATACTATGATTCCCATACTATAGGATTAAAAAAGAATATTTTCATAAATTTTTGACCAAGTTATGGTGGTCAGACAAACAAGTTTTAGTATTATTAAAAAAAAATTAATAAAAAATTCATAACTAATTATTTACTTGCAAAAAAAATATAAAAAAATATGTGGCACATCTAGGCATGTGTCTACTTATATTGAAACTTTCAAAAAATATATTATTTTTTTCTTGTACTTAGGTTGGTTAGACATGCACCCGATTTTTATTTTTTTCCTAAAAATTTAGTACTACTATATTGAAAGTTCAAATTTTCACCAAATAAATTTACTTTTTTCTAAAAGAGGACTAGTATCTTAGAAACTAAATTTAATTTGCTACAAATTTTCTTCTTACATATTTTTCAAATTATGTTAATAACCTATTCAAATTTTATGTCAAGTTGTCTAACTCCATTTTTCTAAATTTTTATTGCCACTAAAAAGGCCTAGTTTAGACCCCCATGATCCTTCACCAACCCACCTTGCATATGGATCTTAGTAATATTTCAAGGGAGCTTGCTAGTCCATGATTTTCATAACCCCCTCTTTTACATTTTGTGTTGGCATTGTGTATGTTTTGTGTTGTCTTGTTGCATTGCATACATGTGTGTCCCTTTCCTCTTATCTTGTTTTTCCATAGGATCTTCAATCCTAGGGGCTTGTGTACTCCACCTAGATTCATTGTCATCCTATCTCTTCAACATTTAGATAATCAAACCCCTCTTGATGTATTATCTACTTTAGTGTGAATGTGAGCATAACTTCACACTCTCACTAAAGTGGGAGATGAATATATCATCATTAATTTTCACCCTTTACAATTTCACACTAGATTTTTCTCCCGCCTAAGTGATTGGACCTAATTGTATATCTAATTTCCTAGATTATACATTACATGACCCATTTGGACATTTATTAATAAAACCCATGTACAAAACCAAGTAAAACATTTATTATTTTTCTCTTGAAACTTTACACTTTACAAAATAGGGTTGGAACATAGTCGCCCTAGGTGACTTGGTCCCCCTATTTTTCCTTTAGTTTTTAATATACCAAAGTTGGAATTTTATTATTTAAATTTCAAATGTCAAATATCAGCTATTAGGATTTAATTTGTAGGAAACTATATTAAATTCCTATAAATACCTAGTCATTTAATCATTTGAAGACTAAGAAGGAAATATAGCAAGAAGTGGAAATATTATGAAGGGAAAAAACACAAAGTTGTGTCACACTTTCAACCAACTTATCACAACTGAATTTAAGTATTTCTAACTAAAAATCAATTTTGGTCAAACATAAGATCTAGTAAGACTCATTCTAGCTAATTTAGATACTTCCACAACTTTTTCAACTAAAATTGTTGGGTAAAAATATATGGAGCACCACTTTGAGTCCAATTTACCAAAAAAATAAAATTATTTGAAAAACTTGAAGTTTCAATAACTCCTACTAATGTAAATAACATTTAAAAAAAAAACCCCTTTGTAGATCCATAAGTGTAGTTTTAAAAAATATACTTATTTTAATAGTTTAATTATTATTTATATTTTATATTTTATTTTTACTAAATGTAGGTTATCAGAACAAAATATTAGGTTGATTACCATGCCAAGGAAAAATACTAAAAGTTATTAAAAAAAAATTTAAAATATGATGCACTAGATAAAAGAATCTATTTCAAGATGGTATAATTTTTTTTCCATTTTAGATAAATATTTAATATGAAAGTTGACATCCGATGGAAACAACTATTTTTTGATTCACACACATTTTAATATTTTTTTTAAAATATGTATTTATCAAAATTGGTAAAAAATATATCCATGCACTAAAGTTTCAAGTTATAAATACACATAAAAAAATTGAAAGAAGAAAAATAAATTTACTATAAAAAGTTTGATGTCTCATACAACTTCATTTTTCAGCATATTATCAACAACTAACTTACAGTGTTCATTTATTAAAAACTAGATTAAAATTATTATTTTTTTTTTTAAATACAACATAAAATATACTAAAAAACACATATTTACTAGTTTATATCATTTCAAAATTTAAAACATATATGCCACTTTTAGTGATTCAAGTTCAAAAGTTGGATTAGTGTTGGCCATTTCCTTTATAAATTGTGACACAACTTTGTGCTTTTACCCTGAATCAAGAGGATTATCAAGAAATTAAGATCAATTCAAGAGTAGATTTATTGTAACATTTCAATATGAAATCATCATGTCAAGTTTTATGTGAGTTTGTTCATATTTATGCTATTACTTTGTTTGTGAGGACTAACCCTTGTAGGTCTTTCAAGCATTTGAATTAAGTCAAATTGCAATAAATCATTGATGATATGTCTGTGACTTCAATCCTTTAAGGAAATCAGATTTGAGTGGTGAGTTGCAGTCCATTGTTGATTCATCATTCATTTATCATTTAGCCTCTACCCTCAAAAGGATAAACTCTCTTTCATCAATTTTATCCTTGTTGAGGTGGAAACACCAAAATGAGGTTTGAATGAGGCAAGCCCCTCCATGGAATAACCATTCCTCTCTCTTTGAATGTTTAGGTTTTATATTTGAATAATTTTTGAGGAAGATTGAAGACTATTTTCTTATTGTTGCATTGAAACTCTATACCTTGACATGATACAAAAGCTCAATTATCTTAGTAATTGATGAAGATCTGATAGTGGGACCCAAAAGGAAGAAGTTTATGATTTAGCTCTTGAGGACTATGAAGATATATTTCAAATACAGTCACATAAGACATATGCACCCTGGGTGATAGTCCTGCAAATTCAACTCCAAATTTATATTCACAGGTGCACACTAGTCTACTCAGTTTGTTTCTCAATATCAAATTTGTTTGTGACTTTCCATATTTGTTTTTTTTTTTTTACGTTAGAGTATTCTATTTGCATTGTTATCTAGTCATATCATTGCATTTCATTCAAAAGTTCGTTCCAATTCAGATCCCACAGGGGTTTTGGCTCACCTATAGGTTGCACAAGTAAATCTCATCCCCTCAATTCCATTTTAATCATATACATCCATTTGAAAGAAATCGACACATTTGAAATCCTAGAGTGAATTCTTAGAGTTTCACTTTCACCACATATTACTATGATTAATTATCATATGTGAAAAATATCATTTTCTCCTTCAAGGATCCATGTCAACTACATAAAGAATTATTTTTAGGTTCCATTGGATTTAATGTGGTAGTTACAAGTCTAGATTAGGTCATTGATAAATATTTGGGTCTTCTAGGATGGAGGTGGGGTTCATAGTGGAAAAGAGAAAGAATTTCAAACTATTGTGGGGTTGGGAAAAACTAATACCATGTGACAAGGATCAAATAATTGAGGAAATAATGGATTGGGGATGATTGAAAATTCTTTCCAAAAGGAATAAGGAAAGGAGGAAGGTAAATAGGTGAACCTCAACAAACAAAAGGCTTTTGGGAGATTGGGATTAGGATGTTGAGAATGCCTCTAAATAGATATCGAGATAAGGGATTTCTAAAATTCTAACTTCGATTGATGTTAACAAACCTAAGTGATCAAGTTTTGATATTTTAGGGATGAAATAAAATGGGTACTCAGGGATAGGAAACTCTAAAACTCTAGTATGAAAGACTTAGAAATTTTAAATGTAAAGGGTCAATTTTCAGAGAGTGGAGATGCAAGTGACTGGGCACCAAGGTGTTGGATTGATGAAGTTGAAAATTTTGATAGATGTAGAGGACTTAGAGTTTTAATAGAACTTTGGGCTTCATGGATTGGGAATGACAAAGGAATAGTATCAGGGAATAAGAACACTAGAAATTTGACAAGGGAGATCAAAAGGGAAAAAAGAAATTTCAAGGAAGACATTCTAGGGATGACAAGATTGACAAGGATACTAGGATGAGAAATTATTGAATGCTAAAAAAATAAAAAATATGAATTTCACAAGGGCATGAGCAAGTTGTTGATATCGATAGGGAAGGTATGCAAGTATGGAAAACCCTGAAAGTTTCAAAGGTTGACTAACATTCAAAACATAAAGAAAAAACTAGAGATAGCCCAAACTTAGAATTTTTATAGATTCATTCATCTTTTGACATTTAGAGGACCCATTTAGGATGTCTCAAATTGATTATCAACAATGGGTCAAATAAGAAAAAGACACAAAATAGAAGAGAATCAAGAAATAATGATGCTAAAAATTTGAGTTCCAACACAATCCATAAATTAATCCATATTATGTAACAATAATTAATACATATCTTACCAAGAACATCAAGTGAATATTTGGGTACACTTGAATTCAACTCAATCGAAGGATCAAGAGTAAAAAGGTAAAAGAATTCATTTACTTTTTTATTTTATTTTATTTTGTTTATTCCCTTGTGGCATTTATTCATTTCCTTGTCTCTAACAATTTTCAAACTTAACTATCAATATTAGAATTTTAAATCATTTTATAATTTATAATTTATAGTTAATATATTTAAAAATATTACAATCATAAAGAATTTATTAATATTTAATAGTAACAAAAAATAGGTTAATGACATTATAAGAAAAAATATTTTAACAAAATTTTATAATAAAAATAAATTTAATTAATAATTCATTAAGAGTATGTGTTTCCAAAATAAAGGTTAAAGAAATAAATTTGAAGGATACTATTGAGAGAATGAATGTGTTGATGAATCTTAAGAATGCATGTACTCTATGTTGGACCATCTCTAATGAATAAACCTACACATCATTAATTCTCATAATGAATAAGATCTCATGGAAATTCATGACTTTCTTTGAATATGGATTTTTTTTTACATGTATCTCATAATACACTTGACACAACCTACTTTATTACATAGTTAATTTTTCTTGTATGGAATCCAACACATAAGTAGTGTATATGCCCTTGAGCTAGTGGCTAGTGTACTATCATCATATTTTGAATTATATTATTGTTGGAGGCTTTTAGAGGCTCACCCCTAGAAGTAGTTTACTATTATCAAGTGCTTTTAAGAATTGTTATTATATTTTTTTAGTATTTTTCAATTATTTTTTATATTGTGCAAGTGATTTCATTAAATGTGGTATTAGAGCATGATCTTGACATCTAGAAGGTAAGAAACAAGATAATTTTTTAATTTTGGAGGTCATGTTGTGAAGTACATCTCTCTCACAATTTTTAAATTTTCTATTTTGATATCTAAGAAAGTAATAAAGAACATGTTTTAGTATCTACCATCATAATTTGAGGCTTCTTAGATAATTTTTAAAGGATTTATTATAGGTTTAGGGTTTTCACCAAATTCATTCCCAATGATATAAAAAAAAAATATAATTTTGGAATTCTAAAGGATTCATCAAGGGAATATTAGTCCACCTATTTTCTTGATTTAAAATTATGTGGAGTTTTTTTGAGGAAGTTATAATTTTATGGTTTTTATAAATTTAATCTAAAAAAAAAATTGTTTACACTTTTAAAAATCTTGTAAAAAATCATTAGGGTTTTACTCTTTAAATTTTTTTTGGATTAAAAAATTAAATTGTCTTATCAATATTTGGTCAACCAAAAAAAAAGATTTTATAATATTGTCAAGTCTCAACATAGCAGGACTACAAACTAGAGGGAGGGGCGATAATTATACACACTAAGGAAGACTCATATCAAAGAGGATGTAAAATTAAAATTTGGATAAGGTGGGGTCTTAGTTATAAATCCCACCACATAGGATGATAAAGTGGTCAATAGGAAGAAGGATATGTACCACATACAAGAAAGTTTGGTTGTCATGCAAATATATTTAGCTATCATGTGGGAAAATTTGGATAATTTAGATGGAGATATATCTAATACCAATAATACATTATCATTTATCTACAATTATATCAAGAATAAATCATGCTAACAACCAAATATAAGTTAATCAAGGTGGGTTGTTTATGCCAACAAATCTTGATTGAAATACTAGCATTGATATGAGATCTTGGAAATTACTACCAAATGTGGATATGGATAATTTTGATGGAAAGGAGTCACTGACTTGGATAAGTCAAATGGATAATTTTTTATGTACGTAAAATTCCAAATGGGAAAAAATGTGATAATGACTTCCTTATATTTGGAACTAGGCAATTCATCTAGTATCGATGGATTTTTGTGTATAAATAATAAAAGGAACTAATTTTAAATTAGATCTTTTTACTAATGAATTAAAATTTCACTGTTGTGATAACATTAAAAAGAACTAATTTAGTTATAATTAGAATAATTTTACCAAACAAAAGTTTTGAAAGATTATATTCAACATTTTTAGAATCTATCATTGTGACTAGGAACAATCACTTGTAGAAATTCAAATGAATATTTTCTTGGTGGGGTCAATGTCCCATATCCAATATGAGAGGTATGGATTTTTAATCCAAGTTATATATCAAATTCATAAATTATTACAGCACAAAAGATAGATATTTTTTTACTTCTAAAAGAGAAGAATTCACTAGCAACAAAGACACGAAGACGCATGCAATGGATCGCCCTTCAACATGCAAGATTGAGTCCTCAAAAAATAAAATAAAATAGGGCTGGAGATTAATGTTTAAATTGTAATGGAAAATTTTCGAGGAGACATAAATACTTTGAGAATAAATTGTTCAACCATAAGAACACTAATGATAAAGAAAAGGAGGAAGGAAAGGTAGTAGTAGTTATGAAGGACTCAAAAGATGTTCAACCAACTCTATTGATATGCACTATTAGTTATTAGTACTTCATCAATAGAAGGTTTCAATATTGATTGACTTAAAAAGAACTCATAACTTCATCAACAATAAATTAATAAAAAAATAAAACTATTTCATTTAACCTTGACGAGAAACTTTTCTGGTTATAACTATAATGGAGGTATAGTTAGTTGTTTATTGAAATGCATATTATAAACTCTCAATGGGAGACTACATGATTGATTTTTTTATATGTTTTACCTATATTTTTTATACCCATGGTTGGAGAAAATATTATTTTAGGTGTCAAATGGCTTACTACCTGAAACATAGAAAAATTGGATTATGATATGACTCTATTCTCCACTATTTCATTCAAGAAATGAGATCCAAAACATGAAATAATCATCAGCCCAAGAGGTGAGTCAAATCAAAGTTTGAATAGATTGCAATTTATCCTTTATGCAAGGACAGGGATCTAGGTCAAGTAGTGTTTTAGGGACATAAATTTGAAATAAAAAAATAACTCTAAACCTAGATTTACAAAGTGCAATGAAGAAATTTATCACAAAACAAAAGGAAATAATGAAATTTCTGAAAAAACTAAGAGTAATAAATGTTGTGCACTTGGTCAAAAAATTTTATTTCTCAAACACTAACATGGATTCATTTTCCCTATGGAAAATGGGTCCTCGTAGACTTTTTTGAGATGCTTTGAATAAAAAATTGTAGCTTGTAAACTTTGAAAATATGCTGCCCTAGAAACCCTAACAGGGAATCATTCGCCAATTGGCGAACAAGTCCTAGTAGGCTCTACCAAAAAACTTTGAATCTGATCTTGAAGAACTCTAGATCTACAATTCTTTCCTGTAACTTGAAATTCCTACTTTAAGATTTGGATTTTCCAATAATCTACAAAACATTTTTTTCATTTTTGTTGCTAGATAGGTGTTTTCCTCAGTCAAACACCAAGTTTGGTAATTAAACCTTGATGATGAATATAAATTTGAAACATGAAATGTGCATTCAATCCTAACCTTAAGTTTTTCTAATATCAAAATATCCAATGATGCAAAGAAACCCTACTCAATTGTGTTAGAATATGATCCTAGAATGAAACATGAAAAATGCAAAAGACCTACTTTAGGGGATCCCAAATCCCCTTAATAAGTCACAAATCCAAAATATACCTCTCTTTAGGCTGAAAATAGAATGATCATAGAAGATGAAATCACTTAGGAAACAATTCATTAGGATTGGTTAAATCTCATGGTGTTTCTCCCAAAACCTAGAATCCATCATGATTCTCCATAGGCATCTATCATGATTCTTCAATAATGCTCTATCTTTGACAACAAAATGAGTTGAAGAACTGCAAGAACACTATAATGCTGCTCCATGACTTCACTCTTTCTTTTTTCTTGAATATGAATGGTTGATTAGATTCTTCTCTCTTGAAAACTTTCTCTCTAGATCTATAGTTGAAACATAATGAAATAACCTTGTATTTATACATAACTTAAGACAAATTCTTGAAATTCAAATATCACAAGCTAACATCAAATCTAGGATTTGAAATCATTAAAATCAAAAAGAGGGGTCCTAGGTCTAAGTGAGGACCCATTCGCCATGTGGCAAATGGGGCCTAGCTTACTTAACTAGGACACACTTCGGGGAATGTTAAAGTTTATGTGAAGATAGGGTCCTAGGACCTAGTGAGAACCCATTTGCTAGGTGGTGAATGGGTCCTAGGTCACTAACCTAGGACACTCACATTGTAAAATTAAGTGTTGTGTAATATCCTTTAAGAATGTCAGGTTTTATCTCTCAAAATCTACAATTAATTAGGCTTGGATTTGAATTAAAGGGGCCAATTAAGCTCATTTAACCTCAATTAATTAATAAAGCCAGGTAGATTAGTGTGAAAGTATCAAGATACACTTTACAACACCCTAAATAAGGCACAATTAAGTCCATATTGTTAAAATGGTCCTAAACTAAATGTGAATGTGTAAAAAACATTACAACACTAAATCAAGGCATAATTAAGCTAATTAATTATTCTGAAATTAAGTGTGAAAAATGGATACTTTTCTTGAAACTACATTTAGCCCCCACTTTAGCAGCCATATGATATTACATGCATATGCAAGCTAAGGGAATTAAACTCTATAAAAATGATACTCATATGGATTCTTTAGGGAGAATGAAGCCCCCACTATAGCTACAAGTGAAAAACCAAAATGTTAAGGACTACATCTTGAAACATAGGTTTTTTAGTCATTCAAAAATCCTCTTATCAAACTTAGAACTATAGAGAATTGAATTCAAGGGTAGATGTATGCCCCCTGATTTTGCTTGCTTTATGGAGGTGGAATCAGGGTGAATACAACACTACATTGAATTACTTAAGTCATATCATAGGGTATTTCCAAGTACCATACAACATATTGATAGAAATTTGATGATATCAGGAGCAGAATTATGAATCCAATGCAAAAAAGGACTTAAAAAGAAGAGTCCCCTAGCCCCCAATATGCTAATTTGAATAAAATGCCCTTAAAATGAAATAAGCTTTATTTAATAGGGATTACTATATACTTAATGAAAATGACACTTTTTACTATTCATTTGATATTTACCTTTTTGCAAATTACCTTGGTGCTGAGTGATCCAAGATGTCGAGTCGACGGACATACAAGCCCCCTAGATTGGATGTTTTTTGTGACAAGGTGGCATGAGGCGCACTTCGATAGACGGTGAGTGGATTATGCTCTACTTTTTCATCATTTTCATGCATTTACTATAATATTTCATGTATTAAGAGTAATTTTAGGACCTTAGAAAAGATTGTCATAAAGTGTCTAGAATCATCTAAAGTGTCCAAGATCCCCTGTCCAAAAATGGCATGTGTCCACATTGGTCGTAAAGAATCTTAGAGAAACTCTAGTGTGATCTAATTGATGAATTTAGGATTTATTTTATGTATTTTGTTATTTTAGATTCCTCCTTAATCCCTATAACACCTCAGAGGGAAACAACTTTTTTTCCTTCATGACTCTATCACACGACTATCAAAGGAGGAAGTTGTCACGGCTCCTCTCTTCCCAACTGCGTATTTTGCTATAGGTAAATGCTTGTTCACATTTGATATTCATGAAGTGACGTTTATCTCCACATTTCCTAAAAAACCTCAGCAAGTTGGGTCTAGCCATTAACAATTAATGAGAAAGGAATCTGATAAAGATCTTTGAAGGGAAAGCAAATTGAATTCACCAATTGTGGGAGTGAAGGCGCAGACATGTGAATTAAATTTCTACCAGCATAGCCCCACTGGCAGGGATACATCGCGCCGTCCACAACCACCCAAAATAGACTTCTAATCACCTCAGCCCACCCATGTTTCTCACGTTGGATTTTTATTCAACTGCCATAATAAATTTTGGAGCTAACTTCGAACTACAGTCTGGAAAGAATTTAATGCAAATTTACCTATAAATCTAAGGGATGAACTGGGTTGGAAGGTGCGCTCCAGTCTTATGTTCTTTTTGTTTATCTTTTTTTTGCCTTATACAGTCTTCCTCCTCAGCGCCCTTCATTCTTGAAGTGATTCCAGAAGCCTGACTTCCCACCTCTTGGATTTGTATCAAGGATAAGCACCATCAGGTAGGTAACTCACCTTTTATTTTGACTGCTGCATATGTGATCTTTCGTTGCCTTCCTGTCATGTGTACATACACAGCAACTAGTTACAAAATGTTAAGCTGTCCATGTAAATCTACACAGGCCATATTAGATGGAGAATACAAAACTCAACTAGGATAAGTAAAATAGTACAGATATGCTAGATGAACACTGCAATTTAGCTAGTAATTTTATGGTTATTGCCTGTCATCTTGCTAAAAAGAACAAAGGATAATCTATTGCTTGTTATGATTGTTCTTATTTAGAAATTGAGAGCATGGGTATCAACTGCACACTCAGTGTTACAAACTCCAAAGATCACAAGGAGAGCCTAGTTTAGGCGCCCAATTTTATTTAGTTATCCAAGAACGTTATAAGCTCTCTTTACTATTTCATTGATTTCCATGCTTATTTAGATAAGCTTGTTATATTCTAGATATCGGTGGAGAAGGTACTAAATGCTACAGATATATATATATATATTATAAATATAGTGGTTGTTCTTGCGCAAATTGTGAGAATGCAGGACGAAATAAGAGCAGTTAATGTTTATAAACAATTCCTAAATAGGAAAATTATTTATTATCGGAGTTATGAGATTTGAAAGATTATCTTTGATGTAATTATAATTTTTATTTCTTTGCTTTTCACATTCAATACTTGTCACCAAATTAATATTCTAAGGAAAAATAAATTTACTCTAATGCATGTGCCTTATTTTTGCAACACATACAACAGTTACTTCTTTTTAGCTTAAGAGTAAATCAATTAAATGATATTGCCCTTCACTTCTCCTAAATATTAGGCATGTTGATAGGGGTGCATCCTCGTATAAATATTTCATATCGATGGAATGTGCATCCCGTTAGAATCATGAAAAAAAAACTTCAAGTAAAAATCTTCTCCCCATGATTTCCTAAACTTTAGGCTAATAAGATGCACACTCTTCTTCAAAGCCTAAATACTAGGGAAGGAAGTAGCCTTAACGGAATCTTTCCTTTAAAAAGAGGAAGAGAATAGTAGGAGTTAATATTTCAAAAAAGATTAGTTAAATTTTTTTTTTAACTATTTTATTTTATGAACTTTTTCAAATATTCTATTTAGATGAATAATATAGGTTAATATCTTTAAAGGAAGGATTAGTTAACATTTTAACTTTCCAAGATATATTATTATTTCAAGTACTTCTTTTAAGGAAATATTTATAGGAAGATAGTTTCCTTTAGTATAATATTTATTTTTAGAAAAATGTAATTGTTATCTAGGGTGGTTAGGCTTGGAAATTTTCAATAGATTTAAAGGATAGTGTTAATCCAAAAACCATGTAATAATATCAATAAACTTCTTTGACATAGATAGTAAAACAAACACTCGAACTTATAAAATATAATGAGTTAAATAAATAAATAAATAGAAGTTTCCTAGATATTTATTAATACTGCTATAGTGAAGCATACAAGTTCTTTATTTTAATTCTGGTAAACCTTCTATTAACACATATTGGGTCTAGACTTCAATTTCAAATATAGATGAAATGAAACCTATTCTTACCTAGAAGTAACCTTCTATAAGAAATAGACAACATAAAAACTTCATCAGACAACCCTAGTTAATGGATAGTTTATTACTTTTCATAGTTTAGTCATGAAAATGTTGATTTCCTAGTGCTACATATTTAAAGGATAGGACAATAAGCCTTGCAACAAATATTGATGATATAAAAAAAAAGTGATTTCTTTTAACTTGCTAAGGGAAGCAGGGAATAATATATGTTATGAAATTTTCTGAATAATGCATGCATTCAATTTAAGTACTTGCTTAATTTATGTTGCTTGGGATTAATTTTATGAATGGATACGGTTTAGCTACTGAATAAATGGTTAAATAATTTCTTCAATGTTTATGACACTAAGATTATAACTTATTGACCAATGCTCGTTGTTTCATCTAATCATCGTGGGTTTAGATTCCTAATGAATGTTGTTAAAGTTACCATGCATTATGAGCTTTCTTTTCCTAAGTAATATTTAAGTATGTTAGATATAGATTTGAAAAAACTAATCAAAGAAGGAAAAACAAAACCAGCAGCGTTCGGTATTAATGATGCCTCTGGTTCACGTTTACGGGTAAAGCCGTCGCGCTTGAGCTACTGCATCTATAGCCTAATACAGCTGCAATAACGGCGTCTGTGGCATCGTCCCTATAAATCGCCGGGGAGAAATAAGGGACATGAGTTGTTTAAAATCCAAAGGGAGGGAAATCCCCTTTGGATCGACAATCTAAAAAGATAAACAAAAATGTATCAAATCCGCTAGTGACAACCTAGAAAATTGTACTTAGGAATTTTCAGTGGTGCAAATGTAATTCTAACTCAAAGATATAATCATGTGGATAAATTATTAGGAAATCATTTAAACGGGTCAAGGGAGACGAACATCATTAGGGAGTAGGGTTAG
>VDFB02000002.1:237638533-237663217 GCA_007258455.2 Sequoia sempervirens
TATGGCTTTTAGAGCAAAGGTTGGGATAGCGGCCCAAACGATAGGTGCTATTGGTGTAGCAAGATGGCGTTTGGCATCCCACACCATGTAATTTTTGTTAGTAGTGGACAACATGGCTAGCAAAAAGGGCGGAGGAAGCAGAATGTTCACTAATTGGGTCATGGGTTGTATTGTGCCTAATGGCGGCACTAATAAACTAGGGTTATTTGTTGTTTGGGATCTAGTTATAGGTCGATGGCTCATACACCCTCTTTCAAATTAGGTTCATTTAAGCTCGGTCCCACTAGGCGTGCTAGGAAAAAGAAAAACGGTTGATGCCAAAAATTGGTAAGGTAACAACCCTTTGTGGGAAACTCAGTTTATGGGGGACCTATTGTGCTAAATTGAGTGACCTCTAGGTTTTTAAAGAAGTCAGCTTCTTCTGTGATTGGGGTTTGGAAAGGGAAAAAGAAACATATATAAAAATAAAGGATCTAACTATGGTGATGTGCCAAAATTTAGATAAAAGGCATGATAAATCTATCTTTTGGATATGATCTAAAGGCTCGTTCAACAATCTTCTATGTTCTAGAATGATAGAAATTAAAGATTGAAGCATGAATAGTGCATTCAATGACATAAAATAATTTTCACACCCATTCACTGAAAAGAGAAGTCAAAAGACATGATCTAAACTAGAAAACTTGCATTAAAATTATAGAAGTTCTATAAATGAACCATTCAAACAATAACAACATGGTATAAAGTTAACAAATAGCTTAAGAAAAATAGAAAGGCCGAACAATGGCACAGTTTGTGAGTCTTTCTACAATAATCTAATAACAATAAAAAGGCCTGGTTCCTTTCTAAAATTCTTTATTCTCTTCAATTCTCATTCACTCGTGGAACTTGGAACTTGGAACCCCTCTTCAGAAGCAAAGAGTAGTATATGTAGTGAGCATTCTCACCACTTGGTGAGCAGTAACTAAAAAGATTTGGTATCTTGAGCAATGATGTAGGAGCGATTATTCCCTTGGCCATTGCAATAGAAAAATATTTTGGCCATAGCATGTGGTCGTTGTAGGCAGATGCATCCCATGCAAATGATGGAAATGGTCCTGGCATAGTCTCATACAAACAAGTGTCGCCACCCAACATTGGCAGTTAGAACATGTGGTAGCATATCACAACCCATAGTTTACTCCATCCTTTGCTTTGGAGAGGTACCCACTAAAGAGATGTGTGGTGGCATATCACATCCAATGGTTCATCCCTCCTCCTCGTTGTTGAAGGCCTGTGCTAGGAAGAGACGTGAAAGTGTGCCTTTTCATTGACACTGACTGTGGGCTCCACCAAAGCACATGCAGATGAAGGCTACATGGAACACAGTTGGGGCCTAACTCAAAAGTGAAGGGAAGCATCCTTTAAGCACGTGCGGTGACGACACGTGGAAATATGGTGAGGGTCATTTAAAAAGCGAAGGAAAGAATCTTTTTAGAAAGCACTGAACGGACACATGGCAGAGGCTGGCGATCATTTATCAAAAAAGGGTCAATGATGTTTATTTGAGGGATAGGCCAGTACTTAGCAAAAAACAAAATCCGAAGGGAGTTTGATGAATTTTATATTCACAACACCCATTTTATTTTAGGTCCCTAAAATATCAAAACTTGATCACTCCTTTGTTAACATCAATTGAAGTTAGACTTTTAGAAATCCCTTATCTCGATATCTATTTAGAGTCATGCTCAACATACTAATCCCAATATCCCATAAGCCTTTTGTTTGTTGAAGTTCACCTAATTACCTTCTTTCCTTATCCCTTTTGGCATGACTTCTCAATCACCCCCAATCCATTGTTTCCTCAATTCTTTGATCCTTGTCACATGGTATTGGTTTTTCCCAACCCCATAATAGTTTGAATTATTACCATTTTCAACTATGAACCCCACCTCCCTCCTAGAAAACCCAAATATTTATTAATAACCTAATCTAGACTTGCAACTACTAGATTAAATCCAATGGAACCAAAAAATAATTCTTTATGTAGCTAGCATGGATCCAAAGGAGAAAATGATAATTTTCACATATGATAATTAATCATAGTGATATGTGGTGAAAGTGAAACTCTAGAAATTCACTCTAGGATTTCAAATGTGTGTGTTTCTTTCACCAAGTATGTATATCATTAAAATGGAACTGAGGGGATGAGATTGACTTGCAACCTGTAGGTGAACCAATTAACCCCTATGGGATCTAAATTGGAATGAAATTTTGAATGAAATATAATGATATGACTAGATAAAAATGCAAATAGACTACTCTAATGTGAAAAAAAAAATGGATAGTCACAAAAAAAATTGATATTGAGAAATAAACTGAGTAGACTAGTGTGTGTTTTCCATATAAATTTGGAGCTGAATTTGTAGGACTATCACCCAAGGTGCATATGTCTAAGTGACTCAATTTGAAATCTATCTTCATATTCCTTGGGAGCTAGATCAAAAGCTTCTTCCTTTTAGGTCCCACTTCTTGCCAGATTTCCTTCTTAGTCTTCAAATGATGAAATGACTAGGTATTTATAGGCATTTAATATAATTTCCTACAAATTAAATCTCGATAGCCGATATTTGACATTTGAAATTCAAATACTAAAATTCCAACTTTGACATTAAAAACTGGAGGAAAAATAGGAGGACCAAGTCACCTAGGGCGGCTATGTTCCAACCCTATTTTGTAAAATGTAAAGTTTCAAGAGAAAAATAATAAATGTTTTACTTGGTTTTGTACATGGGTTTTATTGATAAAAGTTAAAATGGATCATGTAATGTATAATTTAGGAAATTAGCTATCAAATTAGGTCCAATCACTTATGGGGAGAAAAACCTAGTGTGAAATTATAAAGGGTGACAATTAATGATGCTACATTTAGCCCCCACTTTAGTGAGAGTATGAACTTATGCTCACACTCACACTAAAGTAGATAATACATCAAGAGGGGTTTGATTGTCTAAATTTTGAAGAGATATGATGACAATGAATCTAGGTGGAGTACACAAGCCCATAGGATTGAAGATCTTGTGGAAATACAACATAAGAACAAAGGAACATACATGTATGAAATGCAACAAGACAAAAAAAAATACACAATGGGCCAACACAAAATGTAAAAGAGGGGGTTACAACAATCGTGGACTAGAAAGGTTCATAGAAATATTACTAAGATCCATACCCAAGGTGGGTTAGTGCAGGATCATGGGGTTCCAAATGAGGCCTTTAAGTGGTAATGGAAATTTAGAAAAACAGAGTTAGACAACTTGACATAAAAATATGAATAGGTTATTAACATAATTTGAAAAATATGTAACAAAATTTGTAGCAAATTAAATTTAGTTTCTAAAATACTAGTCCTCTTTTAGAAAAAAAAAGTAAATGTACATTTGGTGAAAATTTGAAATTTCAATATAGTAACTTACTAAATTTTTAGGAAAAAATTAAAAAGGTGTATGTCTGACCAACCTAAGTACGAGAAAAAAATAATATATTTTTTGAAAGTTTCAATATAAGTAGAGGACACATGCCCAAATGTGCAACAATTTTTTTATAATTTTTTTGCAAGTAAATAATTAGTTATGAATTCTTTATTAGATTTAAAAAAAAATACTAAAACTTGTTTGTTCGACCACCATAACTTGGTCAAAAAATTTATGAAAATCAATTTTTTTAATACTATAGTATGGGAAGCATAGTATGTGCCACATATTTTGAATACCAAACACCTCTCCTCTCATATCTTCCTCTCGTATGAGTGCCTCGACATGCTCTTGCTCTATGTGATCCCTCTTTATCTATAGCCTAGCCACATCTCTCTCCAACCTTAAGATTTCTGCTCGAAGAGTGAACTATGTCCCACTATCTGATGGACCTTAAGAGGCTCGGAGGTCATCTAATGCTGACTGCAGTGTATAAAGTTTCCCTGTAACTAGGTCAGCTTGTTTGGTTGCACTCTCATACACTATCCTCAATCTAGCAAAATCCTTGATTAGATCTACATGTTGCCCTGTGGAAGGTGGGGGCACATACTCTTAGGGTAAATTATCATCCATGGATAGTGCATGCATCATCTCTATAGTAACATGTTGATACCTTGCAAGATTGGAAAGATAAAAGATATCAGTACACATCATGACATATATATACACAAAGTTAACGAGCATAAAAAAGCATAAATATCAAATCATCACCTAGATCTCTAGTCTGCCAGTAGGGGTATAACCAAACAATGGTGGTCCTCCTCTATATGGTAGGTGTGGATGGCTTGTTACTACTTGCCTCCCCACGCTTATGTGGATCTCTAATTAGGTCGCGCCAATGATCTAGTGATTCTAGTAGGGGGAGTATCTCTCCTATTGGGGGAAATTGGATCGTCCTCTATATCATCAACATCCTCACTCATAGACTAGGACTCCTTCTCCTCATCTTCATACGAACCTAGAAATATGTCAAGCACAGTCTCGTCATCACCGTATCTCCATCTACTTGTTCATCATCCCTATCCTCTCTGCAATTTGGAAGAGGTCCATTGTTCCCTGTTGGATGTTTTGGTTGTGTGTCCGATATGTGGTTGTCATTAGTATCAACACTATTAACATTTGGTGTATTGAAGGTTGTATATGTCGAGGACATTGAGAAAATTATTAAAAGAAGTGTTGTAGGTTCCCAGTGGTTCAGTGAAGGTCATGAAGGTGTCTTGTTTTGTACATCAAAAATTAGTTGTTGTGGATTAAAGGGTTTTTTGTTGAGTGTATCTAGTTCATCCACCATAAGTTTCATAGGTCTGCATGAAGATCTGTTCATGCTGTGAATAATTGTGTTCTGATAGTATTTATGTGGGTTCTATCAGTGTTCTGGAATGAAGTTTGTGTGTTTTTGTTGCTACAGATAAGCACTTCTCTGTCGTTTCTTGGTGCTCGTGGATGCCTCTAGATCATGCTCTATCTTTGTGGTACATCCACATTGATTAGTGTGCTTGTGGTCGAATATTTTTCTCCGTATGTTTGGTTTTTCATGTTCTTGGCCAACATGATGGTAGTAGCATGTTGTGGATCTTCGTGGTGAAATTAATTGAAGTCTTTTTGTGTCAGAGTTGTTCATTTGGGTCTCCACTATGTTGTGGCTATCCTTGGTGGATTCTCATTGCAAATTTATTTGTAAATTTGGGCCGACATTGAAAATGTGTTTTATGTTTCTGGCCGACTAAGTTGTTGATGTAATCTCATGTTGCAGATATATAAGATCAATTGTTTCATCGGTGTAGAGTGTGCTTAGTATGATTAGAGTGCTCGGTGTGCTCCTATGTTTGTATGTGTGAATATCATTTGATTGCAAAGCAGAGTGTGAAGAAGATTGAGCAAAGTATGAAGAAGTTTGAGCAAAGAGTGAAGAAGATTTTTCTGTGCTTAACTAGAACTGTAATCAGGCTTGTGTAGAAGCTATTTTCTCAATTCACAATTTGGATGGTCTTAATCCAATCCTTTCTTTGGATAGTGAGTCCTCTTTTTATTTGAGTATTGATCTCTAGGAAGTGTGCCTAATGCATGTGCATTCTCATTATTCTTATACTTTTAATAGGGTATAATATTGTGGACTAACATCCATCATGGTTTTTCCCCTAATAGGGTTTCCACATAAAAATCTTGGTGTTGTCTGTGTTTCTAATGTGTTGATTTCTTATGGTTTATTATTCATTCATCAGATTTGAGATTAAATTAAGTAAAGATTGAAAAGTTTAAAATATTCTATGACAACCGATTCACCCCCCCTCTTAGTTGTTTTTCCTTGTTTTTCCAACAATTGGTATTAGAGTGGGTTCCTTTGAAGAAGTTTAAAATCTTGAGGTGATTCAAGATGGAATCATACAAGAAGGACAGTCCTAGGTTTGATGGAACAAACTACTCACTGTGGAAAGCTAGGATGGAGTGTCATTTGAAGTGTATTGGTGAGCCTTTCTGGAAAATTAAAAAGAATAGATATGTTATTCATGTGACTGGTCCCTCCACTCCTGATGAGATTAAAGAAGTTGAGAATGATGTATGGGCTATGGAAGCTTTGTTGAGTGCTCTAACAAATTCAAAAATGACAAATGTGTTAGGTTTGAAGACAACTCATGAGATGTGGAAGAAGCTGGAAACTTTGTATGAAGGAGATGTACATGTGAAGATGGCTAAGCTACAGAGTTTGAAAGGAAAGTATGAAAATATAAAGATGGGTGAAGATGAGAATATTTCTTCTTTCATGTAGAAAGTGAATGAACTAGTGATGGGTATTAGATGTGCTAGTGGTATTCTAGAAGAGGAAGAAATTGTGGCCAAGGTGCTCAGATCATTGCCTCCCTCGTACAAAGAAAAGGCTCATGCTATAGAAGAAACCAAATCATTGACAAATGTGACAAGGGACACACTGATTGGTAAATTTGTTGCTTTTGAGCTAAGCGAATTTGGTGATTTTGTTCCTAAGACTGAAACTTGATTTAAGGCTATTGTATCCAGAAGAAACAAGCAAAGATATGATCCAGGAGAAAGCTCTAGGAAGACATTCAAGTATGAGGAAGAAATGAAACAACTTGAAGATGAAGAAAGAGAAATAAAAGAGCTGGAAGCACTAATTGTGAAGAAAGAAGGTAGAGGACAAGGTAAGTATAAAGGAAATTTTCCTATCAAATGTTTTTCTTGTAGTAAAATAGTTCATTTTGCTTCAAGGTGTCCTCAAAGAGTCCCTAGATCTAAGCCTTACAAACCTAGATTTCAAAATAAATTTTATTTTATTGAAGAAGGAGTGACTGATGATGAGTCTAATAAAGAGAATGGAAATGAAGATGACTAGGTTTTCATTGCTATCAAGGAAAATAGTCCTAAGGCTACTGAATCTGCTAAAGTTGAGAAAGCTCTTGCAGCCCGAATTGAAGAAAAGGATGAGTGGGTCATTGAGAATGGATGCTCACATCATATGACTGGTGACAAAAGAAAATTTGTAAGTCTACAGAAGTATGATGGTGGGGTTGTGAGATTTGGTGACAACAATGCTTGTGTGATTCGTGGAATAGGGTCTATTTGTCTTGGTGGTAAGCATAACACTGATGATGTTCTTTATGTTGAAGGATTAAATCACAACCTGTTGAGAGTTGTACAAATGGTAGACAAGGGTTATGATATTTAGTTCAAAGATGGAAGATGTGGGATATTTGGAAGCTCTGGAAATGTAATTGCTTCAAGTAAACAGACAAAAGGTAACATTTTTCACCTGAATGCTGCTAGTGAAAGTTGTTTAATTGATCAAGTAGATGAAAGTTGGTTATGGAATAGAAGGCCAGGTCATGTGAATTTTGATAACATAGTCAAAATAAGTTCCATTCAAGCAGTAAGAGATCTACCTAAGCTAGTAAAGCCTGCTAGCACAATTTGCAAGGAGTGTCAGATGGGAAAATAGAATAGAGTTTCTTTTTGGAGCAAACAACATAATTCAAATGGATTACTGGATTTGATACATACTGATCTATGTGGTCCCTCCAGAGTTAGAAGTCTCCATGGTGAAAGGTACTTCATGTTGATTATTTATGATTACTCTAGAATGATATGGGTTGCTTTCTTAAGAGAAAAATTTGAAGCATTAGAGAAGTTCAAAAGTTTCAAAACTATGGTAGAGAATGAGAAAGGTATGAAAATAAAATGCTTAAGGTCAGACAGAGGTGTTGAGTTCAACTCCAGGAAGTTTAATTTTTTCCTTGATGAGCATGGAATTAGAAGACAATTATATGCTCCCTGAACCCCTCAACATAATGGAGTTGTAGAGAGGAAGAACCAAACAGTTCTAGATGTTGCTAGAACAATGATGATTGAAGGAAATGTGACTCACATCTATTGGAGTGAAGTTGTAAGCAATGTTGTGTACACTTTGAACTGGGTAAATGTAAATGGTAATTTTGGTAAGAGTCCTTTTGAATTATTGTTTGGTTATAAGCTTGTTAAATACTTCAAGATCTTTGGAAGAAAATGCTACATCAAGAGAGATGATATAGGCAAGTTTGATGCAAGAAGTGATGAACGAATCTTTCTAGGTTACTCCACTAGAAGTAAGGCCTACCGGTTCTATAACACAAGACTGAGAAAAATGGTTGAGAGTGCAAATGTCAGAGTTGATGGGGATTCTACTAAATCATCTAGATATTGTGGATATGACTCAGATGTAAACAATACAAAGGGAAGAATGTTCAGACACAGAATCAGCTTCAAATTGTGCCATATGTTCTTTTTGTTCTGGTAAATCAAGGTAGTCAAGAAGCAGATACAAGTGCAAGTGCAAAAGAAAGAACATAAGAATTAGAAGTTCTAGAGAAACCTAAAACTATGAGGTATGTAAAGCTAAATCACTCTGAAAATCAAATCATAGGAGACAAGAATAAAGGTGTACAAAATAGAAGAAAGATTGCATAAGAGTATTGCCTAATTTTCAAGATTGAACCTAAAGATTTCAATGAAGCTTGTAATGATGAACACTGGATGGAAGCTATGAAGGAACAATTAATGCAGATTGAAAAAAATAATACATGGATACTTGTTCCTAGACCTAAGGATAAAAATGTGATTGGAACTAAATGGGTCTTTTGGAATAAGCTAAATGAACAAGGTGAAGTGGTCCAAAATAAAGCAAGAATAGTATATAAAGGTTATTCACAAATGGAAGGTATTGATTCTGAAGACACTTTTTCCCCTGTTGCCAAAATTGAAGTTGTAAGGTTATTTCTTGCTTATGCTGCATATAAGAACTATAAAGTCTGTCAAATGGATATGAATTCTTATTTTCTGAATGGTGAGTTAGAAGAAGAAGTATGTATTGAACAATCAGATGGATTTCAACTGAGTGATAAGGAAAACAAGGTTTGTCGATTGAAGAAAGCTCTATATGGACTCAAGCAAGCCCCCCAAGCTTGGTATACTAGACTGGACAAATATTTACTAAAGCTTGGATTCAATAAAGGTACTGCTGACAACAACTTATATTTCAAGTTGGATCATTACAAAGAGTTGATTATTGAGGTCTTTTTTTATGACATTATATTTGGAGGAGATGATAATCTATGTATGAAGTTTGCTGATGAAATGAAAAATGAATTTGAGATGAGTATGATTGGAGAGATGAAGTTATTTCTGGGAGTGCAAGTTACTCAATTAGACAAGGGGATCTTCATATCTCAGTCCAAATATGTGAGAGAGCTACTAAAGAAGTTTGGCATGGATGACTCAAAACCTATTGGTACTCCCATGGTAACTGAATGTAAATTCACGCAGAATGATGATTCGTCCAAGGAAAATCAAACAAGGTATAGATCAATGATTGGTGGATTTCTCTATTTAACTCAGACCAGACCAAATATTATGAGTGTTGTGTGTATTTTTTCTAGGTTTCAAGCTGATCCAAAATAATCTCATGTGACTGCTATAAAGAGAATTTTCAGATATCTGAAAGGAACAATTGATTTTGGACTCTGGTATCCTAAGGATGATGATATTACTTTGAATGCATATACTAATTTGGATTTTGCAGGAGATGTAGATGACAAGAAGAGTACTATTGGTGGTTCCTTCTTCCTAGGGAAGAATCTGGTGTCTTGGTTGAGTAAAAAGTAGGATTCCATTTCTCTATGTATTGTTGAGGTAGAGTATATTGTTGTTGCAAACAACTGTACTCAAGTTATGTGGATGAAATAGATGTTGAAAGATATCAAAGTAGTATATAATGAACCTATTGCCATATATTGCGATAGCTCAAGTGAAATAAACATATCAAAGAATCCAGTGCTACACTCTAAGACCAAGCATATATCAATCAAGTTCCACTTTCTGAGGGAGAAAGTGAGTGAGAAAGAAGTCAGACTAGAGTATGTGCCTACCAAAGAGTAGGTTGTAGATATTTTTACTAAGTCATTGCTAAAGGATACTTATGATTATATTAGAGGGATGCTAGGGGTTATTACCCCTCCTGATACGAACTAGTGATGCATTAATTTGCATCAATCCATGCATTTCATGGTCATATTATGATCTATATTGATGTTTTTGTGGTTGCTACTCAGGGGGAGTAGATAGATATGTAGATATGTGGTTCAGAGCTTGTATGTGGAAAGATATACTTATCTTTTCCATTGATGTCAAAGGGGGAGAAGAGTAATGTGAAAAATTGTTGCTTACCTGGAGTGAAAATTCTTGTAGCAAAAAGTTCATGCAGAAGAGGTCAAGGAAGAAGAGTCAAAATCTAAGGATGAGCAAGTGATGATTGAGAGTTGGGTTGATGGTTTTTTTCACATCATGTGTTGCCATCAATGTCAAAGGGGGAGATTTTTGGATGTTGTGGTTGTGTTGTTGATATGTGGTTGTCATTGATGCCAACACTATAAGCATTTGGTGTATTGAAGGTTGTATATGTTGAGGATATTGAGAAAATCATTAAAAGAAATGTTGTAGGCTCCCAATGGTTTAGTGAAGGTCATGAAGGTGTCTTGTTCTATACGTCAAAGATCAGTTTTTGTGGATTAAAGGGTTTTTTGTTGAGTGTATCTAGTTCATCCACCAAAAATTTCAAAGGTTTGCGTGAAGATCTGTTCGTGTTGTGAATAATTGTATTCTTACAGTATTTATGTGGCTTTTGTCAGTGTTCCAGAATGAATTTTGTGTGTTTCTTTTTCTTCAAATGCTTCTTTGTTGTTTCTTGGTGCTCGTGGATGCCTCTAGATCATGCTCTATCTTTGTGGTACACCCACATTGATTAGTGTTCTTGTTGTCAAAGATTTTTCTCTGTATGTTTGGTTTTTCATGTTCTTGGCTGACATGATGGAGTAGTGTGTTGTGGATCTTCATGGTGAAATTAATTGAATTCATTTTGTGTTGGAGTTGTTAATTTGGGTCTCCACTATGTTGTGGCCGACCTTGGTGAATTTGCATTGCAAATTTATTTGTAAATTTGGGTTGACATTGAAAATGTGTTTTATGTTTCTGACCAACTAAGTTGTTGATGTAATATCATGTTGCGGATATATAAGAGTGATTGTTTCGTCGGTGTAGAGTGTGCTTAGTATGATCAAAGTGCTTGGTGTGCTCCTATTTTTGTATGTGTGAATATCATTCGATTGCAGATTAGAGTGTGAAGAAGATTGAGTAGAGTGTGAATAAGTTTGAGCAAAGAGTGAAGAAGGTTTTACTGTGCTTAACTAGAACTGTAATCAGGCTTGTGTAGAAGCTATTTTCTCAGTTCACAATTTGGATGGTCTTAATCCAATCCTTTCTTTGGACAATGAGTCATATTTTGTATTTAAGCAGTGAGCTCTAGGTAGTGTGTTTGAATGCATGTGCATTCCCATTATTCTTATACTTTTAACAGGGTATAATATTGTGGACTAACATCCACCATGGTTTTTCCCCTAACAGGGTTTCCACATAAAAATGTTGGTTTTGTTTGTGTTTGTGATGTGTTGATTGCTTATGGTTTATTATTCATTCATCAAATCTAAGATTAAGTTAAGTAAATATTGAAAGGTTCAAAATATTTTCTGACAACTGATTCATCCCTCCCTCTCAGTTGGTTGTCCTTGTTTTACCAACATGCCCTTTATGGTAGTGAATGGGAAAGACATGGTCTGGTCGTGTTGTAACTCACCACTCATCTTAGGCTTGAGTAGTGCCTACATCATCAACCTCAAATATTTGGGGCATGTCATGGTCCTCGTCCTCTAAACCACTAATGTATGCATCCTCTTTAGTAAGTTGATGACTATCCCTACGTCTAGGAGCACTTTGTGTTGATTATAGATATCTTGGTCGGGCTCTTGGTGGTACTTGAACATGTTCGAATTGATGCATGACATGATCATAGTAGAATGGTCTCACTATACAATCATGTTTTCCTAAAGGGTGAAGCCACAGTAGTGGTTTACAATTGAAGTGAGGAAGGAAAACTCACAAAAAATGAATAAATGGAAAAAAACTTGATTTTAGGGGTTCGTACGAACCTATTGGTTTGACCGAACCAATTAGGGGTTCGGTAGAACCTAGGTTCGATCGAACCCTCTTAATACTTTCCCGCCAAAAAATCCATCAAAACCCCTTATAGAAGGGGGTTCGAATGAACCGGTTCGAATCAACCCAGGTTCGAGCAAACCCTAGTGGTTCGTTCGAACCCTTTATTCCTCATCTCCCCGAGATGAAAAAAAAACTTGAATTTTGGCACTTCAGAGCTTCGGTTTGAGGATGAAAATGGAGGAATATTCACAAACCAACTGGAATTTGGTAGTCCTTAGAGCGAGCTATCCAATGAATATAATTTTAATATGTTTTGGTTTTATTATGTATTTGATATTTTAGTTTTATTAAACATAGGATTTCATCAAAATGAAGGTCTTTGTTAGCACACATGTGGAAAAATGAATTATCAAAGAAAAATAAAAATATGAGTGCACTAGATATTGAAGTCCTTGATCCAATAGGAAAAAAAATTGAATTTGATTACATATACAAAAAAAGTTATGCTATATGGTACGCTATGTTTGAATTGTAATTGGTTTGACTTTGAAACTTGATTAAAGAAAAAAATATTCAATAAAAACTATCTAACCAAGTGGAAGCACTAGATATCGAGTTACAATCTAAATTTGAAGAATTAGAATTTTATCCTTCATGGAAAAAAGTTATAAGTTATAATTGTGAGTCACTTTTAAAAAATGTTGTTTTGAAAAAACCGTTTGTGGGAGATGGAAAAGAAGTGGAATCTAATTCCAAAATTTTTAAAAAAATATTTTTAGAATCTACAGACAAAATTTGATGAGACTCTAGTTTTCATCATCTTCAAATTCTTCACGGTTTAGCCGCTATAGGTTCTCGAATGCGAAGATTTAGTTTAAAAAAATAATTTCAGTGTCCAGTTTGGCCAAAAATTGTAAACCACTATTGTGGGATCACCCTAAAAGAAACCAGTCTTTTTGCTACTTGACTAGCTCATGCCTATCATCTTTCCACTAGGGAATCTTGAGATATGGTATCCACCAAATATCATCCTCATCTAGTCAATCAAACCTAATCCGCCAGTGCAGTAAATACCCCTCCTTCCATCCTCACGTCAATGCATAACTAAAGGCCTCTAGGTATCCCATGGACGCTATAGTAGGAAATCTAGTCAGCCTAGTACTTGTGATGTGCTCAAACCACCATACCTACAAGAGTGTACAATGCACAGTGTTGTCCAGATCCTAGTATGCAAACCACTCTAAATCATAGTATAGCTGCATGAGCATACTATGACCCCAAGCATGCATGATCATGTGCTCCTCAATGTCTCTGATAATATGAAAAATTCCACCATCTAAATGTTCTCCACAACCATCTGGTACTAATGTGAGTGCTATGGTAGTGATCAAAATCCATTGAAGTAGTGGTGTCCATGCATGTAGAAGCCATCTAAGCTCAATGCGCAAACCAATGGGCGATCGTTAGATGGGCCACTGTAGAAAATATAAAATATCATCTCGCATATATCTGAAAGGTTGCTCCTCTATTGAGTGTACATTCTCTCCCCGAATAGGAATCCATAGGATGCGATGTACGTCCTCTAGAGTAACATTCATATTGATCACCCATAGAAAGATGGAAGGTACACATGTGTTAGTGTCCCATCTCTCTAGTAGGGCCATCAACATGGCATCGTGATACCCCATAGGTGGAATGAGGTATACTTACCAAAAACCTATATCTTGTATAAGGTTGACTTCTGTAAGGACCCAATTAATTTTTAACCGGAAATACCACTCTGATATTTTTTTTTTAAGTATTCATTCACAAGTATACTCGGGAACTTCTATCCATACAGGATAGATATATCATCTGTTCATACAGAACAGGAATTCACTTCATCTATTCATATGGAATAGGAATACATCTATTCATATAATTGGAATAGGCATTTCACTTCATCTATTCATATGGAATAGGAATACATCTATTCATATAATCGGAATAGGCATTTCACTTCATCTATTCATATGGAATAGGAATACATCTATTCATATAATCAGAATAGGCATCCACCTAAATGAGGCAGGCATCTATCATATGATAGGTACGTGCTCTGGCCAGAGTCTTGGACTCATCGGGATCATCCAGATCCTGAGTCGCTTCCCTGATGACCACACTTTCTACTAAAAGTGCACCGAGGTCGTCGTCCTCAGGGGTATGTAAAATTGTAATTCTAAACTTGAAACCCGCCTCGGAATTTGGCCTAAGGGCCTCGGGGAATCAAGCAATCCATGCGGGATTCTTCCGAGTATAGTTGCATGTATTTTGGTTGATTATCTTATATAACTAGTTATGTGATCTCTCCAACCCTAAACCCCATTCCCGAACGCCTGAGTACTGGGAGCATCCTTCGTTTCCCAGACTGCCTACATACCCTGCTTCCAAACGGGATCAAGGCGTAAAATATGTAGTTCTATTTTCTAGGCTATGTTTATGTGAACTGTTATAAAGTGGGTACGCAACCCTTTCTAGGGTTTTTATTTCCCCTAGACAGTTCCTCTGCGGTTGCTACCCACGATGGGAAGCATGGATAATAAACGATCGCCTTGACCATTTATTGTTTACCTATTAACCTTCATCTAACCCTACTCCCTAATGATGTTCGTCTCCCTTGACCCGTTTAAATGATTTCCTAATAATTTATCCACATGATTATATCTTTGAGTTAGAATTATATTTGCACCACTGAAAATTCCTAAGTTACAATTTTCTAGGTTGTCACTAGCGGATTTGATTCATTTTTGTTTTATCTTTTTAGATTATCGATCCAAAGGGGATTTCCCTCCCTTTGGATTTTAAACAACTCATGTCCTTATTTCTCCCCGGCGATTTATAGGGACGATGCCACAGACGCCGTTATTGCAGCTGTATTAGGCTATAGATGCAGTAGCTCAAGCGCGACGGCTTTACCCGTAAACGTGAACCAGAGGCATCGTTAATACCGAACGCTGCTGGTTTTGTTTTTCCTTCTTTGATTAGTTTTTTCAAATCTATATCTAACATACTTAAATATTACTTAGGAAAAGAAAGCTCATAATGCATGGTAACTTTAACAACATTCATTAGGAATCTAAACCCACGATGATTAGATGAAACAACGAGCATTGGTCAATAAGTTATAATCTTAGTGTGTCATAAACATTGAAGAAATTATTTAACCATTTATTCAGTAGCTAAACCGTATCCATTCATAAAATTAATCCCAAGCAACATAAATTAAGCAAGTACTTAAATTGAATGCATGCATTATTCAGAAAATTTCATAACATATATTATTCCCTGCTTCCCTTAGCAAGTTAAAAGAAATCACTTTTTTTTTATATCATCAATATTTGTTGCAAGGCTTATTGTCCTATCCTTTAAATATGTAGCACTAGGAAATCAACATTTTCATGACTAAACTATGAAAAGTAATAAACTATCCATTAACTAGGGTTGTTTGATGAAGTTTTTATGTTGTCTATTTCTTATAGAAGGTTACTTCTAGGTAAGAATAGGTTTCATTTCATCTATATTTGAAATTGAAGTCTAGACCCAATATGTGTTAATAGAAGGTTTACCAGAATTAAAATAAAGAACTTGTATGCTTCACTATAGCAGTATTAATAAATATCTAGGAAACTTCTATTTATTTATTTATTTAACTCATTATATTTTATAAGTTCGAGTGTTTGTTTTACTATCTATGTCAAAGAAGTTTATTGATATTATTACATGGTTTTTGGATTAACGCTATCCTTTAAATCTATTGAAAATTTCCAAGCCTAACCACCCTAGATAACAATTACATTTTTCTAAAAATAAATATTATACTAAAGGAAACTATCTTCCTATAAATATTTCCTTAAAAGAAGTACTTGAAATAATAATATATCTTGGAAAGTTAAAATGTTAACTAATCCTTCCTTTAAAGATATTAACCTATATTATTCATCTAAATAGAATATTTGAAAAAGTTCATAAAATAAAATAGTTAAAAAAAATTTAACTAATCTTTTTTGAAATATTAACTCCTACTATTCTCTTCCTCTTTTTAAAGGAAAGATTCCGTTAAGGCTACTTCCTTCCCTAGTATTTAGGCTTTGAAGAAGAGTGTGCATCTTATTAGCCTAAAGTTTAGGAAATCATGGGGAGAAGATTTTTACTTGAAGTTTTTTTTTCATGATTCTAACGGGATGCACATTCCATCGATATGAAATATTTATACGAGGATGCACCCCTATCAACATGCCTAATATTTAGGAGAAGTGAAGGGAAATATCATTTAATTGATTTACTCTTAAGCTAAAAAGAAGTAACTGTTGTATGTGTTGCAAAAATAAGGCACATGCATTAGAGTAAATTTATTTTTCCTTAGAATATTAATTTGGTGACAAGTATTGAATGTGAAAAGCAAAGAAATAAAAATTATAATTACATCAAAGATAATCTTTCAAATCTCATAACTCCGATAATAAATAATTTTCCTATTTAGGAATTGTTTATAAACATTAACTGCTCTTATTTCGTCCTGCATTCTCACAATTTGCGCAAGAACAACCACTATATTTATAATATATATATATATATATATATATATATATCTGTAGCATTTAGTACCTTCTCCACCGATATCTAGAATATAACAAGCTTATCTAAATAAGCATGGAAATCAATGAAATAGTAAAGAGAGCTTATAACGTTCTTGGATAACTAAATAAAATTGGGCGCCTAAACTAGGCTCTCCTTGTGATCTTTGGAGTTTGTAACACTGAGTGTGCAGTTGATACCCATGCTCTCAATTTCTAAATAAGAACAATCATAACAAGCAATAGATTATCCTTTGTTCTTTTTAGCAAGATGACAGGCAATAACCATAAAATTACTAGCTAAATTGCAGTGTTCATCTAGCATATCTGTACTATTTTACTTATCCTAGTTGAGTTTTGTATTCTCCATCTAATATGGCCTGTGTAGATTTACATGGACAGCTTAACATTTTGTAACTAGTTGCTGTGTATGTACACATGACAGGAAGGCAACGAAAGATCACATATGCAGCAGTCAAAATAAAAGGTGAGTTACCTACCTGATGGTGCTTATCCTTGATACAAATCCAAGAGGTGGGAAGTCAGGCTTCTAGAATCACTTCAAGAATGAAGGGCACTGAGGAGGAAGACTGTATAAGGCAAAAAAAAGATAAACAAAAAGAACATAAGACTGGAGCGCACCTTCCAACCCAGTTCATCCCTTAGATTTATAGGTAAATTTGCATTAAATTCTTTCCAGACTGTAGTTCGAAGTTAGCTCCAAAATTTATTATGGCAGTTGAATAAAAATCCAACGTGAGAAACATGGGTGGGCTGAGGTGATCAGAAGTCTATTTTGGGTGGTTGTGGACGGCGCGATGTATCCCTGCCAGTGGGGCTATGCTGGTAGAAATTTAATTCACATGTCTGCGCCTTCACTCCCACAATTGGTGAATTCAATTTTCTTTCCCTTCAAAGATCTTTATCAGATTCCTTTCTCATTAATTGTTAATGGCTAGACCCAACTTGCTGAGGTTTTTTAGGAAATGTGGAGATAAACGTCACTTCATGAATATCAAATGTGAACAAGCATTTACCTGTAGCAAAATACGCAGTTGGGAAGAGAGGAGCCGTGACATCCTCCCTCCCTTATTTGTGCATCGTCCCGATGCATATATATTTAATATGTTTGATATAGTAAAGAGATAGTACTTTGAAACAAAAAGAAATATAGCATCTAAATAGTGCTTAAAACAAGAAGGGAAATGATTGTTGTAAATCAATTGTATCTTCCCAAGTAGCATTGTCCTCATCATATTGATCCCACTGTACTTTGCTTTGATCAACCATCCTGTTGCGCAATTGGTACTGGCGCCTCTCCAAGATTCGATATGGCTCTATTGTTATTTTCCTGGGATCTTGGACCTGTAATGTATTCCAATTCAAAACATGTTTCTCATTAGGTACATACTTCTTAAGAAGAGATATATGGAAAACATCATGGATACGACTCAGCTGGGGAGGTAGGGCCAATTTGTAGGCAATCGGGTTTATCTTTTCTATGATTTCGAAGGGTCCCACATAACGTGGTGCCAACTTTGCCTTCTTACCAAAACTTATAGAGCTTTTATATGGCCTGACCCTTAAGAAAACTTTTTCACCTACTGCGAATTCCCTTTGTGTTCTTTTCCTATCCGCATAACTCTTTTGTCTGTCTGTTGCTTCCCTTAACCTCTGTCTAATTGACCTGATTTGATTTTCCATTTCCTTCAACATATCTGGTCCAATTACCACTCTATCCTCAAGATTATCCCAACTCAAAGTTGTGCGACAAGTTCTTCCATATAGAGCTTCAAATGGAGCCATCCCTAGGGAGACTTGAAAAGAGTTATTGTATGCAAACTCTACTAGTGGAAGATATTCTTCCCACTTAGATTGTTGGTCCATACAGTACATACGTAGAAGGTCTTCCACAATTTGATTTGTCCTTTCAGTTTGGCCATCTGTTTCAGGGTGATATGCTGTACTGAAATTTAATTGTGTTCCCAAAGCTGATTGAAGAGTTGTCCAAAACCTTGAAGTGAATCTAGCATCCCTATCAGATATAATCTTTTCTGGAATTCCATGTAATCTAAAAATTTCCTTCACAAAATGTTTAGCCAAAGTTGGAGCATCATCTGTTATATTTCCTGCTATGAAGTGAGCAACCTTGGTAAGTTTGTCAATTACCACCATTATTGTGTTATGCCTGTAAGGTGTTGTAGGCAATCCTTGAATAAAATCCATACTAATAACCTGCCACTTATGATGTGGTATATCATGGGGGTATAATAATCCTGCAGGATGGCTATGCTCTGCCTTCACCCTCTGACATTCAAGACATTTAGCTACATAGAGTACTATGTCATTCTTCATTCCTTGCCAAAAATATAGTTTCTTAAGGTCTGAATAGAGTTTGTTTGCCCCAGGGTGTCCTGAATAAGGGGTATTGTGGGCTTCACTTAAAACCAACTCTCTTAACTCTTTACAGTTTGGAACATATATCCTATTGTTGTATCGAAGCATTTTTTCGCCATCTAGATTATACCCTTTTATACTAGGATCAGCTGGATCATTTTCTAAGGTCGATTTGACCTGTTTATACCATGAATCTTCTTTTTGTTTATTCAGAACTTTTTCTCTAAAAGTGGTTTTGAATATTACCATATTCATCAAGTGCCTCCTTCTACTTAGTGCATCTGCAACCCTATTTTCTTTTCCCTTAATATATTCTATCTCAAAATCGTATTCGCTCAGAAATTCTAACCATCTTCTTTGTCTAGCATTCAAGTGAGGTTGCGTGAAGATGTACTTGAGTCCTTGATGGTCAGTTTTTAACTCAAATGGCTTTCCTAAGAGAAAATGTCTCCATTTCTGAAGAGCATGTACAATTGCTGCAAGTTCCAAATCGTGAGGTGCATAGTTTACTTCATGATTTTTCAATTTCCTTGATTCATATGCTACCACACCTTCATCTTGAATGAGTACCCCACCTAGACCTTCAATGGAAGCATCTGTCACAACTATGAAGTGTCCATTTGGTTATGGAACCTTTAAGATAGGTGCAGTGGTTAATTTTTCCTTCAAATTTTGAAATGCCTTATCACAATGTTCAGTCCACAAGAATTTCTTACCCTTTCTTTGTAATGAAGTGATTGGGTTTGCAATTTTTGAGAATCCTTCTATGAATCTCCTATAATATCCTGCAAGTCCCATAAAACTTCTTACCTCAGACACATTTTTTGGAATTGGCCATTCCTCTATGGCTTTTATCTTATATGGATCTACTGCAATACCATCTTCTGAAATGATGTGACCTAAGTAATGTATTTTCTTTTTAAAGAATGCACATTTTGATAGTTTCCCATATAGCCTATGTTCTCTCAACCTTTGCAAAATTAACTGAAGATGTGCTAGGTGTTCCTCCTCATTTTTGGAATAAATCAAGATATCATCTAAGAAGACCAAGACAAATTTATCCAAGTAGTCATGGAACACACTATTCATCAAGTTCATAAAGGCAGCTGGAGCATTAGTCACACCAAAAGGTACAACTGTAAATTCATAATGCCCATACCTTGTTCTAAAGGTTGTTTTCGGGATATCTTCTTCCTTTATCCTGAGTTGGTGGTACCCTGATCGAAGATCTATCTTAGAAAACACAGTTGCTCCTTTCATTTGTTCAAAGAGATCCTCTATGCGTGGTAAAGGGTACCTATTCTTTATGGTGACTTTGTTAAGCATTCTGTAATCAATACATAATCTTAAGGTTCCATCTTTCTTTTTAACAAACAAAACCGGTGCTCCCCAAGGGGATACACTTGGTCTTATGAGACCTTTCCCAAGCAATTCTTCCAATTGCATCTTGAGTTCTACCAGCTCCGCTGTGTTCATTCGATAAGGTGCCTTAGACACCGGTTCAGCTCCTGGAACTATATCAATGGAGAAGTCAAATTTTCTTTTTGGGGGTAGCCCTGGTAGTTCTTCTGGAAACACATCACTAAAATCTTGAAGGTAAGGAGAATTTTGGAGCATTGGAGCATTGCCTTCTTCCTTTTCATCCATGGTAACCATGTATACTAGAGCCCCCTTTCTCTTTTCTCTTTTCATTTGCATAGCTGATATGATTTCCATACTTATAGGCCTATGTTTCCCTTGAATCACAACCCTTTTCCCTATATCATCTAAACATTCTACCCATTTGTTGTAATAGTCTACATTTTCTTGATGGTTTGTCAACCAACTCATTCCAATGATCACATCATATGATCCTAAAGGTGCCACATAAAGGTCTACCTTTGTATTAAAGTTAGGGAATTGTATTTCTGCATCGGATAGACACTGGGTCACCTCTTTAACTGCCTTATCCCCATACTGGACTGTCCATGATGATTCCATATGATTAACTTTAAATACATTTTTCCTTACAAATTCAGGTGAAATAAAACATTCAGATGATCCAGTATCTATTAGAATTGAGACTAGTTTTCCAAATAGAGTACCTGTAGTCTCTATGGGCACATTCTGGGATCGAGTACGTCGATTTCTTACTGCTACATGAATCCTTTGAGTAGGTCCCCTCTGAGGTTGATTTGCTTTCATCTGACTTTGCATCCTTGGACATTCTCTAGCAAAGTGATTCCCTCCACACATGAAACATCCACCTGGTGGTCCTCGTTGCATTGGATTTTTAGGCTGGTTATTGCTTGCTTCATTGAGCCTTGGCCAATTATAGTTCCTTGGTTCATTTTTGTTGAAGTTGTTTCTGTTAGTGTTATTCACATTGTACCTTTGATTATGATTTGGAGGTGGTCTTCTTTCTGATGAGTTGTTCCTTAGGTTCTTGTTGAAGTTTTGATTCCTTCTGAATTCTTGTTTCCTCTTGAAATTATTACTCCTAAAAGATTGTCTTGCTGAAGTTAAAGCTTGTAACTTCCTCTCTTGCTTTAAGGATTTCTCTAACACTTCATTCATACCTTCTGGTCCATGCATGTCAACCTCTGCTCCTATGTTGGTATTTAATCCCAAAATGAATTTCCTAGTTTGACTCTTTTCATCTTGTTGATATATTGGCACATATTTTAGTAGTTTGGCAAACCTATCCCAATATTGTTGTACTGTTAGAGATCCTTGTCGAAGGTTGTGAAACTCAGTCATCTTCTCATCAAAAAACAATTGTGGTAGCCACCTTTTACGAAAGTGCTCAACAAATTGTTCCCATGTTATGTCCTCCTTGGTGTACTTATTTTGTTCCTTCACATTAGTCCACCAACTAGCTGCTTCACCAACAAGTTGGTAGGACCCCCATAAGGCCTTAGTAGTTTCGCTGAAATCCCTTAACTCAAAATACTTTTCCATTTCATTAAGCCAGTTTTCTGCCCTTTCTCCTAGTTGATTCCCATCAAATTTTGGAGGGGTGATTTTCTTCAAGTCCTTAGTTAATTCTAGAATAGGATTTTCTCTCCTAGGTGCAATAACATCCATTATGTTATGCTCTGGATTATCTCCGTCAGGAGGGTTTTCAATTTGAGGTTCAACTATATTTTCAATATTATCTTGTCTTGTTCGAAGTTCTTGTACCGTTTGCTCCAAAGAGTTGATTTTATCTCTTTGTTCAGTTAACAGTTCTATTATTGCTTCAATCCCATCATGAGCTTGTGGTTCATCATCTTTGTTCCCTTTTGGCCTTCTACCGACACCAGCTCGAGTTGCTCTTCTTAGAATTCCTGTTTAAATATTCACATATTAGTATTATTCTAAATTTTGAAAAAGGTTATTTCTAACTTTTAAAGTACATATTTTGATTGCACGAATTGTAGTAATCTCAAGGCCTAGTTTTTGAATCTCGCTCTGATACCACATGTAAGGACCCAATTAATTTTTAACTGGAAATACCACTCTGATATTTTTTTTTTAAGTATTCATTCACAAGTATACTCGGGAACTTCTATCCATACGGGATAGATATATCATCTGTTCATACGGAACAGGAATTCACTTCATCTATTCATATGGAATAGGAATACATCTATTCATATAATCGGAATAGGCATTTCACTTCATCTATTCATATGGAATAGGAATACATCTATTCATATAATCGGAATAGGCATTTCACTTCATCTATTCATATGGAATAGGAATACATCTATTCATATAATCGGAATAGGCATCCACCTAAACGAGGCAGGCATCTATCATATGATAGGTACGTGCTCTGGCCAGAGTCTTGGACTCATCGGGATCATCTAGATCCTGAGTCGCTTCCCTGATGACCACACTTTCTACTAAAAGTGCACCGAGGTCGTCGTCCTCAGGGGTATGTAAAATTGTAATTCTAAACTTGAAACCCGCCTCGGAATTTGGCCTAAGGGCCTCGGGGAATCAAGCAATCCATGCGGGATTCTTCCAAGTATAGTTGCATGTATTTTGGTTGATTATCTTATATAACTAGTTATGTGATCTCTCCAACCCTAAACCCCATTCCCGAACGCCTGAGTACTGGGGGCATCCTTCGCTCCCCAGACTGCCTACATACCCTGCTTCCAAACGGGATCAAGGTGTAAAATATGTAGTTCTATTTTCTAGGCTATGTTTATGTGAACTGTTATAAAGTGGGTACGCAACCCTTTCTAGGGTTTTTATTTCCCCTAGACAGTTCCTCTGCGGTTGCTACCCATGATGGGAAGCATGGATAATAAACGATCGCCTTGACCATTTATTGTTTACCTATTAACCTTCATCTAACCCTACTCCCTAATGATGTTCGTCTCCCTTGACCCGTTTAAATGATTTCCTAATAATTTATCCACATGATTATATCTTTGAGTTAGAATTATATTTGCACCACTGAAAATTCCTAAGTACAATTTTCTAGGTTGTCACTAGCGGATTTGATACATTTTTGTTTATCTTTTTTGATTGTCGATCCAAAGGGGATTTCCCTCCCTTTGGATTTTAAACAACTCATGTCCCTTATTTCTCCCCGGCGATTTATAGGGATGATGCCACAGACGCCGTTATTGCAGCTGTATTAGGCTATAGATGCAGTAGCTCAAGCGCGACGGCTTTACCCGTAAACGTGAACCAGAGGCATCATTAATACCGAACGCTGCTGGTTTTGTTTTTCCTTCTTTGATTAGTTTTTTCAAATCTATATCTAACATACTTAAATATTACTTAGGAAAAGAAAGCTCATAATGCATGGTAACTTTAACAACATTCATTAGGAATCTAAACCCACGATGATTAGATGAAACAACGAGCATTGGTCAATAAGTTATAATCTTAGTGTCATAAACATTGAAGAAATTATTTAACCATTTATTCAGTAGCTAAACCGTATCCATTCATAAAATTAATCCCAAGCAACATAAATTAAGCAAGTACTTAAATTGAATGCATGCATTATTCAGAAAATTTCATAACATATATTATTCCCTGCTTCCCTTAGCAAGTTAAAAGAAATCACTTTTTTTTTATATCATCAATATTTGTTGCAAGGCTTATTGTCCTATCCTTTAAATATGTAGCACTAGGAAATCAACATTTTCATGACTAAACTATGAAAAGTAATAAACTATCCATTAACTAGGGTTGTTTGATGAAGTTTTTATGTTGTCTATTTCTTATAGAAGGTTACTTCTAGGTAAGAATAGGTTTCATTTCATCTATATTTGAAATTGAAGTCTAGACCCAATATGTGTTAATAGAAGGTTTACTAGAATTGAAAAAAAAGTACTTGTATGCTTGGCTATAGTCAATCAAGAGCAATATTAATAAATGTCTAGAAAACTTCTATTTATTTATTTATTTAACTCATTATATTTTATAAGTTCGAGCGTTTGTTTTAACTATCTATGTCAAAGAAGTTTATTGATATTATTACATGGTTTTTGGATTAAGGCTATCTTTAAATCTATTGAAAATTTCCAAGCCTAACCACACTAGATAACAATTACATTTTTCTAAAAATAAATATTATACTAAAGGAAACTATCTTCCTATAAATATTTCCTTAAAAGAAGTACTTGAAATAATAATAT
>VDFB02000002.1:237663317-237683658 GCA_007258455.2 Sequoia sempervirens
TCCTAAAATTTGATTAGAACTAGGACTCATTCACCGGAAGTGGTGAATCAGTCTAGTTGGGATTTTCTAAAAAGGCTAATCCTACTCTTCTCTATCTGTTATGTCCAACCTGAGTGATTTATAGATCTGAATCTCCAAATTGTAACCTGTAGGTCCTCTCCAAGGTTCTCAAAGGCTTGGTGATAACTTTGACAACTTTGAATGATTTAAATATTTTCTCCAATCTTGCCCCTTGGGAAATCTACAACGTAGACCTACAAATCACACAAAAAGGGGAGGGAAAAAATGTTGTGGGGTTAGTGAATAGGGGTTTTCCTTGTTCAAACACCATTTTTGAAATTAATCCTTGAAATGAAATCAAATAAGAATGGAGAATAATGAATGAATAAATAACAATGTTGCAACTCACCAAACCCTAGCAATAAGGTGTTGCAAATATGCTTGTAATGGTTGTAATAGATTTAGACTTTGATTCTTGCTTGAATGATGTTGATCTTGACTTGAATGTTTACTTGAATTAAAAAATCCTACACCACAATTGTTAGCTCTAAAACAACATGATGCATGAAATCCTTGACTTGATGATTTATGCTTGAATGCTACTCTAAAATGATTGAAAATATACTCTTGAAGAAGCTTGAATTCTCTTGAATACTCTTGTGAACAATTGATTGCTTATTAGATTGCTACGTGCAAAAATATGAGTGAAATAACCTTGTATTTATACTCAATTATGCAAGAATTCATGAAATTACAATGCTACAAGCTGACATCAGATCTAGGAGAATAAAATCCCACCAGAATTTTGAATTTATTTTAATTTTGGGCTACACGAGACTCATTCGCCCAAGATGGCGAATAAGTCTCATGTGGCATAATGTATCGAACCAAAAATAAAAAAATTCTTAGAAAGGTGTGTAAATAGGTTTGGGACCCAAAAATCTAGATGGGACCCATTCACCCAAGATGGTGAATGAGTCCCAGATCACTAAATATGGGCCACACAAGCCAAAAACACTTGAATTATGATTGGGTACTGATTGGTGTTGGGATTATCCTAGAAAAGATGCAATAAATGAGGCTTGTGGATGCAAAATAGGGCCAATTAAAGCATAAGAAAGCCCAATTATTAATGGAAATCCTAGAAGAGTGTGAAAGTGGGTCACAACACTTTACAACACTTCAAAATAAGGCAAGATTAATGTTTATTTTAATTAAAAATGGGTTTATTATGTTCATTTAATTAATAAAACCTTAGAAAAGTGTGGAAGTGTGTTACAACTCTTCACAACACTTTAGCAAGGTACAATCTAAATCCATTAGTTCACAAGGGCCCAAGACCTAATGTGAATGTTTCAACCACATTACAACACTAAATCAAGGAAACATGAAGCTCAATTTTACAAGGAGGGCCCAAACAAGTGTGAAAATGTCCCCGATGACATTTTTTGACACTAAGAGAAGATCGTTTAATGGTCTTTCACTTAGATGTCATAAAAATTATGAAATGCCTATAGCACTCGAAGAAGCTCATGCAGGTGCCTGTCAGGGAAATTTTGAAGGAAGATCATTAGTTCAAAAATTGGTTCATATATGATATTATTGGAGACACATGGAACAAGATTGTTTTGCATACGTAAAGAAATGTCATAAATGTCAAGAGCACAACAATTTGATTCATGCTCCTACTTCCAAGCTTCATTCCCAAGTTCCTATTTTACCATTCTTAGTTTGGGGTTTGAGTCTTATTGGAAAAATATCACCACCTTGTTTTGTTGGACATATGTGTATAATTACTACAACTATTTATTTTACAAAATGGGTGGAAGCTATTCCTCTTTGTTCCATGAAAACTAATGTGATATGTTATTTGATATTGGAACACATTATTGCTTTCTTTGGTCTTCCTTCCACATTGATTTTGGATAATGGAGCTCTAATTAAGAACAATGACGTGAATAAATTCTTGGAAACATTTCATATTCAACATCACTTTTCAACACCATATTATCCACAATCAAATAGAAACGTAGAATGGAATAATAAGAGTCTTGAAATTTTTTGATGAAAAATAGTAAGTAAACATAATAAATATTGGCATACTCAACTAACTTATGCATTGTGGGCTTACTGTACAAGTATTAGAACATCTACTAGAAATACTCCTTATAGCCTTTTTTATGGTGTTGAGCAATAATGCCCTTAGAGTTAGAGATTCCTTCATTGTGAATTACTCTTAAAGGGCTTATTGATGATACTACTTATAAAGAGTAGTGATTGCAATAGTTTGAAATGCTAGATAAACAGTGTATCAATGCTCTCGAGTGCATCTCCGAGCTTATTCCAAAAAAATGCAATGCGGTAATAACAATAATGTCATCCCTCATGCATTTAGTAAAGGTGACTTAGTGTTATATAAAAATAAATGTAATGTCAATGCTCTTCCAAATGAAAAAGGAAAATTTAGCCTTGATTGGTTAGGACCTTATGTTATCAAAGAAAACTATGGGTCCAGATCCTATACAGTAACATAAATAGACAATAAACCCATAAAAGAACCTATTCATGCCACACATTTGTGTTGATATTACACATAGCATCCTCTTTTTTGAATAGTGTGTTAAAGCAGTATTGCTAGATTAGGTAGATGGTGTTCTATTTTATCTCGCATTGCTTCATTCTTCGACAAATGATAATGGTGTGTCTTAGAGTCTAAAGTGATTGTTCAATTATTTTGAATTATTACTTTAATTCCCATACTATCAAAAATAAAATATTGTGTGTTATATTAATTTAGATCCTTATATGCATTTAATGTTATTAGATCATAGGTTCATTTAAGTTAACATAGCATACTTAGTGACAATGTAGCATCTAAGATAAAATAAAAATGTTTTGATTATATCACATAAGCATTAAATCATGGAGATAATTATTAGGAATTCTTGCAAAGGATATTTAATAAATCACATTGATATTTAATTGAACATAAGATCATAAAAAATATGAAATCTCATATATCATATATATCATCAAAATTTTAGGTACATATATCAATGAATACAATTCTAATAGGGCATGTGATTGCTAGACCCCTTGGTGGCTAGTGTTGGCCTCCATTGTGAGACGGTGGACTATGATGGTGTCATGTTCATAGGCCTCATAGATAATTGTAGGCCCCACGCATCTCCTCTCCTATCTGCCTCTCATATGAGTGCCTCGACACATTCTTACACTATGCAATCCCTCTCTACCTAAAGCCTCAGAGGGTGGACTCTGTCCCACTTTTTGATGGACCTTGAGAGGCTGAGGTCTTCTAATACTGAATACATTGTAGAAAGGTGTCTTGTAGCTAGGTTAGTGCATCTGGTCATGCTCTCATACACTATCCTCAATCTAGAAAAATACTTGAAGAGATTTGCATGTTTCTCCACGAAAGGTGGGGGCACATACTTTGACGGTAAGTCATCCTCCATGCATAGTGCATGCATCATCTCTTCAATAACATGTTGATAGAGTTCACACAACTCTCATGTGGACCTTGCAAGATGGAAAAGATAAAAGATATCAATACACATCATGACACACACACACACACATATATCATATAAACAAAGTTAAAGAGCATAATGAAAGCATCAATATCAAATCATCACCTAGATCTCTAGTCCACCAATCAAGGTATAACCATACAATGGTGGTCCCCCTCTATGTGGAAGGTGTGGATGGCCTACTACTGCTTGCCTCCCCATGCCTGTGAGTGTGGATCTCTGATATGGTCACGCCTGTGATCTAGTGACTCTAGTAGGGGGAGTATCTCTCATATTTGGGGCAATTGGATCCTCCTCTGTCTCATCAACATCATCACTCATAGAATAGGACTCCTCCTCCTCCTCCTCATCCTCATATGAACCTAGAAATATGTTAAGCATAGTGTCATCATCATTTGTATCTCCATCAACCTAATCATCATCACTATTCCCTCTACAATTTGGAAGAGGTCCAGTGTGTCCTACAAGGTAGTGAATGGGAAAGACATGGGATGGTCGTGTTGTAAATCACCACTCATCATAGGCATAAGTAGTGCCTACCTCATCAGCCTCAAAGACTAGGAGCATGTCGTGGTTGTCGTCCTCTGAACCACTATTTTATACATCCTCAATAGTAAGCCGACAAATGTCCCCAGGTCTAGGAGAACTTCATGTTGATTGTAGACATCTCATTCAAGCCTGTGGGAGTACTTGAACATGTCTGAATTGACATATGACATGATCATAGTAGAATGGTCTAACTATGTAATCATGTTTTCCTAAAAGAAATTGGTCTTTCTATTACCTGACTAGCTCATGCCTATCATCCATCCACTAAGGAATCTTGAGATATGGTCTCCAACATATATCATCCTCATCTAGTCTATCAAACCTAATATGCCAGTGTAGTAAATACCCCTCTTGCCTTGCTCACCTCAATGCATAAGTAAAGGCCTATGGGTAGCCCATGGCTGCTATAGTAGGAAATCAGGTCGGCCTAGTGCATATGATGTGCTTGAAGCACCATACCTGCAAGAGCGTAAAATGCACAATTTTCTCTAGCTCCTAGTATGCAAACTACCCTAAATCATAGTATAGTTGTATGAACATACTATGACCCCAAGCATACATGATCATGTGCTCCTCCATGTCTTTGATAATATGAACAAGTCCACCATCTAAATGTGCTCCTCGACCATCTAGTACTAATGTGAGTGCTATGGTAGTGATCAAAATTCATCAAAGTAGTGGTTTCCACACATGTAGAAGCCATCTAAGCTCAATGCGTGAACCAATGGTCGATCGTCGGATAGGCCGCTATAGACGATAGAGAATATCATCTTGCATCTATCTAAGAGGTTTCTCCTTTGTTAAGTGTACACTCTTGCCCCATATAGGAATCCATAGGATGTGATGGATGTTCTCCACAGTGACAATCATCTCACCCATAGAAAGATGGGAGGTACATGCGTTAGCATCCCATCTCTCTAGCGGGGCCATCAATATGGCATCTTGATACCTCATCGGTGGCATGAGGTATACCTAGAACAATACTACATCCTGTAGAAGGCTGACCTCATCCTCTGATAGTCGTGTGATAGACTCATGAAGGAAACAAAATTGTTTCCCTCTAAGGTGTTGTCGGGATCAAAGAGGAATCTAAAATTAAAAAAATACATAAAATAAATCCTAAATTAATCAATTAAATAACACTAGAGTTTCTCTAAGATGCTTTATGACCAATGTGGACACTTATGCCATTTTTGGATGGGGGGTCTTGGACACTTTAGATAATTCTGGACACTTTGCACCAAGGTGGGACACTTTGCGCCAACAATGGACACTTTGTGAAAAGATGGACACTTTGTGCCAATCATTTCCAGGGTCCTAAAATTACTCTAAATACATGAAAAAGTATAGAAAACACATGAAAACGATGAATAAGCAAAGAAAAATCCACTCACTATATGTTGAAGTGCACTTCGTACCACCTCGTCATGAACAACATCTAATCTAGGGGGATTATAAGTCTATTGGCTCGAGATCCTGGATCACTTTGCACCAAGGTAATTTGTAAAAAAGGTAAATGTCAAACGAATAGTAAAAAATTTCATTTAATTAATTATATAGCAAGTCCTATTAAATAAAGCTTATTTTATTTTAAGGGCATTTTATATTAGGGGCTAGGGGACTTTGTTTTTTATGCCATTTTTTTACATTGGATTTGTAATTCCATTCCCAATCTCATCAAATGTCTATCAATATGTGGTATGGTACTTGGAAATACCTTATGATATGACTTAAGTAATTTGATGTGGTTTCATATTCACCCTAATCCCACCTCCATAAAGAAAGAAGAATCAAGGGGCATACATCTACCCTCGAATTCAATTCTCTGTAGAAGTTTGATAAGAGGATTTTTGAATGACTAACAAACCTTTGTTGCAAGATGTGGTCCTTAAAATTGTGGTTTTCCAGGTAACTATAGTGGGGGATTCATTCTCCCTAATGAATCCATATGAGTATCCTTTTTATAGAGTTTAATTCCTTTAGCTTGCATATGCACGTAGTATCATATGGCTGCTAAAGTGGGGCTAAATGTAGTGTCAAAAAAATTATCCATTTTCACTCTTAATTTGGGAATAATTAATTATCTTAATCATGCCTTGATTTAGTGTTGTAATGTGTTTTATGCATTCACATTAAGTTTAGGACCATTTTAACAAAATGGACTTAATTGTGCCTTATTTAGGGTGTTGTAAGGTGTATCTAGATACTTTCACACTAATCTAGGGCTTTATTAATTAATTGAGGTTTATTGAGCTTAATTGGGCCTAATTAATTGCAAATTTTGAGAGATAAAACCCGACATTCTTAAAGGATATTACACAACACTTAATTTTACAAGGTGAGTGTCTTAGGTTAGTGACCTAGGACCCATTCACCACCTGGAAAATGGGTTCTCACTAGGTCCTAGGACCCTATCTTCACATAAAATTTAACATTCCCCAATGTGTGTCCTGGTTAAGTAAGCTAGACCCCATTCACCACATGGTGAATGGGTCCTCACTTAGGCCTAGGACCCCTCTTTTTGATATGTTTTTGGCTGGATTTTAATGATTTCAAATACTAGATTTGATGTCAACTTGTGATATTTGAATTTCAGGAATTTGTCTTAAGTTATGTATAAATACAAAGTTATTTCAATATGTTTCAACTAGAGATCTAGAGAGAAAGTTTTCAAGTGAGAAGTATCTAATCAACCATTCATATTCAAGAAGCAAGCAAGAGTGAAGTCTTGGAGTAGCATTATAGTGTTTTTGTAGGCCTTCAAGCTCATTTTGTTGTCAAAGATCAAGCATTATTGAAGAAGTGATGATAAATGCCTATGGAGAATCATGATGGATTCTAGGTTTTGGGAGAAACACCATGAGATTCAACCAAGCCTAATGAATTATAGTTTCCTAAGTGTTTCCATCTTCTATGATCATTCTACTTTCAGCCTAAAGAGAGGTATATTTCAGATTTGTGACTTATTAAGGGGATTTGGGATCCCCTAAAGTAGGTCTTTTGCATTATTCATGTTTCATGATAGGATCCTATTCTAACACAATTGAGTAGGGTTTCTTTGCATCATTTGAGATATTGATATTAGACACACTTAAGGTTAGGATTGCACACACATTTCATGTCTCATATTTATATTCATCATCAGGGTTTAATTACCAAACTTGGGGTTTGACTGAGGCAACCCCTTATCCAACAACAAAAATGATTTATTTTTTTGCAAATTATTGGAAAATCCAAATTTGAAAGTAGGAATTTCAAGAACAAGAAAGAATTGCAGATCTAGAACTTCAAAGATCAGATTCAGAGTTTTCTGGTAGAGCCTACGAAGACCTACTCACCAACTGGAAAATGAGTCCTTGTTAGGGTTTCTAGGGTAGCATATTTTCAAAGTTTACAAGCTACAATTTTTTATTCAAAGCCTCCCTGAAATATCTACCAAGACCCATTCACCATAGGGAAAATGAGTATCTGTTAGTGTTGGAGAAACAACAAATTTTTACCAAGTGCACAACATTTATTACTCTCATTTTTTCAAGAAATTTCATTGTTTCCTTCTGTTTTGTGATAAATCTCTTCATTTCACTTTGTAAATCTAGGTTTAGAGTTGTTTTTCTATTTTAAATTTGTCTCCCCAAAAAACTACTTGACCTAGAACCTTATCCTTGCATAAAGGAGAAATTACAAGATTCAAACCTTGATTTGACTCACCTCTTGGGTTGATGGTTATTTCATGATTTCGATCTCATTTCTTGAAAGAAATAGTGGAGAATAGGGTCATAACATAATCCCATTTTTCTATGTCTCAGGTAGTAAACCATTTGACACCTAAAATAATGTTTTCTCTAACCATGGGTATAAAAAATAGGGAAAACATATAAAAAATCAAGCATGTAGGCTCCCATTGAGATTTTATAATATGCATTTCAATAAAAAACTAACAATACCTTCATTATAAGTATAACAAAAAATTGTCAAGGTTAAATGAAATAGTTTAGTTTTGTTATTAATTTATTGTTGATGAGTTATGAGTTATTTTTAAGTTCGTAAATATTGGCACCTTCTATTCTTTAAGGAAACCTAGTACCTTAATGATTGATGAGGTACTAATAACTAATAGTATATGTCAACAGAGTTGGTTGAACATCTTTTGAGTCCTTCATAACTACTACTACCTTTCCTTCTTTTCTTTGTCATTAGTGTTCTTATGGTTGAACAATTTATTCTCAAAGCATTTATGTCTCCTACCAAATTTTCCATTACAATTAAAACATTAATCTCTAGCAATTTTATTTTATTTTTTGAGGACTCAATCTTGTATGTTGAAGGGCAGCCCATTGCATGAGTCTTCATGTCTTTGTTGCTAGTGAATTCTTCCCTTTTATAAGTAAAAATATATCTATCTTGTGCGCTCTAATAATTTATGGATTTTATATATAACTTAGATTAAAAATTCATACCTCATATTGGATATGGGACATTGACCCCACCAGGAAAGTATTCATTCAAATTTCTACAAGTGATTGTTCCTAGTCATAATGATAGATTCCCAAAATGTTGAATATAATCCTTCAAAAATATTGTTTGGTAATTTTTTCTTGATTAGAACTAAATTAGTTATTTGTCATACTATCACAATAGTGCAATTTTAATTCATTAGTAAAACAATCCAATTTACAATGAGTTTCTTTTATTATTTATACACAAAAATCCATCGATACTAGATGAATTGCCTAGTTCCAAATATAAGGAAGTCATTATCACATTTTTTCCTATTTGCAATTTGACATACATAAAAGATTATCCATTTGATTTATCCAAATCAATGAATCCTTTTCATCAAAATTATCCATATCCACCTTGGTAGTAATTTCCATGATCTCATATCAGTGCTAGCATTTCGATCAAGATTGGTTGGTATAAATAACCCACCTTGATTAACTTATATATTTGGTTGTTAGCATGATTTATTCTTGATATAATTATAGATAAATGATAATGTATTATTGGTATTAGATATATCTCCATGTAAATTATCAAATTTTTCCTACATGATAGCTAAATATATTTGCATGATAACCAAACTTTCTTGTATGTGGTACATATCCTTCTTCATATTGACCACTTTATCATCCTATGTGGTGGGATTTATAACTAAGGCTCCACCTTATCCAAATTTGAATTTTATATCCTCTTTGTTATGGGTCTTCCTTAGTGTGTAGAATTATTGCCCCTCCCCCTACTTTGTGGTCCTGCCATGTTGAGACTTGACAATATTATAAAATCAATTTTTTTGGTTGACCAAATATTGACAAGACAATTTAATTTTTTAATCCAAAAAAATAAAATTTTAAAGAGTAAATCCCTAATATTTTTTACAAGATTTTTAAAAAGTGTAATTTTTTTTTAAGACTAAATTTATAAAAACCATAAAATCATAAAAACTTCCTCAAAAAAACTCCAAATAATTTTAAAGCTGCTAGGAACTTTTTCTGTAAAAGATGATTTTTTATTCACCTTTACCAAATATAGTATGGGATCTTTTCTCTTCATGGCCAATTTTAAATAAGACTACCTTTTTTGCATGCATATGGTGTTTAATTCCTCCTGTAGTCATCTGGTCCATCTGGTGGTAATGAAATAAGTGCATCTTTAGGAAAACCGAAGCATCTATTCAATCTGTTCATGTTGTAATTGAAAAATCAATGGTTGAAGCAGTCAATGCATGTGTTCTGGAGCAAAACAATGTTTCTTCTCTATTTACCTCATGGGATCAAAGTATCCTGAATAATTGGTAGGGCATCAATCTTCCTTTTACAGGGAGTATGAAATTGCCTCCTAACTGAAGGTTAATAGAAATTTAAATTCCTGAAGCGTGTGAAGGAATTTATAGTTTTCTAAAGATACTTTTGTGTTTCATCACATTCTCAAATACATCTCAAGCTTTTCTTTCTTGATGCTTGGGAATGAAATTGAAGAAATGGAGGAGTGAGTCGGCTTTGCAGTCTATGGGGTTTTTTTTGTAAATATTTAAGTATCATTGTCAATATGGGTTATATTTGGGTTCTTAGCAAATTTTGTCTAAACTATAAGGGTTTTATATAATTGTAAATTCAACAGTCTATGTTACAGTTGGGGGTAGGATAGTTGTTTCTTTAACAAACAGTTTGGTTTTTTGAATACTGCCAACTCTTATTTTGTAATTTTCTTTATATATTAATATATATATATCGGCTACCAGCCTTTCACAAAAAAAATAAAATCCCTTGATTAATCCTTTAGAATTCCAAAATTAATTTTTTTTTATATATCCTTGGGAATGAATTTGGTGAAAACACTAAATCTATAATAAATCCTTTAAAAATTATCTAAGAAGCCTCAAATTATGATGGTAGTTGGTAGATACTAAAACATGTTCTTGATTACTCTCCTAGATATCAAAATAGAAATTTTAAAAATTGTGAGAGAGATGTACGTCACAACATGACCTCCAAAATTAAAAAAAATTATCTTGTTTCTTACCTTCTAGATGTCAAGATCATGCTCTAATACCACATGTAATGAAATAACTTGCACAATATAAAAAATAAATGAAAAATACTAAAAAATATAATAATAATTCTTTAAAACACTTGATAATAGTAAACCACTTCTAGGGGTGAGGCTCTAAAAGTCTCCAACAATAATATAATTCAAAATATGATGATAGTACACTAGCCACTAGCTCAGGAGCATATACCCTACTTATGTGTTGGATTCCATACAAGAAAAATTAACTAACTATGTAATAAAGTAGGTTGTGTCAAGTGTATTATGAGATACATGTCAAAAAAAAATCCCTCTTCAAAGGAAGTCATGAATTTCCATGAGATCTTATTCATTATGAGGATTGATGATGTGTAGGTTTATTCATTAGAGAGATGGTCCAACATAGAGTACATACATTCTTAACATTCATCATCAACACATTCATTCTGTCAATGGTATCCTTCAAATTTATTTCTTCAACCTTCATTTTGGAAACACATACTCTTAATGAATTATTATCGAAATTTATTTTTAATATAAAATTTTGATAAAATATATTTTCTTATAATGCCATTAACCTATTTTTTTGTTACTATTAAATATTAATATATTCATTATGATTGTAATATTTTTAAATATATTAACTATAAATTATAAATTATAAAATTATGTAAAATTCTAATATTGATAGTTAAGTTTGAAAACTGTTAGAGATAAGGAAATGAATAAATGCCACAAGGAATAAACAAAATGAAAAATTGAAAAAAGTAAATGAATTCTTTTAACTTTTTACTCTTGATCCTTCAATTGAGTTGAACTCAAGTGCACCCAAATATTCACTTGATGTGCTTGGTAAAACATGTATTAATTATTGTTACATAATATGGATTGTGTTGGAACTCAAATTTTTAGCATCATTTTTTCTTGATTCTCTTTCATTGTGTGTGTATTATTCCTATTTGATCCATTGTTGATAATCAATTTGAGACATTCTAAATGGGTCCTCTAAATGTCAAAAGATGAACAAATCTATAAAAATTCTAAGTCTTGGCTATCTCTAGTTTTTTCTTTATGTTTTGAATGTTAGTCAACTTTTGAAACTTTTAGGGTTTTCCATACTTGCATACCTTCCCTATTGATTTCAACAACTTGCTCATGCCCTTGTAAAATTCATATTTGCTATTTTTTTAGAGTTTAAGAGTTTCTCATCCTAGCATCCTTGTCAATCTTGTCATCCTTGGAATGTATTTCTTGAAATTTCCTTTTTCCCTTTTGATCTCCCTTATCAAATTTCTAGAGTTTCTTATTCCCTGATACAATTCCTTTTTCATTCCCAATCCATGAAGCCCAAAGTTCTGTTAAAACTCTAAGTCCTCTATACCTATCAAATTTTTCAACTTCATCAATCCAACACCTTGGTGCCCATTCACTTGCATCTCCACTCTCTGAAAATTGACCCTTTACATTTAAACATTTCTAAGTCTTTCATACTAGAGTTTTAGAGTTTCCTATCCTTGATTACCTGTTGATGCCAAAAATTGGCAAGGTAAGAGCCCTTTGTGGGAAACTTAGTTTATGGGGGACCTATTGCGCTAAACTAAGTGACCTCCGGGTTTTTAAAGAAGTTGGCTTCTTTTGTGATTGGGGTTTGGAAAGGGAAAATGAAACATATATAAAAATAAAGGATCTAACTAACGCGATGCACCAAAATTTAGATAAAAGGCATGATAAATCTATCTTTTGGATACAATCTAAGGGCCCATTCAATAATATTCTATGTTCTAGAACAACAAAAATTAAAGATTGAAGCATGAACAGTGCATTCAATGACATAAAATAATTTTCACACCCATTCACTAAAAAGAGGAGTCAAAAGACATGATCTAAACCAACAAACTTGCATTAAAATTATAGAAGTTCTACAAATGAACCATTCAAACAATAATGAAACAGTATAAAGTTAATTAAACAACTTAAGAAAAATAGAAAGGTCGAACAATGGCACAGTGTGTGAGTCTTTCTGCAATAATCTAAAAACAATAAAAAGGCCTGGTGTCTTTCTAAAATTTTGTATTCATTGCAGTTCTCAAACTCGTGGAACTTGGAAGCTGAAACCCCTCTATAGAAGTAAAGAGCAGTATATATAGTGAGCATTCGCACTGCCTGGCGAGTAGTAACACAAAATATTTGGTATCTTGAGCAATGATGTAGTAGCAATGATTCCCTTGGTCTTTGCAACAAAAAAATATTTGGGCCATAGCATGTGGTTGTTGTAGGTAGATGCATCCCCTACAAATGATGGTAGTGGTCCTGACATAGTCCCATGCAAACAAGTGTCACTACCTAGTATTGGCAATTAGAATACACAATAACATATCGCAACCCATAGTTCGCTCTATCCTTTGCTTTGAAGAAGTACCCACTGAAGAGATGTGTGGCAGAATATTGCAGCCAGTGGTTCATTCCTCCTCGTCACTATTGAAGGCTTGCGCTAGGAAGACATGTGGAAGTGTGCCTTTTCATTGACAACAACTGTGGGGTCTGCTAAAGCATATGTAGAAGAAGGCTACATAGCACACAGTCGGGGCCCAACTCAAAAGTGAAGGAAAGTATCCTTTAAGTGCACATGGTGACGACATGTGGAAACATGGCAAGGGTCATTTGAAAAGCAAAGGGAAGAATCTCTTCAGAAAGCGCTGAGTGGACACATGGAAAATGCCAGCGGTCATTTATCAAAAAAGGGCCAATGATGTTTATTTGAGGGATGGGCTGGTACTTAGCAAAAAACAAAACCCAAAGGGAGCTTGATGAATTTTATATTCACAGCTTTTAGCGACTATCAAGGGTGTTTTGCATGAGGAATGAGGAACCCAAAATTTTCTTTGGTTTGCATACCAGAGCCCCCAACCATTGGCTGGCAATGTCAAAGCTTAGAAACAGTAGCTTGCAGAGGCAGCCAATCAGCCTTAGATGCTCTTGATATATTGCGCAGATTCTCTTACGCTCCTCTTAGATCAAGCATTTCTTTATAAGGCAATGTCGTAGGTAAACCAGCCCCGGACTCAAATTGGAAGAGTAGTCGCGCAATTGGATGAATGAATCCTTCAATATCTGCCATAGTAGGATGTTGGCTAAAACTATAGAAATTCATTGTGTCTTGCTCCTTCTCTTTAATCTTTGCCACAATTTGTTCTGCTATGGCGACTGACTCATCCTCAAGAAACGGGGATGGCAGGCCCATCTTAGTTAGCCAAGAGAAACTTTCTCGCATACCCTCCATAGTCCAGTTCAAAGTAGTTGCGCATGCGTTAGCACGAAGGATGGTTGAGTAGCAGTGGAAAAATTTGTTTATCATTTTGGCAGCAGCCTTCCCATCCTCGATCCCTGTCTTTGCTAAATTTTCATTAGAGACCATGTATAGCTTATTTAGCAAATTTTTTACTTCAGGCACCCTTTCTGTGATGAATTGTGGAAATTTATCAATGGCTCTACGGACCTCTCGACTCAAGCTTGTTTCCTCTGACATATATTAAAGCATCAAATGTAATGCTAGGAAGAAGGACTTGGCATTTTCCCATTATGAAGCATACAGCTGTTGGGCCATTGGAATGAGGTCTAGTTGGGTAGCAGGGGCTTGGGGCACACTCCTTAGAATGGAAATTTTTTCATCCTTCGAGCTAACATCCTCTGCCAGTTCCACAATTGTCCTATTGGTGGATGCAAGTTATCCCTCGATGTTACTTAGTTCTTTGGACCAGTTCTCTTTAGTTGGTTGTGGTTTGCCAACTTTGTGTCAAGAGAGGAATTTGTCTCTTGGAGCTCCTTTTCTAGCTGGGCCTTTCGGCCCTCAAAGTTCACATCTCTTTGTTCTAATTTTTGCTCATGCTGAGCACACTAAAATGCTAGCTCTTCATTCTTTTGTTGCATATTTTTCTCCACCAGGGCTAATTGGCTTTAACATTCTTGGTTCTTCTTCCACAACTCATTGATTAGGGTGGGATCAATGGATTGGGACTTCGTGAGTTTCTCTTGGAGCTTATTCTACTCCAACTCCGTTGCCTACGCTTTCTCTAATAAGTGTGCAACTTATGCTTCCAGTGATTTCTCCTTCATCTCTATGAAATTGATCCTTTCCTTCACAAGCTTTAGTTGTTCCTCCCTTTTCTTTAGTTAGCAGTTGGACCAGAGGTAGTCAGTCATCACCACCCACTGCATTTCCTCCATGATATTTACCTTGTCTTGTGGTCGGGCTACGGTAAGATCAAGTCCCATGACATACATGTTGTAATCATTCGACAACATCTCCCCTTGTAATTTTACCATGTTCGGGTACATGGTGGTGAAATTCAGCATTGCTTGCACTTCATTGTAAATGGTATACACTTTAGAATCTGTCAGCTTCTTGTCATCCTTATCCCTTTTCTTCTGCATTCTGAAAGCTTGTGCCTCCTTTGTAGCATCACCTTGTGCTATGAATTGGGATTGCGACTGAACTAGCCCGCCTGCAATAGGTGAACCGAGAGGTAGGGAAAAAGGTAATGTAAGTGTAGTGGGCTTGGGTTTTTTCCTCTTTTGGAGGGTAACAATCTTTGGGGAGAAATAAGGAACATGCCAAAGTTTGGTTTGCAAATTGGTGGAAAGGCTCATAAGTTCTTGCAGTGATGGGGTTGTTGAAAAGAGACACTACAAATATTATTTGGTGTTGCCATTGATGGTAACCCTAGTCAGTGATTGGATTTGCACGTCATCAATTGCTCATACCAATAGACAGATTGAAGACAGCCAAGGAAGAATGGTGCATCCGACAGTTTTGTGTTCATCAATTCACATGCATATTTTTTGTTTTTATTTTGAGTTGTGGATCTCATGGGAGGTTGATCAATGTATGTCTTGTGTTATCTGAAAATCTCAGTGCCTCGTATCAAGTTGTGTGCAAGTCTGGAGATCTGGTTGGATATATTTCTATTTATCTGTGTTTGGAGGCCAACCCAGTTGATATAACATGTCGCACATATTTGAGGAATGTTTACTCAAATTTTTTTGTGTTCGAGCATTTTGATTTTGGTTCGAGCTAAGTTTTGGCCAACCGTTGTGGATATGCATTGAATATTATTCATGATTTGAGCTGGAAATTGCAACTATGATTTGAGTCACAGATATATATAAGTGGTCGATTATATCATTTTGGTATGGAAGTAAGGTGTGTCTATGTGTGTTGTGAATATCAAAAGGGTGATTGAGCAATTATGCATAGTTTCAGTTGTGCATTAAATATTTTGTGTTGCGAGTTAGAGAAGAGCATAACAGAAGTTCAAAATCAGTTAGAAGGATAGAAGATCAACTACTGAGCATAATCGGAACTGTAATCAAGAATTTTTAGATGCTACTCTCTTAGTTCATTCTTTTGGATCTAGTCCAAATCTTTGTAAGGAGGTGTGCCTTTCTATTTTGAGCAGTGAGCTCTAGGCAGTGTGCTTGAATACAAGTGCATTCCCACATTGTAATCTTTCTTTTGGGTATACTTAGATCATATTGTGGATTGGCCACCCACCATGGTTTTTCCCCTAACAGGGTTTCCATGTAAAAATCCTTGTGTTATGGTGTTGTGGTTGTTTTATTTCTATTCATGCATATATCTCTTGGTTGAGTGTTTTAAGTGGATTAAAGATCAGAATAATAAAGTTGATTTTTGTAGAACACTGATTCACTCCCCCTCTCAATGTTGCTTGTTTCCAACAATTGGAATTAGATCTAGTTCCTTCAAAGAAGTCTAACAACTTGGGGAGATCTTGGAAAGTGTTTTCAATGGATACAAGCAGTCTTCAACAACAATTTTTGGTAGCCCTAGATGATCTTGACCTATCAAATATGAGAACCAGGAACTATAGGAAAGTCTTGAGAATGCAGAGAAATTCATTCAGTCATTGAAAGATAAAATCAATGAATCAAGGGAGAAAAGAAATGAATTATGTGATCAACTTAAGTAGAAGAATAGAAGCATGGAAAATGAACAACTGAGTCATGCCTTGAAGGAGAAAATAGAAGACTGAAAATTTCTCTAGAAAAAATGTTGCCTGAAACGATGGAATCTATCATGATGAAAATGACCATGGAGGTTGAAGATAGAAAGAAGAATGAAGAAAAGCTTTCTCAATCCTTGAAAGAAAAGTATGAAGTATGCAACTGATTGGACAATGAATTAGGACAATCTAAAAACAATGAGGAAGTGTTTGAAAAATAGCTTGACGATCTTAGAAATGAACTTATTGTTGCAAATGAGTACAAGGAGAAATTCAAAGCTAGCTCAACCAAGCTTGATGAACTGATTAAAGGTCATAGGACTAATGGTGACAAGCGAGGTCTTGGATATGAGGTAGGTGTAAATTCTAGATCTGGACAAAGGAATTCTAGAAAAAGGAGATTTGGGCAAGGAAATCAAATGAATGGAGCTAGAAGAAATTTGGTAAGACATCCAAATGCTCAAGGATTCAAAGGTTACTATTTTACTTGCAATAAATTTGGTTATATGGCTTCTCAGTGTAGAAATAGGATGAATCCAAGTGGACCATCATTCTCAGTTCAATGCTTCAATTGTAATAAGTTTGGCCATAAGTCAAATGAATGTAGAAATGTGATGAAAAACTTTCATAGAGATGTTAGATTCTATGCATGCAATAGACTTGGGCATATTTCCAACTAATGTAGATCAAGGAAAAATTAGTGGAATAGTATGTTTGGATAGAGAAATGTTGTGTGTTACAACTGCAAAAAATTTGGCCACATTGCTAGATTCTGTTGGAGTAGAATAGGTTAGGTAAATCAAAACATACAATAGGATGTTAAGGGAAAAGGTAAAGTCACTACAGATGCGATCAGGAGGAAAATGTAGAAGAAATGGGTGAAGAAGAATCCCTCTGTTGAAGGAAATGTGCCCGCACCAGAATCTTCTTCTGGTAATTCCTCTGGGAATTAGTTTTAGGCCTTTGGTCTAGGGGGAGTTGTCAAGAAAATCTCTTAACCGTCTGTCGATAACTGGCATTGAAATGTGGATGAATCCAGTAAGCGCATAGATGCTTTTTAGATGTTCAACCAATTGAAGAAAGTATTATACACTATTGGAGATCTGCAGAAGAATTATCTATCATTGTACATGGAAACAACCCCTGGTAACCAGATGAGTTAGGGTAAAATTATTTATTGCAAAAAAAGGGGTTAGGTGTGTGAACGATAAAAGGTCATTTTTATCCTTCATTTGTCACTTTTCATTTTGGAAGTTTGGAGAGCCTTGGAGTGAAGTTTGTTGAATTGTGGAAAGATTCAAGTGTGAAGAAGATTCAACAATCAAACTCTGATTTGAAAAAAAGGTATTTATCGGAAAAACCTATGAATTTGTGAATTTGTGAAAATGGCCACTCCATTGGTAGTTGAAGTCAAGGATAGACCCCGTCTGAAGTTCGAGCAACATCCTTTTAAGTCTATTGAGACTGAGCCCCTTGGTGTGTTTTCATTTGTACCATATGGTGTCTTGCATACTGAAGAAATTAGGGCTTAAATTCATGCTAACATTGAAGAGTTAGGAGGCTCACAAATGTTGAATTTGTTTTCCAACCATATAATTGGAGAGGACTTCACTATCAAGCTGAAATACAAAACCCTAGAAGAGAAGAAGTTCACACAGTTGGTGAAATTCCCTATATTTGAGGAAAGTGAATGGGTGCAATATATTCTTAGCCAAGTACATGATAATTTCATGTGGTTGAATATACCTTTTAAGATTATGAAAGAGGCTATAAGCGCTGTCACAGGTCTAAATTCCTCTGGTGGACTACCAGTCTTCAAATTTGTAAAGAATTAGACGGTTACTAATGCAACAGGTGCAAAATTTGATAGAAGGGAAATCACAATCAAAGCTATTGTTGAAGTGGATGTGAAATTTGCATTCGATTTTCATTGGCTACAAAGTCTACCACTCCAGCCAAGATAATTCAATATCTGGTACTACAATTTATGCAGCCTATCAGATGGTAAAAGAAAATGCATATTATGACTTCTGTGAGTTGCTTAGAAGTTATCTAATGGATAATTTGGGTAAGATTAAGAAGGACAAGAAGAACTCTTTTAAATATGGTAATTTTTTGTTGTGTCTATTCTTTTATTTCATGAGTGAGGTTTTGGGTGTTGGGAAAATTCATTGGAAAAGTAATTAGCCTGTAGCTATTCAAATAAGAGATATATTGTATGGAACTGGTGATAGACAAACCATAACAACTTCCCTCTAGGGGTACTTCAAAAAAATTTAGAGTATGATGCATGCAAGAGAAAGAATTCCTACTTCAATTATAGAGAAGTACAAAGATACAATTTGTTTCATAGTAGATATTGATAAATGCCTAATGGAATTTGTTGATCCTAGAACGATATGGATTATGCCTATGGGATATGAATTCAAGGAGAACATCTTGGAGATGTATGCAGAACATTTGTTGAGAAAATCTCTGGATCCAGCAGAAGAGAGGTTTGGAACCTATGTTGAAAAGGATATGCAGGTGTATGAACAACTAAAGAAGCGTAAGCTTATTAGAAGAGTAAGAAAAGAAGTGGAAGTCATTGTAAAAAGTTTGGGTATATCTGCAGAAGCATTGAAAGAAGCCAGAAGGATGAGAGATGAAGCTGAAGTAAGAAAAGAGCCAGCAAGAACCAAATCTGCTAGTCCAACATCATCCTCTTCCTGTACTAGATCAACAAGGAGTTCTCCATCCCTATCCGCTCCTACAGCCAAGTCAGTTCTTGTGCAAACTGAATACAAGGCTTCCGATAAGAGGAAGAAGAAAAAGAGCACAAGAACCTATGAAGTCATCTTAGAAGATGAGGAGATTGAGATAGATGAAGGTGTGAAGGAAATAAAGGTTATCGACACTCAGGCTACAAAGGTAACCAAGAGAAAATATTCTAGTGAAGAAGAAAAGGATAAGAAGAAAGAAAAAACCAACAAACCAGGTATGACAGTTGAAGAAGTTGAGAATGTTGTTGTCAAGGATGGAAACCTCAAGCTCCTCTATAAATGGTATGAAAATTTTGATGAATCAGGACAAAGAATTCTTGAGGCAGCATTAAAACATTTGAATATTTTCAATAAAGTTCTTGTTTAAATTATTTCTAGTTTACCCAAGATTCTGTATGAGGTTTTGGAGATGAGAAGAGTAAGTGCTAGGATAGAAGAAGAGCATATGAGAAATAAAATTCTTGCAGACTTATGTCTAGAAATGTCTATTGAGGAGATGAAGTCACTCCTGAACCAAGCCAAGAAGGAATTTAAAAGTAAAACAAGGGTGAACAAACTGATGAAACCAAGAAAATCCTAGAAGCATTTATGTCAAAGAAAAAGGTCAATGTTGAAGTGAATGTTGAAGATGTTGTATCTAATCTAGTACACGAGGAGGTGAATGTAGATACTAAGGGTATTCAGATTCCTCCTGATGTGGGTAATACAGAAGTACCTATGGAGACTGAAGCTCCCAAGGTTGTTTTAGCTGAAGGAAAGGAGATGCCAAATGAAGAAGTTGAAGCTCCTAAAGGCAATCAAGAAACAATTACTGTAGAACCAAAAGTTGAAGAAGAAAAGGTTCAAGTTAGGGAAATTCCAGTGGAAGTAAGAGACACTGCCAAGGCAGTGAAGAAATTTCTATCAGTGGGAAGAATTTGATCTTGAATTAGTT
>VDFB02000002.1:237683758-237724296 GCA_007258455.2 Sequoia sempervirens
CACTCTTGCTTGCTTCTTGAATATGAATGGTTGATTAGATACTTCTCACTTGAAAACTTTCTCTCTAGATCTCTAGTTGAAACATATTGAAATAACTTTGTATTTATACATAACTTAAGACAAATTCCTGAAATTCAAATATCACAAGTTGACATCAAATCTAGTATTTGAAATCATTAAAATCCAGCCAAAAACATATCAAAAAGAGGGGTCCTAGGCCTAAGTGAGGACCCATTCACCATGTGGTGAATGGGGTCTAGCTTACTTAACCAGGACACACATTGGGGAATGTTAAATTTTATGTGAAGATAGGGTCCTAGGACCTAGTGAGAACCCATTTTCCAGGTGGTGAATGGGTCCTAGGTCACTAACCTAAGACACTCACCTTGTAAAATTAAGTGTTGTGTAATATCCTTTAAGAATGTCGGGTTTTATCTCTCAAAATTTGCAATTAATTAGGCCCAATTAAGCTCAATAAACCTCAATTAATTAATAAAGCCCTAGATTAGTGTGAAAGTATCTAGATACACCTTACAACACCCTAAATAAGGCACAATTAAGTCCATTTTGTTAAAATGGTCCTAAACTTAATGTGAATGCATAAAACACATTACAACACTAAATCAAGGCATGATTAAGATAATTAATTATTCCCAAATTAAGAGTGAAAATGGATAATTTTTTTGACACTACATTTAGCCCCACTTTAGCAGCCATATGATACTACGTGCATATGCAAGCTAAAGGAATTAAACTCTATAAAAAGGATACTCATATGGATTCATTAGGGAGAATGAATCCCCCACTATAGTTACCTGGAAAACCACAATTTTAAGGACCACATCTTGCAACAAAGGTTTGTTAGTCATTCAAAAATCCTCTTATCAAACTTCTACAGAGAATTGAATTCGAGGGTAGATGTATGCCCCTTGATTCTTCTTTCTTTATGGAGGTGGGATTAGGGTGAATATGAAACCACATCAAATTACTTAAGTCATATCATAAGGTATTTCCAAGTACCATACCACATATTGATAGACATTTGATGAGATTGGGAATGGAATTACAAATCCAATGTAAAAAAATGGCATAAAAAACAAAGTCCCCTAGCCCCTAATATAAAATGCCCTTAAAATAAAATAAGCTTTATTTAATAGGACTTGCTATATAATTAATTAAATGAAATTTTTTACTATTCGTTTGACATTTACCTTTTTTACAAATTACCTTGGTGCAAAGTGATCCAGGATCTCGAGCCAATAGACTTATAATCCCCCTAGATTAGATGTTGTTCATGACGAGGTGGTACGAAGTGCACTTCAACATATAGTGAGTGGATTTTTCTTTGCTTATTCATCGTTTTCATGTGTTTTCTATACTTTTTCATGTATTTAGAGTAATTTTAGGACCCTGGAAATGATTGGCACAAAGTGTCCATCTTTTCACAAAGTGTCCATTGTTGGCGCAAAGTGTCCCACCTTGGTGCAAAGTGTCCAGAATTATCTAAAGTGTCCAAGACCCCCCATCCAAAAATGGCATAAGTGTCCACATTGGTCATAAAGCATCTTAGAGAAACTCTAGTGTTATTTAATTGATTAATTTAGGATTTATTTTATGTATTTTTTTAATTTTAGATTCCTCTTTGATCCCGACAACACCTTAGAGGGAAACAATTTTGTTTCCTTCATGAGTCTATCACACGACTATCAGAGGATGAGGTCAGCCTTCTACAGGATGTAGTATTGTTCTAGGTATACCTCATGCCACCGATGAGGTATCAAGATGCCATATTGATGGCCCCGCTAGAGAGATGGGATGCTAACGCATGTACCTCCCATCTTTCTATGGGTGAGATGATTGTCACTGTGGAGAACATCCATCACATCCTATGGATTCCTATATGGGGCAAGAGTGTACACTTAACAAAGGAGAAACCTCTTAGATAGATGCAAGATGATATTCTCTATCGTCTATAGCGGCCTATCCGACGATCGACCATTGGTTCACGCATTGAGCTTAGATGGCTTCTACATGTGTGGAAACCACTACTTTGATGAATTTTGATCACTACCATAGCACTCACATTAGTACTAGATGGTCGAGGAGCACATTTAGATGGTGGACTTGTTCATATTATCAAAGACATGGAGGAGCACATGATCATGTATGCTTGGGGTCATAGTATGTTCATACAACTATACTATGATTTAGGGTAGTTTGCATACTAGGAGCTAGAGAAAATTGTGCATTTTACGCTCTTGCAGGTATGGTGCTTCAAGCACATCATATGCACTAGGCCGACCTGATTTCCTACTATAGCAGCCATGGGCTACCCATAGGCCTTTACTTATGCATTGAGGTGAGCAAGGCAAGAGGGGTATTTACTACACTGGCATATTAGGTTTGATAGACTAGATGAGGATGATATATGTTGGAGACCATATCTCAAGATTCCTTAGTGGATGGATGATAGGCATGAGCTAGTCAGGTAATAGAAAGACCAATTTCTTTTAGGAAAACATGATTACATAGTTAGACCATTCTACTATGATCATGTCATATGTCAATTCAGACATGTTCAAGTACTCCCACAGGCTTGAATGAGATGTCTACAATCAACATGAAGTTCTCCTAGACCTGGGGACATTTGTCGGCTTACTATTGAGGATGTATAAAATAGTGGTTCAGAGGACGACAACCACGACATGCTCCTAGTCTTTGAGGCTGATGAGGTAGGCACTACTTATGCCTATGATGAGTGGTGATTTACAACACGACCATCCCATGTCTTTCCCATTCACTACCTTGTAGGACACACTGGACCTCTTCCAAATTGTAGAGGGAATAGTGATGATGATTAGGTTGATGGAGATACAAATGATGATGACACTATGCTTAACATATTTCTAGGTTCATATGAGGATGAGGAGGAGGAGGAGGAGTCCTATTCTATGAGTGATGATGTTGATGAGACAGAGGAGGATCCAATTGCCCCAAATATGAGAGATACTCCCCCTACTAGAGTCACTAGATCACAGGCGTGACCATATCAGAGATCCACACTCACAGGCATGGGGAGGCAAGCAGTAGTAGGCCATCCACACCTTCCACATAGAGGGGGACCACCATTGTATGGTTATACCTTGATTGGTGGACTAGAGATCTAGGTGATGATTTGATATTGATGCTTTCATTATGCTCTTTAACTTTGTTTATATGATATATGTGTGTGTGTGTGTGTCATGATGTGTATTGATATCTTTTATCTTTTCCATCTTGCAAGGTCCACATGAGAGTTGTGTGAACTCTATCAACATGTTATTGAAGAGATGATGCATGCACTATGCATGGAGGATGACTTACCGTCAAAGTATGTGCCCCCACCTTTCGTGGAGAAACATGCAAATCTCTTCAAGTATTTTTCTAGATTGAGGATAGTGTATGAGAGCATGACCAGATGCACTAACCTAGCTACAAGACACCTTTCTACAATGTATTCAGTATTAGAAGACCTCAGCCTCTCAAGGTCCATCAAAAAGTGGGACAGAGTCCACCCTCTGAGGCTTTAGGTAGAGAGGGATTGCATAGTGTAAGAATGTGTCGAGGCACTCATATGAGAGGCAGATAGGAGAGGAGATGCGTGGGGCCTACAATTATCTATGAGGCCTATGAACATGACACCATCATAGTCCACCGTCTCACAATGGAGGCCAACACTAGCCACCAAGGGGTCTAGCAATCACATGCCCTATTAGAATTGTATTCATTGATATATGTACCTAAAATTTTGATGATATATATGATATATGAGATTTCATATTTTTTATGATCTTATGTTCAATTAAATATCAATGTGATTTATTAAATATCCTTTGCAAGAATTCCTAATAATTATCTCCATGATTTAATGCTTATGTGATATAATCAAAACATTTTTATTTTATCTTAGATGCTACATTGTCACTAAGTATGCTATGTTAACTTAAATGAACCTATGATCTAATAACATTAAATGCATATAAGGATCTAAATTAATATAACACACAATATTTTATTTTTGATAGTATGGGAATTAAAGTAATAATTCAAAATAATTGAACAATCACTTTAGACTCTAAGACACACCATTATCATTTGTCGAAGAATGAAGCAATGCGAGATAAAATAGAACACCATCTACCTAATCTAGCAATACTGCTTTAACACACTATTCAAAAAAGAGGATGCTATGTGTAATATCAACACAAATGTGTGGCATGAATAGGTTCTTTTATGGGTTTATTGTCTATTTATGTTACTGTATAGGATCTGGACCCATAGTTTTCTTTGATAACATAAGGTCCTAACCAATCAAGGCTAAATTTTCCTTTTTCATTTGGAAGAGCATTGACATTACATTTATTTTTATATAACACTAAGTCACCTTTACTAAATGCATGAGGGATGACATTATTGTTATTACCGCATTGCATTTTTTTGGAATAAGCTCGGAGATGCACTCGAGAGCATTGATACACTGTTTATCTAGCATTTCAAACTATTGCAATCACTACTCTTTATAAGTAGTATCATCAATAAGCCCTTTAAGAGTAATTCACAATGAAGGAATCTCTAACTCTAAGGGCATTATTGCTCAACACCATAAAAAAGGCTATAAGGAGTATTTCTAGTAGATGTTCTAATACTTGTACAGTAAGCCCACAATGCATAAGTTAGTTGAGTATGCCAATATTTATTATGTTTACTTACTATTTTTCATCAAAAAATTTCAAGACTCTTATTATTCCATTCTACGTTTCTATTTGATTGTGGATAATATGGTGTTGAAAAGTGATGTTGAATATGAAATGTTTCCAAGAATTTATTCACGTCATTGTTCTTAATTAGAGCTCCATTATCCAAAATCAATGTGGAAGGAAGACCAAAGAAAGCAATAATGTGTTCCAATATCAAATAACATATCACATTAGTTTTCATGGAACAAAGAGGAATAGCTTCCACCCATTTTGTAAAATAAATAGTTGTAGTAATTATACACATATGTCCAACAAAACAAGGTGGTGATATTTTTCCAATAAGACTCAAACCCCAAACTAAGAATGGTAAAATAGGAACTTGGGAATGAAGCTTGGAAGTAGGAGCATGAATCAAATTGTTGTGCTCTTGACATTTATGACATTTCTTTACGTATGCAAAACAATCTTGTTCCATGTGTCTCCAATAATATCATATATGAACCAATTTTTGAACTAATGATCTTCCTTCAAAATTTCCCTGACAGGCACCTGCATGAGCTTCTTCGAGTGCTATAGGCATTTCATAATTTTTATGACATCTAAGTGAAAGACCATTAAACGATCTTCTCTTAGTGTCAAAAAATGTCATCGGGGACATTTTCACACTTGTTTGGGCCCTCCTTGTAAAATTGAGCTTCATGTTTCCTTGATTTAGTGTTGTAATGTGGTTGAAACATTCACATTAGGTCTTGGGCCCTTGTGAACTAATGGATTTAGATTGTACCTTGCTAAAGTGTTGTGAAGAGTTGTAACACACTTCCACACTTTTCTAAGGTTTTATTAATTAAATGAACATAATAAACCCATTTTTAATTAAAATAAACATTAATCTTGCCTTATTTTGAAGTGTTGTAAAGTGTTGTGACCCACTTTCACACTCTTCTAGGATTTCCATTAATAATTGGGCTTTCTTATGCTTTAATTGGCCCTATTTTGCATCCACAAGCCTCATTTATTGCATCTTTTCTAGGATAATCCCAACACCAATCAGTACCCAATCATAATTCAAGTGTTTTTGGCTTGTGTGGCCCATATTTAGTGATCTGGGACTCATTCACCATCTTGGGTGAATGGGTCCCATCTAGATTTTTGGGTCCCAAACCTATTTACACACCTTTCTAAGAATTTTTTTATTTTTGGTTCGATACATTATGCCACATGAGACTTATTCGCCATCTTGGGCGAATGAGTCTCGTGTAGCCCAAAATTAAAATAAATTCAAAATTCTGGTGGGATTTTATTCTCCTAGATCTGATGTCAGCTTGTAGCATTGTAATTTCATGAATTCTTGCATAATTGAGTATAAATACAAGGTTATTTCACTCATATTTTTGCACGTAGCAATCTAATAAGCAATCAATTGTTCACAAGAGTATTCAAGAGAATTCAAGCTTCTTCAAGAGTATATTTTCAATCATTTTAGAGTAGCATTCAAGCATAAATCATCAAGTCAAGGATTTCATGCATCATGTTGTTTTAGAGCTAACAATTGTGGTGTAGGATTTTTTAATTCAAGTAAACATTCAAGTCAAGATCAACATCATTCAAGCAAGAATCAAAGTCTAAATCTATTACAACCATTACAAGCATATTTGCAACACCTTATTGCTAGGGTTTGGTGAGTTGCAACATTGTTATTTATTCATTCATTATTCTCCATTCTTATTTGATTTCATTTCAAGGATTAATTTCAAAAATGGTGTTTGAACAAGGAAAACCCCTATTCACTAACCCCACAACATTTTTTCCCTCCCCTTTTTGTGTGATTTGTAGGTCTACGTTGTAGATTTCCCAAGGGGCAAGATTGGAGAAAATATTTAAATCATTCAAAGTTGTCAAAGTTATCACCAAGCCTTTGAGAACCTTGGAGAGGACCTACAGGTTACAATTTGGAGATTCAGATCTATAAATCACTCAGGTTGGACATAACAGATAGAGAAGAGTAGGATTAGCCTTTTTAGAAAATCCCAACTAGACTGATTCACCACTTCCGGTGAATGAGTCCTAGTTCTAATCAAATTTTAGGAATTTTCAGATTTGAATACCCTTTTGGAAGATTCTTGTTCCTACACTATTTTCTAGAAATAGGACTCATTCGCCCATCTTGGCGAATGAGTCCTAGTCAATTATAAAAGAAAAATTTCTAGTGATTCAGACCTCCATTCAATCATCTCTAGTTTCCCAGGTGCACACCTTCATATCTTCAACCTTTTGTTTCATTACTTTCACTTTTATATGTCATTTAGTTCAAGTTTGCATTCAATTAGGGTTTAGTGTTACATCTTTCATTTCATTTGTATTTCCAAGTCTAAACTTGGTGGTGAACTCCTCATTAGATCATATTCATCCCCTAGAACAACCCTCTTTCTAGATCTATTTCTCTTTTGCATTGAGATCTCAAGGCTTTGTTCTTGAGAGAAAATTAGTTAAAATTTCCCTTTTAGGTCCTAAACCCTAGAAGGTAATCAAAACAATTTTGAACCTTTCATTTTGGTGAACCTGCATTTAGAACATTTCATTTTCTGATTTGGAGTGCATTATCATCCTAGGTTTAGCTTGCATTAATATTGCACTAGGACTTGCATTGGTTAACTTGCATTCTAGGGTTTCAAATTTTGCATTAGTGAAAGCTCATATAGCTTTCATTTTTGTATCTTATTTTACTAGAAATCATTCACAATCTACATTTTCATCTTAGATACATATTAGAAAACATAAAAATCAGAAAATTCAATTAATTTTTTTTAAAATTTTTGAAAAAAATCAACACTGGGACTTATTCACCACCTTGGGCGAATCAATCCCTTTGCATATTATGCACTAAATTTTTTGGCATTTACAAATCAGTTTCCAAGTTTTTATTTTTTTTTATTTCCTTTCTATTTCGCTTTACATATTTTTTGTTTCATCTAATTCAGTGCATCTTGTTTCAATTACTTCATTTTGTGCATTCCTTAAATTCAAAATTACATTTCATTTCATATTGTTGCATAGTTTAGAATATGAAATTTCCATTATGGATGTGTGCTTTAGTAAGATTTGGATGTCCTTAAAGTCCTTAGTGGATGTGTCAAGTTGTGCTTTCGGAAATGACCCTAATGAAATTGAATTAACTCATGCTCCTTCAAATCCTAATGCATGTCCTCCTCATGATGTTGACATCATTGTGGAAGATGATGAAAACATGAATAGGTTCCTAAATGATTTTATTAATAACTTTGAAGCTAATGCATCCTTTTATCCATGCATGAAACAACCAAATCCCCCCACAATATTGCCTCTTGAAATGTTTGGTTACTTACATATTAAAAAAAAAGTTGAACCTAAGTTCCCTACAATAGGTGAACCTAGTTCCTCTAAACAAGAAAATACTCAACCATTCTATGACAACAAAGTAACAAACATCTCCATCAACCTAGAAGAGACATATGGAAAAGGATTCACAATCTTGAGTAAGCAAGGATGTGATACAACAAGTGAACATAACATTCATCAAGTCCTAGAGAAAATACAAACTAATGAAAACACAAAGGGGTTAGGATATCAATATCCTCCTCACAACATATGACCTCCTAAATAATACCTAAGGCTTCATAGTGATGGTACGGTGATCTTAGAATCTCTTCCCAAAATGAATGTCCTTCTTCCTAAAGAAAAACCAATGTCTCATAACAACAACAAGGATAAGGATAAGATCATATCAAGACCTCTTTCCCTAATCCCATCTAGATAAGTTGGTGAATATAGCAAGCATAGGAGGACCTACAAGTTACAAAAACTAAAGTTCCCTTGTCCACCACCTAAAAGTGAAAGGAAACTACAATTTCTTCTGAAGAAATAACTCATAACATTACCACTAATAAAAAATAGGCTCATACTATATCCTAAAGATGCAAAAGTTCCACATTGTCGATACCACAGAAATGTTGGACATAGTACTCATGAGTGTCATGCATTCAAATAGTATTGAACAATTTTCACTTCAATGGAAATGATTGCCATCGAGTGATTGCATAGCAACCTTTTCCACCCCTTTGTCATGTAATAGTTGTAGAACATTATATTCTTATTATTACATGACCTTTCCCATCACCTATCTTGGCTTATTTTTGTCTCGCACTTAGTGGGGACAAGAAGTGGATAGCCTTGTCCTAGTAATTCATTTTTCATTGTCCCTTAGGTTTTTTTTCTACCTTCCACTTATAAAGATTGAGACTGGGAGGAAAATGACCTGTTCCTAGGTTGACTCGCATGTGCCTTACTAGTCTTTTGAATTTTTGCATTTTCATTTTCTTTTGTGTGATTGCATGTGCATAATATGATCCCCCAAGAAATTATGTTTGATTTTCTCTCTCTTTGTGACATTCCTCTATTTGTATCCTCATTCTTCTTTATGTCATAAATCTTTTACTTGTCACCTTTTATTTGAACTCTTTTTCATTTTTCTTGTGATTTCCTTTTGGGGATGACGCAAGGCGTTGAGACATTTATGTCTCTTCCATGTTAACCCAAAATATTTTCTTTTCATTATCTCTTTTCATTTGTCTTGTGTTTTCCTTTTGGGGATGATGCAAGGCGTCAAGACATTTGTGTTTCTTCCATGTTGACTTGAAAGGTTTTTCTTTGTTTTTGCTCTCTTTGTGTCATTCTTCTAGTTATATGTGTATTTTGGGAATGATGATAGTTCTAAGCTCTCTTCAAAACATTTCAGCAAGAACATACTATCCCCAAATCCATAGATCCCTTATGTGTTTGGTGTTTTTTCATTTTGGGGGCAACCCCTCTCTTTTCCTTTTCTTTTGCATGACGTAGCTTTACTCAGAAACAAATGACTTGGCATAGGGCTTTCCAAGTTAGCTCTCATGTCATATTTATTGTTAGAATTTATCATTTGCCACTTTAAATTAATTGCTCACAGTATGGTGTTTAGTAATTTCTTTAAAGTGGGGGTATACATTGGAATTATTCTTTTGCATTTTTTTTTCATTTTTCATGGTTCATAGTGCAATTTTCTTACTTCATACGATGCATTTTTTGCTTTTTGGATGACATTGGGTGTGATGTACCTCAAGAGTATGATCTATCTTATCATATTACATTCCTCTTAGTGGCTTGATGTGATGCACTGCATCCCCTAAGTTGCAAATTTTCTATTCTTTGACTAGTCCTCTCTTGGAGACATTATGCACAATGTTCCCTAAGTTAAGACCTCACATGAACCAAAAAAAACTCCTTTGAACATCCCTCATTGTTGAATTTTCATTTATATGGCCACCTTGCATAATAAAACTTGCATTCCTATGGAGCCATCTTGTTTGTTCACGAGCTCCAAGCATACGAAGTTTTGCTTGTTTCATGAAGCTTGAAAACATTTGTGTGGAACATTTTTAAAGTTATTAGGAGGTACAACTTTGGTATGGTTTGAACAAGAATCTCGATTGAAGCATGAATTTACCCATAGCCACTTGTATGTGTGTGTGTGGGAGTGCATACCAACCATGAGTATATGTTTCTCACCTTTTTGGACTTCTCACCCAGCGGACAGCCTAAAGTTCCATCACCTCAGAGTGAGTATGAATTTTTTTGGAAAAGCACCCTAGATCTGATCCACATCACAATAGAAAAATGGTCAACGCTTCATCTGACTCTCTTTTATCCTTTTCTCTTTTTTTGTCCTTGACAATGTATGATTGTGCTTTTTGGCTGCTCTTTACATCATTCTTATGTGTTTTCTTTTGTTCCTATGTTGGTTTTTCATGGGATCTTGATCCTAGGGGCTTGATCACCCCTCTTGATCATTGTCATCCCATCATATTGGCATTGGTACATTTGAACCCTTCTTGATGTGTGTTTGTCTACTTTAGTGTGAGTTTGAAGCAAGTTCATCCTCGATCACTAAAGTGGGGGCTAAATGTAGTGTCAAAAAATGTCGTCAGGGACATTTTCATACTTGTTTGTGCCCTCCTCATGAAATTGAGCTTCATGCATTGCCTTTATTTAGTGTTGTAATGTGGTTGACACATTCACATTAGGTCTTGGGCCCTTGTAAACTAATGGATTTTAATTGTACCTTGCTAAAGTTTTGTGAAGTGTTGTAACACACTTTCACACTTTTCTAAGGTTTTATTAATTAATTGAACACAATAAACCCATTTTTAATTAAAATAAACATTAATCTTACCTTATTTTGAAGTGTTGTAAAGTTTTGTGACCCACTCTCACACTTTTCTAGGCTTGTCATTAATAATTGGGCTTTCTTATGCTTTAATTGGCCCTATTTTACATCTGTAAACCTCACTTATTGCAACTTTTCAAGGATAATCCTGACACCAATCAATACCCAATTGTAATTGAGGTGTTTCTAGATTATGTGGCCCATATTTAGTGACCTAGGACTCATTCGCCACCTTGGGCGAATGCATCTCACCTAGATTTTTGGGTCCCGAACCTCTTTTTACACCTTTCTAAGAATTTTTTTTATTTTTGGTCCCATACATTATGCCAGATGGGACTCATTCACCATCTTGGGTGAATAAGTTCAGTGTGGCCCAAAATTAAAATAAATTCAAATTTCTAGTGAGATTTTATTCTCCTAGACATGATGTCAGCTTGTAGAGTTGTAATTTCAAGAATTCTTGCATAATTGAGTATAAATGCAAGGTTCATTCACTCATATTTTTGTAGCTAGCAATCTAATAAGCAATCAAGCGTTCACAAGAGTATTTGAGAGCATATTTTCAAGCATTTTAGAGTAGCATTCAAGCATCAATCATCATGTCAAGGATTTTATGCATCATGTTGTTTTAGAGGTAACAATTGTGGTGTAGGATTTCGTGATTCAAGCAAGCATTCAAGTCAAGAACAAAATCATTCAAGCAAGAATCAAAGTCTACATCCATTGTAGCCCTTACAAGCATATTTACAACACCTTATTGCCAGGTTTTGGTGAGTTGCAACATTGTTTTTTGTCCATTCATAATTCTCCATTATTATTTTTTTAGGCAAAAGTGGCAAGCCACTATAAATATATTAATATTTAAATATAAATTATACAAAATCCCTGGTTTAGGCGAGAATATTGGCAGGAAATAACTGGGAAGAAAACCCCCAATTATAGCTCGAGTAAGACCATTGACTGACATTTTACAATTCAACTATTTTTCCATGACAACCAAAATATGGCTATTACATTGCTAAAAAAATTCGCTCAAACGAGGCCAAAATACTGAAACAACACCCTTTGACTATCAAAACCCTTTAAAACCCTTTACAATGAGACCCCCATTACATACCCCATTACATGGACAAAACCCTTTACAACTTTTGTAAGCCCCCATTACATGGACCAAACCTTTAAAATTTTGTCAAAAATGACCCATCTGCAAGTTTCACAACTTCAATCCATTGCAAACCATTACAAAATTATAACTTCTAAACAACCGAAGAAATGAAGATAGGATTAAAATGAAGCAGACTTGTTTCCTGCTCTTTGAGGGCCATTTACCGAACTTTCTTCATTCACCACTTTCTTTTTTTTAAGATCATAATCATATCATGGAAGTGTTTTGTTTATATCAAGGACATAATGATAACAAAAATTTCCTTTCGCAGTTGATAATTAGAGATCATGAATACAAGTATGGTTCCTCTTATTTGATTTCATTTCAAGGATTGATTTCCAAAATGGTGTTTGACCAAGGAAAACCCCTATTCACTAGCCCCACAACATTTTTTCCCTCTCCTTTGTGTGTTATTTGTAGGTATAGGTTGAAAATTTCCCAAGGGGAAAGATTGGAGAAAAGTTGCAAATCATTCAAAGTTGTCAAAGTTATCATCAAGCCTTGGAGAACCTTGGAGAAGACCTACAGGTTGCAATTTGGAGATTCAAATCCAGAAATAACTCAGGAAGAATAGAATAGATAGAGAATAGTAGGATCAACCTTTGAAGCTTCAGAAAATCCCAACTAGACTGATTCGCCACTTCTAGTGAATGAGTCCTAGTTCTAGTCAAATTTTAGGACTTTGCAGATTTGGATACCCTTTTGGAAAATTCATGTTCCTGCACAGTTTTCCAGAAATAGGACTCATTCTCCCATCTTGGTGAATGAGTCCCAGTTAATAGTAAAAGCAAAGTTTCTAGTGATTTAGACCTCCATTGAACCATCTCCGGTTTCCCAGGTGCACACCTTCCTCTCTTCAGTCTTCTATTTCATTTCATTCACTTTTATAGGTCATTTAGTTCAAGTTTGTATTCGATTAGGGTTTAGTGTTGCATCTTGCATTTCATTTGTCTTTCCAAGTCTAAAATTGGTGGTGAAGCCCTCATTACATCATGTTTAGCCCCTAGAACATCCCTCTTGCCAAATCTCTTTCTCTTTTGCATTGAGATCTCAAGGGTTTGTTATTGAGTGAAAGTTAGTGAAAATTTCCCCTTTAGGTCCTAAACCATAGAAGGGAAGCAAAAGAAATTTGAACCTTACATTTTTGTATAACACATCTGCAAGGATTATATACTTAGATGTAAGCTTTCAAAGATGAGCTCGAGTGTTCTTAGTTGTGGGTTGAGGAAAGGTTCCATCTTTTAAATAATTGAATATCATCATGTACCATTCGCTAGAGTTTTTAGTATCAATTAATAACACTTCTTTACTTTTATCATCTATCGACAGTTTAGGGATCATTTGGACTATAAATATGAAATCAAGAAAAGGATCTTCAGGAAACACAAGGGAAGCAACGCTTGCCATCACATCTGTATGTCCATTATCCTTTCGTGGTATGTTGTCGATCATATATTATTCAAATTTATCTAATAATTTCATCATGAGGTCTCTATATCAAACGAGCTTATCATGATTTGCTTGATATGAACCATTTATTTGTTTAATAATTAATAGGAAATTACCAAATATAGAAATGTGTTTGACATCTAATGCTAACAATGCGTGTATTGTAGCTATTAAAGCTTCATACTCCGTAAGGTTATTTGTACATAGGAAGTTTAAATGGAAAGATAAGGGAATAGGCTTACCTAGAGTAGAAATTAATATAACCCCTACCCTAGAGCTAGTTTGACACTTAGAGCCTTCAAAGTACAATTCCCATATTTTTATTTTTCAATAGTCAATACATTCTCATCAAGGAATGAGTCTATATAAGTTAACACTAGGGACGAGGGAGAATCAGCTAATTGTTCGGTCAAGGCTTGTCCTTTGATTTCCTTTTGAGAGAAAAATTTAAGATCAAACTCAGTTAATAGCATAACCCACTTAGCTAAGCATCTCGATCAATCTGTTTTAGTGAAAAGGTGTTTTAAGGGATTGAATTTTGTCATCACATGGATTTATACATTTATTAAGTAATGTCTCAATTTACTAGTAGTAAATACAACAACTAAACACTTTTTTTCTATTGTTGTATATCATGTCTCATAATCAATTAGGGTTTGACTAATGTAATAAACAAGATGTTCTCTACCACTACCATCTTGTTGAGCTAACAATGTTGCGAGAGCATGGGTTGATGTTGTTGTATAAAGGATAAATGGTTTTTAAATTGCATAAAAGGTTGTAAAATAGGTGGAGTAGCAAGATAATCTTTCAAACTCTTATTTTAAAGCACTGTTTACAATCCTCATTCCAATAAAACTAAACCTCTTTCTTAAGGAGCTATGTAAAGGGTAATATTTGGTCTGCTAAGGATGCTACATAATGACAGATAGCTTAAATTCTTTGACCTTGTAAAGTGCATAATTGAGAAATTTTTTTAGGAGGTGGCATGTTAATGATAGCATCAATTTTCATTGTGTCCACCTCAATGCCTTTGTGAGATACTATAAATCCTAAAAGCTTTCCACTATCTATGCCAAAGACATAATTTTTTGGATTCAATCTCATGTTTATTTTTGCATTCTTTCAAAGATCTATTGAAGGATATTCACATTGTCTTGTTGAGTTAAATATTTGGCTAGAATATCAACAACAAAATATTCCAAAATATCATGTATGTAATGAAATATCAATGTCATAACTCTTTGATATGTTGCGCTTGGATTATTTAATCCAAAAGGAATAACCACCCAACAAAGTGTTCCCCAAGTTATAGTAAATGTCATCTTGTATTGATCTTGAGGGTTGATAAATATTTGATTATAACCAGAAAATCCATCCATGAACGACAACAAAGAGTGTACTGCGGTCAAATCTACTATCATTTCAATATAAAGAGGGTAAAATCATCTTTTAAAGATTCTTTATTCAAATCATGAAATTTCATACACATCCTAATATTATTATCAGGTTTTACAACTGCAACAATGTTCAAGATCCAAGGAGGGTAGTTGATAGGTCATATAAAACTAGCTTCAAGAAGCTTCTCAATCTCAACCTTAACCAATAAAGCTATCTTAGGATTCATCTTTCATATCTTTGGTCTTACTGGTTTAGCATCTTCTTCAAGAACTATGTTATGTGTCACAATCTTAGCATCTATTCCTAGCATATTCGAATAAGTCCAAGCAGAAATTTCATGAAATTCATGAAGTAATGTTGCATGGTCCTCTTATTCATCTTCATCAAGGAACTTTCCTATTTGAATCACTCTCAGTCTTCATTAGTTATATCTCAAGTTGATTAACATAGGCTATTATCATGAATGCATCATGTCATTTTTGAACTTCCAAGGAGGGTAATTCTCTTTGGTAAAAAACAATATCTATATTAATCCCACTCATTCCTTGAAATAATGCTACCACATCATTTGAATTTGTATTAGGAGGAACCATAACTTTTTGCAAGGCTATTTGAAGCATACTATGGTAATTTGGGGAAACTTGAATAAGATCCCATAGGGTTATCTTAGCGGGTGTATTCTTAAGTTGTTCAAAAAGATTATATTCCTTTCCACTATTTGAAGGTAAACAAGGAGCACTAGGCAAGACAGGTTGATGCAAAGGTAAAGAAATAGGAATAGTTTGTTGTTCCATATTGTTCCTTGTATTGTATGTGTGAGTGATAGTATTCTAACCCATTCGTTGTGAAGCATTATTATCACCAAATAAAGGCTTTTTTATATGTGGATCTAGGATGAGCATGGGTTTGTTTTAAACTTTACGTTTTTACGAGGGAGGGTAAATGATAAGTTGTAGTGTGATTGCATTAACATCTTTGTGTTTTAAACTAAGATCTTTGTCAAGAAAATCCTTAGCAGATGAACCTTGCAAGATGAAGTCCTCAAGGGATTCCTCTAACATGTTAAAGTGATCACTACTAAAGGGATTGAGGGACAAGCTAACTTTGAAAAAGAGATTTGACATAATCAAATAATTATGCCTTCTCCAAGGGTCTTGTTTGATGTTTTTGAAGTTTTTGGTTTTTATTTTCTAATGATTGCAAAATGTAAACTAACATATCTAATGATGCAATAATGTTTTAAAATAAAGAAAAATGTAGAAATCTAATGCTACCTTTAACTGAAATATGAAATAAATGTTTTTCCCAATGTTGCAAAATCTAGTTAAATGAATAATAAATTGAATGCAAAATTCAACTATTTCAAGAAACTACTTCTCAGATCTAGCAATAAAAACATAAATGCATATTAGAAACTGAAAATCACTTAGAATTTTTGCTACTAAAATCTATATAGGGACTCATTCACCCTATGGTGAATGGGTCCCAGATTAGGTTTGATAACAAGAACAAAAATGCAAATCGAGCACAAAAAACCACCTAGAAATTTGGTTGAATAGGTGTGTAGAGGGATGGTGAATGGGTCCCAGATTAGGGCTCTCTAAATTTGACTCTTTTTTTTCTAAGTTTATCCTATGTGTTTTCCATTTAAGGTCTATAATAGACAATTGTGTAAAATATTTTCTAAATTGTAGGTCTCTAAATACAATGTTGAATAAGGTTGAATGATGAATAAGGTGACTAAAGTTAATGTGCAATGTGAATCTAAATGTGTGAATGATGATTTCAATACAAAAAACCACTTAGATCTAATGCTTTTTTTTTAAAAAATTGTTAACAATGCAAAATGCAAACTTACCCTAAAAGCAATGTTCACTAATGCAAGATGAAAGAACCCTAAATTCAATGCAACTAAGTCAAATCTAATGTACACTATTTCAAAACTAAGATCTAGGGTTGAAAGGACTCCAAAATCAGAATGCTACAATGCTCAAAAGGTTGAGTTCACTAAAATGAAACATAGAAAAATGGGATTATGATTGACCCTATTCTACATTATTTCATTCAAGAAATGAGATCCAAATCATGAAATAACCATCAACCCAAGAGGTGACTCAAATCAAGGTTTGAATCTTGAAATTTCTACTTTATGCAAGGATGGGGGTCTAGGTCAAGTAGTGTTTTGGGGAGACAAATTTGAAATAGAAAAAAAAATCTAAACCTAGATCTACAAAGTACAATGAAGAGATTTATCATGAAATAGAAGGAAATAGTAAAATTTCTAGAAAAACTTAGAGTAATAAATGTTGTGCACTTGGTCAAATTTTTTGTTTCTACAAATCTAATAGGGATTCATTTTCCCTATGGCGAATGGGTCATGGTAGACTTTTTTGGGAGGCTCTAAATAAAAAATTGTAGCTTGTAAAATTTGAAAATATATTGCCCTAGACACCCTAACAAGGACTCATTCACTAGGTAGCGAATGGGTCCTAGTAGGCTCTACTAGAAAACTCTAAATCTGATCTTGAAGTTCTAGATCTACAATTATTTCCTATAACATGAAATTCCCTCTTTTGGATCCGAATTTTCCAATAATCTACAAAAAAAAAATAAAAAAAATTGGAGTTTCTTGTTGGATAGGGGTTTTCGTTAGTCAAACCCCAAGTTTGGTAATTAAACCTTGATGATGAATAGAAATCTGAAAAATGAAATGTGTGTGCAATCATGATTTTAAGTGTGTCTAGGATTAATATCTTCAATGATGCAATGAAACCCTACTCAATTGTCTTAGAATAGGATCCTAGAATGAAACATGAACAATGCAAAAGACCTACTTTAGGGGATCCCAAATCTCCTTAATAAGTCACAAATCTAATTATACCTCTCTATAGGCTGAAAATAGAATGATCATAGAAGATGGAATCACTTAAGAAACAAGTCATTATGCTTGTTTGAATCTCATGGTGTTTCTCCCAAAACCTAGAATCCATCATGATTCTCCATAGGAATCTTTCATCACTTCTTCAATAATGCTTGATAATTGATAACAAAATGAGCTTGAAGACTTTTAAAAACACTATAATGTTGCTCCAAGACTTCACTCTTTCTTTCTTCTTGAATATGAATGCTTGATTATATTGTTCTCTCTTCAAAAATTTCTCTCTAGATCTCTAGTTGAAACATAATGAAATAACCTTGTATTTATAAGATGAATTCCCGAAATTTAAATATCACAAGCTGATATTAAATATAGGATTTGAAATCATTAAAATTCTGCCATAAACATATCAAAAAGAGGGGTCCTAGGTCTATGTGAGGACCCATTCACCATGTGGTGAATGGGTCCTAGCTTACTTAACTAGAACACACTTCTGGAAATGTTAAAGTTTATGTGAAGATAGGGTCCTAGGACCTAGTGAGGACCCATTCGCCAGGTGGCGAATGGGTCCAGGGCACTAACCTAGGGCACTCACCTTGTAAAATTAAGTGTTGTGTAATATCATTTAAGAATTTCGGGTTTTATCTTTCATAATTCAGAATTAATTAGGCTTGGATTTGAATTAAAGGGGCCAATTAAGCTCAATTAACCTCAATTAATTAATAAAGCCCTAGATTAGTGTGAAAGTTTCAAGATACACTTTGCAACACCCTAATTAAGGCATAATTAAGTCCATTTTGTTAAAAGGGCCCTAAACTTAATGTGAATGTGTAAAACACATTACAACACTAAATCAAGGCATAATTAAGCTCATTTTAATATTAATTATTCTCAATTAAGTGTGAAAAAGGGTTACTTTTTTCGACACTACACTACCTTGGGATAAAATAAGATGAAATTTCAAGAGTTTTTTTCATGTGTTTTTAATCAAATGGTAGGATATTTTAACTATGGGGGTTGATGCAAAATTTTCATAGATGTTATGCTCTTAGTAAAAGTAAAAGATACTTAACAATGGGGTAGATAGGAGTGTGGATCAATAATTATCATTGTAAATACATGAATCAAAAAATCCTACATCACCAAACCCATAAGAAATTTTGGGGGACAATGCCAAAACATTACCTCCTAATTTAAGATATCATCATCAATCCATTCAACTAGACCAAGGAACCTATAACTATTCATCACCTATTCTTGGTTCAAAGTATGTTAAAATGTTAAAGTAGTGGAAGAAAACATTCAACACTAGATAGAGGTAGTCACTAATCAAAATAAGAACAAGAAATATCTTATAGTAGAATGAAATAGTAAGCTAATCAATATGATATTTTAACCCTAACAAAGAAGCCATATCTTGATGAGGAAAGACAAGTTATTTGAAACCAATGAGAATATTTAAGACACGTGAATTAATATTTTTTAATCAAGGGCGATTAGAAATGATTTGATCAAGTGGAAGAATTACTTTCTCAAATACGATATGTGAAAAAATAAATATTTCATGTAAAAGTATTCATAATTGATTTGCATCAAGGACAATGCTTCTCTAAAGAGAGGGGCATGTTATGCTCTTAACCCATTGGTTGTATTGGGATATATGTGTAGCCATATTTTGGCTAGCATAACCCTTAATTAAGCTAAATAATTAGTTATATATTATTATATAGGTAGTTACATCATCTTGGGTTGCATCTAAGGCATAATTAGGGTATATACAGGAGCAAGTGGTAAGTTTCTTATCATTAAAAAATTTCAATTCTACTCTTGTTGGAGATTTTTAAAGGTTATCCCCCAAAAAAGAGGGTTATTATTATCAAGTTTTTAAATTCTATATTTCAAAATATTTATTATTGAATTCTTTTATTTTGAAAATTATTTCATTACAATACTAGACACTTTAGAAAAATTTCTTTTGGTTTCGCTAGTTGTGTGCTAGTTGACTTTATGTAGGATATGTAGATATGATCCTTAATAGCTCTCTAAATATCTCTTTTCAATATGTGGGAGGAATTTATAGAGAAGGAATTTGGAGGAAGATGATTGATTTGAATTCCTATTCCTTGTAGGAAGCTATAAATTAGGCATACCAAGTGTTTTAATCACTTGTTCAAATTATTTCTTAGAAGTTTAAAAAAATATTAGAATTTCCTATTGTGAGATGCAATATAGAGGAAAGGATAGATCATGCTCAAATCTAGAAGATGCACAACTTAAGAAAAATGTTTTCTTATGCATTGGGAAACAAGTTATGCTAGTTTTAAATTTGTGGGAAAGATTATGTCTTGTCAATGGTGCAATGGGACAAGTTGAAGCTATTGTATACAAGAGTGAGTATAAATGTTAGATATTCCTCTCTTTATTGTGGTAAAATTAAAACATTACATATGAAAGATAGAATTTTGTTGATTTTCTAGAGTTTAGGACCTAGAAGAACATTTTGAACACTCTTTTTATCATTCAAGAACGAGTCCTAGAGATCTCAATGCAAAGGAGAAAGAGATCTTGCAATAGGGTTGTCCTAGGGGCTGATTGTAAACTAATGAGGGGTTCACCACCAAGTAAGAACTTGGAAAAAACAAATGTAAGATGTAACACAACCCTAATATGATACAATGGCTTAAAAAATGACCTAGAAATATAAATGAAATAAAACAAAAAATTGCAAGATGGAATATGTGCACCTAGAAATTTGAAGAAGGCTAGAAGGAGGTTTGAAATGTTGAAAAACCTTAAATTTAGGCCTATTGGGACTCATTCACCAATCTGGGCGAATCATTCCTAGATTAGGGTTTTTATGTGGAAACAAAAATCTAGAAAATGGGTATTTGAATCTGCAAAAATCCATGAAAAACACCTATAGTGGGACTCATTTTCCACTTCTAGGGGATCAGTCCCATTTTGTTGCGAAGTGTCCTAGGAGTAGAATCTTGAATTGAAACTTTGCAAGCTTCTGAAGATAGATCAAATAACCACTTTCCCACTGATTTCCAATAAATTGGATGGATATTTTGTCCTAGATTTGAGTTTCTATGAGTCTTGACAACTTTTCATGACAAATTTGATAACATTTGAAACTTTGTCATTTTTGTACTTTTGAAGGCTTCAAATTCATTTTTCTTCAATCTATAAACCTGCAATCACACATGTAAAGAGGAAAAAAACTTTTTGGTTGTTAGGAAATGGGGGTTTTCCTTGGTCAAATCCCATTTAGGTAATCAAACCAAATGATGAAACAGGGACATGAAACATGAACAATGATACCTTTAATGATGTCTTGTAAATCTGCAACTCAACATGAAATGGCCATGAAGGATGTAGATCTTGATCTTGAAAATAGGTGTAGAACAATGTTTGATCTTGGATATTCAATGTTGCATCACAACACTAGCTCAATAACATGCTTGATGCTTGATATGCTTGAAATGATGATGGATCTTGAATTGCTGCAACAATTTATGAAGAATTTTTCCCTTGAATTCCTAAAAAATGACCTTAAATGCTCTTTGTATGATCTTGTGAAGTCTTGGAATGCTTAACTCTTGAATGGTTTTCCCACTCAAAACCTTGAAAATTCCCCAATTGGGACTCATTCGCCATCTATGATGAATGGATCCCACCTAGATGGGACTCATTCACCAAAAGTGGTGAATGGGTCCCACAGGGCCTATTTTGAGTGCTAAAGTGTTGGAGAGTGTGTAAATTAAGTTTATTTGTTGATCTTGTCAGGTTTTTGATTGAAATATGCCTTAGGATGCATAATATAGGGTCTTAGGGGCCTATTAATGATGTTATAAAGGTCATAAATGCAATAGGGCCCAAAATGCAATGTGAAAGTGTAAATAAATACACTTTACAACACCAAATTGAGGAAAAATAGGTCTATTTAGCTAAAAAGGGCCCTAAATCCAATGTGAATGTGTAGAACACATTACAACACTAGATTAGGTATACTTAATTTACAAGCCTCCTAAATTTAATGTGAAGGTGTTAATAAATACACTTTACAACATTAAATTTGGGAAAAGTTAAGTTTATTTAGCTTAGAAGGGCCCCAATACCTAATGTGGATGTGTAAAAAACCTCACAACACTATATCAAGGAGACATTAAGTCCAATTTATCATTAATTATTCCCACATCAAGTGTGAAAATGTAAGCGATGACATTTTTTGACACTACATTAGCCCCCACTTTAGTGAGAGGATGAACTTGCTTCAAACTCACACTATAGTAGACATTAAAGAGGGATGCAAACATACCAATGTGGATGGAAAAGGATGAAAAAGATCAAAGGAGGTGGCCAAGCCCCCATAATCCAAGATCCTCCATCAAACCAATTTGAGCACAAAACAACACGCACAAGGTGTATGATTTACAACAAAACAAGATACATAAACATACAATGCCAAAGACATAAAGAAGAAAGAAAAGAATAAGATAAGTGGATCCAGCTTCAAAAAAAATGCACTCACTCTGGGGCAACTGAACTTCAGGTTGTCTATGGGTTGCGTATGCACAATATGCTCACTTTGGGGCCACAAAAGTTCAAGTCATCCACAGGGTGAGTATCCAACAAGGGTGAGACACGTGACTGGTATGTGCCCACATACGCGAGTGGCTAAGGGAAGTCATGCCTTCATTCGGCTCCCATACAACTAGACCAAAGTTATACCTCCTAATAACTTTGATAAGGTGACACAATAATGATCTTCGAACTTCATGAGACAAATAAAACTTTGTATGCTTGGAGCTCATGAACAAATAATGAACTTCGAGCTTCATGTGGCAAGAAAAACTTTGTATGCTTGGGACTCATAAACAAACAAGATGGCTCCATAGGCATGTGAAGTGTGTTATGCAAGGTGTCCATATAATCGATGTTGTAAATACAAAATAGTGTAAGGAATGTTCAAAGGGATTTTGCTTAGTTCATGCAAGGTCTCTTCTTAGGGAAAATTGTGCCTAATGTCTCCAAGAGAGGACAAGTCCAAGAAATATCATGCTCTTAGAGGAAATCAAACCCAATGAAACCACCAAGAAAAGGACACATCACAAGAAGAAATAAAGTTGCACAATGAAATATGAGTGTCGATGTATGCCCCCACTTTAAAGTGGTTACTAACACCACCATTGTGAGCAATTGATTTAAAGTAGAAGAAGGCATAAGAGGTTATTTGAAAAGCACTATTCCAAGTCATATGTTCTCGAATTGAACTACATCATTAACAAGTATGTCACATGTTGTCCACATCCCAAGATTGCTCTTATATATACATGAAAGGTGATCAACTAGCCAAAAAAGATGATGACAAGTGACATACGAGGACAAGGCTATCTAACCCATTGCCCCCACTTAGTGTAGGATAAGGATGATCTAAATCAAAATAAGTATCAATTAGAGGAACTAGGTGCTTCAACACAAGGAAGAGCACCACACTCCTTAAGATGTTGAATTTTATCACTTAAAGCCTTACATCCATTAGTATAATGACCATAAACTCTATGATATGCACAAAATGAACTCTTGTAGTAAAAAAAATTTCATGTTCTTGGAGGAAGGGATATCAAATGATCTTGGAGGAGTCTCGACAAGATACTTTCTTGATCGATAGTAGAAGATGTTCCATTATTTTGTGACAAAGATATGTCTTGCTTAGTATTAGGTTTCATACTTAAACAAGACTCTTTAGATTATGAGATTTTGTACTCTCCTTTATAGGAGGGTGTAAAATCTAACAAATTCAAATAATAAGTGTTTTGCATGATGAAATTAATGTTAAGCGAGGACTTCTCTATTTCTTTTAAAGGATAACAATCTAGACCATGAGTGTCTATTAATTTAGGATGGACTACCCTTAAAGCTGGCTTAGAGGAATCTTTTGTAATAGTGTTTCTATTAAGTGAAGGTTTGTTTGATGGTTTGATTTCTATCAAAGGACAACAACCAAGACCATGAGTTGTTTCTTGTGCGTTGGGATCTATAGGGACACGAATACCTTGTTCTCTAACACCACATATTTTTCCACTATATCCAAGTTGTTTCATAAGCTCATAACCTCTTTCATAATTTTTTTTCATTTCTTTAGGATTTAGTGGTTGTTCATAGTCAAGTTCATTAAATTTTGTCGTGTAATTTGCTTCTTTGTATAAAATGGTTGAGGTGGATGCTTTTGAAGGGTCTTCTGAATTTTGTGTTGACATTACCACTTTTTCTTTTCCCTTTTGAGAGTCTTTGTTTATGATCGTGTATTCTCCCATGAATGCTGGTTTGAACTCTAAGGAACCCCAATCATCTTCTAATAGCTCTGTGACTTCTTCAATGTGTTTTTCTTTGTCATTCTGTTGCATGGGTTCCACTTGTGTTGTTGGTGTCAATGTTTTCAAAATATTTTCCTTATTTTTCTCAAGTTGTAAAACACTGTAAGCCTCATTATCAGTGTCCAATGTGTACACTTTGTTGTTGTATACATACTTCATTTTACGATGAAGAGTAGAAGGCACCCCATTCATTGCATGAATCCATGGTCTTCCTAAAAGGATATTATATGAAAGATCATGAGGCATAACATGGATTGGTGTTTCTAATGTGGCCTTTCCAACTATAATAGGAAAAGTAATCATTCCAAGCAGTTGCTTTCCCACATTATCAAACCCACTGATAGATAAAGAGGTAGGTTTAATTTTTTATTTATCCACACCAAACCTATCCAAAAGGTTTACACTACACACATTAAGAGTAGAGCCATTGTGTACGAGGGTTCTTTTTATTCTTGTTCAATTATATTTAGCCATTTATCATGAAAGCATCACAATGTTTTTGTACTTCCAGAGCAGGGAGCTCACTTTGGTGGAAAACAATGTCAACATTTATTCCTTGAATCATGGTTACTACACCATTCGGTTGTGCATTAGAAGGGATAGGAACTTGTTGTAAAGCATTTTGAATCATGTTATGATAATGAGGGGATGCTTGAATAAGATCCCATAATGATATCTTAGCAGGAGTATTCTTTGGTTGTTCAAAAAGATTGTACTCCTTTCCACTTTGTGAAGGCAAATGAGGAGGACCTAGTAAGATGGGGTTTGGCAATGGGAGGGATGTTGGAGGTGTTTTTCTTGGTTGTGAATTGTTTCTAGTGTTATATTTATGAGCAACAATATTATGACTCGACTATTGTGACACATTATTCTTAGGTGGGTAGAGGATAAATTCAAGTTTGATTTGAGTTTGGGGTCATTGTGAGGGTCGGTAAAGAATTAGAGGATTCTTAGGGTGTCCCATTGGGTATGTAGGAGGCTCATTAATCAAGGGGGATCTAACAGAAAATTGCACATTCATAACCTTAGCTGTCTTGGTTTGATGCATTTATAATAAAGGGAAATCTAGAATCACCTTGTTACCATCACCTAAGGAAGCCACACTACTATTGTTGTCATTTTCTTTCACCACGATATCCTCCCTAGGAGTAGAGTTTTTAGGAGAACTACCAACCAAATTTTCTTGACATTCAAGGATTTTTTCTTCCAAAATGACTTCATCGCAAGTAGGGGAATGATCAATGGTTGAATTGTCTTTTTCAATTAGGGTTTCCCTAGTTGAAGGGGGAAAAATAAGATTCTCATGACTTTCATTTACCAAAGTATCTTCTTCACAACTAGGAAGGATACTAGGGAAGGAATAAATGTGATTGTCATAATTATTTATGATTTCATTCCTTTGTCCCCTAATTCCTTTCAAGGTAGGGGAAGGATCATAAAGAAGGTTGTTATAGACCTTAAATTTTTAGTATTTTTATGATTAATATATATTTTTATACTTCCATTTTCAATGTAATTATTTTCTTATGTCATATTCCCTTGATACTTTGTTAATAATTTTGCATCACCCCTAGCCTCAAGGTAATTTGGACTAGGGGTGGAACTTTAGATTTTAATATGTGGACATATATAAGTGTGTGTGTGTGTGCATTAACTGGGAGCCTTGGTGTTATTACTGTGGAATGTGATATTTTGACATTAATATGTTATTTTAATTTAATATGTTAAATGTTTTGATTAACACAAATTATTATGGAATGTGATCTTTGGTCTTAATATGTTATTTTAATTTAACACGTTAAATGGTTGGATTAACAAGGACTAATGACTATTTGTTGGTTTGTATGAGGTTTGTCATTGGATGCAGGTACCAGGGTGCAAGTGAGGTGGATTTTGTGGTTCCGCTAGTTGAGAGAAAGGTAACTGGTGTGTCATTCTAGTGCTAATCATGCCTGCAATCTCGTTAACCTGAGGTTCATAAAACCTAATTATTTTGGTTAAGTGGAAATGCTTAAATTCATAAATTTATTAAGGTTTATGAGGGAGTAAATAAATTAATTAAATAAATGAAGTTAAAAAAAATAATAAATAATGAGCTATAAGTGAATAACTAAGAAATATTAAATAAAGATAACTTAAAGTCATGTATAATTAAATACTCCCCATTTATATTAAACAAAGAAGTGGATGGGCGTTGAAATAGACAAGGAAATGACCTCATCGAACACCAACACCAAGAAGAATTAAAAATAATAATAATAATTTCCAATACTATAGACATTTGTAAAAGGAGTTTTCACCAAGTCTGTTGTCGAACCAAAAGATGGAAAGAAGACTGTGAACGCCTTCACGAGAGAAGGATGAGTGTTGGAGGGACAGTCGAGGGAAAAATCTTGTCCAAGGAGGAAGAAATTGGAGGACAACAAAAGTATTAACAGGCCTGGAAACCCTTGCAATCGCCACCCATGGCAAGAAGGGACTTTGACCAACATGCCATGGATAAACCCATCTCTCTCTTCCTTAAATCAACCTACAAAGGTCTCATTTGGTGAGGAGATATTTGGGAAAAGAAGAAGTAGAGGTGTGCACAAATTTGGAAGAGTTATTTAGTACAAGATTTAGCTAGGACATCCTCCATTGTCTCTACAACAACCATTACCTTCAAGCACATGAAATCCATGTTCTTAATTTTTGGTTTAGTTAAAATCTAGACTTTACTATGCCATTTTCAAAGATAAACTTAGATATAAGTGTTTAAAAATCTATTTATTTGATTGCTGCAATAATGAAAACTATGGTTGTCCTCATGCTTGCTAAACGGGCCATTATTATGTTATCCTTCAACCTTGGAAAAAGGATATAGTATTGGTGGTAATAATGTTTGAGTGGGGTTACAATGGATGCTTGAAATAGACAACAATCTCTACCTAAATGTATTAGCAATATAACCAAAGACATGGTTGGTTGTTGCAAATACTCGACTGGTGTTTCTGATTTGATAATGCCATTGGGTTATCAGTGCAACTCATTCTTTTCTTTACCTTTACTCTTCCATTCCAATCTCTAGTTACTTCATATATTTTCCATTAATGTACTTCCATCTGTATAAATCCTCATTCAATATGCTATAACTTTGGAGCAACTTTTGTTCTTGGGCTACTGAGGAGTCATCCATTTTATGAAAGACTAATCTATTTCACTTATTTGAAACCACAGTTTATTAGAGGAAATCATGATGTATATGTTTATATTTTTCTTGCAAAAAATCTAATTTCCTCATTTCCATAAATTCCAAAAGATGTTTATTGGGTTACTTCATTTTTTATACCCTACTAGACTAGTTCTTTTTCTGTTTAATCAGATTTAGTATCAGTATATAATTTATAAGAGAAAAACACATCACTTTGTGTATTTTGGTCTTAGTTGGTCAAGTTGTAGAAGTTTTATTTTAGTACATATTGTTTTAATTAAGATAAAGAGATTTAGGAATGGAGAACAAAGTGAATGCAATAGCCAACAACAATCTTTTGTATCTTGGATAGGTGACTAAGGGGGAGGTAAATTATTGTAGAGGAGATAGTTCTCACTATGGAAACTTGGCTTACCCCATACTCAGTCTACTCTCTTGACTTCTCAGGCCACACTAAGCTAGTTGGTTGCAACCAAAAATATAAAAAATAAAAAATAAATAACAGAGGTGGTAGTGAATGCTTGAATTTATACCAACATAATTTCTATTAACTTATTCATAAAAAAAAATAAGTAGTGACAATAATGGTGCATTATAGATAGATTGCTTAAAAACCTACACTAACTCATTCCTTACAGTTGGATACATAACCATAGGAGTCTTGGATAACTAGTATTGGTCATCATCTTGAAGATGGCTATCATTTGGTGGAAAATATTGAGGAAATCAAGGAACAATAAGTGAGTGCATGAACCAGTGATAAAGGGGCTGCTCAATCCATCTAAACAATTGTAATAGATAATTACCACCTATAATCTTTCGTTGAGTTAAACTTCTCTCACCCAAGGGAGTAAAGGAGGGATAGTTAGTAATGCTATGCTACTGCACTTTAGGCGGATGGAGAATTGGGAATTACACTCTTTTAATATTCTCACCTAAGTGCTTACAAGACTGCCAATCTGCTCAATACTATTAAGTACTAATGGGTGTTAGGGAAGCCATGCTTAAATTCATGGCTAAATTTTGTCAAGATTTTGTTGGTTGCAAGCTTAGCCACTATCAATAGCATAGCTAAATTATGTTATATACTATAGAATTAACAACTTTCATATGTAAACATGCTGAAAAATATCTATCATGATATGAGGAAATAGGCCTCTGCGAGTCCATGACTAGAAGTATGTTGAAGGATTAAAGCTAGGAAGAGTATCAAACCAAATTAACAAGGAACGTCTAGTTACCCTTGTCTGCAACTGAAAGGAGTCTATAAACATGCAAAACTCTCTTAGGAGATAAAAATTTTAATGCCATATATCATTGTAATGAGATGGATACCTATCAAACCTGATTTTGGAACCTACTCTAGTCCAGTGCTAAGCCTAAACCAAGGAATGGTGCTAGCTCAAGATGGACAACAATCTAGGGGTTGCATTATGCCTAAGATGGACGATAGTCTAGGAGTAGCACTATGCTTGAGATAAACAATAGACCAGGGGTTGTACTATGCTTGGGATGGACAATAGTCTAGGGGTAGTACTAAGCTTGGGATGGACAGTGGTCTAGGGGCAGTACTAGCTTGAGATGGACAATAGTATAGGGGTTGCACTATGCCCAAGAAGGATGATAATCTAGAAGTAGTACTATGCACGGGATGGTCATTAGTCTAGGAGAAGATCATGCCAACATTGGTTAACATTTGGTGCTTAACCATCTAATGGATAGTTGAAAGAGAGTTCTTAATAAGCTCCAGTTGGTATCAACTAACTCATTGGGTAACATTGTATCCATTATGGAAAGGTGTCTTGAATCTACCAATACTAGATCATGTGCCTAGAAAAATGGTCATTAAGTAGATAATCTACATACTATTTATGGGATTGAATGACATACTCTCTCCCACTCTCACCACGGGCCACTCAATCCGCTTGGAGGGGTGAATAGGGTTTGAATCCACATTGGTTGGGATCAGTTTGAACCCCACCATGACTTGAATGAGTGGGGTCTTAGAGATAAAACAATTCACCATCATGAAGGTATGTGCAATCTAGTTAGTAGCATTCTTTTTTATTAAGGCGACAAGTTGTGCTAAAGGAAATTATGTAACTGACATGATGTTATACTACTTCAGTTGATCTCCATTAACATTTATATGATCTAACCTTCTATGTAATCCATTTTACATAATGATGAAGAAAAAAAAAAGAAAAAAATTTGTGTAGAAAATGTCTTTTTCATTGGGGCAGATTTTACATTGGTATCAGAGCTTAGAACTTGACACTAGAACCTAGGTGCTCTCTCTCTTTCATTGTACTAATATGATTGTTTGGTAATGACAGTTTGGGTCGAGGGAAGCAAGGAAAGGGGAAGAAGAAGGCCTCAAGAAAACATCTCCGACAAAATAACCCAGAAGGATCCAAGACCACCACTACCGCATGGCCAAAAACTGAAACCAAAACCATGTCTGACACAGAGCCATTGGCAAAAACTATTAAGCGATTAAAAATCCAGAAGTGAAAGCAAGTGGGAAAACTAGATGAAATTGTTGAACCACCAAAGGGATGCCCACCATCGAAGCCAAAAACCAAACTATCAGCTATTAGGGACTTCCCTTTTAGTTGTGGACACAATTCTCCAATCCTCTCCAAGGAAACAATTACATAATACAATCGTCTCCATGCTAATATTTTTGTAACTATGGGAACCTGCAATGAGGAAGAACCTGAAGAGGAGGAGGCACCTACTCTGTAACTAGAATTATGTACAAGATGATGAATTAGTAACAAATAAACATCATCTCACTTTTTGTAAAATTTGCTAACTACTAAAGATATATATATATAGACTTAATTATCAAGGTGTTATGGTGAATGAAAATGGAATATTTAATGATGTGAATCTTATGTTGATTATGAATTTCTCCTTGATTCTAAGACAAGATTTAAAAAAAATAACAAAGACACTTAAATAACACTCTCTTTTCCTTTGTAGAACCAAACAAATTCAATGAATAGAACTTTGAGGATGGGACCAAGCCCTAGCCTCACCGACATGTTGCATGCAAGTAGGCATGCAACGTCTCCACCTCCTACCATAAGTGAAGAGTTACAAACTGAACTCAATGCAATCCGTGCAAAAATAGCATCATAGGAGAAACAAATCAAGGAACCAGTGAGGAAAAAGAGCAAGGACCCATTGATTCAAGAATTGAAGAAAGTGCAAGCCCCTAAGTTTTATGGGACTGGGGCTATGGATTTCGCTAAAGAATGGCTCATTGGAATGAACAAGTATTTTCAGTTGATAGAGTTAAATTCCAACACTAAGGCTAGGATTTCCATTTATCACCTAGAAGGAGAAGCCTCCCTTTGGTGGGAACATTTGGAAGAAATCAAAAACTATGATATCATTTAACTAACTTGGGACAAGTTTACCAAGCAGTTTCGCAAGGAGTACCTTTCTACTCATGATAGAGACCAAAAGATGACCGAATTTGATTCACCGAGCCAAAGGGGAATGATGGTAACTGAGTATAAGTCCAAATTCATGAGCGTACTCCATCATGTACTTTATATGAAGGAAGAAGAGGATCGAGTGAACAAGTTTATCTTGGGATTGAACAAGAATATTTTGTATGCAACCAAGCTCACTCGACCTAAAAGCTTAAACCAGGCAGTGGAGGTAGCTTTGGTTGTTGAAGAAAAGAATATGAGCAAGCAGGAATGCAAACAAAAGCCATATTCCTCCAACTACTCTGATAATAAACATAGGGGTAATCAAGAAGCTAAATCTAAAGGAAAGGCTTGTCAACAAGCTAAGAGGGGCTGAAATTATAGGGAAAATCGTGGGTCAAAAGGTCAAAAGGATAATGTAGACAAAAGGAAAAAATTATTTAGGCATGAGGCACATCGTGACTCCAAGAGAGGCAAGGAAGAATGAAAAGGACCAGTGAGTGGATGTTGGAAATGTGGAGGTGATCATTATATGAGCAAGTGTCCAAAGAATCCAAACAAAATCACAAAACCCACTGCCATAATTTATGTAGCCGTGGATAATCGTCAAGTGGATCAACAAGCTCCATTGATAGAACTTCAAGGTACACTTCTAAACCAACCCATTTCTATACTATAGATTTAGGAGCCACGAATAGTTTTATTTCCTCCCATGGTATTCAAAAATGTAAAATTGACCACAAGAGTCTTAGTAGAGAGGAGATGGAGGTTGAGTTTGTGTTGAGTAAGACACAAAAGATGAAATCCTACTTGCAAGGAGCTGAATTTGACTTAGGAATTATAAGGACCAAGGTGGATCTATGGGTCACTCTGTTAGGGTCATATGATTTAATCCTTGGGATGGATTGGTTCCAAAAGCACCAAACCAAGTTGGATTGCTATAGCAAGAAGATCGAATGTCTAGATGACCAAGGGAGGTCAGTGGTTCTTAAGGGGATTAGAAGACTAGTGATGGTAACAATGATCTCAGCCATGCAAGTGAAAAGGGTGGTGAGAAAAGAGAGTAAAATTTATCTAATAAAGGTAGAAGAGGGTAATGACGATCCTACACCTAGCATTGAAGACCATCCCATTCTCCAAGAGTACCATGATGTCTTTCCTGAAGAATTGGCAGGATTACCTCCTAAGGGACAGATGAATTTCACAATAGATGTAGTCCTAGGGGCCGAGCCTATCTCAAAATCCCCCTATAGAATGAACACTATTGAATGACAAGAGCTTAAAATGCAGTTGCAGGATCTAATGGAGAAAGGCTTGATACAACCTAGTGTGTCTCCTTGGGGAGCTCCAATGTTGTTCATTAAGAAGAAGGATGAAACACTAAGGTTGTGCATCGATTACTAGATCTTGAATAAGGTAACCATTCAAAATAGATATCCCCTACCTAGAATTGATGACTTATTTGACCAAATGAAGAAAGTTGCAATATTCTCCAAGATAGATTTAAGGTCAGGTTATCACTAGTTAAGAATCAATGAAGAATATATTCCAAAGACAACCTTCAGAACTAGGTATGGCCATTATGAATTTTTGGTGGTACCTTTTGGCCTAATAAATGCTCCCTCTACTTTCATAAGCCTGATGAACCATGTTTTCCATGAATACTTGGAAAAATTTGTACTACTGTTTTTGGATGACATTCTAATCTACTCTAAAAATTTGCAAGAGCATGAGGAGCATTTAAGAATAGTCTTGCAAAGGTTGAGAGATCATAAATTAGATGGGAAATTTTCCAAATGTTCTTTCTTTTAGCCTAAATTACACTATTTGGAACATATTATATCGGCCTGAGGAATTGTAGTGGATCCAACCAATGTGCAAGCAATTGTAGAATGGCCTATTCCTAAAAATGTGACTGAAGTAAGAAGCTTCATGGGTTTGGTAGGATATTATCAACGGTTTGTAGAGAACTTCTCCAAGATAGCTAACCCCATAACATCCCTTTAACGAAAGGGAAAGAAGTTTGAATGGATAGAAAAATGTGACATTGCATTCTATAAGTTGAAGGAAGCTCTTATTACTGCACCAATTTTGCAAGTGCCTGATCCAAATAAAGAATTTGTAGTTTGGATGGATTCTTCATTGGATGGGCTAGGTGGAGTGCTAATGCAAAATGGGACTAGTGATTGCCTTCAAGTCCAGGAAATTGAAGGATCATAAACTCAATTATCACACCCATGACCTAGAGTTGGAAAAAATTGTGCATGCCTTAAAGGTATGGAAACACTACTTGGTAGGAAGACCCTTCGAGCTGAACACTGATCATAAGGGACTTCAATATCTGTTCACCCAACTAGATTTGAATGCACGCCAAAGAAGGTGGTTAAAATTCTTAAGCAACAATGAGATAGGTATCTCATATGTTAAAGGAAAAGAAAACCATCTTGCAGGTGCCTTAAGTTGAAGGGTTAAACTAGTTGCAACCTCATAGATGAAGTTTCAACTACTTGAAAAGATCAAGCAAATGCAAAAACTAGATCCCTTTTGTCAGCAAATGAGGGTAGAAATACAATGAGGGATTAATCTAGTTGAGTACCATGTGGGAAATGATGGAATTCTTTGTTATTCAAACCGAATTTATGTGCCAAAAGAGGATGGTTTAAGATTGAAAATTCTCACAGAAGGCCATAACATGCCTTATAAAGTACATCCTGGGGTGACTAAGATGTATACAAACCTAAAGGCTTATTATTTTTGGTCATGAAAGAAAAAGGAAATAGCTTGCTATGTCGCCAAATGTCTTGAATGTCAACAAGTTAAGGCAGAACACTGTCATCCCGCGGGAACAATATATCCTCATGATATACCACAAAATAAGTGGTCAGTAATCTCCATGGATTTTGTGACGGGATTGCCTAAAACTCGACATCAACATGACAGTATTTCATTGGTGGTTGATAAACTAACCAAGGTAGCACACTTCATACTAGGAAATGTGAAGGATGATGCCCCAATTTTGGCTAAAAGATTCATAAAGAAACTAATTAGGTGACATGGGATGCCTGAAGTAATCATTTCGAATAGGGATAAGTTGTTTACTTCTAGGTTTTGGATCTCTCTTATGACCACATTAGGGACCAAACTCAATTTTAGTACGGATTACCACCCTAAAATGGACGGCCAAACTAAAAAAGTTAACCAAGTTATGGAGGACATGCTTAGAATGTATGCCATGGATCAACCCACTAAGTGAGAAGAGTATCTACCACTAGTAGAATTTGCATATAACAATTCATACCATTCTTCCATCCAAATGACACCATTTGAAGCATTGTATGGTAGAAGGTGCAGAACGCCTATAGGTTGGGACAGTTTAGAAAATTGAGTAACTATAGAGCCATAACTTCTTCAGGAATATGACACTCAGGTAAAAGTTATAAGAGAAAGACTAAAGGAGGCTTCAGATCAACAGAAAAATTATGCAGATACCAAGCAGACACCAAGGGAATTTGTAGTAGGGGACAAGGTGTTTCTAAGCATCAAAATGCACAAAATCTCAATAAAGTTTGGAAAGGCCACTAAACTAGCTCCACAATTCATAGGGCCTTTTGAAATACTTGAGAAAATCAGCCATGTAGCTTACCGACTAGCTCTTTCGCCATCTCTCTCTCACATACTCAATGTATTCCATGTATACTTGCTTAAGAAATATGTTGTTGAACCCTCACATGTAATTTATTCGAAAGCACTATAGGTAGAAGATGTTGGAGATATCCACCTTAAACCACTCGTAATCATAGACAGGAACATTTTGTAACTGCGCAACAGAACTATCCAGCAAGGTAAGGTCCTATGGAACCAATATGGGGAACAAGGAGCTGCTTGGGAAGATTAAAATGTAATGAAACTAGAATATCCATACATGTTTAATTAAGTTGAGCTGACTTAATCCTAAGGGGGAAAGTATGTCATATCCCTTTGATACTTTGTTAATCATTTTGCATGACCCCTAGCCTCGAGGTAATTTGGACTAGGGATGGAACTTTAGATTTTAATATGTGGACATATATGTGTGTGTGTGTGTGTGTGTTAACTGGGAGCCTTGATGTTATTATTATGTAATTTCATCTTTGACCTTAATATGTTATTTTAATTTAATATGTTAAATGTTTGGATTAACACAAATTATTATGGAATGTGATCTTTGGTCTTAATATGTTATTTTAATTTAATATGTTAAATGGTTGGATTAACACGGACTAATGATTGGTTGTTGGCTTGTATGAGGTTTTTTATTGGATGCAAGTACTGGGGTGCAAGTGAGGTGGATTTTGTGGTTCTGGTGGTTGAGAGAAAGGTAACTAGTATGTCATTCTAGTGTTGACCATGCCTGTAGTTTCATTAACCCAAGGTTCATAAAACCTAATTATTCTAGTTAAGTGGCAATGCTTAAATTGATAAATTTATTAAGGTTTATGAGGGTGTAAATAAATTAAATAAATAAATGAAGTTAAAACAAATAATAAATAATGAGCGATAAGTGAATAACTAAGAAATATTAAATAAAGATAGCTTAAAGCCATGTATAATTAAATAATCATCATTTATATTAAACAAAGAAGTGGATGGGCATTGAAATAGACAAGGCAATGAAATCATTGAATGCCAACACCAAGAAGAATTAAAAATAATAATAAAAATTTCCAATACTATAGAAATTTGTAGAAGGCATTTTTACCAAGTCGGTCGTCGAACCAAAAGAGGGAAGGAAGTGTTGGAAGTGGATTCACTCTAAGTGGGGGGGGGGGGGGCATGAATCAAAGTGATACAAATTTTGACTCTTAAAGCACAAATTAAACTTTTGACCTTTAACTCAATGCAACTTGAAACTTGACTTAACATTTAACACATATTAAAAGCATCATATGATAAGTTCAATCAAAATTAATGAACAATCTTGTTGTACTTTTCAAAACAGAAATTAAAGACTCCACAAAATATAACTTTTCTTTACTTTGACATACTTTTAAACATTCACATATGGAGTATAAAATGCAGATTTCAGTTTGCTCTATGAAAGACTTTTTGCATTAGAGTTACACACATTAAATTGGCATGACCAACTTGAAAATTTTAAAGTATCAAAGCATTACATGAACAACTAAAAAATATTATGCAAGATAGACACAACCACAAAAGAGACACAAATTTTTTGTTTAGTGGAAAACCCTCTTGGGGTAGAAAAACCACTCCAAAATGCCTCGCAAGCTTAAATCCAAAAAATGTTTACAATAATTTCTAAGCACCAACTCAATGATAATTTGGAGCGCCAACTCCTATAATAATGTGGAGCACCAACTCCTATAATAAACTAAAGCACCCACTTCAAATTAGAAGCACCAACTTCATCAGAAACAAGATCTAATGATATTGCAACCTGTTGGGACCTTATCACTACACTAAATGTTTACAGTCACAAAATCACAATAGGTTACAAAATAATGTTTTGAATAATTCCCACTACAAAATAATCTCTGTAATACAACCATAGATGAAAAAAATATAAGCCCTCTTTTCTTCTTTACAAAAAAGATATCACGGTGATAATCCCTCTTTTTCAACAATACACTATTCAAATTATAACTTCTCTCTTTTCTATCCTTTGAGCCATGGCTTTTTCCATGCATTTATACAATGTACAAAATAGTTATTCATTTTCAAAAAAAACCTGTAATACAATAACCTGGGTTTGTATAAACAAAGTTGCTAAATCATGATACCCATAATGGGTTTTAAGAAAATTAATGATATGTCAATGAATGTCAATGAAACCCTTGAGTATAAACTCGGATTGATGAAAACTGAAACTAATCTTCAACAAATTTACTAATCTTCAACAAGTTTCTTAACCAAAAAATCAGTTGCTTAAACCGATGCAAGATTTTCCAGATTGAGAACCAAATACCTATCATGGTGGCCAAAACATTACCAACTAACTGCGTAAAATCTTCATAACGGTCTCACTAAAGCTCATCCATCTTTCAGCTTGAAAACCAGCTGCAAACTATGGCTTCATATTCTCTATGGTGGCGTTGGGTCTTGTGTTTAGAGAAAAACAAAAACAACATAATGAATTCCCTAACTTTCATCAAGACTTTAGACTGCCTTTTCATCATTTGATAAAGTTTGAAGTCTGAAACATCATAATAACCTTTAATTATATGCTGCCAAAGATCTCATTAGTGTTGTCAAACATTGACCACGCAAAACATGAATAATTCCTTCAATTATTCCAAGATTCTCATGGGTCGACACAAGTAAACAAACATTATCAATAATATGTAATATAATATGCTTGATGTAAAGTGATAATCTCAATAAATGTAGTCGACAAGCAAGATGAAGGCCGACAATATGATCACCAATAGTATGATAGCCGATAGCCATTTAAATGGCTTTCATTTTAATCACAAATAATAAAAGGTTGATGAAACAAACATTGTAACCATTGTATCATGGTGAGCCCAAGCAATACTATTGCTTATTGGCTTTTGTAAATAGAGGCAATAAATATACGTATTATTTTTCAAAGATGAACTCCATGTAATGAAAAAATTATGAAACTATATGCAATGGCCAATTCATAAAGTATAGCATGAAATATAGCTTGAAAGATCCTTGTATATGTCTGAATAAATTCAAGTAAGAACTGAAAAACATTATGCCAAAAAGAGTCCAATCTGATTCAGTATCAAAATGATATATATAAGATGATATCACCTAAAATCCAATACCAAAACCCAACACCTGTATAAGCAAGATAACCTTTATCTACACATGAAGCTCAACCTGATTAGTACCACAAGATATAACAAATCTAAATGTAAACCAAATCCATAATACTGTCCATAGCCAAGGTACTGAATTCCAAAATAGGAGTAAGCCAAGACTGAATCAAGTACCACAATGTCAATACCAAAATGCCATGAGTATGTATGTAAATGTAATCAATGTTTGTCCAAGTACTTTACACAAGTCTGAATGATTAGTAGATATTATATAAACTGAATCAACTGCAGCAACCATGTATAAACTGAATAATGATGCCAATGACAATGAACCAAATCAAAACCATAAGAACTCAATGTCAAATCTATGATGAACCAAATGATGCCAATTGGAATTCCAATAACAACAACCAATGTAACCAAACCAATTGATCAATATAACCAAACCATTTTGACATGTTTTGACATCAAGGACAAATACCACAAAGAGAAAGTCAATAGGAATATTTTGAACAGCTTCACGGTAGAAGGATGGGCATTGGAGGGACAACCAAGTGCAAAATCTCAACCAAGGAGGAAGAAGTTGGAGGAAAACATAAGTATTAAGAGGCCTGAAAACCCCTGCAATCACTACCCATGGTAGGAAGGGACTTTGACCAACATGCCATGGAGAAACCCATCTATCTCTTCCTTAAATCGACCTATAGAGGTCTCATTTAGTGTGGAGAGATTTGGGAAAAGAAGAAGCAAAGGTGTAGATGAATTTGGAAGAGTTGTTCAGTGCAAGCTTTAGCTAGGGCATCCTCCATTGTCTCTACAGCCACCATTACCTTCAATCACAGGAAATCCAGGTTCTCAATTTTTGGTTCAATTAAAATCTAGATTTTTCCATGCCATTTTCAGAGATAAACTTAGATATAAGTGTTTAGAAATCTATTTATTTGATTGCTGCAACAATGAAAACTATGGTTTCCATCATGTCTGCTAAACCCCATTATTATGTTATCCTTCAACCTTGGAAAAAGGATATAGTATTGGTGGTTATAATGTTTGAGTGGGGTTACAATGGATGCTTGAAATAGACAACAATCTTTGCCTAAATGTATTAGCAATATAACCAAAGACATGGTTGGTTGTTGCAAATACTCGACTGGTGTTTCTGATTTGATAATGCCATTGGGTTATTAGTGAAACTTATTCTTTTATTTACCTTTACTCTTCCATTCCAATCTCCAGTTACTTCATCTATTTTCCATCAAGGTCCTTCCATCTATATAAATCCTCATTCAATATGTTGGAACTTTGGTGCAACTTTTTTTCTTGGGTTGTTGAGGAGTCATCCATTTTATGAAAGACTAATCTATTTTACTTATCTGAAAACATGGTTTATTAAAGGACGTCATGACATATATGTTTATATTTTGCTTGCACAAAATCTAATTTCCTTATTTCCATAAATTCCAAAAGGTGTTTATTGGGTTACTTTGAATTTTTTATACATTATTGGACTAGTTCTTTTTCTGTTTAATTAGATTTAGTATCAGTAGATATATAAGAGCAAAACACATCATTTTGTGTATTTGGGTCTTAGCTTGTCAAGTTGTAAAAGTTTTATGTTAGTACCTACTATTTTGATTAAGATAAAAGGAGTTAGGAATGGGGAACAAAGTGTAGGAAATAGCTAGCAAAAATCTTTTGTATCTTGGATAGGTGACTAAGGGAAAGGTAAATTATTCTAGAGGAGATAGTTACCACTATGGAAGCTTGGATTACCCCATACTCAGCCTACTCTCTTGAATTCTCAGGCCACACTAAGCTAGCTGGTTGAAACCAAAATAAATAAATAACAGAGGTGGTAGTGAATTCTTGAACTTAAACCAACATAATCTATTAAGTTATTCATAAAAAAAATAGTAGTGAGAATAATGGTGCATTATAGATAGATTTCTTAAAAACCTACACTAACTCATTCCTTATAGTTGGATACATAACCATAGGAGTCTTGGATAACTAGTATTGGTCATCATCTTGAAGATGGCTTTCATTTGGTGGAAAATATTGAGGATATCAAGGAACAATAAGTTAATGAATGAACCAGTGATAAAGGGGCTGCTCAATCCATCTCAACAATTGTAACTAAAAATCATTACCACCTATAATCTTTCAGTGAGTTAAACTTCTCTCACCCAAGGGAGTAAAGGAGGGATAGTTAGGAATGCTATGTTAAGTCTTGGGAGGGTCCCTCTCTCTCGGGGTGAGCCAAACAACAAGGGAAGGCAACATGGTTGGTGGGCTGGATGGTCGGAAGGGGCCAGGGATGGATGGTCAGATGGGAGGATCGGTGGAATGGGCCTTTGGGTAAGGAACCCATTACCGGGGGGGTTCCTTACCCTACAGCCCAAAACACTACAATTTAAAAGCATATGGGGAATTGGGAATTGCACTCTTTTAATATTCTCACCTAAGCGCTTACAAGACTACCAATATGCTCAATACTGTTAAGCACTAATGGGTGTTAGGGCAGCCATGCTTAAATTCATGGCTAAATTATGTCAAGATTTTTTTGGCTATAAGGTTAGCCACTATCAATCTCATAGCTAAATTATGTTATGTACTATAGGATTCAGAACTTTCATATGAAAACATGCGGAAAAATATCTATCATGATATGAGGAAATAGAACTCTGCGAGTCCATGACTAGAAGTATGTTGAAGGATTAAAGATAAGAAGAGTATCAAACTAAATTAATAAGGAACATCTAGTTACCCTTGTCTCCAACTAAAACGAGTCTATAAACATTCAACACTCTCTTAGGAGATAAAATTCTAATGCCATATATAGTTGTAATGAGATGGATACCTATTGAACC
>VDFB02000002.1:237724396-237855056 GCA_007258455.2 Sequoia sempervirens
ATTAAATTAATTAATCTGGCCATTTTTTGTAAAGAGTCAATCTGTTACTCGAGCTATAACTGGGGGTTTTCTTCTTGGTTCTTTCCCACCAGTATGCTCGCTTGAACTAGGGTTTTGTAAAACTAATATTTACTATTAATATAATTATAGTGGCTTGCCACTTTTGCTTTAAAAAAACTTATTAAATTAATAAATAATAGCCTAGTTTAATTAAATAACTACGAGTTATAGAAAGCAACTAAGAATGGCTGCCAACGGTCTATTTTTAGCAGAGACATCTAGGGTTCGACCTGAGCAGAGTCTTCAAAAGAATGCTTTGCAGGGAGCGCTTGGGGTTTCTTCTTCTCTTGCAGGCAGCGCCAGTGGAAGTCAAGGATTGGTAGACCTTGCAAAGCAGTCGCTAATGCAAAATGGTGGAGAAATTGTTGTTGAGGATGAAAGCAAGTCTCAGATGCATAAAGGTGAAGCCTTGCCTGATGGCACCAGAGCTCCCAAGGTCGGTAAAAAGCTGAGGATGGTGGAAAACAAGTCTGGGCTAGATAGGACATGCGAAAATTCTTACGAAAGAATCATTGGGGGGAATGGAGGGGACTCTACTTCCCCTGTTTCTGTTGACTCAATCACCATGGAAATAGATGGTGAGCTGGAGAAAGAAGTAGCCTTCATTGAAATTTTTTTTTTTGGGTTGGGGCTGATTGGAATGATCAGGCGCTTTTGGCCAAGCTTGCCTAAACTCCACAAGTGGATTTCAAATTTCTAGAAACCCTTGCTAGAAGGGTATGTTCAAATTTATCCAATGGCTAGAGGTTTCTTTATTGTTGTTTTTGAAAAAGAATAGGATAGGAATAAAATCCTTTATGATTACCACTGGGATTGGGAAGAGAAACATTTGTTGTTGTTAAAGCCATGGCATCCGGCTTTCAACCCAACCACATAATTTTTTGAGAGGATCCCTTTGGGTGAGACTTCCTAATCTCCCCCTGCAGTTTTGGTTTGATGCTTTCTTGGAGGTGATAGGGAACTCCTTAGGAAACTTTGTAATGGTGGATGAAAGTTCTTCAAATCTTCTACATTCGACTTATGCCCGAATTTTGGTAGAAATGAAGATTTCCAAGGTTCCTCCAAAGGAAATTTAATTAAAATCCACAAAGGTTTGTTGGGTACAACCCTTGGACTATGAAGGGGTACCATTCAGATGTAAAATCTACCATCAAACAAGGCACTTATCAGTTGAGTGTGCTAAACACAGAACTAACAAAGTATCTTCTTGGTGGAAAGATTCCTCCACCTAGCACTACACTGTGGAGAAACAAGAAGAGAATCAAGAGGGCTATCAACTGAAAGGACCTGAGGAGGAGAGGCAGGCTTCAAAGGAGCCAAATCAGGTAGAGAAACCGTAGCTACAAGAGGCTCGAAGTGAGGAGCAGCAACAACAGGCTCAAAAGGAGCCAATTCAAGATAGGATTTTGGATACAACCAAGGAAATAATTTCTAAAACTGGGAAAATGACACTAAAAGTTAAGGAAAAGAAGAGTGGTGTGTGGCATCAGCCAAAGGATGCCAAAAAATAGAAGATAATGGATCAAAATTAGCAAGATGGGCATGGGAATGGAGCTTGTAGGAGTCCACGGGTTTCTGTGATGGATTGGCTGAAGGAGGTTGTAAGGGTCGATGATGGGTGGCAAACGATCATGGGGAAGAAAGCAAAGAAGGAGAAGAAGAAATTCTTTGCTATGGTTCTACGATCCCAATCTAAAGGAAGGCTAAAGCAAGTTTCAAACTTTTGACCTGTTAAAAGGTATTAGGGATCTTATTTTTTAGCTTAGTAGTTAGCTAAAATTAAATCTTTGTATGGGATTATTTAAAACTAGTTTTGAGGGTAGCTTTTAGGGTCTTTTGTAGGACTTGGTGGGGTCTAGTAGAGTGTATCCCTGGTGATGTATTGGTTTTAGCTCTGTAATCTATTTTCTCAAAATTTCAATAAAATAAATCCTATTATCGACCAAAAAAAAAACTACAAACTTTATTTAATTAAATGGTTGTGCATTAGGAGTCCTAGGTTATGGATGGAATTAGGGGTCCTAGGCAATGAAGGGATGATAAAGCAATAAGGTGTACTTGAATGGATAGGATGGAATATTGATGATTGTGAAGGAAATATTATTTAAGTGTCTAAAAAACCATATTAAAAATTAGAATCATTTTCTAAGAGAAAAGATAGAATTAAAATAGATAGAATAAATGTATTGTAACACAAATTGAAATATGGCTAATGTATTTATTGAGACTTTGGGAAAGATAAATTTTGTACAATGTAGGTTATATGCTAGGAGTCAAATAAGATTTAATAATTCATTAAGAGGAGTGTTAGAATAATAAATAATTAATTCTTTCACATGATGTAGATGTATCAACTAGAGTTGTATGTGTCACTAAGTGTTGTAGATGTGTCAAAAGTCTTTAGTGTGTTTTCAATTAGTTTCCATATTAATTACCATATTTTTAGAGATTTATTGAGCTTGTTGAAACTATAAAATTATGATATCCTTTGTTGAATTCAAGAGTGTCTTATATTAATTTAGTATTTCTAGTTTTATGGATTCATCAACCTTAGTTTCATGGAAAGATATTAACTTGGAATTGTTAAAAAACAAGGTGAAAGAAAGCTACAATATGAACTTCTACAAGATTTTTTTTTGTATGCATGCGTTGACAAAATGTTGGGCTACTAAATTAGACTATTTTTCACTAAATCCTCTCATGTAAGCTCTATCATTTACCTTTTTAAGTGTTGAATTAATTTTTAGAGATAAAGATTCTCTTTAGCTGACATGGAAAGATAGGAATATGTTTGTGATGCTCTTTTTATTATGGTTTTACTATGTGTTTAGGGTAGAAAAAGTATTGATCACCAATTTTTTTTTCCTATGACGGAATTGGATTTCTAAAAAGAAAGTAGGTATGCTTGATTGTGTATGAAGAGACTTGGATCAAGTTCAAAGAAGCCCAACAAGAGAAATTCTATACAATTTTATTACTCACTGATGCTATTGCTACTTTATGAAGATTTCTCCTAAATTTTGAGTTGAATGTACATACATTCATTGATCTAATTATTAATATTTTGTGTTTTTATTTGTTGTACAACAAAAGAAAATGGACTTAAAAGAGTGGAAGGTGATGGTTTTCACAAGGATTTTTATGCTCTTCATTATATGGGATATAAGATGGGTCATAGCTAAGGAGCATATAAAAGGAGTGAATGGGATTCTTGGCAAGGCACTTGTTTTGAGTGATAGCAAACCAACTTGTAGGAATTTTTGACAGGAAAAATGTTGATATTTTTGGAAAGTCCTATAGTTTACTAAACCTTAGAATAATTTTTTTTACAAATGAATAACATGTGTTTGCTTTAGTTGGCCAAGTCAAACATCTTGAGTGACTAGCTAACTCATCCCTACTTTTAATCCCTTTAAATTTTGATTATAGGTTGTTGAATGAAGTAATATTGTTGCTTTGACCTTATCCATCCATCAAAAGCTCCTTGAATAGCTTCTAGATGCTTGGATATGTCCCAAACTAAGCCAAACTACCCTATATTCTCTCAATCTACTGCACAACTCACCAAACTATCCTAGATGTTCTCCAACTATTCATAATTTCTCATTGCTCATCCAACTACTAGAACTTCCCCAAACTTACTAATAGTATTGTTGATGGTGTTTTCTGCACAGCAACAACTCAGACATAATGCAATATTCTATCTCTCTTGAAAGGTTATTTTCAATAATAAATTACTGAAAATCACCCCAAGGTCTCTCGGGTGTCAGGTCATGACAATGCATAAACAACTCAGATAATATGTGAGAATGCTAGTAATCACAAAGGGACCTTACTACAAGAAAAATGTATCTCTTAATTTATCAGATTTTGCAATATGATGATCTCTAATCCTAAATCTAACCAGATGATAAAGAAATAGCAAAAGATAAAGGTGTAAGAATATGATAAGATCTAAACTATTCCTAGAATCAAACCATATGCATCAGGGATATCAGCTACCTGAATATTGATAACCTGTTGAATCCTTGGGTCAGAGGCTATCTGCATATGAATCATATTTAGTTCCCCCACCACACTTACTTCAGTTCTATCCAACTGAGTCACTTTCTTATGAGAGTCAGCAGGTGTAATTCCTAGAGCTCTACAAACTCCAAATGGCATCACATTGGTGGAAGCACCATAATCTAATAAACAATTGTGTAAATTATTACCGAAGATGCGCACAAAAATCAGAAACAGTGGGGTTTCGGTCTTCCCTTGGAACAAAGTTGGTTGAGTATCCACCTGGGCTACTTGAGTCTTGTCCTTTTCTTTCCCTTTATCTCCAAGGGGTAAGTTAGTATGACTATGGACCTGGTTTTGTGTCTTCATAGGCTGAGAACTGGAAGTCTGGCTGATATCCTCACTAGAAAGTTTATCCAAAGACGTTGAATGTGCATCATAGGTACCTAAAACAACTTTTCTAATTGCAGGGAACCTTAATAACTCAAATGCTGAAAGGATTACCTTTAATTTCCTGAACTCCTCAGCAACATATGAAGCCATTTGCTCCTCACTCATATCAGTGGAGACTTCCTTAGAAGGTTCCTCCACCTTATCCTTGCTTGCTTGAACAGCCCTTTCCTTTTGTGAGTCAGTTTGAGCTTGCCTTTCCTTCGAAAGATACTGCCTGGAAACATGCGGATAAGAAGGATTATTGCTAGCATTAGGATCTGGAGGGGTACTGAAGTTGTTAGGAGGAATAGAGGTGGTGAAAGGTCCTCCAGCCTATGGACGCCTATGAGGCATATCTCTTAAACCTTGTCTCTGAAACATCTGCACTTCTTCAACATAGGCTTCCTCCTGCTCGAAGGGGCCATTATCATTCATTGTTTCTTCATTAAATAACTGAGCCACTTCATCCCCATTACAAATTTGATCTGTTTTCCCCTCTTGAGAATCAGATTCCTCTTCTGGTACGTTTTCCTTACTCGCTGGGAAGGGAGCGTGATTTAACACCAGCACATGAGAGTCATATGGTGTGGAGGGGACAATTTCCTATCCATTTGCATTGTTTTCTACCTCATATTGGAAAATAGAGGCGGCAGTTTAGAATTCTGGACATTCCAACTCCAAATGTTGGCTTGTTTTATGGAGCCTGCACCATCCTGACAGGGCTGCTTCAGCTAAATATACACCATTAGGAGGCTTGTCTTGACTGATTGGATGATTAGCAGACTGGTTGATGGTTTGATTAACTGGTTGATCCAATGGAGTGGGGACTCCACCATTATTGGGTCCTGTATTCCAGGTCCTGCTCTATCCCTACAATTTCCTCCTATCAAATCCTGATCCACTACCTTGTCCTCTATCAAAATTCTGTCTCCTTTCATTATTAAATCCTCTGTCATTATTGTAGCCCTTATCCTGATTGTATCCCCTGTCATTATGGAATCCTCTTTCATTACGCTGTCCTCTGTCAAAATTCTGCCCTTGCTAAAACTCTCTGTTCTGATTGGATTGCATACTCTTCTGGGCAGCTTGTAGTTGGCTATTTTGATTTCTTAGGTAGGTCGCCTCCAAGTTTAGCTTTTTTATCTGCTCAGTCATTTCATCAATCCTCTCCCTATTTAGATCTCGATAAGGAAGTTGAGATGGATTACTCTGAGGAGGGACAAGCAGCGTAGTAGATCCCATAGACTGATGCAATACCTCAGAATTTTGCAGATAAGCAGGGAAACTATCCGACTGTGGCTGATACATAGGCTGGTTAACCTGCTGTTGAGGGAAGTTCATCATGGGAGAGACCTGGCTCATGGGGAGACCAGGATGTGGGACCAAAGGTAACTGAGGTATTGGGTTCATGATTGGGGTATGATTTGCAAGAGCATGATTCACTGCCTGAACCTGATTGGGATGTGCAATTGGTCCTAAAGAGGGAAACGGTCCAGTCACATGTTGTCTCAAATCTGTGCTAAGCTTAACAGCTTCTGTATAAGCATCAGTTAAAGTGGCTAGGGGATTAGGTCTCCACTTCAAAAAGGTTGTTGTCAAGCTATCCAGTGCTTCATAATAGACTCCCAAGGCTGTATTATTGTCTAGGACATAGGGGTCTTGAAGTCTGGTGTATGCACGGTGGAACCTATTATTGAAACTGGATATTGGTTCATTAACCTCTCTCTTTACTTTGGTAAACTGTGGGTATAGTTCATTAGCACTGATAGGTATTCTGAATTTCTGTAAAAAGGCAGTCTCAAGATCATTCTAGTTGAGAATTGAACCAGAAGGGAGATGATTGTACCGGTAAAAGGCCTCTTCTCCTAGTGAATAAGGAAACAACCTACAAGCAACATCTTCATGAACAATCCCTCTGTCTTTGAGGCAAGTCTGGAAAATCCTTATGTGCTCTTCAACAGTCCTGTTTGGGTCATTGACATGGAACTTTGAACAGAAGTGTTCAGGGTTTTTGGGCATTACATTGTAGGCATTGAAGAACAAGGGAGATGGGTTGTTAGCAAGGAAAGCCATTAGTAAGAGTGGGGGTGGTGGTTGTGGTTGGTTAATGATAGGCTGGGGCTGTTGAATGGGAACCGATTCAGGGATGGGTATAGCCTCAACCTCAGGGTGTGAAGATGTGGATGATGCTAGTGAAGGGATGGGTGATGATGACTCTCCCCTTTCTCGAGTCCTTCTAGACCTAGTGGGGAACTGTAATTCCTGTAAGTCTTCCTCTCCTGCGGTAGATCTGATATTTCTCCTATATCTTTCAGGAGAGATGGCATTCAAGAAATGATCCAGTGTGCTCATTTAGGCCCTCCTTCTAGCACCAATCTATTGATGGTGTTTTCTGCACAGCAACAACTCAGACAGAATGCAATATTCTATCTCTCTTGAAAGGTTATTTTCAACAATAAATTACTGAAAATCACCCCAAGGTCTCTCGGGTGTCAAGTCATGACAATGCATAAACAACTCAGATAATATTTGAGAATGCTGGTAATCACAAAGGGACCTTACTACAAGCAAACTGTATCTCTTAATTTATCAGATTTTGCAATATGATGATCTCTAATCCTAAATCTAACCAGACGATAAAGAAATAGCAAAAGATAAAGGTGTAAGAATATGATAAGATCTAAACTATTCCTAGAATGAACAATGCAAACGACAGATATCTGGAATGGACCAACCTCAAACAACCAATTCCTGCTTAACCCACAATGCAGTATCACAAGAAAGGTGCAATCTTCTAAGGTATACAGATTTTCAAATTATAGATGTTCATCCACAATCGAACTTAAGCACATATAAATGTATGGTCCAGGTTGACTTTACCAGCCTACTACAATCAGATAGTTACTGGGAGTATAGACCAGAGATTGCTATAAACATTCCAAATATGAAATCATAAACACCATTCATCAAACTGAAACTAATTTAATTCTGAACATTAAACCCTAAATCTTCAAGCAATTTGAGAGATAGAACAACAAGAACCATGCGATATAAACTAACACAAGAGATTTCACCAGGAAAACCACAATGTCTTCAATTGCATTAAATCATCAAAAGACTGCAACAATTCCACTGTTCTGATTACAATACTTGCTTCAAGAAATTCACAAATGCTCTAGCTTGATTCTATTATCTATTTTCTAACTATTAATGTCTAACCCCTTTACATTGAGGCAAGAATGCCCTTTATAGCAAATCTCAAGATATGTCGACCTAGCCAAACATTTACAAAATAAGAACAACCGCCAAAACAGGTCAGCCCCAGGAAATCAAAATAAGGCATACATTAAATGCCATCTATCATCAAGGTCAGCCTTGACACAATCCCCAATGTAATCCGGTTCAATCCATGCCCTATAATAATAGGGAAGCACAAATCTCAAAATGGCATTAAATACCGCCTCCCTTATCCTTGCTTTGGGCCAACGATTTTTGAACCCTCAAAAACACCCCATCCAGTTTGGCAACAGGTGGCAAATGCAATACCCTAAGCCGACATTCTATGGAGCCAATCTCCTCCTTTGATTGTTTAACAGTCTTATCCCAGTCATCCTTGTTGGCTTGATACTTATCCATTACTGCCAGATATGTGGCTGCATCATCCAATTGGTGGCCAGTTATAGCACTCTCAGCATTTGGAGCATAAACCTCATGCCACCATTCCCTTAACTGTTCCAAGCTCAGATATTTAGGAGCAATTTTCCTCTTGCCAGTCATAACCTCAAAGAATGCAATGCAGCCCTCATAGACACTAGTTAAATCACCATCTATTGGTTTCTTCTATTTTTGAATCTTCTTCATGGCCTTATGTCGAATTTGTAGAGCCTCAAACCATTCCCAAGGTTCATTTAACCTAGAAGAAGGAAGAATCCCATCCATAGCCAGTTGTTCTTTACCATGCTCTATGATGACCTTGGATTTATGCAGCAAGAGGTCAATGTCTTCTTTGTCCTGGGATAGCACATATTCTAGCAATTCCTTGGCTCTGACCGCATCTTTCTCAACTGACAGGATGTCTTTGATTGCATTATCTCCTTTCATTTGCACATCCCTCAGCCAATCTATTGCAGCTTGAGCTGAGGCCTTCATCTTTTCGATCCCGGAGATAGTTTCCTTGGGAAGAAAGCCAGGAGTGGTAGAAGAAGATGGGTGGAGAGATTGCAAGGGTTTCATTACCTCCTCCAAGCATTTCCTAAGTCTTTCATTTTCTTTCCTCAGCTCGTGCTTGGTCCGGGTCTCCTTTCTCAATTTGCCGATGATCACTGCACTAGACCCTTCATACTCTTCTATATCCTACTCCATGGATGTTGGTCCAAGGTTAATAGTCTGCACATTGTAGTCCTCACCAGTGACATCTTCTCTGGTTTTATTTTGCAGCAGAGGTGGCAATATGAATGACTCGGTTATTTGCTTCATCTCTCTCCATCTTTGAGACTACCTTAGCTACCTTCTTTTTCTTCCCTTTGCCAATTTTGGACAACATTTCATCCCAATCCAAGGGAGTGTCTTCAACTACCACTTGTTTCTTCCTTGTAATCTCCTTTTCAAGCCAATCCGGGACTACAGATTCTACCCGGATTTCATCTGTTCTTGCCTCTTCATGTTGTTCTGTTGTTTTGTCTTCTTCTTTTTCATCCTGTTCTTTCCCAGGAGACTGTTCTTCTTGATTACCCACTTCAACCTCTTCTTCTTGCATCGACGATGGGGTTCTAACAGGGATATCTTCCTCTTGCTCAGGCGATCCATTTCCTCTGTCATTCTCCAGAGAATCTTCATACATCACCAGAGGAGAAGGATGCTTTTCTACCTCTTCAACTTCAAGCTCTGCAGCAACACCAAAGAGTTCCCCTTCCTTGAATGGCTCCGCCTCTCCGCTAGTTTCATGCTCCTTGGGAATTTCCTACTCAGGCATGCTTGGTGGAGGGGAAGCAGCCTTAGTTGGCTCTACAGCTAGCATCTTAGGAGAAGGATCCGTTTTCTGCATTGGCTCCTTAGGAGGAGTCCTGGATCTCCTCATATAAACTTTGGTCTTCTCCCCTGAACTCTCCACATCAACAATAAGAGGCTCATCTTTTGATGCATCCTGAACCTTCTTCTTCGAAGCCTTGGTTGTTCTAGTCTTCTTTGGTGGTGGAGGAGCACTTTCATCTTCTGCTTTTTCCAACTCTTCCTCATCAGAGGATTTGCCAATCTTCAAAGCCCTACTTCTCTTCTTTCCTTTTGGCTTCCTTTTAGGTTCGGGCTCACTTTCTTTAGGACCTCTGATCTTTATCTTGAAAGGTGAGCTCTTTTTGGTTTTCCCTTTGGGGTCCTCTTCCCCGGATTCCTCTGAAGTAGACATGGGGTTGAGGTCTCCCATCAAATTGAAGGTACAGGCTACCTTCTCACTTTCTAGCTCCCAAACCTTATGCTTCAACTAGGAAGTGGTGAATTTCATAACCGGGGCCATTAGGTCCTCCAACTCTGTGACCTCATCTTCATTCCAGTTGATTTCCCTGATTGACCTATCCTTAACAGCTTCATAGGCATGGTCCTGTACCAGGTTTCCATCATCCTCCAGCTGGTCAGGGATTAGCTTGACATTATACTGTCTGATCACATCAACAGGGAGTCTGGAGTACCTCTTCTTTCTTGCTTCAAGATCATCCTTGATGTTGGCCCAATAGTCCTCTAGGTCATCTTTATGTCGGTACTCCTTAGTGGCTTTCTTCTATGCCTCCCCGGTGATATCAAAATTTGTTCTCTTGGAGTGGAAGGAGAGACCATATGCCGCCAATTCTTCTCCTGCGATGTGTGCTGATTGAATGGAAGGGCACATTTCTACCACGCCAATTCCAAGAGGGAAATCCCCACCGAAACCTGTTTTATGCTTATCCCTTTTGACTATGGCATCAAACTCACATATTTGCCTCACAATCTCCAATAACACAATGTGATCAGTAGGGTACCGAGGTAACCTATACGGAGTGGCCGGGCATCCATCAATTCTAATGTAGGTGAAGGTGGGAAATTGAATGAACCAGGCCCCATAATTCTTTATCAACCCTTTGGCTCCATCCGACAGTCTCACATGCTCAGCATTCTGAAGCATCCTAGTGATATGCATTGTGAATGCATCATTAGCCCTTATGTAGTCTTTGTGTCCTAGGTGCAACTCTGGGTAAACCTCATAGACAATGTCCTGTCCAAATGTCCCTCGTGGATTCAGACCCTTGTATGGGTAGAATCTGGCTAGCACATACATGACATAAGAGGACATGGTGAATCTCTTGGTTTCCAGGACGTCCCTCAGCTATTTATCAATTATGGTGCTGATAAGACCTGCCCAGTGGTATTTGGTTCCTTGTTCAATTTTGGTGATCACATGGACCATCCAATTCTCCATTACTCCGGCGGTCTTCAATCCTGCCACTCTGCTCAGAAAGGTTATTGCATCATAGATATCTGACCTAAATTTGACTCTATGCAACTGCTTGGGCAGTTTAGAGTGATGTGACTTTGGTTTTTCCAACCAAGCATTGATCATCTATTGAGCTTTGATTGGCTCACTCTCATAGTATGTTTTAGCCAAGTCCATATTCAAAGCACACACAGAAGGCAAATCCGGCATGTCAAAGGCCTGGGCAATAGAAGCAGGACTGAAATTTACCAGGACCCTTCCCTCAGTGTTGACAACCCTTTGTGTGTCGAAGTCATACTGTCGGGCACACTCTAGAATCAACTCATAGCACTGGATTGCAAGAGGAAACCCTGCCACATGCACCAGTCCGGACTTCATCATTCCATTCCTTAGAACTGACATCTCTTCTCAGTTGTTCTCTCTTTAAACTCTTCATATCTCCAGGCTCCTACATTGGTATTAGACACCTCGGACCACACGGAAGATATCTTGCTCTCAGGAAGTTGACTCTTAGTGTCTAACCGTATTCTCTCTACCTCTGAGATGGAGGACCCCTCCGTATCACCCTTCGATTTTCTTGCTGCAGCCCTACTTGATTCGGCCTGCATTCACAAGAAATCGTCATAAGTATCAATTTATCATGCATATTCCAGTCCAAAGGTTAGTATAAAATCATATATAAAGCAGTTAAAATCCATCACAAGTCATCAATCTTTGAAAACTCAAAAAAAAAAACCCGGGAAAACAGTGTAAGCAGGGAAAATCCAGTCGGGGCGAAATTTAAAAAAATCCGACCCAGATGGATTCTTGCTGCCAAAACATCATTAGTCAAATAAATCGTTAGTACGGACAAAATATCATAAGATTATCATGAAATTCAATCATTGACAACAAGAAACTAGCATTTAACCTTTACCCCATTAACCCTATCCTTGAGAAATCGAAAGAATGAATCCAGGCAGGGAAACTGGAAAAGTCCAGACAGGGCGGACTTCTGCGGATAGTTCAAATATTATGGAATTCACCACGCCCCGCGGAATTAGCAGAAATTGGGAAAATCCGGGTTCGCAGGAATTTCGCGGACACCACGGAAACCCGACGGACAACGATACGCGAACCGACGACTGAACGAATATGCAAACCTCTCCACTTGGATTCCAATGGTCCCAACATCGACACTAACCAAAAAAATTTAGAATGCAAATGATCTCAAGTTCTCAAAGCTCCCAAATGACGAGTCCTCATGACAAAACAACTATGCCCTAATTTCGATAAAGAACCTTCCGCCATGAAACCAGGGTAAGCTCTAGGTTCAAAGTACCATCTATGAAGATCGGTTTAGAGCGCTTTGGATCCTCACAAGGTAGGGGGTCAGTTTAATACAAGTGCAAGATTGAAAAATCATAACGAATTTGTCATTCTAGGCTGAACACCGAAAAAAACCCTAACCTCGCATATGGCAAATTATGCACCAAGAGGGCAATCAATCCGACCCATAACCCCTTCCAAACGGAGGCACCTATCATCTAATGGATAAATATGAGCTCACATGGATGATGAGGTTCCACGAAGGGATGGGTCAAGCCCTAACTCGATAAGAAGGAAATAGGGACTAAGCATAGGCCAACCATCAATCAATCAAAGAACAGTTCAATGATCATGTAAATAGACGAAAGGGCCAATGATAAGCTACCATGGATCCGTCCAGACGATACTCAAACTCGAAGAAGCGACCACACAACAAACACGCCCCTTGTGATGAAGACCTTGACTAGCGCTCCAATCAACCCACACGCAAGCGACTCAGAATCAGTGCTTAAAGCTCGAATGAAAACTCTCAATCGCTAGAGCAGCAAGCAAACGAATGATGAAATTAAAATGATGCCCAAAAGGTTTTAAATCCTCCCATTTATGCGTCTGAGCAAAGGTACTGCAAGCATTAATGAGCGACAAGACGCGTCTGACAAATCCGGAAACCCGAGCCCAGGATGGAATTTCAGAAAATCTGAAGACACACGGAAATCCAGATGAGCACGAATTCTGTGGAAAGGCAGAAACTAGGGAAAAGATGAAGTTCAGGATTTTGGCAAAGTCCGGGAAAATCCATCAGGATTGGAAAATCCCGAAATCGAGCAAAAATCCGGATTTCAGAAAATCCAGCCAGAAACGGACAAAGAACCAGGGTCCGGGGAAATCCGCCAGAGTCGAAAAATCTCGGATTCTGGTCAAAACCCAGATTTTCACCAAAAGCCAAATTTAAAACATTCAAGCCTCAAGGCAAGACCAAAACCAACAAGACCAACATGTCAAGACCTCAAAAGGATAGATCAATAAAACCAAAGGTCAAAAGACATCCCGAAAAGAGGGTCCCTACTCCAAGTGGGGCGTGTGTGCAAAAATTGCACAACAAGTATATGTGGGATAGAGGTTTAAAAATGACTAAAAGTCCTGCCGAGATCATAGGATATCTTTATGGACTAGTAATTAACACAAACTATATATCATTTCCTAAATGGACTCCTACATCACTATCATCTTTAGAGTCACAAGGTGTTCTTGTAAATTCCCTTCCAATGTAGAAGATCAATATCATACACTTGACCATCTTTGGTCCTATTCATTTAACTGTCATATGAATCCCCTTCCATGTATAGGTCCCTATAGAATAATATGTTAATATTCAAAGAGTTGTTTTTCTTGAATACACTTTTACAAGACTAAGATCTTCACTCTTTATCTCTGTGCAATATTTATCAACACCTCACTACCTTGTAGACTATTATTTGGCTTGTACTCTACTATGCATGCTTAGAATATCCTCTAGATTTTATCATGAGACTACATGAGATTCAAATAGTCCTCTAATAGATCCTTATTTCACTATGATTAGAACATAGTGTTCTCTTGCTAGTTATCTTGTCAATGTCCTCATAGATTGTTTTTCTTTCCCCCTTTTAGATTGTCATTATGTGGTCCTTTGAAATTATCCCTAAGGTCTAAATTCACTCTTGAAAATTTTTAATACTAATGCTCTATGGCACTGTCCTCTAGACTGTATTATGATAGTCCCTTAAATTTCCATTTATCCTTTTCATTGTATTGGTAAGTTGTCACTCTATCATTAGGCATGTCATGTGTAATGAAAACCTTGGACTTTCATCTCTATCAATATCACTTTCTTTTCTCAGTTCAATATTATTTTTCATTTACTATAAAATATAAGCCTGTATGCCTCATCATTGTCTCCATAACCATGGAAAACTTTCCATAATTTCTACCTCTAGGGGAGTTATGACTACCATACTCCACTTGAGATGAGTGTCTTATAGTCATAACATTCCATGATGTTACATTCCTTTAATAAAATTTATCAAATAGTCCACATTTCTTGTGTGTACTTCAATACCATTCTCTATAACTATCTACCAAGGCTTTTACAACTACGACATCTAGTGAAATTATATTTTATATTATTCTTTGATGGATATTCATCCCTTGATTATGTTTCCTCAACTTCCAAGATGTATTTAGTTATCTTATTTGAAACGTATGCATGAATCTTATACTTCTTTCCTATAGATTGGGCTTAACCTTTGGCATGTAATTCTCATCATATCTCATCTATTTAGACTATCGTTTTGTAATTTTAGCATTATATGCTATTATTATATCTATATATTTGTAATGAATATCCTTTCATTATATTGTCTTATGCTTGTTGCAAAGTATGTTTTATATCACAGTCAAGAACCTTTGCACATGACCTTTCCAAGTGCTCATTGTCTATATACTAATCCTTTCCTTTGTGACTATAACCTCACTATTTATTCATAACTTTTCTTACTTTCCTCTATCCATTTTTCAAAAGATTGTCATGCTTCATGCTCTTTGAACTTGTTCTTGGCCTCTTCATAAATACTATAAGTCTATGTCATAATTTTTATTTCCTTGGTATGTTATGCTCCTTTTGAATTCAATACCGTAGTCCTTAAAAAAATATTCTTCCTCAAGCTACTATCACTTTTTTTATCTTATGACTATTATACTATATTATTCTTTGATTCTTGGACTAAACTTTGTCCACCCTTTTATAAATTTAGGGCCATGATTATCTTTGTATCCCCTTAGTTTCACAACTTCTGAGAGATTAGATATCATCATGCATATTTCCATGTATGTGTTTTATAGAATCTACCTACAAGTTTTGAAACACTGTCATGAGAGGCGTATCACATTGTTACTTACATTAAGCAATTAACTTGCTATAATGACATATATACTATCATGTGTTTGATGTCTAAGACTTACTATTCTTCCATAGTTTTTCCCTTCTTGACACAATACTTAATGCTTATGTCACTAAACTTTACCACATTTCTCATATCATCATTGAACTAAACACCAATGCACATGGTGATGATATCCTTTAGTATGTAGGCTTATATATTTTCCTTTCCCATCCTTGACTATCATTACATAGTCATGCATAAAATGTAAAATACAGGATATTGAAGATTACCTTCTTATGCTTAGCAACTATTTTTTAAAATTCTTACATGTGTTACATCCATAATACCCTACAAAAATTGACCATTCATCTAGTCAGATGGAGCAGGCATTCAAGATTCTCTAGAATGGAATATATAGGACATAACTCTATAAAAACCTCCTAACACTTTGACAATATTTAGGGTCTAACAAGTTTTTATGGTATTTTGATGTAGGTTTATGTGGCTTGATTCATTATAGATTGAAATGGTAACAAGAAACTTGTTGATCTAACAAGGAGACTACATAAGGACTGATACAAATGAGGAAATAAGTGATTGGAGATAGAAAACCTACATTAAAGGGGAGAGGATGTGGGTATGCAGGTAGGGATGTGGGTCAAGGGAGGGGTGTTTGTGCAATTAAGAGGCATAGAATTCTAGTCCCCAAGAACCTTCTAGATGGTAGGAAGCATGGGAAAAAGGCATAAAGAGTAGACTGTAAACCATCACAAGTCCCTTACCTACTCATTTAAGTCTGAGTTGGAGGAAATGAGTGAAGAAATCATGCGGGAAGGGAAGAGTATAGAGAGAGCAATGTAGATAAAATGGTATGGTTGTTCAAAGGCGTGAATGAGGGAGAGATAAGGAAGATAAATTTGTAGCTATGAATGGAGGACAATGCACATAGGGAAAGAGACTCTCAACCCTCCATTAATTTGTCATTTAGATATTTATTTTGGGAAGAAATAGGTAGAGAGAAGGTGTGGGGACATCTTGGGGCTCAAATAATAGAGGAAAAATATGAGAGGAGGGAGTTGAATAGAGTTGGAAAGGTAAAGGACAAGGGAAAACTAGATATGTCACAACTATGTGTCGCGTGAGGGAAAACACAATTGGTAGGAAAAAATCTAAAGATGGGTATGTGCACAATTGAATCATGGAAAAAACATGCCCTTAAGTGGCGAAAAATTTAGAAAAATCAAAGTTAGGCAACTTGACGTAAAAATTTGAATAAGTTATCTATATTATTTCAAAAATATGTAATAATAGAATTTGTAGCAAATTGAATGTAGTTTATAAAGTACTAGGTTTTTTTTTTAAAAATCTATTTGGTGAAAATTTGAAATTTCAAAGCAATAGTACTTAAATTTTAGGGAAAAAATAAGAAGTAGGTGTCTATCTAACCACCCTAACCACAATAAAATAATAATATTTTCTTATAAGATTTTAGATATAATTAGAGGACTCATGTCTCGATGTGTTGCATATATTTTTGTAATTTTTTTCAAGTAAATAATTAATTATGAATTTTTTATTACAACTTTTAAAAAATATAAAAACTTGTATATCTGACCACCTTAACTTGGTAAAAACTTCATGAAATTCAATTTAAAAAAATCCTATAGATTGTGAAGCATAGAATGTGACGCATGTTTTAGATTCAAAAAATGTGATACCATTTCAAAGCTATAGATGTTTTTCAATTAGCCTATCAATCAGGACTTTAGTCATAATTCAAATAGAAAATGAATAATAATTATTTATTAAATTCAAATTAAAGCATAATTTATATTGGTGGAGAGCTGAGAATCTCCTTTAAAAACCCTTTTTGTTTCATCAATTTTGGGTAAAAAAAAAGTCATCAAGCACATACCCATCATATTGCCACTTTTTGGCCCATCATGATCCTACACCATTCTAGACCATAATGTTTGATGATATCATCCATGTCTATAATGAAGTAGGATCTTTCAAAAAGGTCATGGATGTCACTCAAAGAATTATGAAATAGAATTATTATTAGAGATGGTGTATTGGCAGAGAAAGAGAGATATTCCAAGAGAAATGAGGCAAATATTATGACATGAAGTTAGTGAAGAATAGACTATGGGAGCTTGGGTAGCGATGATAGGAAGGAATACTATGTAATATGATATTTTTCCTTAGGGATGATCCCATCGAAAACCTTAAGAATATGTGTAATCCAAAAATTCATAGGGCCAAATTAAAGGTAAGAAATATGAATCCATCTTATTCAATATTACATTTTAATTGTTGGATGTTTATAAAAAATTATAGCTCTTTAATGGTTTGTTGAAGATTCAGTGAATATTTAAAGGAAATCTTGTTATTCATGAGTTTCCTTAAACCCATATTTTCATGCCTTGAGAGGGAGTTCAAGGATAAAAAAATAATCTTTTATAATTTCTTCTCTAACCTGTATAAGATTTTAAACATTGTTTGAAAAAGCTATAAATTCTCAAAATATATAAAATAGTATTCAAGATGCTATATAATTCTAGAATGGAATTTGGTATTAGGGCAAGGGTTTTATATGACTACAAGATAACTATTGACCCTTTGAGTATGAGTCTAACCTCAATATTATGTAAATTTCAAATGAAAGTGCTTTCTTATGGGTTCATGTTAACCAAGGTTTAATTATTTGAATAACCTTATGTTTGGACTTTAAGGGAAAGAGAGTGGAAAAGATTTTTAGCTCAAATTCTTAGCTATAAGACTACCTTATGATATGAATTAGGAAATAGATACAATTAATGTATGAGATTTGGTTAGAAGTTGTATAATATTATAAGTAATGGTGACTTCATTTAGTGGTACAATAACTACACCTTACTAAAGTACATATCATTATTTTTACAACCTAACATCTTAGGTAATCCATCGATATTTTGGTAAAGGGTTTATATGACTATAAAATGTTTATCAACCTCTTAAATATGAGAACCTTGATATAAAAATTATCATGTGAATGAAGGAAGGATATCATAACTTTAATGAACCACAATATAATTGCATTGTAAATAGAAGAAAAATATAGTTTAATTTAGCAGTGTTGTTGATATCGAGTTAAGAGATAAACCCTATGTAATCATACTATGTGACATATTCTAATACCTTACTATTGACCATCAAGGTCATATTTATTATAGTGGAAAGTATGGATAAGTTATCCAATTTATGAACAAAAACTATATTGTATTCATATTTTAATATTATTACAAATTAGAACTTTTGGGTAATCTACTTCATATTTGTGAGTATATGTACATGTGTTATACTACTACATGGTGTCTATATAACTCTTAAGTATTATTTGAACTATCAATTCAACTAAGAGATTGGTACCAAATTGTTGCATGATTAAATGGAATGAAATTGTCATTTATTTCAATGGTTATAGTCTTGCTAATTATCTTGAGTATGACTTAGGTATTTATTGCACTCAAATAAAGTTTATAATTATTTTCATAGACCTTTCAAAGTTCAAAATATTTTACATGACCTTCTTGATGCACGTCAAGTTCCATTGAGGTGGAAGTCCTCTTTGATTAAGATACTTGATTTTATAGAACCCCATTGTAGTTGGACCTCACTTGGACTTGATTTTTAAAAACTAGACTCTAATTTATACATAGTAAAAAAATATTGATTATTTTCCTATAAAATTTGAGGGGAGAATGCTCAATTTTTTATTTTTTAGGATGTGTCCACTTTGAAAATTAGTAAAGAATTATATATTCATTAAAAAATTATCCAAAAAATCATGCATAAACTACATGGTGTTAGCTATTTTTTCACCGAAAGAATTTTTTAAATATTAAAAGAATTTAATAATTTAGAGGTAACACACTAGACAATATGTTATATTTTTTTGATAGAAACAAGATCACTTTGTATGATCCCCCCTTTCTAACCCCTTAATCTCCATCATTTTCAAAAAATAATTAGTAGTTTAGAAAATGGATTCAGAACACTACATCTCTTGTTCTTATTGCATCTTCGAATTTTGAACATAACTATCTTCACCTTTTCATCCAAGATCAATCTTTTCTAATTTCATAAAAATAGTGGCCACTTAAGACCCCTCTTTGGTCCTCCATTTACATGCACTTATCCATTATTAATTGCCTCTATCAATGAATGTGCTATGTTTTTTTTTACATTTGACAATATAGGGAAACTTGTACTTTGTAGTGCATTTGACTTTTGTTGAAAATGTTTCTTCTATATTTTGGAAAAAAGATTTTTTTTTTGCTTGGCATTTTCTTGGTCTCTTTCTCTTCTAAGTGTGTTATTATATTTTTTTCTTGGTCATATAACTAATGATGGGCAATCTCCATTTATAGAGCTACATGGGGATGTGCATACTAATGTCAAAAGCTAAAAAGAATATCAAGAGTTTTCTTGGCCCTATGTTTATTAATGAGGGTTCTATGCTACAAACTAAGACTAAAAATAGCATCTTGGTCAAACCAACAATTTCACTTATGATATTAATATTTTTTTAATTTATTTTTGTTTAGATGAGAACAATAGGAGGTTGTGGGTTGGGACTATGAGAAGAGAAAAAGGAGAATGATCAAAGAAAACGGAAGTAAGTTTTCTAAGGTGAATCAAGCACATTGACTATCTATTGTATGGAAAAAAAATAAAAGAACAAATAGAGAATCGACCCTTTTTAAGAAATATGTTTTCTATAAAAATCAAAATATATGAATAAGAAAAAAATTGCATAAAATATTTACATGACATTGTATAATTTTGTGAGAAGTTTGTATTAAGCTTTGTAAAAATTAATAAAATTATTATCGCTTAATATTGTTGCATTCTCTTTTTTTGTAGGGGGGGGAAGATGTATGCGTTGCCAAAATGTTGGGCTACTAAATTAGACTATTTTTCACTAAATCCTCTCATCTAAGCTCTATCATTTACCTTTTTAAGTCTTCGAATTCATTTTCAGAGATAAAGCTTCTCTTTAGCTGACGTGGAATGATAGGCATATGTTTGTGATGTTCCTCTTACTATGGTTTTACTATGTGCTTTGGGTTAAAAAGTATTGATCTCCATAATCTTTTGCTGTGACGGAATTGGCTTTCCAAAAAGAAAGCAGGTATGCTTGATTGTGTATGGAGAAAAGAATCGAGTCCAAAGAAGCCCGGCGAGGGAACTTCAGTGCAATTTTATTACTCACGGGTGCTATTGCTACTTTACGGAGACCGCTCCTGCATTTTGAGTTGAATCTACATACATTCATTGATCTAATTATTAATCTTTTGTGATTTCAGTTGTTGGGCAACGAAAGAAAATGGACTTCCAAGAGTGGCAGGTGATGGTTGTCACAGGGCTTTTTATACTCTTCATTGTATGGGATATAAGTTGGGTCATAGCTAAGGAGCGGATAAAAGGAGTGAACGGGATTCCTGGCAAGGCGCTTGTTTTGAGTGCTCTTACGGTCCAACTTGTAGGATTTTTTGACAGCAAAAATGTTGATATTCTGGGCAAACCCAAAGAGCAGCAGGAGAAACTGCTTATTGACAAACAATTGGCCATTGACGGTGCCAGGCTTTGCTTTTGCGTATTTTTGGGGTATGTACAGCCGGGGATGGCGTCTGCGAAGTCTGGAGGGAGATGGACCAACATTGCGGCGCTGGCACTGAGTTTATCTCTCCACATCGCTACTGAAGTTGTTGAGCTCCAGAATGTCAGCGAAGCCCGAAAACTCAGAAATGGAGAATTCGTTTCTTCCACTGTGGTTTTCTTGATGGGAGCTACCTGTCTTGTCATTTATTTGGGCTGCACAGTTTTAGCCGGTAAGTTCATTCAAGACTCTCTCTCTCAAAAGATTCCCCAAATCCTTTCAGAAAATCTGCCGGAAGGCTCTAGATCGTCTAACTTTAGATTAGAGATGTTGAAATCGTGGACTGTAGCTTTTGCTTGGAAGGTACAGTACAAGATAGCCAGTTCAGCTTTTGTTCCGGCAGTTGGAATGATTGTGACGATCTGTATTGCAGTGGTGGGCAACAAAGCCAGACGGCTTTTGCATAATGGCAGTAATGTGGGATTGACATCCCATCTTCAGTGTGTTTTCGTCATTATAGGCTGGATCGCCATTCTCTGGAGATGGTTTATGGCAGTGTGTTACTACAGATATTCTACAAGCAGAAAACTTCTTGATGTCTTCCAATTTACAAATCACTTCAGAGAGCTGCTCCTTCTTTATATTCGAATTGAATTGAATCCTAGGCAACTTATCACTGAATCGTATTTGAAACGTAAAACTTCCAGTGTTTTCTGGGCAACAGTGGCACTGTTAACTTGGGCAATCTTCTTCATAATGTTGATTCCGCTGATCATTATGATTATAGTTATCAATTTCCTGTTCTATTTCAGCTTCTTATCTTGGTGTTTCTCGGGAATTTTGTCCTGTCTCAGCAATGCTACCGGGTTGACCAACATGCTGAAGAAAATGGTCGATTGCCAGGGATCAGCAGCTACAAAGGAAGATAAAGACAATGGCGAAGATGAAGTTTTTCTGAAATGCAAGGAAAGTCTGCAGAAGATGTTCCAATGTAGACAAAAAGATGAGGTAGACCGTTTATGGAAATATTATCTGAGATCTTGTAACCAAATAAAGCCTCGCATGAAAGAAGCTTACGAAGGAATCCAAGAGTGCCAGGAATTGTTCAAGAAACTCAATGTTAGTGGAAAACGTGGAAGGGAGCATGTACAGGAATTCCAATCCTATCGGGCGTGGAAGATGGTAGCAGTGGCCATGATCGATATCATTGTAGGGCTACTGGCAAAGTTTGGCTGGAGGGATTTGAAGATGGATATGGGTGTGGAGGATATGATCAAAGCATATAAAGAAATAAAGGATATGTTGGAATTTGTGGACTGCCCTGAGAACATGGCCATGGACCCCGTGGATATGTTCGGTACATGTAACTTTGAAGCTTTTGAGATGAGTTTGGAGGCTGACAAGCACATCAGACGGATAGAAAAGCAAATTAAGCAGAAGCAGCAGCACACAGGAGGGGACGCTCAACAGACTCCAACACCTGAAGACCTTTTCAAGTTCCTCGAGGAAGAGGGGAGGAAGGAAACTTTAGAGACTGACTATGAAGATGGATTCGCCCAGGAGGAGATTATAGCATTGAGTTCTGGACTTTTCTGTTCGCTCATTTGCATTCCGGGGGGAGTGACAGGATTAGTAAACGATTTGCTGAGGCCTGTGGATCAATCGCTGGACAGTTTAGATGGGTCTGTGGGTGGGTGTCTTTGGTGTGCAGGTAAAACCCTTGGATTGCTACTTTTATATTGCATGATCGCGATACTACTTTTACCATTAACCCCCATTTTCCTTCTCATCATGACTCTCTCTGAGAGAGATGACATGCATAAATTTGGATTCTGTAAGGACAGCGCACTAATGAAGAGCCGGCATTTTGTCTACATCGCCATCTTAGATTCTTACATCTACGACTTAAAAAAGATTAATTCTGAGAACGGTAAGGAAGTAATCACTCACCTGGGAAATGAGATAATCGGATGCTTCGGAGAGCTTATTCGTTGCTGTGTTGAGGAATTACCAGTCTTGTTGATAAAACATTCCAACAAGTGGGCCGAAGAATTCCAGGAAGACAAGATAAGTAAGGCGCTGGAGATAGCAGAAAAGCTTAGAGCGCTTATGGAGATGTCAAGAACAGAAGATATATATACAGAGATCAATGTCAACGGAGTGAATGAAAGAACAGAAAATGGAACAGGAATAGACAACGAAATTAAAATCGACGTGATGGATTCAAAGTAAAAAGTTATGCCAACTAGATACCTTGTTCAAAACTAATGTATCAGGTACTCTCAACATCAAATTTTGTAATGAATAATGTAACTGTTTCCTAATAGTAGGTACATGGTTTTTTTTTTTTTTTAAGTATTTAAAATTTAATACGGTTGGGGTGGGTGGTCTAGTTTGATTAGTTAGAGTATTTTGTTGGAGATAAGAGATCACAAGGTTTAGTCTTCCCTTTGTCCCTCGGTCACTGATCACATCAGAATAGCTTACCAGCACTGCAGTTTATAATGTATCATATAATGTGGGCTACCCCGAATCCTGCAGTCTAAAAAAAAGTTAATATGGTTGTTAATTTTAGATAATTGTTTTATGATCATTTAATAGCTATATGTTATTTTATGATCATTTGAGCGGTTTTATATGTTTATATTTAATATTGTAAAATTACTTGTAATATAATGTATTTTTGTGAATTCTTATGTTTTATTTATAAATATAATTTTTATTATTATTTTATATATTCATTTAATCTTCATTCTCAAGGGGATAAAAATCATGTGAGGTAGATGAAAATGTATTTTATGTATTACATCTTATCATACATTCAATAATGTGACAAAGGAAGAGCAAATTTATTGACATATTTTTAAGATATTCAAATGATTTAAACATAGAGATCTTTTTTAATTTTTATTTGTAATATAGAAATAAATAATCCGTGAACTCTAGAATTTTGAATGAGAAGGGACTTTGATTTGAGGATTTATCTATGGTGTCACATGCTTTAAATAAAGTATATTTTTGAAATATAATTTTTTATGTTTTAATAGTAAAAGTGAATAGTGGAAGTAGTGTTTAAATTTGATGGTCAAATTTATTTGTTAAATCAATATTTTGTAACAATTAATCTGCAAAATTATCTTTTAAATGTGAAAATATATTTTATTTTTAAAAAGTATATCATCGATCATATATATGTTGACAATCTATTCAAAAAATTCCCTTTCATATGATATAACTTCTCATTTTTAATTATATGTTACAATTAAGTGGAAGTCCATTATCTAGATGTGAAGTAGATTTTAAATTGATTTCAAAGGTGTGAGATTTGAAAGATGTGAGAGAAATAAATAGTTTGCATTTTAGTATAATAAGATAAATTGAAAGATTTTTTTGTTAAAAAAGTATATTTTTTACAAAATCATTGAAATTGGAAGTCATGGGTACAAAATTCATAAAATCTAACATATTAGAAATACAAGTTGGAAGTTATAGAAGCCTCGGGTTCAAAATTCATAAAACCCATTTTCCCTCACTTTAGAAATACATTTTGAAAGTAATAGAAGTCATGAGTACACAATTCATAAAAACTATTTTGCCTCACATTAGAAATACAAGTTGGAATTCATATGTACAAAAATCATAAAATTCATTTCTCTTCAAATTAGAAATACGCATTGGAAATCACAAGAACAAAATTCATAAATACCATTGTCCCTCACATTATAAATATTTCTAAATTTTGAGTTGACATGGATATATAATTATTCATTTTTAGTTTCAATTTGAATTGTAAATGAAATATATAAGAATATAATGGTGTGATCATCTATCTGTAATAGGTGTATTTGATGGACATAGTATTTTTATCATACAAGCATAATTTATAATTGTATTAATTGAATTTTTTAAGATTCTTATTTTATATTTGGCAATTAACGCTTAAAAATTAAAAATGGAGGTTTGAGGGCTTACTAGAGGATGGAGGATCATTCCTTATCTTTAATTAGCTTCTCACATTGAGATTAGATGTATAACTTGAGAGACAATTTTGGTAGGAACACTTGCATTTTCTTTTACTTGGGTAGTTGCATTTTTTCAATTTGGTGTGTTGTGTTCAATTTTTATTTTCTTATGTTGAGTAATGACGAAAAGTTGTGGTCTAGTAGAGTCATTTTATTATGTTCCCTACCTCTTAACTAATAGGGGAAGAGTAGGTTTTCATGATCAATAAAAGATGGTTTCATATATCTTACAAATGTTGCTTATATAGAGAAGCATAGGAAATTGTTAATTGGTGTATGTTTTGTCATGTAGTTGGTGTGGGTACAATAAGTCATAAGCGTAATGGCCATTGTAGTTGGAGATATGTTGGAACTTATGATCCAATATTTTAGTAACCAAACCAATGGGAATATTTGATAGCCTAAATGGTGGAAGAGGAATGATATTGGTAACCAACTCAATGAGAAGTTTTAATATCTATGATATCCAGAAGAGAAAAAAATTAATCCTACTCATACCACATGTTGATAGATGAATTTCAATATGATCATGTCAAGTAGTGTTAGAAAGAGGCAATTTATATCTTCAAATTGTTGGAGACGATGACACAAGGTACAAAATGTATAGGACTAACAAATTTTTCTCACATAAGAATTTGAAGAAAAATATGATGCATGAAGAGGATGCAATAAGCACGTCAACATTGCAATTAGTACAATGAGATAAGTTAGATTGATGGATAATCTAGATCATTTTAGGTTTTCCTCTTTCAATCAAGGGAGTTATTAGGCTTATATGATCCAAAGTGTGTTTGTTGTTGTTTGGTCCAATGTTATTAAAATTTGTTTCCCTTTTGAATCAAAGATGGTTTGTTAAATATTATGATCCATAGATATCATATATGTTTAATTTGTAATAATATTGGTTGTTTGGTCCAATGTTATTAAAATTTGTTTCCCTTTTGAATCAAAGATGGTTTGTTAAATATTATGATCCATAGATATCATATATGTTTAATTTGTAATAATATTGAATTGTTAAATAATCTTTAAAAAAAATTACAAATACTTAATTGTTATCTAAATAGTTGAAAATAGACAACTTTATTAAATCCATATCTTAGAATATAAAATAATCCCAAATATTTAATTTATTTGTATATGCTCGTTTACAAATATACTCCCTAACTCTCTCATACTCTATTGTAGTCTTCAAGAAGAAGATTTATGTGATTAAAAAAAGCATTTGAGAAGAAAAATCATTTGGAAACTGAAACATAGTTTTGAAAAATCAAAGATAAAAAAGGAACACATAGAGATGTAGCTTATAGTTTATTATTTAGTAATTTATTATGCTAGGGGAGAGGGGCCCATAGTGGAGCACCCTAACTTCTCGTTTCTCAAAATTCTATGCGAAAAATTCAAATCAGTCCCAAATTTGTACAATAGTTTATTTGACAACTCACGTGCTTCTATATTTCGTTTTAGGGCCACATCATCAAATATGATGCCACATCAACATACTTTTTGTTGAGGTGTCCAAAAAGGCCTAAAAAAAAGTGAGATTGATAGTGGTGCACTAAGTCATGTTTTATTGGTGCACTGATGTGGCATCACATGATTTGTTAGTTTGTGTACTTTATGGATAAAAAGTGTTTTGCAATTGGATATTAAGGTGCTCCACTATTGGGCTCACTAAGGACTACTTCTATCCCCACTATTGGACCCCACTCCACTATAGGCCCCTCTCCCCTAATGGTAATAGGAGCTCGATATATTTTTTCTTTTATTTTGGTTTATTGCAATTGTGTTCCAAGCTAGAGAGACAACTTAAGATCAAATTGGGATGGTGTGGTAGTTAGTCCAAAGCTTTATGAAGCCATCAAAATTCAATATTTGATGAAAGCAAATGATTAGCATTGATTTACAATTATATATATATATATATGGACTTTAAGCCCCGTGCTTACTGATTGCATCGATCACAATAAATTTTGTAAATTATGATAAGTAACCTTGTTGCTTGTGGGTTATAATTTGCCTTGTCATATCGTATTAATATAGTTACACATATATCATTATATATTTAATTATTATGTGGTTTTGTTGTGAGATTGGGTAGCTTGACAAGGTTTTCCGATCTTGAATCAGAGCTAGATAAAAGGCTTGTTGAAGAGGTAAACAGAGGTAAAAATTTGATGTAGGAGCATTTGAGTGAATTAGCAATCAGTATCAACCAAAAAAATAAGTATTTTATTTTCATGTTTAATTTTGCATTTTGGTGTGGGTTGGAGCTTCAAGAGCATCTTGTGTTGTGTTTAAAGGATAAAATATTTATTTAACAATACTTGGATTTTCATTTCAAAAATCAGAGGCAAATTGTGTATTTAATGTGATTTAAAAATTATTGTATTATTTCTAGGCTTGAAGGGTTAAAGGATGTCTATTGGGATATTAAATGGAGCTTGAAAATGAGAATTAATATGTGTTCGATCAAGTTGGATTCTTATAGAAGTTTCATAAGGCAAGTGACCTTTGGCATTCCATTCTTGTCTTATTAGGTGCTTAAAATGGAGGGAAAGTGAATTTTTGGAAAAATAATCAATGAATCTTCAATTACCAAAGGAGAATGACTTGGTTTTTGTAAGGAAGCTAAGGTAGTGGAACAACTTCCTACACTAATCTTGAGAGGATAATAATGCAAAACTTTTACAGATCTTTAATAGTTACATAAACTTCAAAAATAAACATAAATATCATGCATACCACAACATAGTGATTTATGTGTGGAAAACCCTTTTGGAAGAAAAACCCCACACTTTGAAAGCAACCCAATATATTATTTATAAATAACAAAGATTACAATATACTTGTTGAGCAAGCTTCTCACAAGAGTATCACCAACCAGAGATCTAAAGGTAATACAACTGCTATCAGACTCTCAGAGTACATCGTAATACACATCTATAATACAATGCCCTCATAAAATAGGTTTTCCTTCTAGGGAAAGTCAAGCCAACAAAAATATCAACTATTGATCAGATATGAGACATAATGATGAACGATCCAGATTTACAATAATAAAGTGTACATAAAATTTGGCTTTTGGGGGTGTTGCCCCCAAGCCCCCGTCGGGGCATGCTATCCCCTAGACCCCTAGCAAAGGGGATGATTCCCCTAGACTCCTCATGGGGGGACCCCCGTCATCGTCATATGAATAGTATAGATTATGTATCAATAGTAACTTATGTAATTGCAAGGTTGAGATACATTTGTCCAACAATTTTTTATTTTCTAAGGGAATCGACATCAACAATACTTTTGATATGGTAAACTAACATTAAAAACACATTTTTGAAGAAAAACTATGTGTTTTTTCATCCTTTTTGAATGAATTTCAAAGGTCAAGTTGAGGGAAACGAAAGAGCATATTTGGGTGGAAATTTTTGGTGCTTTGTAAAGGTGTATGAACATATAAAATATAGTCTTCAATGGTGTAAAAGAGAAGTAATAAATAGCGGCAAGGTTGGAGAAACAACTTGTAGGTTTCTCATGAGAGAACTGCATAAGAAAGAGTGTAGAAAATCAACTTGTGAAGAGAAGAGGAATAGAAGAAGAGAACAAATGTTTTGTAGGTGTATTTTAGGTGTTCAAGGAAGCCATGAGAGATGCATAATGAAGAGAAAAAATAGATTTTAGAATATGATTGAAGCCAAGAAGGTTTGGAGACATCAAGATTTTAAGACTCATAGACAAGATGTGTCTAGAAAAGCTTGTAAAAAATTCTTAATTTTATTCGATGCAGAATCCTCCATATATGTAATTAATCTTGATAATTTTTTATGTATGAATGTGTATGTTTGTAAGTTTGTGTTTTGTAGTAGGGAGTCTCTTCATCAAATGGTATTCAGAGCAAGGGGTTCAGAGTGTGTGGACAAACCACCAAACATGAGGCAGTCCACACCGAGACCAATGGTTAAAGTGGAAGAAAAGTGGTGGTAGAGAAGAAGCTCATGAGAGTCGCTGTAGGTGTGTAAGGAGTCTTGAGTAGCAAGAGAGAACTTGAAGCCACAAATAATGTGAGTTGTGGAAAATTGTAGCAAACAAAGATGGGATGGGTCATGAGATGACTCGTGAGAATATTGTTCTAGGAACAATATTGGGAGAAAGTAGAAAATGAAAAGTTTGAGGCAATGGGAAAGATGGTTCGTGAAGAAGTGGAAAATATTGAGGTGAGGATTGAGAAGTTGGAGAAGAGAATTAGCAAAAATGAGAAGACATTGGTGAAGAAAATTGAGAAGAAAAATAAGGATGGCAAAGAGGAAAGTAGAGAAAAATATGTGAGAGTAGCACCTACCAAAGAAGTTGTAGTGAAGACATGCCATGAGGAAGGCCTGGAAAAAGAAGAAAAGAATGGGAAAGATGATGCAAGTGTAGAAATAATGGATGGAGATGTTGTAGCTGATTATGATATGAGAAATGTCACAATGAAGGGTGATGTTGTAGCCAAAGAGAAGGTCAAGGTAAATAGTATTGTATTTTGTGATGATGTTGATTTCCAAGTTTTATTTTCTATTGAATAATGTGGAGAAGAGTGCATGGAAATATTTAATTTCCATGAACTAGTAGATGCAAATTTTGGGGAGGCTGTTGCAAGTGGGTTTTAGTGGAGGAAGATGGTTAGTGGTGGAATAGATTCCACGAAGGAGAAGAGGAGAATAGAAAGAATTTGGTGGAGGAGGTTAGACTATGGTAGATATGAGTCCATGAGGGGGAGAAGGAAGAGAATGTAGTGTGGTTGGAGGGAGATGGTGTGTGTTATGCTGGAAGTGTTGGATAAGAGGAAGAAGACATAACTTGGGCACTTTAGACAATGATGGAGTTTATTGGAGGTTTCACTCAACTTGGAAGAGTAGTTAGACTACTCAACTCCACCATTTTGAGCCTATGCTCACAATATTCTTACCCAATGTGTCTGATGTAGGAGAATTCAAGATGAATTAACAATCAGTAGCAACCAAAAAAATAAGTATTTTATTTTCATGTTTAATTTTTCATTTTGGTGTGGATTGGAGCTTCAAGAACATCTTGTGTTTTTTTTAAGGATATCATTTATCAATACTTGGATTTTTATTTCAAAAATTAGAGGCAAACTGTGTGTTTAATGTGATTTTAAAGATATTGTATTATTTCAAGATGTGAAGGCTTAAAGGTGTTGAATACATAAGAAAACTAAGAGGGGGGTTGAATCAGTTGTACCTTAAAACTTCAAAACCCTCATTAATATTCAAATCCACATTCATTCAACAAACCCTTAATCTATTATGATGATTAATCATCAAATTCAAAAAACAAAAACTGAAACACAACAACATACATAAGAGAATACCAGATTTACATGGAAAACCCGAGATGGGAAAAATCGTGGTGAGGATTAGCTCACAATATAAGTAATATCGATACCTATTACATAGGCTCACTGTCAGAGGGAATATTTCCCAAAAAAAGAAAGGCTCACTACCAAAGGCTCACAACCAGAATAGAAAAGAAGATCTAGAGAAGAAATATTACATAGAGAAAATCATCTCAATATAATAGAGAATCCACCACAATGTCACCAACACCTTCACAGCCTGATCAAAGAATTGTAAACACCTTCTGCTCCCTGCATCTAGTAATCTAACACATGAAATCTCACACTGTACTTCTCAATTTCGCTCTCTACAACTTTGAAATTCACATCATACTTGTCTATATCTTCTATCACACAATCCTTCAACAACTCAACTCATACTTATACTGTCTTTAACCTTGAAACTTTCTCCAAGGTTGGCTATGCACCTCAAATGTGCAAATTCAAATTAGGTCAACACCAAAAAATTCCTGTGGTGGAAATGAATGAAGGAAGACTAAAAAATTCCTTAGCTAGGACCTAAATCCATCCTTACATTCCATACCACACCACTCTTTCACAAAAAACTAAGCACCTTCGCAAGTAGTGTAAACACCAAGGTTTGTTGACCAATACTCGTGTAAACACCATTAAACTTTTAATTACATGCTTCATTTGATCTATCCATAACTCATGAACAACATATGTCACCTAAAAACACTCTACAATATTCCATAAAATCCTAAAATCCAACAAACTCCTTCGCAACAACTTTCACCTAAAGAATGTACACACCCAGTACACTCAGACTACTTTTCCATACACTATAACTCAGAAAACCATCTTTCGAAGTACCAAACCTGAAACCATCTTGACTGAATTAAAATACCAACACCATAAACACTCCTTCAAATTTGCAAGACCTAAAACATAATTGTAAAGAAACTTGGAGTAGAAACATTTCTCCTAGACACCTCTGCAAAATAGAGTTCACATACTGGTGAACAGAACTTCTTTTGCACATGTGACAACAATCAACAATCATTTTCAAGTGTGGTATGTGATGTAGTAGGGATGTATAGCTTCATTCCTGAAGTCAACAAAATTCAAAATGAGATTTGTTATTAAAGGATCCTATAGCACTTGTTTGCTAGAAACTTCAAAAAATTTAGCCAAACTAATTGCATATTCATTCATATTCACTCTATTCCTCCATACATGTAGCCTCGTAACCATAATTTCACTACATGAAACTTAATCCACCTCATTCCACATAGCATTCATATCACCTTTTTTGCTTTCACATCATTTTACATCCCATCACCTGTACATCCTGCAGCCTTTCAAAACCATCATTTACCACACACCATACAACTATATCATTCATTTCTAATTGCAATTAAGAATAATCACATCATATCTTGTTGGGGAAAGTTCAAATAAATTTCACACAAGCTAAGTTTCAGTTCACTACACTTGTACAGGCACACATATTAATTTTCCATAATTATAATAGATGACAAATTATTTTTTTACATGTTCACATATTAAATCTTACATGCTTCGTATCATTTTAATATTTCCACTACATATTTTCACCCTCCACCAACAACAATGCAATTAAGTGCAAGGACTTAATTCCTTTAGTTTGGGGGCAGAGTACATTCTTCATTTTTATTTACTTGATTTTCAAAACCAAAAAACTTTCTGCAACTTTTTCCATTTTGTTTTTCCCCATTCCTTATACAATCCAAGCTACAATTCAAGATTAGAAGGAAAGAAGGCTTAGAACAACTAAATTTGGAGAAACACAAGCACACAAGTAGAAATGGATTAGTGTGGAACTAAAGTGGTAAATAGATAATTTGAGCACAAATAGAGCGGATTATCATCATGGGTGGTGATATAGTTTAAAAAGAACCATCTACACACCATCAGTTGTTAGAAGACAGACTAGTGTTACCTATTTTTCAACATGTTGGTTGGATGGACTACTTCTTGAAATTCACAGAGTTCAACGAAGTTATGACACAACAATTTGCTGCTACTTTACAAAATGATGAGGAAACTATAAGAGGTTTGAAGGTGGATGCATTAGAGGCCACCATTGTTGAAGTATCAAGATTGTCATGGGAAGGGGAAGAGTTTCCAATTAGGGTAGATGTTGTTGCTGCGAGGAACAAATTTAGAGAACATGGAGAAAATGTGGACTCATCCTCCCAAGGTACTAAAATATTATCCTTGTCATGGGTTTGGGCTTTTGTTGCTTTATATATAATTAAGTATATCACATGTGATGGTAGGAAGTCGTTGTTATACATAGCCTATTTTAAACTTTTAAGCCATCTTTTCCATGATAGGTGTGTACAAATGTTTCCAATTTTATTTATGATCTATTAAAAATAATGAGATTTGAATATAAAAAGAAGAGGAATAATACAACATTATCACATTATTACTTAGACACCCCATTGATAAATAGAAGTTTAAGGGTTTAGTTTTCACATGTTTCATGGGAGAGTTTCCTAAATTCCATTCATATCAATGACATTCTTAAGGAACTTGTTGTTCCAGAAAATGTAGAATCACTTGTTGTATCAAGAAGGGAAACACCCTATGGCTCCCCTGTTGCTTCACCTACTCATAGTAGGGGAGAGCTAGAGGATTAGAGCATGCAAGACTCACAACCAATATCCTCTAAGAAACCCACAATGGGAGATACCCAATAAATCCCCTTTTATTAAAACACCAAAAAATTGGAAAAAGGAAAGGTGAATCTTCTTCTACACCCATAAGAGGGTAGAAGAAATCCACATAGCCTAGGCATTCACACCACCTAAAGAAGAAATGTTTTATGAGAGGATCGATTAAGAAGCAAGAAAAGGAAGATGGTGTGGCAGTGGAGATAGATTCAGAATTAAAAGAAGATGCCCCTAGGAATGTACATACACTGGTCAAACAATAATGGTATGTCACAAGCACCTTTGAATCTAATTCAGAGGATGCCTTTATTGCTAAAAAGATGAGAAAGAAAACCCCACAAAGCCTTGATAGTGAGGTTTTGAATATACTATGGGAGATGATAATTAGTTTCCTTGGAGGAGAAATTGCATACATTTGGGCATGGGTCTAAATTAGACATCCTTTCACATCTTAGCATTGTTAAGGTAGGTAATAAGGTCACAAGCACCTCTGAATCTGATTCAGAGTATGCCTTTGTTGCTAAAAAGATAAGAATGAGAACCCCACAAAGCCCTGATCTAGTGAGGGTTTTGAATATACTATGGGAGATGATAATCAATTTCCTTGGAGGATAAATTGCATACAATTGGGCATGGGTCTAAACTAGACATCCTTGCATGCAACTTACTATTATTAAGGTAGGTAATAAGGAAATTATACCTAAAGGAAGACCTCTAATTAGAACTCCAACTGGTCCCACTATAGTGTCCCTAGGGTATGAGTTGTGGAAAAGAATAAATGAATTCTCTCCGCAAAAGGAAGCATGGGAAAAGGAAAAGGCATAAAATATTTCAAACCACAATAGGATATTGGAAAAAAAGACACTGAATTGAAGAAGATGGCAGTAAGAATTGAGGAAATTATAGATAAGGCTACACAATCCTCAAATGTAGGCCACCCATGAGGGTATATGCTTTATTTTTACAAGAATTTTTTTTGTGTTTTCAATTTAGCTAGCTAATTAGTAACTTACCAATTGCTTTGAACAAAAAAATTAAGTTTTTAAATAATTTTGTTGATTCCACACTAGATATGCAAGATCAACTATATGAATTTTAATTGCATAATCTTGCTCTGCTAGATGAGACAAAATGGAACCCCTTAATATTTATGGGAGACTTACAGGTTAGAGCATTGGCTTCTTACTTCAGAAATGAGTAGTAAAGGGGGGAAATAATACGAGATTATATTGAGAAAGAAAAATCTATTGCTCTCCAGATCCAAAGAGAGTCAAAGGACCCCAACATAGTTATAGAATAATGTAAAAATCTCCTAAAGCATAAGGGTGTGGGAAGAAGAATAATGAATATCAAAGAGAATGATTACGCTAGGTTGCAACAACTAGTTGTAGGTATCATTCATCATGCTTTTAAATTTGTACAAGGAAGATGGAAAAAAATGACTCTTGAATTGCAAAAGAAGGAACTCCACTCCTTATATAACATTGTAGCCATGCGGGAAAGGTCCCATAGGTGCATAGAAATTTCCAAATACATTGGACTCAAAAGGGTACCTCTTACCTTTCATCCACCCATGCTTTTTTATCCAATGCAACATTGGACAAGGGAACAACATGTAGAACAAGAAGAGGCCAAAAATATCAAATGGGAAAGACTTTCATGTTATGGGGGCTACTACTTGAAACAAGGAAAAGGAGTGGATGTGGTTGTAGAATTTAGGAGGATCACTTTACAATACAACCTTTGGTCTTACCTTTCATCCACCCATGCTTCTTTATCTAGTGCCACATTGGACAAGGGAACAACATGTAGAAAAAAAAAAGGCAAAAAATGTCAAATGGGAAATACTTTCATGTAAGGATTGGATGTGGTTGTAGACTTCAGGAAGATGACTTTATAATATGACCTTTGGTCTTAAACTATTGCTTGAGGATAAGAAAATATCTTAGTTGGGGGGAATGATGAGACTATGTAATAGCTAGTTTTCTCTTGTTTAGTTCATGCTTTTAGACATTTCAAACTGCTTATTTCATATACATTCTTGACTTATCTATCCTTTTTATATCTTTCATACAGCTTGAACCAGGTTTTGATGTATAGAAATATGATTATGGTATGCTCATAATTGCATGGTTAAATGTGTGAGTGTGTATGAAATGCAATATGAATATATGTTTAATTTATGATTATTAGTATTGTGTATATGTTGGGTGAACTAACTCTTTGCAATTGAGAATCCAGAGTAAGCAGATTGTAACCCGCAACAACTAGGAGGCTCAACCTACAGCCAAAAGATTTTAGGTAGAAGTGCAGGGGAGATTCCAGAATGTTGGGAATGTGACAATTGCAAAAATGAAAGCATTCATTGATGAGGATGATTGTGAATCACCAAACCACATTAATAAGACAACTAAAGAAAGAAGAGGTCTGTAATGGTTAGGAAGCCAACATGACTATTTTCACATTATACGTCTTTGTTATGTCGTTAAAGATAGAGTTTCAATCCTAGTTGCTCTCTTTACATATTTTCAGTAATAATTTTAGTTACACAGACTTCACCCCTCTCTATTTATAGGAGAGCAACAATTTTCATTTAATTTTTGTTTTGAGTCCTTATTTCAATAAACCTCCCATGAACCTATATAGTTGGATCGATGGTTGAGGAGTAGATATAGCATGAGGATATGTTTTGATAGATATATTTTTTCATTATACAAAAAGTACTTTGTTAATTTACTATTATGCATTCATGAATAAGAAATCTATGAAGATTCTTGTCAGATTGTGAAATATAGTTATATGTAATGAAGATATTTCAGTTTATCATTATGTTCATAATTGATTCAAGGAGCTTAAATTTGAGTTTACTTTGTGGACACATTGACTTGAGCAATGGCCACTCAAGGTAACTATTATCCATTAATTTTTGTTGTTACATTATCTATGCTTTCATTATTGCATTCATCTTAATTAGATTCTTCATTTTTGCATGTGAATGAGATATTGTTTTATAATTTTTTTTATGCTTTGTCTCAATGTATTATCCTCTAGAGTGAGTCAAGTATTTAGAAGTGGAAGATAGCAATGTTAGTTAATTAAAGAGTTCAAGTTTTAACAGTTAACTAGTCATAGTGTTAAGTTGAGAGTACTCATCATAGAAATAGTTCTAAATTTAATCCTTTTTTCTCTACTTTACAGTTTATGATTTTCCACATGTGTAACCACCTATACTAGATGATATAGGTAGTATGGAATTTATGGATGCACATATAGTGCCAACATCATCACAAGCTTGTGTAGCCCTAGTCGATAATTAAATGGAGTCTTTACAAGGGTTTAGTGGACTATTCAACTAGGAACCACCTCTAAATTGTGTGTTTAACACCAATTTTACTGAGCATTAGTTGGGCTTATAGGTTGTACTACCTAGTGCACAACTTTTAGGTGATGAAATTTCTACCTCTATCTTGTCTCTAAGTTCACTCTTTATAGTGAACTTTACAAATTTTCACATTGTCATCTATTTAGCTTTGTAATTCCTTCCTCTTTGCCTCATTGGCTACTTGGTTTCAACGAATTTTTAGAAAAACTCAAGAAAAAATTCTGAAGTACTCATAAAATTCAAGTTATTCTCAAGGCTTATGAAGGTATACACACTTGATATGCAATGAATAATGGATTTCTCAAACTTTTACTATTTTGCACATTATATACACCTAAGAAGGAAATGTTAACTCACATTAAACATCCAAATAACTATAAATATCCCATATTTTCCACCACACACACGTCACTTAAAATACTTAATCAAACTAGTATCTATAGGTATCCTCACACATAGATTATTTGGCATACTTGTCAAACTGTGAAGACAAATATGAAGATCCTGCAATGTGGGTAAGCATGCATCCCTTCCTTTTGCAACCAACTACTAGTTCTAGGCCATGCCATGAATTTCCTTAGACTTCTTCAAACAACTAAACTAAATACCTTAAGTTTTTGCTACGTGGGTGAAGGAAGCAAAAGGAAAATAACATTATTCTTTTCTCTCCCATTCCCCATTTAGCACTCAAAATGAAACATAGTGAAAAATAACAATAAACTTAACTTTTGTCCTTTTTATCTATGCATGGAGCCTAAGGGTCCTTAGCAATTTTTCCTTACTCCTTTACAAGGATTTAGTATTATGAACCGCTTTTTTTAGTTTTATAAAATGACTTTTTTAATAAAAATGTCAATAATAGGAATTCCCTGTGGCTCCATGATTTTCATGTTTATATCAAAAGATCACATGTCTCCTATTGAAAAATCTATATGAAAATATCTTTACCATGTACCAAAACTCCAAGCAATAATCTTCAATCCATAATTGTGTGCAATAATACCTATCCTCGACTTGAGAAGAATGTGTTAAATTGATAAATCCATCACTAAAAAAGATCCCATTGAGAGTATCCCATAGCTACCCATGTCATTTTGATGTCCTTATTATTGGATCATAAACACAACCATGTCATGCTAAAACTCTAATTATGTACAAAATATTCTCCCATGGCATCGTGATCACTAGCCATAAACTAAAATATAGTATGTAATAACCAACTATGTTCTTGCATGAAATGCCACATTGAACTATGACAAAATCTAGAGCATCATAAGGACATAGTTCATGTCCTCAAAACTAGAATACATCTCTTCCTTTTATTTTTTAGGCCTATGAAAGAATTCTCAATTATCCATATCGCTAGATTTCTACTACCCAACATGCCAATTTTGGATTTAACCACCCAAGGGGAGGAGGGGAATGGTGGCTTAAAACTATAGAGAATTAGTACATGATGGTCTCGATACCACATCCAAATTTAATAACATTGGTGGTCTTAATAACACATGCATAAATTAATACTAATAACAACATTACCTCCTCGAGATAAGAGAAATAACACAACCATGTATAGCATCATCATGTTAGATTGGTAAGATCATCATCATATCATAATTCTGAGACTACCTTCATGTTACAATATTTAAGGTCATCATTATGTCATAATTCTAAAACTCCTGCCACATCACCATGCCTATCCTATAATAATGTCAATGTTGCCTCTTTGTCAATCATCATGTCATAATGTTGGGATAATCTAAATTTTGTCATAATTTGAATAATCCTATCAAATTATCATGTGTTAATGTATAATACTAACAAAATAGTTATTCCCAATTAATGTTATACCAAGTGTTTGTAACAAGAGCCAACACCAAGTGCCATAATAAAGAGCAAATGAAAAAATTCAACACCCAAATAATGCAACACACATAATGGAGTGGATATTTTGCACTACTAACCAACTTTGTGGGTTTGATTTGTGGTGGAGGATACATTAATAAGGTAACATAATATCCTTGGAGAAGTACATATTTATAATGGGTATCCCATCCCTCCTAGCCCCTAATTATACTATATTACCCTCAACTTGAAAGGAGCATTGAAGGTAGGGAGAAAATAAAAACAATATCAACATAGTAGAAGCATGGAGGAGTTTCATAATAGTTTCCTACTCATAATGAAATTAACACTTACACAATCTCCATCTAAAACTCCATGTTCATACCAAACTCTAAATATTAATTTAATTCCCTTTTTCAAGACACAACCAAAAATCACAACATGGTGCATAAGTCTATAATCCACATTATTTTCACAATGATATTTCTCTAAGATGGATAGTGAGTATCACATGCTTAGGATACACTAACAAATTTTACATGGTATTAAAATATCAAAATTTACATCCATAACCCAAATTTCCTCCTTGTTGGAGCACACAAGAGAGATACACACACATACCCCTTTACAGTCACAATATTATATAAAATATAAAATTATTTCTAATATTATCTTAATTATTTGGAAATATTTTTCTTATGAAACATAAAAAAATTATAGTCACTTTGGTAGTGTCTTTCATTTCATTCACTCTCTTCAAATATTTACACATTCAAAAGTGTGGTACAATTTTATTATATGTGAAGTGAAATTGAACCTTTTCTTGTTTAATAATCCTTTAGCCACATCATGTACCATCAATTTAGGTATTTTGTATCCACCAATTTATCTCACTAGATATTCTATGAGAAATTTTATTATTGATATTTATCTAGCAATTCATTAGTAAGGAGGACAATAGTGAGTCCTAGTAATTCAACACAATAAAAGATTACTCTATTTCTTCATTGCACTTGTCTTTGTTGCATTCTAACATGATAGTCCCAATATAGATAATCACATTGCCACAAATAAGAAATACCATACTCATTAAGTATCAAGCTATATGATTGTATACATTGAAAATGAAAAACTAATTGAAACTATAACTAGATTCAAAATATTTTCAACATTACATCAATAGAACCAATTAGAGAAACATATTGGAGCAATGTCAATGGAGCATGGGCGGGAAAAGCAGGATTTTGAATCTTTGAACAATGGAGCAAGTCGTGGAGCAGGATCTAAGGATTCATAGGTGGAATCAGCTCAAGTTTTGAGTGGGAAGAAAGGTAAGGATGATTCAGACGAGAAGGACATCAAAAACAATATTCTGGTGGACCTGGGGGAAAGGTTGTCCAACCTTCTAACCATGTGGCATCTATTGAAGGACAAAAGGGGGATAAAACTATTGATGTGGTGGGGACCGCTAGAGGGAAAGGAGCTAAATGCAAACCATGGTCTTCTCTATTTGGAGTCAAGCCTAATGTTAAATTGTTTTTCCCTCTAATGTGCAACATATCTGACCTGGTGAAAGGTAAGTTTTCCATCTTTGTGCTTGATCCAATTATTGATCATAATATTGCCTTAATGGACAGAGCATTGGTTGGAAATTTTATGGGCCCTAGACCAAATATTGAAGTGGTTGGGGAGTTTTTCAAAAACAAGTGGAGAACCAATGGAAAAGTTATTGTTGTTGCACTTCCCAAAGGATACTTTGCTTTTGAGTTTACCTGTAAGGAGGATATGGTGGCTGTCAGGAGTGGCGGTCCTTAGGTTATAGGGAAATCCTCCCCAGCCCTTAAGAAATGGACATCTAATCTGGACCTTCTGACTCCATTTTTGAGAATGTTCCAGTCTAGGCTAGACTTTCAGGTATTTCTTTGGAATACTGGAACAAGGATGTCTTCAATGTCATTGCTAACTCTTTTGGGGAGCTTTTGTCAATAGATCCAATGACAACGGCTAGAAAAAGGCTTGTGTTTGCTAGAATCTGTGTGGGAGTGTCCCGGAATGCCAACCTCCCTTCTTCTATTGATATCCAATTGAATTTGGGGACTTGAACTCAAGCTTTAGAGTTTGAATCAATCCCTTTTGCTTGGCTTTAAGTGTAGAAAAATAGGACATTGGGCTAAGAAATTCCCACTCAATGCTAGCAAGGAGAAAGAGAAACCGCTGCCTAAGCCAAAGCCTATCTGGAGAAAGAAGCCTGAGGAGGGTAAAGAGAGAAAAGAAAACTCTTGTATCAGTGAGTTAGGGTGTATGAAGCCTGAAGCTCAGATGAATGCCCCTATGTTCAATGAAGTGGTGGGTTTCAAGGAAGATTTGGGTTCTTAGGATTCTCAACGAAATAAGTTAGAGAACTTATCTAGAACAAAGGAGGATGGAGAGTGTGAACTGGAAGGCATTGGAAATGGACTGTCGAATTTGGATTCCTCTATCAATAACCTTGAAATGGAATCAGAAGGTAAGGAGGATGGGGGACCAGGTTTGGATGATATTCCTATTCAAGGATTGATGTTGGATATTGGTTTTCCTCTTCCTCCTTTTGCTTCTGGAGGAGGCCTCCCCTCTAGCATGGATTCTTTTTCAGATTCTGGGAACTGCTATCTCTTTGGATTATGTCAAGGATACCTTTGAGAACATGAGTCTAACTCAAGAGTTCTCAAGTGAAAATTTGACCTAGTGTAATAACGGACTAATGGAAACCTTTCCCTTGGATCAAAGGAGGATTCCTGATAAGGATTGAGAATCGGGGAGAGAGTTGGAAAGCCAAGAAGATACAGATAGAGATGACACCAACTCTTTGTCCAAGAAAAAGAAGAAAAACAAATAGCAAAATACCCCGAGTGGAGTCTCTACTAGAACTAGGGCTAAGGTAGATTGTGGTGCTACTAAGAGAAACCAAGGAAGAAAATCTGTAAAGTGGCTGAGGGAGCATGGTAGTTTTCAGGATATTGCGGATGGTGTTCAAAAAATCATCCCAGAGATTCTCCAATCCCCTGGTAAGACATGAAGATCATGTCATGGAATATTAGGGGGATGAATAGCCTCCATAAGCAAGATGTGTTGCACAATTTTGTTAGGGACCATAGACCTAATATATTACTTGTCCAAGAATCCAAAATTCCTAAAGAGAAGGTGGAAAAGATTAAGATGTTTCAATTTAGTGGTGTCCATGGAAATAGCTCAGAAGGTGCCTCAGGAGGAATTGTCACATTCTGGAACCAAAATCTCATTAAAGGGGAACCACTACTGGAGAGCACTAATCATGTGGCTACTAGGTTCACCCATATCAGAGACATTTTTTGTTGGATTTAGTCTAACATCTATGCCCCTAATGGGAAAGGAGCAAGAAATTGATTTTGGAAGGAGCTTACTGCCTTTCATAGGATTTTTAATAATGATTAATGGGTTGTTATGGGAGATTGTAATACCCCTCTTCAGGATGATGAGAAGTTCGGAGGTTCCCAGGTTAATATGAAAAGTAGAACGGACCTTTTGGATTTCATGAATAACCAAGCGTTGATTGATTTGGATTTGTAGGGAGTCACCTTTACTTAGTTGAATCGAAGAACTAGTAAGGACTTGATCCAAGTAAGGCTAGATAGAACGTTAATTTAAGGTCAATGGTTTTAAACTATTACTGTTCTTTAAAAGCTCTTTCTAGGGTGGGATCTGACCACTTTCTTATAAGTTTTGTGGCAGATCCATTAAAGGGGAAGAGGAAATTTCCCTTCAAATTCGAAAGAATGTGGCTTTCCCATTCTAAGATATTTGAGGAAATAAGGAAATGGTGGAATATTGTTGTCCTTGGGACTGCCATGTTTAGGGTGGCTAAGAAATTGAGGGAAGTTAAATGTAAAATAAGATGGAAAAAAGAGATCTTTGGTAACATTTTTGGAGTCAAATCTGAGCTTCAAATGGAGTTGGTGGAGATTCAGGATAAAATCCAAAGGGAAGGATATATTGATGATAATAGGGCAAAAAAAAATGAGTTTCTTGTGAAAATGCATGAAATTATAGCCAAAGAGAAGGACTTTTGGAGACAAATATCTAGAGCTTTGTGGCTTTCTACTAGAGATAAAAACACCAGATATTTTCATTTGTCTGAGTCAAATCACATGGCTTCCAACAGAATCTCTCACATTGAAAGTAATGGAAATTGGTTTGAGGAGGATGACATTAGAAGAAAAGTAGTCATTTTCTTTAGTAATATCCTCTCAGCGAGCGAAGGAATCAACCATGAAGTGTAAGATTACCTTTTATTGGCCATCCCTAGTTTAGTTGAGGAGGAAGATAATACCAAGCTTGCTAATATTCCTTCTAGGGAAGAAATTAAAAAAAGTCATTTTTTCCTTTAAAGGGAACGAGGCCCCTGGCCCCGATGGGTTTCCCATGTTCTTCTTTCAATGGTTTTAGGAGATTGTTGAAGAGGATGTTGTAAATGCAGTAAAAGAGTTCTTTAGATCAAGAAGTCTCCTAAAGGAACTAAATGCTTCTTTTTTGGTCCTTATTCCCAAGAAACCTGGAGCGGCAAAGTTTGAAGCCTTCAAGCCTATAAGCCTTTGTAATTATTTCTACAAAATCATTTCTAAGGTTTTGACATCTAGGCTTCTCATAATTCTACCTTCATTGATCTCTCCCTAGCAAAATGGCTTTGTTCTTGGAAGGCATATCCTCAATTCTATTGTCACTCTCCATGAGAATATCCATTCCCTTGTGGAATCCAAAACTGAAGGTTTTCTCCTTAAGCTGGATATTTCGAAAGCCTATGACCGTGTGGACTAGAAATTCTTATTCAAAGTCATGAGGGTGCTTGGATTCAACAATAGAGTCCTTCAGATGGTGGATCAACTTGTTTCAATAGTTTGTATTTCTATTAAATGGTGAATGAATCTCCTTCGCGTTTCTTTCAAAATTTGAGAGGTTTAAGATAGGGAGATCCAATATCCCCCATCTTGTTGACTATTATGGCTAAATGTCTTGGGTGAAACCTGAAAAGACTGATTGATTAGGGGTCTTTGGTGGGACTAAGGCCCTCTTCTAGTAATTTGATTTGCTCACATCAACAATTTGTTGATGATACAATGTTGATGGGGAGATCTACTATGACTGAAGCTAAGAATTTGAAAAGAATTTTGGACAAGTATGAGAGGGCTTCTATTCAATTGGTCAACAGATAGAAAAGTTATCTTTTCTTTTTTAACACCCCTGATCATAGACAGGTCAAGATAGCTAGAATCCTTGGATGTAGAGTGGATTCCTTACCTTCTATTTATCTTGGCTTGCCCTTAGGCCTTCAACCTCCTGACTCCTTTTGGAGTTTGTTGGTTGATAGGTTCATCAAAAAGCTTGTTGATGGAAAGGAGCTCTTCTTAGTCAAGCAAGAAAAATCTAGCTCCTCAAAGCTTCTCTTCAAAACCTTTCGATTTACACCTTAAGTCTTTTCAAAATACCTGCTAAATTTGTGGATGCTATTGAAAAAATTCAAAAAAGATTTCTTTGGTCAGGGGTTGAAGAAAGAAAGAGAATGCCTCTTATTGCACATGGGATATTGTCTGTAGGCCAAAAAACATGGGAAGATTGGGTCTAAGAAAGATCAGAATGATGAATTAGACGCTTCTTGCTAAGCAAATTTGGAGGTCTTTTTCATCTTATGGGGAATGGAAATACATTTTAAAAAGTAAATATATGGCTAATTGTGGATCCCTTAAGGCCCTGTTGGATTCTCCCTCTCTTCCCCGTGGATCAGCTTGCTAGAATGACATAATTACAGGGAAAAATATTGTTGACTTAGGTGTTGGGTGGAATATAAGAAATGGAAATCAAGCTAGGTTCTAGGAGGACAGATGGTTACTAAAGGAGCCCCTATTTAACAATGAAAGGTTTAACAAGTGGGCTGACATTTGCAAGATGACTTTTAGTACTCAAGTTAAGGACTATTGGTGTGATGGGGGTTAGGCAGACTTGTTCCAGCTTAGCCCAGAGCTTGCCCCGATTCACTCATCACTAATGGTTGTTAGGATGGGTTTGAATCAGTAGGATGACCTTTTAGTCTGGACACATAACCCCTCAAGCAACTACTCTATTTCTTTGGATGTCTCTTTGTTTTCCCTCTCTGAATCCCCCTCTCCTTTCTAGACCAGAGCTTGGATAAAACATCTGACCCCTAAAGTCAATATTTTTTTTTGTATCCTTCTTCAAAACAAAGTGCTTATGGTTGACAATCTCTGCAAGTGTGGTTTCCAGATAGCTAATAGATGTTATATTTGCTAGAATGAGGCAGATTCTACAAATCACTTATTTCTCCATTGTCCATTTGTTGCTGCTATATGGGGTAATTTTTTGGCTCTCAGGAACATTTCATGGGTGTTTCCTTATTCTATTGAAGAATTTTCTCTCAATGGAAATCTCCTTCTCTAAATCCTTTTATTTGAAGATTATGGGCTTTCACTTTCCCCTATATAGCCTGGGGTGTGTGGAAGGAACAAAATAATAGACTCTTCAGGGACAAGGAAACTTTGGAGAATAATGTGTTTGAAAAAATCTTCAGGCTAATTGTGGAAAACTTTAATATCATTCCTCAACAAGAGAATAAACTGGAGGCTGTGGTGTGCTCTCCATACAACTTAAAGATGTCTAAGGAGTGGAAGATTAAAAATGATGTATCAAGGGCTTCTAAACCAGCTAAAAAAGACTGGGAAGGGGTGTGTTGGAGTTTTCCATCGAGTGGTTGGATTAAAGCCAACTTTGATGAAGCGGCTAAGGGAAACTCGGGGTTGACTAGAAGTGGAGGTGTGGTTAGGGACTCAAATGGAAAATTTTTAGCAACAGTGGAAATCTCTCTCGAATCTCAAACTAACCACATGGCTGAAGCTATTGGAGCCTTTCAAGTGATTAACTTAGCACTTAGTTTGAATTTTAAAAGGTTATGGCTTGAAGAAGACTCAAAAAACATTATTGATTGCCTCCTAAGAAAGTCCCCTCCCTCATGGACTATCAAGAGTTGGATCGAAGACGCTAAATCCCTTTTAGCAAAATTTGATAAAGTAAAAATATCTCATGCTTTTAGGGAAGCCAATAGCATTGCCGATTTTTTTGCTAATGAGGGGGTTAAACAGAAGAGGTTGGTCACGTGGCAGAACCTCAGGGGTTTGGGCGCTGACGCAAGGGCCTTAATTGAATATGATATCATGCATGGGAAAGCAACACAAATTATTTATGATGAACGAGAGTGGGGTCAAGTACATCAACATCATTATATTTGATGGGGCTATGTTTATTATCTTAATTGGCAGTAAGAAGTGGCATGTTTTGTGGACTCTTTGGTTCGGCTGCAACATTTTATTTCAGTACTCTTGCTCTGGTATATATTTTAGGGAGGTGCTTGTGACAATGGGAGGATACAGGAAAAGGGTGGAGCCAAAGAGCTATGAAATGCATAAGAGGAACCCAAGGGTATGGAGACAAGTTGAATGAGGCGGGTTGCTCCCTTTCATTGAAAAGCTTCATGGGCCTGATCTGAAGGCCTTTGAGTACTTTGAGAAAAATTGGAAGAATAGAGAAATAATTTTTTTCGGGAGGAAGGTTAAGGTGGACAAGAAACTCATATCAGATGTCACTGGCATGTCAACTGGGGGAATGAAATTCTTTCATGATAGAAAGTTCTCTGACAAGGCAGTTATTAGATTCCCCAAGAAAGATAAGGAGAAGACCAAGCTGATAAAATTCTCCAATAGCTACTTTAAAGTTGATTTGATTAAGTTGTTATGGAGAAAAGTGCTCAGAATCATCATGGAATACATTACCCTAGATGACAAATTCACCAGGGTCTACGACTACCACTTCGCCCTTCTCAAGCACTTTCGTCACAAGGTAAGGGTTTCATTTCCTTACTATATGTATTATTCCATGAGTAATAGCCTAGAAAATCATAAGAAGAACCCCAAGAAGTACCTAATTTTTCATACTGGCCTTATTAGGCTTATTTATGAACATTTTCAAAATATGTCAGCCTTATCCAACCCTATCTCAGCTTCGTTCTCTAAAGATGATGACATGGAAAATAGTGTATCGGAGGATAAAAATAAGCCTAACATTGAGCAAATTGAAGAAGATCCTCCTTCCCCTAACAATTCTGGTATGAAAACCCTATAGTGTAAACCCTCGCTTAAGAAAACAAGCACTGTCAAAAACCCCAATAGCCCTGTTCTGAAAGAGAAGTCCATTCAAAAGGGTTCCCCTACCAATAAATTGGTCTCTTACTTTGAGGATACCCCGGAGGATAATTCTGAGGTCCCTGATGCCAACAAGGATTCTTTCTCGTCCTGTCCTACCACAGACAGAGAAAACAGACCTAGATTCCCTAGTGACCTTAACCCTGAAGATCATTATTTTAAGTAGGACCGTGAGTTTCCTTGGGATATCCTGGCCATTGCTAGAAATGGTGTCGTTGATTACTTCAGAATTATGAAGTGGTCTTTCCATGAAATTAAGGACCTTAACCTCAGAAATAGGGCCCTTAATAGCAAGATGGAGGATTTGGAAGTTAAAGTCAGCTCCCTTAATATTGCGGAGGGTGAGAGGAATGAGGATAAAATGAGGATGCAGGCTGAGGATAATGAAGTTAAGGTTAAGTGCTTGGAAGTAGAAATTGGTAAAATAAAAGACACCATGAAAATTATTATGGAGCACAACCACAGAATGGTGAAACATAACGCCATTATCATCAATGATATGACTGAGAAAATGGAAAACACACAACAGGGATCTCTGATCGTGGATTTGGAAGCTGAAAAGGACAAAAGTAGGACTGAGAATGCTGAAATTTTGAAGAGGACGAGAGCTAATCTGAAGAGGAAGGCACCTCCTACACCCTAGATGGTTCGAGCCTTGAAAAAGTGTACCTAGGACATGCACATTCTTGAAGCTGAGGTTGCAGATGCTCTAAAATCCTTAGGATAGTAGTGGGTTGTTTTTGTTGCTGGTTTTTTTGGTTGGGCTTTTTTGGTGGCCCTTGTTGGCCTTGGGTTGGGGTTTTTGTGCTTTCTTGGCTCTTTTCTTTTTGCAGCCTTTTTGTATTGGATTCAATAACGCTTAATCTTTTTATTCTTTGTATTCTCTGTGGTTTCGGGTCCCTGTAAAACCCATTTTTTCATTTATCAAAAACATTACATCAATGAAGCATTTCTCAATGAACAAAAATGCAAAAATGTAAACTATGCAAAACCAAAACACATGCATTCAAAAGAAAACTAACTCCGTTATTCTCCTATTCACCAAGATCTTGATTTATGCATTTAGTGCTCCCAGATTTTCACAAGCACAAGTACAACAAGAAGCTATGATGAATGAAAACAAGTATTGTATGATCCAAATTCATTGTGCTTTTTGGTGAGAAGAGAGGGTTTATATAGATGTCCCTGCAATAGATCCGAGTTACATGAGAAATATGGGATAAAAGAATGAAGTGGAGGAATCAATAATTATCCCATATTGCTTAATCAAGTGCAATTGATTGAAATGAGAGAGATAGATGAGTGGCTTTATGATATGATGTAGGTTTAGGAGTTATATTTAAAGTGGATTTTCAAATTAATGAATGATTTAGTTGAATGGATTTTATATATTTAAATGATTTAATATGCATGAATAAAGTGTGTATGAAATGGATAAATGATTTATAAATGATTATCCAAATGGATAATGCTTATAATATTTTAATGATTTAAGTGGATTAATGAATGAATAGAAGAAAGTATTAAATGAATTAATTAAATAGATAATAATATCAATTTAATTAATAGATGAAAAATAGGACGATTGTGAGGACAAATTTTGAGTGTCTACATTTTGCCCCTCTTTGATACAATGCATCCTGTCATGTTGCTTCAAAGAAAAACAATTGATTAATTGATGCATGCCCCAGGGATATCCTAGAAATGATGATGATAAAGATGATATGCCCCCTTGAGAGATTGATCAAACAAGCTATGATAAGATTAATCTCTCGATAGATCACATGGACAAAATTTGATAATTGATATTGCATGAGTGATTAAGCGGAGATCCACATTTGATGAAAATACACAATTGACAAGTGTAACTGAGCAATTGATGGAAATGCTCAATATAGCCAGGTTGATAAGTTGATTAAGCTAATTGAGATTGATGCTAGCACAAAACAATGATTGATTAATAAATTGAGTGATCAGGGAGCATTGGAGTCCCAAGGTAAAAAGAAAGTTGATTGATTTGATATTTGGATTAAAAGACAAGCATCAGTTAGATAAACCAATTAATTACCCAAGTTGAGATAAGGAGCATGAAGAAAATGAAATGATGAAGGAAATGGATAATGGAAGAAATGATAGATTGAAAGGAGATATGAAGGAAATGAAGGTGATGAAGCTTCTTGTGCCTTACAAAGTGCTTTATCATCATAAAGCATAATATGTCACAAATTAGTATAAGCGTCTAGATAACATGAACATCTAGATGACCTTAATACTATTTGCATTTTTATTTAACAGTGAAGTATAAGCATCTAGGTATAAAAACCTTAGATGACCTAAATACGTGTTGCATGGAAGACACTGTTAGACAAGGAATTCTCTCATCCACACCAGACACATAGGTCCTCGATGATTTTAGACAACTGTCTTAAGACGAGTCATCCTATGAATAAGAAACAATCCACAAATAACAAAGAAGTGAACATGCCCCATCATCACCTCTCTAGTCCAAGACATCCTTGAGAAGATAAAAGACATGCCACAAAAGATAAAAATCATAAAATAATCAAAGATTGACAAACAAACAAGCATCGTGCTTCCATGTAGAACTGATTCTTGTTACAATTTATGTGTTTGGTTGGATTTGAAAAAGAGATTGATGGGTATGTTGCAATGTCTACTTGATTGTCAATCGTGGCACATTTCGATTTTGTTGAAGTTTTAAGATGTGTGGTGATATGAAAGTGTCACTATTTTGGGAATTTTTGAAGTTATGTGATTTTTTTGAATTTTTTCAAAATATTTGAATTTTTTTTGGATTTTTTGAATATTTGATTTTTTTGGATTTTTTTTTTAATATTTGAATTTTTGGATTTTTGGATTTTCTAATATTTGATTTTTTTTTAAATATTTGATTTTTAAAAGACTTTTTCCATTTTTGTATTTTTTTAGGACATTTTTCCTTTTTTTTAGACTTTTTTCCATTTTTTGTATTTTTTTAGGACTTTTTTCCATTTTTTTGATATTTTTTCAAGACTTTAAAAGAGCATACTTTCTAAAGTACTCAAGTACATAAAACTTGTGAATGTACATACTGTTGATGGGATCATTGAGCAATTCACCTTTTGGAGTAGATAACTAGTATGCCCCAGATCCATACACAACAGTGATAATGTATGGACCCAACCAGTTAGGCTCAAATTTACCCTTCTTTACTTTGTCTTATTGATTGCGAGGATTTTCACGAAGGACAAAATCCCTAATCTTGAATGTACATGGTTTCACTTTATGGTTATAACTTTGACACATTTGTTGTTGGTATGCTCTTAGATTATTGAAAGCAGTTTGTCTTCATTCATTCAATAGTTCCAATTCTTGCTAACGGGAAACCTAGTAGTCTTCATCACTGATTTGATTATGCAAGGAGACCCACAAAGAAGGAAACTCGATCTCGATGGGTAAGATGGTTTCAAATCCATAGACAAGGTCATAGGGGGTAGCGCTTATGGGAGTGCAAACACTCGTGCAGTAAGCCCACAAGCTAGGATTTAGTCGAGCATTTCAATCTCAACCAACTTCATTAACCGTCTTTTTAAGAATTTAGAGAATGGTCTTGTTAGAGGCCTCAGCCTAGCCATTACCGTGAGGGTAGTAATGTGTAGAAAAAGGATGTTGTATATGGAATTTCTCACAAAGTTCACAGACATCCTGATTTTTGAACAAACAACCATTATCTGTGATAATGGATAAAGGAATACCAAAACGACAGATGTTATAGTTCAATATGAAAATGGATATTTGTTTTCTAGTGATATGAGTGAGGGAAACAACTTCAATCCATTTTATCAAGTAGTCTATGGCAACAATAATGAACTTATGACTATTGGATGAAGGTGGATGTATCTTGCCCTCAAGATAGAGTCCCCACTATAAAAGGGCCATGGTGTAGCAAGAGACTACAATTCTTGTGTAGGAGCATGTATCAAGTCTACATGTTTTTGACACTACTTGCATTTTTTAACAAACTAATAAGCATCCTTTTCCATTGTAGGCCAATAACAACCCATACACAAGAGTTTCTTGGCTAAGGTGGGGCTGCTAGAATGTGTCCCACATATACCTTCATTTATTTCTCATAAAGTAGTTTTGACCTCGTCATGCATAAGAAATCTAAGTAAAGTACCATTGAGACCTTAGCAGTAAAGGGTATCGGCTAAGATTACGTAATGAGAGGCTTGATAGATAAAGGTTTTACATGATTTATTGGATAGGTTTGATGGTAAGGTGTTATCCTGAAGATAGGTATAAATATCCCCACACCATTGAGAATTAGGACCAACAATAAGACAAATCATTTTAGATTGTGGTACATTATAACTAGGTTCCAAAAGAGGCTCTACCAAGAACTCACAGTAGGTGACACTGCTTGGAATTTCCATAGGTGAACCAATTATTGTCATTGCATCAATAGCTTTGTTCCTATCTCAAGGAATCTACTCAAAATAAATTGATGTGAAATAGGCCTTGAATCATCCACCATTCTTTTGTAAGGCATCAATTTTTCATCTTTTGTTTTCTGGTCATCATTAACTTGTCTGATCACTAGCTGAGAGTCACCAAGGACACACAACTCTAGGATTTTCCATTGCACAGCCATATGGAGCCCAGAAAGTAATGCCTCATATTCTACAATATTGTTGGTACATGGAAATTGTATGTTATAAGCTTTAAGTATACACTCCCCTTGTGGTGTGACAAAGAGAATGCTAGCAACAAAACCACCTTGTGTGAAGGAGCCATCAAAATATAAAGTACAAAGATGTGTAGATTCCATGTTGAAGATTGATTCATCAAGGAACTTTGTAATAAGAGGATGATTATCTATCACAAGAGCATCGGTGAGTTGATTTTTTGTAGCTTGTCCTTTGATTTCTTTTCTTTCTACATACGTGATATCAAACTCGCTAAGAATCATCACCCATTTAGCCAATCGTCTAGTGAGTGTTGCTTTGTTCAAGAGGTACTTAAGAGGATCAATTTTTACAATGAGCTTTGTCTAGTGTGTAATCATGTAATGTTGCAGCTTTTGTGAGGCAAAAACTATGGCAAGGCATGCTCTTTCAATAGGACTATAATTGAGCTCATATCCCACTAGATTACGACTAATGTAATAGATTGCATGTTCCTTTCCTTTAGAATCATATTGTGCCAAAAGTGCCCCTAGTGTTGTGGTGGTGGTGCATATATAAAGAAGTAAAGGCTTGTCATATATATGGGGTACTAATACTGGTGGTGTCATTAGATACTCTTTGATTTTCTTAAAAAGCTTGTTCATACTTTTCATCCCATCTGAATTGAACATTCTTGTGTAATAGATGTTGAAATGGTTGACATTTATTTGCAAGTTGTGCTATAAAATGATGGATAGACTAAAGTTTTCCTTGTAATGATTGCAACTAACTGATATTCTTAGGTGGAGGCATTTCAAGTATATCCTTTACTTATATAGGATCACCTTCAATTCCTTTAGATGAGACAATTTATCCTAGGAGTTTCGTAGAGGTTACCCTGAAGGCACATTTCTTTTGCTTCAACCGGACCATGCATTGTTCTAATCTTGTGAATTTTTTTTCCATTATTTCTAAATGTCTAGCTCTGGTGTAGGATTTTCACAACAAATCATCTACATAGTCTTCCAAATAGGTATGCATCATGTCATGAAAGAAAGTGGTCATTGCAAGCTAGTATGTGGCTCTGACATTCTTCAACCTGAAGGGCATAAAATTCCAATAGAAATTTCCCCAAGGACAAGTGAATGTTGTCTTAATTTGATCTTCAGGAGAAATTTTAATCTGATTGTAGCCTAAGAAACTGTCCATGAGGGATAACATTTCATGCCCTGCTGCCAAATCCACTATCATGTCAATTTTTGGAAGTGGGAAGTCATCCTTAGGACAAGCTTTATTTAAATCTCTAAAATCTGTGCAAACTCAGATACCCCCATCAGGTTTTGAAACTGGTACTAAATTTGAAATCCAATCAGCATAGTCAACAGGTCTTATAAACCCCACATATAGCAACTTTTGTAATTTAGCTTTTACCAATAGAGCGACATGGGGATGCATTTTTCTCAACTTTTGTTTAACAGGTTTTGTCCCCAGTGGCAAAGACAAGTGACACTTTACTGAATTTGGATCAAGTCCTAGCATGTCTACATAGGACCATTTAAAGTTAACTTTTCTTTCCTTGTAAAACTGTATATGCTCTATTCTCTCTTCAAGTGTTAATGATTCTACTAGATTATCCTTGGTTTTTCTTCTATGCCCAAATTTTTTGGTACTATATTCTCCACCAACATAGATGATTTTTCATGATAGAGTGCTAGGGGAAGTGTGTCAAGCTTTCCATCCTCAAGCACCTCAAAGAGGTTTTCAGCCTTGGATACATCCTTTATTTTTACTTTTTTCAAGTCTAATAGTGCTACAGAATGGTTTTCACTAGAAGACCTATTTATATTTTCAATAATTTTGTGACTAAAAGGCTTGGAACATTCCCCAAAGTAAGCCGCACTGTTGAGTTCTATGGAGAAACCTACTTTATGATCCCTAAGAGGTGTGTCTTCTCATGATCCCAGAAAGTTTATGATTGCCTCATCATTTTGAAATAAATCTAGTTGTGGCGGTCCCTTTTGATCTAAATCAATGATTTCAGGGTGAACCAGGGGTAAAGTGTCATGATTTGAGTCAACATTTTGAATGGATTCAAGGGTACAAATGTTATGATTGGGTTCAGGGGTAGGGACACTATCATAGTCATAAATTTCAATGAAGTCATCGATGGCACTTTCCTCGTTTGTCTATGTAGCATTAGAGGACTCTACTTCCTTACTTGAAGTACATGCGGTACTCAAGGTCTTATCTTTCTGCATGTCATATCCTAAACTAGGGACTTTTTATGTACAAGTAGGTTGTATTGGTTCCAAGATACCCTATTTCTGTAAGCCCATATGACTTTTACCATCACATACCATTTTTTTCATAAGATCAAATCCTTTGTCATACTGTTCCACATGTATCTTTGTCTCTAGTTTTCCAGTTTGTTCTTTTTCTCTATCTTCATCTTTCTACATCCATTTCAAGAGATCAACTTCTTTTGTTTCATTATAAAGAGCTCTCCATTTTTTTAAAGTAGTTAATTTACAAATCACTGTAGTATCTACATCTGATGTGGTCTTAGTCATCTATGGTTTGTCGTAGGTGTGGGGAGATAAAGGTAACTTTCCAATGCAAAGAGCACGATTCAAGGTATATTCTCCTACTCCTTGTTCTTTTACTTGTATTTTGATCTCAACTTCATTGGATTTTGAGGTGGATGCTTTCAAGGACTTAGGATCAACATATGTTTGGGAAGGAAATGCCTCATAGTTGCTTGGGATTGTGATTTCAATTTTAGGACTTAGATTATAACAATACATTGAAAGGGTTAGGATCCCCTTGTATTGTGATTTTGACACCATCATGTGGGGATTTAATGCACTGAATCCAAGGTCTTCTAAAGAGGATGTTATAGGTCAGAGGGAGATCAAGAACTTGGCAACCACGTCCTTTACCACAGGCCCAACCCTGATTGGTAGAGTAATTGATCCTTTAGACGAGTGTTCCTCTTTATCATATGTCTTTATGGTAATCTTTTTCTTTGGATTAACTGCATTTTTAGAGAGCTCTAATTCTATTTTACAATTTTTGAGTACAAATATTAAGACTTGTTCCTCCATCTATCAGAACTCACTTGATCTTAACTTTATGGAAAAGTACTTGAATGTGTAAAGGTGTGTTATGTGGTTGTCAGATGGATGAATAATTGTTCTCAGTAAAAGTGAGTGTGAGGAGAGGTGATGTGTCCCACCATAGCTTGGAATCGATCTACATGCAAGTCTATAGGTATTGTAGTAGTAACAAGTGCTTTATCTAGGATAGCTTTATGCTTAGGACTAGATAGGCGTAGTAGCTCAAGTATGGAAATTTTTGTGGGAATTTTACCTAAATTCTCTATGAGGTTGTATCATGAAGTTGGTGTAGTAGGTTTTGAATTAGGACCTCTAAGGGTAACTATGCCTCTGTTGGTAGTAACATTTCAATCAGGTTCTTTGCCTTTTATAATGAAAATGTTCACATGATTATCAACCTCACTAATGTTATTTATGATATAGTCATACTTAGCAATAGTATAGTTTACACCGTCACTAGATTCAAGGGCCTTTCCTTTATCCTTGTCATGCTTAGGGAAAGGGTTTTAAACATCTTGTGATCATAGATACTAGAAGGAGAGTGTTCATCAACTACTATCTTACTATCATCCATAAGTTCTTGTATCAGATGTTGAAGTTTATTGAAACTATTAGTTTTATGTTCTTTGTGTCTATGATAGTCACAAAAATGATCCTCATTCCACCATGGGGGTTTGAATTGTGGATTATATTCTTTCATCTTAGGTAGCATTATAAGATTATTCTCATGGAGTTCTTTTAATGTGGATTGAAGCGATTGTCCCAATGGTCTAAAATTTTGTTTAGGGAAACTTCTTTGTTTTTGCTTTCCTTTATCTGAAGATGAACCTTTACGGTTGTAAATAGGTGATGATTTTTTAGTCATTTTCGCATCAAAATCTTCGTCATTGACTACATTCTTGTTCTTAACCCAAAAAGGTGTCTTGTTGCTTGAGCCTAATTTTTTATCTTTGTCGCTATTAAGTTTAATAGTTCCATCATCAATGAGAGTTTGTTCAATTTGAAATCCCATTTCTATGGCTTTATCAAAGGAATCCAAGCATTTGAGGCAAAGTTCCCTTCCAATTTTCTTATTCAAATTTTGATAAAAGAGGTCAACTAATTCTTTTTCTAGAATGTCATAAGGTAACCATTTTGTTAAATGTCTCCATCTTTGTAAAAATGACACAAAAGATTCTCCTTGTTTTTGTTTGGTGTTAAAAATATTGTCATGTTCACTTTAAGTTCACAGTTGAACCTATAATTGGAGACAAATTTATTAGCTAGTTCTTGAAAATATTTGATGATTAGGCATAATCATGAAAACCATTCCATAGCTTCTCCTCCTAGATTCTGAGGGAATAATCTCATAAGGTATGTCTCATCAACTAAAAATTCCAAGGTAGTAGCACAAAATTCTCTTAAGTGGTCTTTAGGATCTCCTTTTCCCTTATATTTATCAAGTTTTGGTATGTCCCAATGACTAGGAAAAGGTGGCATTGGTATAATGCTCAAATCGAAAGGATAAGGACATATTTCTTCAATGGAGAGCTTGTGGGTTGATGTTTTACTGTCCTTGAGAGTATCCAATTCTTGTCTCAGTGCTCTAAGCTCATCCAAAATAGGATTGATTGTAGGTGCAGGTTTTGACGTTTTTGAAGATCTCTTGTAACCAGGTTGTAAATAAAAGGGTCTATGATCTTTTATTCTATCCTCATTGTTTTTTTTGTACGCTTAGGTTCATTAGATTCATGTTTGTCATTCATTGTGAGTAAGGATATGTCAAAATTAGGATGTATTTTGATTCCATCATCAACAAGGGCCTTGAAGTATTGTTGTGGATTACGTTTGACTACCTCTCTAAGCAGTTTAGTGAATCTATGATCATTAAGTGCTTCATGTATATGGGATTGGGTTATTTCTTCATTATTTGTTTCATTTGATTCACTAGTTGCAACACTAATGCCATATTCCCCATCAAAGTCTTTTCCCCAAGGGTTCCCCTCTTCTTGAAATTTTTTTCTCCTATTCTAGGGGTCATGGGCGATTGTTTTGATCTTCAATCCATGACAAGATAATGTATGAGACCAAAGATTGGGATGCAAATGCAAATGGATATGATCCTAAGATTAGACATGAGAATGGTATGATATGATATGACAAGCTTGATATAATAAGAATGCAAGGACTCAAAGGCAACTCTAGGTCCGAAGTTGGTTATGATACAAGGCTTTACTTGTGCTATGATGGATAGACACAAGGAAAAATGATCAAGAGAGGGTATGCAGGAGGATTACCCTACTCAAGGATGATAAATCTCAAGTGATACAGATGATTAATAGCCAAAGGTTTGATTTCAAGACCTAGGAAGAGTAGCCTAAGTGCAAGCTAAAGGTTTATTTGAGCAATAATGGATATAAAAGGGCCATGTAGAATGCAAGGATTGAAAGATCAGAACTGGAGGATGATGCCCCCAAGAGATTTGAATGATAGATTCATTTTGGATGTTTTTTATGTTTGAATTTTTGGGTTTGCGAGTTTGAAATGTTGCAAATTACTAGGTGTGATGTTTGGTTGAGATTTGTTTCGAACACCCATGCAAAACACAAGCAGACAAAATGTTTTTGAGCTTGATCTTGATGTGAATGACACACTTTGAAAACACTTTGCATAACCTATGCTGTTAGGGTTAGAGATGGAAAATATCTAACAATTAAATGCAAATTAAATAAATAACTAGTGAAATAAAACACACATAGAATAAATCATAACACAGAGAATTTAACGTGGTTCACCCAATCTGGGCTACATCCACCAAAGCGCAGCCATCCAATACTTTTATTATCCAATGCAAAACCTATTACAATCTTGCGAATAATCGCGTTTTTCATCATACTGTAACCCCCATCCCAACCCCTTTTAACAAGCTTTTAGAAGCTTCCAGAATTAGGGTTTTACAACTTAGTCAGTTTTCTTTCTTTTCCGGAGATTTTTCCTTTTTCGTTGACGACATGAAAAAAATGGCAATTTTTTTTTTCTCGGGGGCTGCCACCCCCGAACCCCCACCCAGGGTCCGACTCGGCCCCAGACCCTGACAAGGACAGGGGGCCGGGGTGTACAGTATACCATGGGCTATACAGTATAGCATGATTAGTCGCCACATACCAACATATGCTTCTTAAGAGATACCACTCGCTAGATACCCACTTGGATTTCTCCAACCACTTAAACAAGGTAGACAGCTAGAGACTTGGTGGTGTTGGCTCCCCCTTACATGACACACACTTATTGGGAACACAAAGTCTCATTCCCCGAAGAGGAATTTATGTCTCTATACACAAATAGTGAAAATGTGGGGTGGCTTCAAAATGATCGTTCCTATGCTAGCAAGTGAAAGGGATTTTGGTCACGAAAACAATTAGTTCCTAGTAAGGGCTTTCATTCAAGGTGGCCATACATGCGCGGTCATCCCACAATAATGGGTTACACTTTTTGGCCAAACTTAACATTGAAATCAACATTTTCAGAGAAAACTTCACTTTCTGACACTTATAGTAGGTAAACTATTAGGAATTTGGAAATGATGTAAACTAGTGATTTGTGAGATTTTGTCTGTAGATTTTAAATATTTTTTTTTAAAAAAAAATTGAAATTAAATTGTATTTTTTTTGCGTCTCCTTTGATAACTACTTTTTAATAGTAAACAACATTTTTAAAAAGTGGTGTGTACTTCGGCTCGCATAACTTTTTTTCTACAAAGGATAAAATTCTAATTCTTTTGAATTTAGGTTAGTAACACAAGTTTCTAGTGCTTTCATTTTGTTTCATAGCATTTTGTTGAATATTTTTCTTTTAATTAAGTTTTGAAGTCAAAACATTTATAATTTAGACATAGGTGCACTTTGGCTCGCATAAATTTTTTGGTATGTATTGAAATTCAAATTTTCTTTGTTTGTTAGAATGAGGACATCAATACCTAGTGCGTATATATATATATATATATTTTCCTCAAATTTACTATTTTTCTACAATGATTTTTCGTCAAACTTGATGTTCAGTGAAAAACCTATGTACAGTAAAACTAAAAAATAAAAAATAAAATAAAAACAAAATATATTAAATTTATAGTTGTTGAAAAGCACGTTTCAATCACTACAATCATCTAATGTGGTTTATCAAGTTGAGTCCATTTGCACTCATTCCCAAGCTTTGATAGTCAAAAAAATGCATAAATTTTGAAATGGTGGAGGGGAAGGTGAAAAATGGGGGTTCATAAGAACCCCCCTTATATGGTGCAAAAGGGGGTTCATTAGAAGGGAGGGGGGTTCATTAGAAGAGGGGTGGTTCATTCGAACCCCCTTCATTAGAAGGGGTAAACCATTTTAAATTTTTTGATGAGCATTTCTAATTTTTCTTTGTTCGAAAAATTGTAACCCACTATTGTGGGTTTACCCTGCGGCAAGATTAGCTCAAGATTATTTCAATCAATAGGCCTCCCAGTCCCTTCCTAAGAAAGGATTTTGATGTGTCACGTGTGTTAGGATTTAGATGTCATCAACCTTGTAAATCCTTTATTTTATTATTCTCCTAAAGTGTTTTGTACATTTACCCATAAGAGGTGAAACTGTTTGACCAACATTGGTGAAAGAGACTATGTAAATGTAGTGTTACCGTTACCGTTTATCCTTTCAGAAAAGGACAAATTAGCTAGGCATCCCACCTTGGAATCTTCTAAAATAAGGTTGTTGGGTCAAAATAGGATGTTGTAAGAGCATCTATGACATGCATGCAAGTTGTCATAAGATGCTATGACAGTATGACAGATTCCCTATGACATAATATGCTATTTTTAGACCCCAGGCGCCCATGCATAAAAGATGCCTTATGATAGCTGTAAGAGCATCTGTAAGAGGCTATTTTTGGTATTTTTTGACCATTTCAAGGAGGGAGGCGTGGGTTTTTTCTAGGTGGTATTGCTGCCTATTATTTGGTGAAACCATGGTGGTTTTAATCCTCACAAATCTCTATAAATTGGGGCCTTGAGCTAGTGTTATAAGAATTTTAGTTTTACAGGGTAACAGGGTGCTGTTGGATTTACAGGGAATGATAAGAGAAGTCTATTGCTGCATGTAATATTGGAGATTATCAGTAATATACTTGCCTCTCTTTCGGTGGTGGAGTTTTTTCCCTTCGGGGTTTCTCCACGTAATTCTGTTGTTGCATGTGTTATGATTTTTCTATCTCTCTCATTCTTTCTTCACACTAAGGCTAAGGGTAATCTACATATTTCAGATTTGCATTCACACATTTAAGTTCATATTGCAAGCTTTCTTCACCTTGTTTTTCAACAACGTGGACACTAGCAATGCCACTTGTCGGTATGACACATCCGCACCTATTGCTTATGAATTTTGTCACAAACACATTTTTATATAATGATTCAAAAGAGCTTGGCTTTAACTTGTTACCGCTTGGGTCGTTCCCACCTTTCAAAGTGGGGTTTCGGGCCTCTAAAGGTAGACAAAAGCAAGGAAGTATGTTGGTTTTGATCTCCCAAATCGCATGAAGCGCAAGGAGAGAGCATGCACAACAACTTTGCCTCACATTCACATGGGGTTCATTTTAATTCCAAATCCAAATGTGTGGGTGGTTATACAAAATGTTAAATAAATGATTTTGATTCTCAAGATCACCGAGTAGCATGAGAGAAGAGCATATGCATTCAATGACAAAAATGAAAACCACAAGACATGGTAAACACTTGTTAATTTTAACCTTTGCTTATGATGAGACAAACATTTGAGTTCATTTTTAGACCAACAAATCCAAATGTGATCTAATCTATAAAAAGAAGACACAATGTTTCAAGATTAAATTCTCTAACAATCAAACCTATAACACACTGATTAGTAGTTTGATTCAACGTTCTTCAACAAACTAGAGTTTTATTTTTTCATTTTTCAAGTCTCTGACATGCAAACCTACAAAAAGCCAAATTAACAAAATTAGCTCTAAAATAAAAATTAAATTAAGAAAGAAAAAATGGCATTAATCTACTTAACAAAAGTTAACAAGCCTAATTAATTCAACTAAAATTTAATCTAGATTAATCAAACTAAATTAAAATCAATCTAAACTAAAATTAGCAAAGTTAATTACTAAAATTAATCTAAATTAATCTAAACTAAATTAATTCTAAATTAAAAATTAAATCTAAACTAAAAATTAGATCTAAACTAAACGAAATTAAATTCTAAACTAAAATTAATCTAAATCAAATTAAATCTAAATTAAGTTAAATCTAAATTCTAAATCAAGTCTAAATTAAAAATTAAATCTAAATTCTAAATTAATACTAATCTAAAATTAATCTAAATTAATATTAATCTAAGTTACCAAAATTAATCTAAACTGATGTCAATCTAATCTGACAAAAATAGTTACCAAAAATTAATCTACACTAATGTCAATCTAATATGACAAAATTAGTTACTCTAAACTAAATGTAAAGAAGAAACTTCATGCCAAATGTGAAAGCATACGTTATAAAAATGATTTTTTAGTGTAGGAGGAGCCATGCATGAGATGTTCATTCATTCCTACAAGCTATACATGTAGGATATTTAAGGAAATAAAAATGATACGTTCAATCATTCATTATCGAAAAAGACATTTAAGGAAAATCCTTGATTCATTGATTTTTGCAAGCTGTGCATGCATTCGATGGAGTTGCCTTTGATAATGCAGGCCTTCAAAAGGATAAGAGGATAACCTCTGCGTGCTTTAGAAGATTTCCTAAAATATGAGTATTCGACCAAAACTAAGATGCTTTATCATCATCAAAACGAAAACTAAGATGCTTTATCATCATCTGTTAGGAATGTTTCTGGTTGGTGGTTTAGTTAGATCGAACTAATATGAGCACAATACTCTTACAATATAGGTAAATTATGTTTCAAGCTTCTAAAAACTGATAGTATGCAAAAGTTTTCACATCATATTCCATAGTGGGTTTAATTTTTACAAGTCACTAGTTTAATTTTAGCCGATATATACAACTTATCATTTACATTACACTTAGTACAAATAGGCAACATACATAACATAAGGAAGATAGCGAAACTTTATTTTGCAATTGAGGAAAATAAATCATTATCTACATTTTCTCTGTGGTGTCTTTTGTTGGGGAATGATTCACTTGCCTCATCTATGCTTCCTATGTATGTCCAACATGGAACCTATGACTAAAGCTTATGGAAAAGGTTCCCTACTATATATGGATGTCCCTTCATTATTATAGAAAATCTAGCCGCTTCATTTGTTTTATTTCATCAAAACAAAACTAACATCCAAATACTTACGAAAAAATTGCCCAAATTATTTCAAATCCACAGTGTAGAAAAATATAGATCATTTCAAATCCATCATTTTAAAATACTATAAAAAATATTTGAGAATATATTGCATCATTTTTCAGAATGCAGGATGAATGAAGATCAAAACATGCAACAAAATTCATGTCGGATTCACCATTCTATTTATGCTAAAAACTGAAAAAGCTGATTTAGATCTATAAACTCAAAATCAAAGCTTCAACATAACACCAATGAAGTCTTTCCTAAATGAAAGTAAATGCAAAAATGTAAACTAAACTATGAAAACCAAAACATGAGCATTCAAAAGGAAAAGTCACTCTATTGTTCTCCTATTCACCAAGATCTTGATTTATGCATTTGGTGCTCTTAGATTTTCACAAACACAAGTACAACAAGAAGCTATGATGAACAGAAGAAAGGATTGTATGATCAAAATTCAATGTTCTTTTTGGTGAAACGAGAGGGTTTATATAGATGTCCTCACGATAGATCTGAGTTATGGGAGAAATGTGGGATGAAAGAATGAAGTGGAGGAATGAATAATTATCCCATATTGCTCAATCAAGTGCAATTGATTGAAATGAGAGAGATAGATGAGTGGCTTTATGATATGATGTAGGTTTAGGAGTTATATTTAAAGTGGATTTTTGAATGAATGAATGATTTAATTAAATGGATTTATATACTTAAATGATTTAATATGCATGGATATTTTTATGCATGAATAAAGTGTGTATGAAATGGATAAATGATTTATAAATGATTATGCAAATGGATAATGTTTATAATATTTTAATGATTTAAGTGGATTAATGAATTAATAGAAGAAAGTATTAAATGAATTAATTAAACAGATAATAATATCTATTTAATTAATAGACGAAAAATAGGACGATTGTGAGGAAATTTTTTGAGTGTCTACAATGATCATTCCTACAAAAAATTCATACATCATTTAATCATTACATAATCATTTCACAAGCATAATATTATCTATACTTTGATAGCCATTTTATTGACCATTCACACTCTTTTTTATCCAAGTTTTCTTATGTTAATTATCATCCAAATTCATCATGGAAGGAGTAAAGCAAGCATGCCAACAAGTAAGCATTGCTACGTGATATCTAACTTTAACACTTTGGTTACGAGACATAATAACCTGACCAAAATAACCCTGGACAGAATAACCCGGTCACAATAACCCAGGGACAAAATAACCCGAGGTCATAATAACCCAAGCCAAAATAACTTGTGGTCAGAATAACCCATGGACAAAATATCCCCATAAGAATATAGAGAACGGAAAATAAAATTTATAAATTACATGTATGCTGCTAAAAAAACTTTATTATTCAAAATTTCAATTAAAGTGTCAAATTATGAGCGATGCCTCTTATATAATCTAAAATGTTATGGTTGTCATAACCATCAACCAATCTTTTTACTCTTTCTTTGAGTTCATGGTATTTTTTCCTACTTGGTTGCCCAGTGTATCCAACCATGTATTTCTCTTTTGTATTCTCTTGGAGACTCTGTTCTATTTTCACTGCTTTGATGAATTTCCAGGCTGAGTTGTGCGATGCTTGAAGCAATTCACTAAATCCTTTGTGTCATCCTTCAATAGTATTATTGGTTATGGGAAGATCATCTTGAGTAGCCAAATAGCAATTCCACATTGTGATTGGAAACTTGGGTGATCGTCTGTTGCCTTTTTTGGTTAGTCTGCCAATCCATGTGCCTTCAAAATAATTAACTTATTCCCACGAAATTGCCTTTATTTTTATAATTATTTACCATTTTATAGGTTATTTAAGCATATTAAAGGTGTTTAAGGCTATTTTAGGGGTATATAATAGATATATGGTCTAAAAATGACCTAAATAGCCTCTATGGTGCCTCACAATCATATTTATAATTTATTCTATGTCATTTCTAGTTTACTAGCTTGATCTAAAATGACCATGGGTTATTCTGTCCATGGGTTATTTTGACCATGGGTTATTCTGTCCATGGGTTATTATGACCTTGAGTTATTTTGTCCTTGGGTTATTTTGGTCGAGTTATTCTATCCAGGGTTATTTTGGTCGGGTTATTATGTCTTGATACCTACACTTCACTATCAACTTTAAGTAATGTAAGCATCAAAAAAGGAGGAAATAGAACACAATCAAAATCTAATTTGATAATAACTACTAGTAGAAATAAATATACACAATAATATAATTAAAAACATTGACTACAAAAAATACACGCGTGTACAATAGGTAAGATCCTAACAAGAATCTCCCAAAGCTCTCGACATTGTAATTATGCCTTAATACCAAATGTAGCACCCCTTAAGAAACAACCACTTAAATATGAAGCATTAATTTTTGTGCTTATAGTGGAATAAATGTTGGTTAAGCATGATTACATCAAGTCTAATCCCTCCAAAGTAGTTGTTCAAGGTTTAAACTTGGATGTTATACATCTTTCCAATAGAATTAATTTTTGAATTAGTATATACTTTATTTTTAACTTAGGCTTTGATTACTATGAGTTCTCATGGTCATATTAAACGCTTCATATCCAAGCATAAACATAATGTGGTCTATGCATATATAGAATAATTTATCCCCATTAGATTACACACACACAAATTTGATAAGATTATATCAATTAACATTGCAGGTAATGGTTGTTAGCGTAAATAGAGTCATTATCATACCTAACTTTAGCTAATCACCTTTCTAAGATTGAACTATTCAAACCTAGCTTAATTTTACTTAGGTTTCTTTGCTTTTGTCTCACTTCATATGGTTGAGACATGTGTCCTTGTGACTTGAGATGCCTATTGACACTTGCTCACACACTTGTCAAGTGATCTCACAAGTGTCCCATCTTTGGAGGGGTGGTCAGAGTTTCACTCCTACCTTCTCACCTCCTCATCCTTGCCTATATATGCAAGGATTGATCATTGTATTTACACACTCTTTATGTTATATTGATAAACATATTATTGTGCATGTTTTGTTCACTTATGAAAGTTTATTTTGAGCTCTCTAATCATGGCATTCTCCAACATGATATAAGAGCCATGAGAGCATGTTCCTTCCCACATCGAGGTGACTCCCACACATAGCCCTACCAAAGGAGCATCATAGATCCAAATGGACACCACTATTTCATCTAGAAGGCTCAAGAAATAAAAAATACATTTCATTTTATCAATTTGGGTAATTTTCAACCTTTGCAACTTTTTAGGCCTTTGTACTTATTTTAAGAAAAAAGTAAAAATTATTTTTTAGTAGAATTCCAATTTTCCCTCTTCCCATCTACTCGTTTGGGTATATTTTTGCATTTTGTAGACATTTTAGCCATTTTAGCCTATTATGTAGAGTTTTTTGGTCTATTCGGCATATTTGTAGGGTTGTATTCACTTTGATTGAGCTGAAATCTCTGTGTTGTATCTGAATAATCATGAGCTTGGAGAGATTTTATTTGCATCACTAAGTTTCCCACCATCATAAATTATTGCACCAGCCTTCCTTGGTGCCTCTATTCACCACTAGAGGCAACACCTTTCTAGCTCTCTTGCATGAGATTTGTTGGAGAATGCCAAGATTAGATTTGGATTATACCATTAAGAACATTCATATCCTCTTTGATGTTATCTTTGATGAAGCTACATCACCATTTCTATCTTTGGATATTGCTCTTGCCTCGCCTACATTAGCTTCTTTCATGATAGAATATGCAAAAAATCATGATTTGACCTCTCCAACTTTATTATCATCATTTGCAATAGTACCAGATGTTGGAAGCTTTGCAACATAAGCATGAAGCATGGATGGTTGTGCAAGTTGTTCCTATGTTGTCATTGATGTCAACACGGTAATAACTATATGGTGATAACTATATGGGAAGTTTGCTTGGTTTATCGAAAGTTGTTCTCTGCCAGTAATACTCCTTTGTGATGGATCAATGTGTTGGTATTTGAGTATGAAACTCACCATAAGATCTGATATGACTCTAATCACTTAACCATGTTTTATTGACTCATTCAAACTACTATTTCCTGGATCTTGAGGCGTCTTTTTCTATGAACAAAAAGTTATCTCTAATAGAGTTTAACTCTATATCCTACTATTGTTTTGTGTGAAGTATACTGTGTGGGAGACTCTGCATTCTACTAAGGTGAACATTCTTATACTGCGGTTTTGCTGATAGTCTCTTTACTAGTAGTGTGATGGGAAATTAATGTGTTCTCAGATCTAGAAGGTGTTTTCTTTGAGGATTATTTGTTGGTTTGGAGAATTGTGTTTTAGTCTTGGTTGGCTTAGCGAATGTAATATATTATGAAGACTAATAGCTGACTTGGCATAATGCACTACATGGATAAAATGTTCAAATCTTATATGGTGTCGACGAAGAAAGGTTTTGATTATTTTGTGTTCATCTAATTAGGCCGACCTAATTGATGAATAATATATGCTTGTATATATATAAGATGAAAGATAGAAGGAAGTGGAAGAAGAAGAGCATGAGAAGGAGAAAGTGTGTGACCAGAGGAGAAGATCGGAGCCTAAATGCTTTATCAGTAGTACAAATTTGTTGAGCAATGCAGTACTTTATATTCTGAGCTTTAGTGGAACTGAACCCTGCACATTGAAGGTGTATTCCATCAGTTCATTCTTTTGGCAATGAGCCACCATCATTGTATCTTGGCAGTGAGCCATCTTTTGTACAAAGGTTGTGAGCCTTTTAAGGACAGTGAGTCCTGGCAGTGAGCCCCATAATATTTTGTATCTGGATATAATATATTGTGAGTTAACCCTCATCGTGGTTTTTCCCATTCTGGGTTTTCCATGTAAAAATCTTGGTGTTCATGTGTGTGATTGCATTTACTTGTTTCTATGTTCTCTCTTGCTGATTCAGTCAAAATTGTGATAATGGTTAAGTGGATTTTATTATCGGTTTGTGGAATACTGATTCACCCCCCCTCTCAATATTCCATATGTTCAACAATTGGTATTAGAACTTGGTTCCTTGGAAGAAGCCTAATAGCTTGAGGAAGGTCCCTGAACTTTAACATGAGAATTTTTTTCTCTCGGAAGTAGTCTTTGTTGAATTTTCAGAAGAAATGGAAGCCTTGAAGGACAAGCTAATAAAAGAAAATGAGCATATTGAAAATCTACAAAGTACAAGTATGGATGCATGTGATCTATTGACTAAAGGAGAAGAAATCATCACTAGCTTGTTGGAACAATTGGATGAGAAGAAAAGAAATGAAGAATGTCAAGAAATTGAAATTCGAAAGAAGATGGATGAATGCACAAAGCTTAAATTAGAAGCAAAAATCCTAAGATCTAATCTTGAAAGGGAAAAGAGTTTTGAATACAAATTTAAGATAAACTCAGCGATGCTTGATGCATTGATTACCTCGCAAAGACTGGAAAGAGATAAGAGTGGTTTAGGGTTTGAAAAAGGCCAGAGTTCTAAAGTGAAGCAATTCACTGGTAAGAAGACGTGGTACAAAGATAGACAAGTCAAGGAGTGAAGAATCAATTCTAGAAAACCCTTGTAAAACGATATGATGCAAAAAGGTATTTATATTTCAATGGTGTTTGTCATTCCTCCAAGAAATTTGGTCATAAGGCAAAGGACTACAAAAATAATTTGAATAATTCTAAGGGCAAGAAGAATGGATATAAAGATAGTATGTTGGATAAAAGGAAAAATGGAAAGAAGAATGTTACTTGTTGTAAGTGCAAAAAACTGGAACATCCTAGTAGTAACAACAAAAGAAAGAAGAAAATCTATTTGGTGAAGAAGAATGATCAAAACTTTGATCCGGAAGAAGCAAGAAAATAAATGGAAAAGATTTAGAGAAAGGAATCATCAGTCTTATTTGTGCCAACCTCAAGTATAGATACTCCCATCAATTTCTAAATGAAAGTAGTGGGTAAGGGGGAGCAATCATCAGAAAATCTAATAAACCCCCTCATTGGTACTTGTGTCATATCATGACAAAAGTATATTTAATGTGGTAACAAGATTAAGGTACTTTATCAGTCGCATGTGTGAAGAATGAGGTATGAAAATTTTGAAAGAATGGAGGCATACATAGTTCTCGAGACAATCTACCTGCAAGTTGAAGCATTTATTGCAAAAGCATTCAGAATGAAAGGAATAAGTTCGGATAAAATTAAACGCCTATGTATTTTCAGAGAAGCGTACAAAGAAAGTTAGGAAGGGAATTCAAAGTTTTAGAATTTGAAGAAAATATTAGACGAATTTGAAGTGAGCTCCAGAAATAGGACATCTATACATTTTTGGTTGGTATTTTCAGAGGTATTCTTGTTTGCACAATCTTTCACTTTTATTGATGGATAATTCAAAGATTGTGAATTGTGCGGATAAAGCTAGGTTGAAGAGATATATGAGGAATGTGTTGGAAGAATCTGTTGGTGCATTCTCTCGCATCCCTTCGAGATTGTTTCCTACATAAGATATCTATGTGTTTTTTTATAGTAAGATTGAAGAAATGTTGTCAGTTTAGTTGAATGTGTTTTAGGAAAACGAATTGAAAGAGAATCATGATGCCTACAGAGTATTATTTGAGAAAAAGTTGGATGTTTGGAGGAAAGTTCCTTTGTTTGAATTTGAGTAAAAGTATATTCAAATGGTATTGTGCATAATTCATGATGAATCTTTCTGGATTGATGAGGCACATCTGGTTATCAGAAAGGCAATTAGAGATGTAACTAATCTATATTCATCCAAATCAGTTCCAAAACTGAAGAATATGAATGAGAAAGAAATAATTGAGGTTACAGGTGCGAGTTCTAAAGGAAAATAAATTGGCTTGAGATCGATTGTTGATCCGGTAATAAGGTATGCTGCTATGGTCATTGGTCATAAAGTTTGTATCCCTAACAATGACTCTACAGTTTCTACTATTGCGGTGAATAGTTGTTGATATGGCGTTAAGAGGTATGGAATATGACTTGTGTGAGCACTCCATATACATATTTTGAAGAATTTAAAAGAGATCAAGAAGAGCAAAAAGAATACTTTTCAGTATGGCAATCTAGTTGTTTGTCTACTCTTTTACTTTTTGAAATAGTTATTGGTAATAGGAAGGTTAGAATGGTCAAATTCAAAGCTTATTGCCTATCAAATCAGGAACTTCATGATAAATATTGGTAGTTTGGATGCACAAGAATCTTCCTTTGCTGCATTCTTTGGAACATTTCAGATGAGGATAAACAAAAGGTCTAGGATTCCAGTAAGTGTTGTGGAAAGATACTCCAGAAGCATAAATTTTCTTGTGTCTACAGATTTTCATCACATGGAAGTAGTTGAATCAAGGCTAGTCTGGATATCTGAATTGGATTATGAAGTGCTAGAGGCTGAAATTGATAAATATGCTAAAATTATCTTAGAAATCCTTAAGCATCTTAATGAATAATGTACCTCCAGTAGTGTGACCAGAACAGGGAAGAAAAGGAAGAGTGCAGTGAAGCTAGAAGATACAAAATAAAGTAAGCTTGAACATGAGCATGAAAGAATAAACATTTAGAGAGCTTTGGAAGATTTGTAGAAGATTATTCATGATGCTAATTTTGATTCATCTATTTTTGTTGTGGAGAATCTTCATGGCATGATTAATTCTTTGAAAGTCTACATCTTTGGGCATGAAAAGTTTGCTGAAATTAGGTTTGATGAATAAGATTTGAATGTTATCAAAGGAAAATGTGTGAATGCACATGATAAAGTAATGAAGGAATTGAAGAATGTACAAGGTTGTGAAAAAGAGGCACAAAAACTATTTTCCTTTTGTCTAGATTGGTCTGGCAATACATTGAATATGAGAAATGAGATAAGGATGAGTGAGTCTCGACTGAGCACTCAGGCAGATACATATAGGTTAGCAAAAGATAAAGATAATCAAAGGTGGTCCTACATTTTGCAAATTTAGGAATTTTTTTCTCTTTGTAGGATCGAAGAACATATATTATCAAGAAGTTTGTGGCACTCAGAGACATGATTAAAATCAGACATACTTTTGTTTCCAGTGCTCTTGGCTATATTGGTGAATTATCATAAATCAATCTTAGTCCCAATACTTTAATAGATGGTATAGAGTCTCTAACTAAACTTGAGCTATTTGACAAGACTCTTGTTAGTGCAAAAGGTTCATGGGAAGAAGGTAAAGCATCATGGAAGACTATCCCAGAGAGTCTTAGAGGTTCTTCTTTAGGTTAATTCTGCGTTCACATCTTTTTGGCTACTTTTTTGATATACACATTTATATCTGACCCCTTCCTTTTTCATTGATGTCAAAGGGGGGGAGATAAAGGGATAAAGAGATGGAGAGTTAAAGAATCATAAGAAATTATTGAAAGGTGCAAGACAACTGAGAGGGGGGGTGAATCATTTGTCACTAAATTCAAACACAAAACTTCAAACACTTATCAACTTCACAACCAATTTATTCTATTATTAAGTATGAATGTGAAATGCAAATAACAAAAAGAAAAATCAACACAAGAGACACTAGATTTTACGTGGAAAACCCAATAAGGGAAAAACCACGGTGAGGATTAACTCACAATATAAAGTAGTTTCAAAATCAAATACAAAAGGGTCACTGCCCAGAACGGGACTCACTATTGGGATACAAAAGCTCACTACTTACAAAGAGGACTCATTGTCAAAAATGATTACAAAACTGAAGTGGCTTCATAGCCAAAATGAACTGGTAAGAGTGCACCTAATATGCGTTGATTCAATTTTGGTGATGCTCAATAAACTGACTTAACACACTTCATCATCTTCAAACTTCTTCACATTCGCAACTACCCACAACATTCAAACCTATCTAGCATATATATCTGATTCATCTACAAGCATCAATTAAGTTGGCTTAATTAGAAGCAATCCTTATTCGCCAAAAATACCAACTGTCAGCTTCAAGTATTTACAAAAATTCTCCAAAAATTGATCCAAGTGTGTAGCACACTACATCATGTCGGCATGGACCAAAGATAGGTCGCACATATATCCACAACACAAATTAATCCATTACAATATCATCAGTACTTTAGGTCAGCCAGGGATAGGCCCAATAGAAAAATGCAATCAACAAAAATATTCCAACTCACCAAGTGAGTATATGAGCACACAAGATTATGAGCAAACATCCTTTTAGCATCCATAAACCATTTTCTAAAACCGCAAGCAACAACAATCAACCGTAGAGGATTGCAGACCAAAATACTGGAGGATGTAAACTGGTTCTTCATACCAGTTCAGAGTACCATATCAAACTAACAACTTAAACAACATGGTGACATCAATGACAACACAAAGTCTACATAATTGGATGTTCTTCTTCATTCTTCCAACAATCTCCCCCTTTTTCATTGATGGCAACCTATGCCAAAATTTACAAAACTTCCTATCACAATATTCTCTCCCCTATCACCAATAATCTCTCCCCTTTTACCATTTTTCACATGACTCTCTTCCCCTTTAACATCAATGGCAAAGGGTGACCAAAAATAGGATATAAAGGTATGTACATGGCGATAATGTTTATACAATGGAATTCCAACTCCCCATTTCGAATATTCAAGTGAAAATAACACTTTTTACCTAAAAAAATTTCTTGTACCTTTCTCTTATGGTAGGAAGAATCCTCTTCCAAGCAATTACAACTGAACCTATTCTTGCACTCATACTATCCAATAAAGAAAACAACAAAAATGAGGGTGTCTGGTCCGAAGACATACATTATCATTCATAATCTTTTGCATCAAAAAGAATTCCAGAGAGATTATCTAACCAAACCTCAACAATTTCTTTAACTAGCTAGAAGGTTTTAATTAGGTCTTCCCTTTGTCTCTGAGCAATCAACAAATCTACTTGAAATTCATCAACTCTTATTCTCTATTTTCCATCTTTGTCTTTGAAGAAGTCAAAACTCTTTCTAATACTATTTATCTCAGATTCAATGGCTTCAATTTTGCTTCTAAAATTATCAACTATTGTAGGCCACCGGAGATAGTATCTGTAGATTTCAGATATTTCCTTAATGTATTCTCTTGTCTCATTAATATGTTTAGATAATTTTTGTTTGGCATTGGCACATCTTCTCTCAACCATAGCTTCAAATTTATGTCCTTCGGGTCCTTTCAACAACATTCTTTCTTCAATGACTTCTACTAGGTCATCTAGTAATGAGTCAAACACATCTGAAATTGTAATACCCTTTTTGAGCAAATAGTCAATCAACACATTATCAATTTTAAGTCTTTTGATTGGAGAGCAGACACACCACATTTCACCAACCTTCTTCATATCACCTTTATCTAGCAATATCTGAATTTCCTTTGGATCAAATTCAGATTTAGGTAGAGATTCTTCTTCATTCTTCTTTTCTTCTGAGACATCTTTTGTGATAAAATTTCTCCTCTTAGATTTTAGAGGGGCATCATCAATAACAACTTCCACCTCTTTCTTTTTAGAGGAGGAATCCTTTTCAAACCGACTAGACACTATCACACCAGAGCACAAATTCTTCTGCAGGGATGAGAAATAGATTTTACATGCACTTTCTTTATCTTCCATACACTCCAACTACCTGTAAATTTGTTTTCCGACAGGGATACCAGATTCCCACTTAACATTCTCTCTTTCTGGTAGCGAACTCAGAAAGTAAAATACTAGACATATAAGTAAAGATCCAAACCGGAAAGGATAACCCTCACTAATAAAATTTTGACATCCTCAATTAGGTTTTCCAAAATTAAGCCACACAAATAAAATTGCTTGTTTTCCTTCACCATCATGTGTGCAAGATATACAACAATAGCCGAAGTAGAACCTTCACGATTTCTAAAGTAGATTTTATAAAAGATGTCGTACACAACATACCTTACTGTAGGATTGACAATTGTATTTATCAGTAGAGCTTGAGGGTCTTTGTCAACGCCAGTAAGTTCCTCCACGTCTCTGTATTTCATGAATTTCTTCCCAGGGAGATCACCAACACTACACAAACCAATAATAGCTTCAATTGCCTCTTTTGTGATCAGATAGGATTTTTCCAAAACAATGCTATCATCCTTGAATTGACTTAACAAAAACAAGATAGATTCTTTATTAGCAAACCAGGGAAATTCTCCCCATAAATCCATACCTAGGGTTTTTACATTTTGTAATTCATTTGTCTTCAACCCTAGTTCCATTTACTTCATTTTCCGATGATCAAATTCTTCCAACTCAACACCCTTCAATCTCAATGGAATATCGCCACCTAATCCTTTGTCCATAGTTGCACTTATCTTCCTTAAACTCTTTCTTTGCTCAACAAACCTCCTTCATTTCTCTTCCTCTCCTTTTGTAAACTGAGAGATGAAATTGAAAAGCTTCCATCTTTTACTCCTAATTATTCATAATGATTTCTTCAGATTACCTTAAAATCGCTCCAAATTGCTTTGAGATCACTTCAAATCGCTCTTCAAACTCTTCAATTGCATAAGTGATAAAAAATGACTTGTGAATATTGCTTTATACATCATTGTGTTGCCCTAATTCGCTTTAAATGTGGTAGACTTCAAAAAGTTGATAAAACCCCTATTTCTCTGCACAGTGAACCCTAAATCACTCCACAAATCAACATGCTTGCAACATTTCTTTTAGTTCCTTTTCCATGACCTCTATTTATCCATTCTCTACAACATATCCTCATGCCAAAGACTGACACACCAAGCATTAGGGGGTTCAAACATTTTTTTGTTAAAGCTCCCCCTAAGACCATGCTAGGTCTAATTACCAGAGGAATTGTCTGCACCAGATGAGGGCATAGACACATCTGTCATTTTTGGATCTTCCTTCTTCTTCCATATCTTGTTCATTTCTTACTTAATCTCATCCTTGTAAATTTTCTTCACTGATTCATTCTGCTTTACTAAATTAGACTGCTTGCCCTTTTTACTTCTACAAATTCTTGAAGTATGTCCCAGTTTGTTGCAATTATAGCAAGCAACACCTTTCTGATTAGTTTCCCCTCCATTAACCCTTAATTTTCATTGATTTGCTTTGTGTCCAAACTTATTACATGTATAGAAATAGTCATTAAAAGGTTGATTCATTCCACCTCCATTAAACCTATTCATCATCACCAGGCTTATCATCCTCACCTAAGATCTGCATTCAGTAGCCTTATGTCCAACTTTCTTGCATACAAAACATTGTCCCAAAAAACTTCCAACATTCTAATTTACCCTGCTTCTACACTCAGTTGCTTTATGACCAAATTTATTACATGTAAAACAAACACCATTGAAAGATGGATACCTTTGAGCATTTGGTTGTCTGATAGGTGGTCTTCTAGCAAATTTCCTTTTCTTCTTTCCTTTATCTTGAGTCTTCTGATTATCTACTAAGTTTAGGATATGCTTATCCTTTGAGCTTTCACCGACTTCATTTCCCAAACCACCTTTGTATTTAGAAGGTTTTGTCCTGCAATCAACTCTTCAAGTTTGGTGGAGCTTATCTTGAAATTATATTCACAAAGTTTTGCTTTCTCCATATCTGCTTTTAGGTTCACCACTTCTTGTTCAAGCTTTGTGCATACATCAGTCTTGCTTTGCACCACAGTATTCAAACATTCTTCAATTCTTTTTTTCCTTTACTAGCACCTTCAATCCGATAATTTCTTCACTTGCTTGCTTCAATTGCTCACTCACTTCCCTATGTCTTTCCTTGAATTTATTTAATTGCTCTTTCAATTTTTGGACACATTCATTTGCCTCATCAAGATTTTCTTTCAAATCTCTATTTTCACTTTCAACCTTGTCAAGATCTTCAAGTGCATCCCAGAGCTCATCTTTGTCATCCATTTTATTTGATCTTCAGGATCTTCCTCAAGCTGTTAGGCTTCTTTGAAGGAACCGAATCTCTAATACCAATTGTTGAAAGGTGTAAGACAACTGAGAGGGGAGGGGGTGAATCAGTTGTCACCAAATTTAAACACAAAAATTTGAACACATATCAACTTCACAACCACTTTATTCTGTTATTAAGTATGAACATGAAATGTAAATAACAAAAAGTAAAATCAACACAAGAGACACCATATTTTCAATGGAAAATCCAATAAGGAAAAAACCGCGGTGAGGATTAAATCAAAATATAAAGTAGTTTCAAAACCAAATACAAAAGGCTCACTGCCAAAGGGCTCACTGCCCAAAATGGGATCTTCACTGTCTGAATACAAAAGTTCACTGCTGACAAAGAGGACTCATTGTCCAAAAGGATTATAAAACTAAAGTGGCTTCACAACCAAAATGAACTGGTAAGAGTGCACCTAATATGTGTCAATTCTATTCTGGTGATGCTCAATAAATTGACTTAACACACTTCATCATCTTCACACTTCTTCACATTCACAACTTCGCAACTACCCACAATCTTCAAACCTATCTAACATATATATTTGATTCATCTGCAAGCATCAATTAGGTCGACCTAATTAGATGGAATCCTTATTCACCAAAAATACCAACTATCAACTTCAAGTATTTACAAAACTTCTCCAAAAATTGATCCAAGCGTGTAGCATGTTGGCATGGATCAAAGATAGATCACACATATATCCGCAATAAAAATTAATCCATTACAATATCATCAGTACTTTAGGTTGGCTAGGGATAGGCCCAATAGAAAAATGTAATCAACATAACAATGCCAACTTGCCATGTGAGCATATGGACACACAAGATTATGAACAAACACCTTTTTAGCATCCATAAACCATTTTCCAAAACCGCAAGCAACAACAATCATCCGTAGAGGATTGCAGACCAAAATACCAAAGGATGTAAACTGGTTCTTCATACTGGATCAAGCTAACAACTCAAACAACATGGTGAAAAATGAACCCCCTCAAAGGTCTCAATAAAGCCACAAAGTTTCTTACTAATTATATATCTCTTAACCCTTTAACGTGTAAATTTATTTATTTATTTAATTACATGCTACTTTGGATATTTAGAAATCTCCTTACTAAAAACAATATATCCTCTACTTATCCAAGGAATCACTATAGTGGATACCCTCCTCTCATCTAGAATAAATAATTAGCCTCATTGAATTTACAAAAGGTGAACCCAACTATCTATTGTTATTTCTCATATTCCTATCAAGATGACATGAAGCTTAATGGAAAAAATCATCTTGAAAGCTTTGGACGTTGTCAAGCCTTAACTTATCTAGAATGAAAATGGGTTTCACAAATGGTCTTACTATCAATCAACAATCCTTTTGATAGTTTCCCATAATTATCTTATTGGAAAAGTTGATGGCCAAGATTCCTAGGATGTACTCTCCCAAGTTCTTTAGAAGAGGCATTAGATATATTCAAAACTTAAATACTTCACTTTTAAGCCACTTCTACTTGGATTTCATGGTTGTAAGCCAAGCCAACTATACCATGAACAATATGGATAAATAAAATTTCTAAACCATAATTAAGCTAGTCCCTTTTTAACATTTATACAATTCCTATGAGATTTACCAATTCTCAAAACAAAAGAATAAGAAATGATATTTTGATAACCCTTTATGTATTTACACTCCCAACAAAGGCTACAATTGTCTTTCCTACATTTTCCCATAGTTCAAAAGCTGAATTCAAGACAATCTCTTCAAACTCCATGTTTTACTTGGAACACTTTTTTCTAGAAAATATGGAATGCTATTATGGAGCCCATGATTGCAAGCAATGAATGCATCCAGGTGTGTCAAACCCCAAATATCTATTATGTGGATAATTTGCATTTATTTCATTTTCGTGCCCATACCTAGTTGACTTGGTTGTGGATCCATGATTTCTTCAAAATGTTTAAGCTAGAGTCCTTCCACTAGCACAATATTGTTTTGGGAAATAAGGCTATATTTATGGTTGAATTCTCATGCTTATAGAGAGATTAATTTTTCCATTTGGAAAGTTATAAATGTTGCTCTATTTGCTCATATTTCCGTTGATTCCATTTTTGCTTCTCACACCATATCATTGGTGGGTCTAATGTTCCCATCTAGAATTAAGTTCATGTCAACAATGTGGCCTTATAGGTGACATACCTTCAAATTTATTTGGATAATTGGGGGAAACCCCTTATGTGGCGGTGAGTATGCAACCCTCACCACCTCCATACAGTAGGCCCCCTTACTGAGGACAAAAGCACGGGCATTCTAATTTTTCTCACTGCTACTTGTAGAGTCATTGTAGGGGGTCTTCCCCTCCATTGGTTGAGCAAGATTCTAGTGGTTGTCGTTCTCTAGGTGACATATAGATTGGTCACCACTTGTGCCTTGCTCATCCACATCCTCTCAAAGAACAAGTGGACCCCTCTTGGAGGGAAAGATTAATTCCCTTGCTTAACTCTTGCCATTTTATTGTAGATGATGATTATGATACCTAGCTGCAAATTAAATTTCTAGACTCACAACCTCAAATAATGAAGACCATGCTCACATTGATTGAAAACTCACAATAGAAGGTGAGGAAACCCAAATGATGAAAAACTTGCTTCCAATACAAGTTTTGTAATTTTGGCTACTTAGCTTTCATTATGATTATATGATTTCTTTGAAGCCATGGTTCACTCAAACAATATTTTTTTACAAAAAATGCATACATTATTTATGAAATGCTTCCTAATTTTTGTAATTGGAGAACACACCTAAGGGAGAGGATTGAATAGTTGAGCACCTTACTTCACACTTCTCAAAATCCTACTTGGAAACCTCAAATCACTCCTAATTTTTTACAACATACTTGGCAAGTCCCCTGCTTATAACTAAGGTTTTAGGGCCACACCATCAAATATGATGCCACATTAGCATGCATTTTGTTAAGGTGTCCAAAAAAGTAAAAAAGTTAGATTGATAGTTGTACACTAAGTCATGCTTTATTAGTGCGTTGATGTGACATCATATGACTTGTTGCTTTTTAGATCTAAGAAATACATTTCATTCAATTATAAGTACTAATCATCAATACTAACAACTTTAAAGTCACAACTATTAATGCAATATTTTTAAAAAATATTAAACATTAAATCAACAAATACTATAACAACTATTTGAATGTTCTCCCCTAATACCATTGGGTCCCTTTTAAAAAAAAAAATATAATTCCCCTATATCCCATTCCATACTTTTTTTTGTTTTATCCATTTTCCTTTAAAGTTACATTCATCATTTAGAGAAGCAAAAGCTGGACCTCGACATTTCGTAAATACTCTCCTACACGCTTTTGTTTCGTCCAACTATTTTAACCTGTGAATCCGTTACATCAGCAACTTCTTCATACTTTCCGTGTTTCTTTGAGGGGGGATTGAAATTGAATTATCAGATAAGGTGATAGTTTTCCACCAAGATGGTCACGCAGCAGGCACAAGGCTTGCAAATGCTCTTCGTCACAGCTCTTCTTCATTGAAAAGGATGTGAGTTAAGATTTCTTCGATGATTTAAAGTCATTATATCACACAAGTTACTGACATTTTAGAACAATCGATTTATAAAAGAAATTCCCTGGTTTTTGACTCTTATAAACCATTGTGCAGAGAAATGCCCCTGGAAATACCGTTGGAAATCTATGGTATCACAGATATTGTTGTATCTGGTCAAATAATAAATTTTGTTGACTCACAGGGTTATCCACAGGTATTTTTGAGTACTCCCTCAAAATTTTTATGCTTACGAACTAGTGCGTCGTGGGATGAAATATACGTCATAAACACTAAACCCTAATTAATTCCCGCTCTTGGAATATAAATCTACATTTCCATTCTAGATTTTGTATTAGAGATGCGCCTATCTTGAAACTCTTCCTTTAATTTAAGGAAATAAACTTAAACTGATCAAATAGGCCAAGGTTACAGAAGCCTTCATGGGGTGAATTCTTTCTGATCATGACAAATTGATTCTTAATCAGGCTGTATATTTTAATGCCTTATCCATGGATAGATATTTAGTTTTTTTCTTTATGCCCTTTTACAAGGTTTTATGTTTTGAGAGTGGTTTTTGTTCGCCACAAATTACTTTGAAGATGACTCCAGCAGAGAGTCCCAAAATGTTGGAAATTAAACATAATACATAATCAGATCCAGAAGCACTTAGCAAAGGCATTATGCTATTGAAACAAAAATTCAAGTCTGCAAAACGGTGCCTAATACAGCTCAATTGCGTTCTTCTATATCAAATATCCATTATGACATTCTGTACATATTTACTTATGTGCTACATTAGCTATATATCAGTTCTCAAAACCTGTTTTACGTTACCACTAACATGTGTCTTTTCTTCATTTTATAAGATCAATAGCCCAACAAATATTATGCTAATTCTTGAATTTAACTTATATTTACATGTCATGAACATGGACCATGCCTGCAATCAGCTGAAAATAGTTTACCATTAAAAAAAAATGTTACATCATAGAATACATCTTCTGTCCGATCTCAACCTAGCAGATCACATATAGTAAAGAGTATAAAATTATTTTTTCTGGTTTTACAAATTTTTTTTCACATCAACTTCGCAAGTGTTAATGCTTTCACTGTATTCGTCCATTGTCATTCCACCGAATTGGTGGTTCAAGTTTTGACATGTCTTCATTAGATCTCACCATCTCCACTATGAGGTCTTCTCCCTGATTTACAAAGAAACTTGGTCTTCCGTGAAATCCCAGATCTTTTTTCAATGTTTCCTCTTTGTATTTCTTGATGTACTTCCTTTGAAACTACGGATAGTTTCTCAGGAACGGAATGTTGTCTTCCTTGTTAAATGGCGAGTGCCTTGCATATATCTTCTTTGCTGAGCTCCACTTTTCTAGTTTTCAGCAGCTTGACAAATTTGCTCTTGAATATCTCCATCGTCATTGTAACCTGCATTGAAATATTGAATTATATTAGTCTTCTAGCAGACTCAGTAAATGCCCTCTTTTTGTCTTGGAACCATTCCTCATTTCTACCTTTCCATGTAAACCACAATATTTCAGTAGATAACAATGACCAAAAAATATTCAATGTTTTATCTAATCGTTGTATAAATTCCATTAGAATTTCCTGCTATTTTATCTTAGCTAAATCCCCCCAACCTCTCAGCTCTGCACAAAACATGTACCAGATCTCTTTAGCAAAGAGACACTCAAAGAAGAAATGCATGACAGTTTTAGACTTTCTACAAATTTCATAGATTTTTATGCTATGGGAAGAAGAAGTACCTGGAAATTTATGCAATATAAGAAATCATTTGAAACATGCTTTTTTAGGTTCAATAATTTCATTCCACAACCATTTAAATGTACTAAGTCACTTTTTATCTTTTATTTCAATGTTCCAACATTTGTTTATATGTTTGAAAATGTCATGGGTGCTTAGAATTATATACAAGCTTGGGTTTTATTTTATCCTAATCAGAACCATCACTCCATTTAAATTGGTCAAAGTTATCATTGTTGGGCTCATACACTACTGGGCGATGAACTATCTTAAATGCTTCTCTAAGAGCATAATAAGTTCTCCAATGGAATGGAGGCAAGTCAAATTCCGTACTAAGGGAAGCTCAATTTTTTAAATGGAAATTGCTTAATATATCCTTAAAGCTTTTGATAACTTCTTGTACCATGCTTTTGCTGAGCACCCTTTTATTAAGTCAAGGGGTTTCTCTTTATGATATAGATTCCACCAAATTGAATTGGAAGGACATATTTTATTTCTGTTACTATCTATCATTTCTCTATTTTTTATCAATTGCCTAATTTGTTCCCAAGCCTTACATAAGCTTTTGAATACATTGGATGCAATAGGGGTAACAAGGAAGTTCCAAATAATACGTCACAGAGGGGTTAATGTTTCCATGATTTTGATTTTTTTGGTGTAGCTAGTTGAATGTTATTCCTTATTAGAACCTTCTAGGGTTCATTACCTTTTAGGGCTTTAAAAATCCTCTTAACAGTGAGGGAAATGCCTTGTTTTTTTAAATCTTTCAGTCCTACTACTCCTTCACTCTTATCAAGACAACACCATTCCCATCTTACTATTTTCTTTTTTTTTTCCCTTTCCCATTAGACCATAAGAATTGTTTGATTTTCTTTTGGATGTCATTTATTTGGTAACTGTTAAACAACCACACAAAAGATTAATAAAGATTGTAAGAGGAGAGAATTTTTTGACACACTTGTAATCTCCTAGCCATGGATAGGCGTTGTTTGTTTGAAAGTGATCCATTTATATCCACTTGTGCAATTGCATCTTGCATCAAGGTGCTTACCATCTGAAAAAATTCAATTGGGAATCCAAATGCTTCCAGAGTCATCAATAGAAAAGGCCATTCTACCCTATCATATGCCTTTTCAAAAGCAAGGAGGATACTTATATTTTGGCTGGAACCCTTTGCCCATTCCATAGCCTCCCAGCTTGTTAATAGGTTCTCAAGAATGTACCTACCTTTGATGAACCTCGTTTGAGTGTTGTTGATGAAGGGAGGATATCTACTAGTCTCAATTCTAAGACCTTTGCTACTATCTTGTATGAAACATTTAGTAAGGTGATTGGTCTCTAGTTTTTAACTAAAGATTTGTCTCCTTCTTTAGGCGGCAGTTTGATTATGCCTTTATTAATATTTTCTCCAAAGATCCTCTCTTAATGGCTTTAGTGTAGATCTGTAGTAGGTCTTCACTCACCCATTTTATGTTTTTCTTGAAGAACTATACAGGAACACCATCTACCTCTGGAGATTTGTCATTGTTGAGAACTTGAATTGCTTTTATTATCTCTTCCTTAGTTATCTCTTTTCTTAATCTTTTTGTATTCTCTTTGGAGATCTTTTTAGGGATTGCCTTTTCGCATTGACCTCTAGCTATAAGATTCAACTCATTGTCTCCCTCAAAAGTAAATAGGTTTTAGTAAAAGTAATAAAATTGATTTTTAACTTCTTTTAGATCATTTACTAACTTGTTTTCTACCCATACTGATCCTACTTTTTCTGTTGCATTTTTTCTTTGAGAACTCTAAAGAAGAATTTAGAACCTTTCTGATTTTTGCTCTTATCTTTTGTCCTTGAATCTGATTAGTTTGAAATTTTCTCAATGAGTTTTTATTGAATATTGATTCCTTTTTCAATTTTTCATTTTTAGGGTCACTTTGCAACTTAGCTTCCAGTTTGAAAAGATTTTCTTGCAGAGTATTTTCATATCTCTTGTTATTCATAGCTTCTTTTTTATCTATAGTTTGGAATATAGTTTTCTAGCCTTTAACAATTTTATTCCATCTCTCAATTGCTGATTTGTCTTTTAGCGTCCATTTGTTTATTTCTCTAAAGGTAAAGATAGCCTCATTATAGTCCTCATCATTTAGCAAATAGGTATTTAGTATAAATTTTCCATCCTTTCTACCTTCTTTTCCCTTTTCGTTTGCTATTATAATCTTCACATTGATAGGGTGATGGTCTGACAATGTGCAAGGGTACACCCTTACTCTGTCCCCCCTTCAGTTGTATCCAAGCTGAAGAAATCCCTATTAGCATAGAACCTGGCTAACCTAGAGTAAATCCTTTTATTACCTTTCTGAAAGGTACACCGTGTGAACCATATATTTTTGCTTTCCTTTTTCATTCCTTCCATAGGATCAAAGAGATTGAGTTTGTTTTTCATTCTATACCAAAAGTATTTCTCTCCCCCTTTCCAACCCATGTCTATGCTACTATATTTGTCCTCAATGTTTTTAATCATATTGAAATCTCCTCCTACTATCCATGGAATATCCTGTAGATCATACATCCACTTCCACAACTCTATCCTCTCCCTTTATTCATTTGAAGCATATATTGAGTTGAGGCCAAATTTCCTATTCTCTTTTTCTATAGTTATCCAAACTGCTCTATTGCATGGTGAGACCCTATATTCAGTCACATATTGAGTCCATCTATTAGATAATAAAATGATAGAGCCACCCTTTGTTGGACTAATCACTAGCATCTCCCTTCGGATTCGGGACATGGACTCACCGCCTCCCATGGATCCACTTATCTCTAGCATTTGTATCGAGCATTAACAGGTCGATCTTTTGGCGCAACAACAAACGTGTTCCAACACCCTTACCCCTTTCATGCTTGGTATAGTACTGAGATGAGTCTTTCCAAATGAACTTAAGATTAGTTTCGAGAGTAAATTTTATTGCCTTTACCTCTTGTAACAACACATCATTCTTGGCTATGTCTAGATTTAGATATCTCCTGACTATATATTTCCTATCTGGAGATTCTAGTCCTCTTATATTCCAACTTGAATAGTTAAAGATCATCATAATCCATTTTTTATGGTTCCTCCTCACTTTTTCTAAATCTGCCAAAGCATTTAGGAAGCTTATCTTCTTTCCTACCCTGCTTTCTTTTTTTCCTCATTTTTGTTTTAACCCATTTATTTCCTTGAGAGAGTTCCCTCTCATCTCTAGGTGCATTATTTCCCCTACTTAGTGGAGAGCTAGTTTCCTCAGGTAGCATCTTCCACTCTGTGATCCCCTTGGTTGTTAAGTTCTTTGTGGCTCCTTTTGGATCCTCCTTTTTAAACCATACTCACCTTTTTGCTTGTTTAGATTCGCTTTCAATTCTTTTGTCTAACTCTAATCTATTGGCAAATTCTTCTTGTCTAGGATTAGAGTTAGATAAGAACATATTGGGATTCTTTGCCTCTTTAAATTTTGGATTTTTTTCCATATTGTTCCATTTTTCTTTGTCATTATCTTTTATTCCCCCTATTTGATTCTTGTCTATGGCTAGGTCTTGAGCAAGTTTATTTTGCTCAATGTTAGTCTTAGGCAACAAGAGTAGCTTGGGGCTTCTTATTCTCTCCATTGAAACCTTGTTAAGGATTTGAATTTTTAGGTTTGGGTCATTGTTTATCATATTTAAAATATTTTCCTCTTCTTTTGCTGTTTCATTTCCTACTTCTTCCTTTTTATCATAATATTGATACTTCCAATTGGAACTAACTTCTGTGGCTCTTGAGTGATTCTCTATATTATTCAGATAGGATTTTTTGATACTATTATTTTGAGCAATCCTTGGCTTTATTTAAGTTCTCGGGCATTTTTCTTGTGCCCTAGTTTATTAATATGCCCATCAATTTAAATGGAATTATGTAATATTTGGGGGGTATCCTCCACGAGAAGTGGATATTCATTCCTTGTTTCAAAATAATCTTTATCTACTACCTTGTCTACAGTCCTAGAATTATCAATTTTGGCTTCACTTTCTGATTTGTTATGACTGGCCACTGTTACTTCTATTGCATTTTCGAAAGTGTCACCTCTGGTAATTGTCTCTATGTTGTTTCCTTTGGGGTTCACTACTTCCCTCAATGAATTGTTTTTGAATTTTGTTACCTTGCTTGGTATTGACTATCTTTATTAATCTCTTCTATATTATCCTTCCCTTTTGTTCTGTCCCTAGGATTAGGGTTTGTCTCACTTTGTTTGTTTTTAGGGTCATTGGTCTTTCCTTTAATTTTTGGGGAGTTTCTCCTTACATACCCTTCCATTTTGCTCAGGAAACAAGTGTTAAGGCCTCCTAGGATCTCAATCCTACAGGATAATTTCTTTCCGGGGGTTTCAACTTCTATTACTTCGAGGATATCCACCACTGGAGTTAAAGAGATTAGGAGTCTTGCATGCATGTGCAAGAGGGTTACTTTGGATTCTTCCACTCAAGACATTTCCTAGAGGAGAAAGCATTTGAGGCAAAAAAGCCCAAAGTTGGGGGGGAACATCTTTAACAGTGATCCATCTAGGGTATGAGAGTGCCATTATTTCCTCATTTAATATCTTTAGGGACCATTTTAGTGCACAAAACATGGAGTTTCCTATATTCCAGAACTCTTTCAAAGAAACTGTCTCCTGAATTTCGCGGTTTTTAAGGAAAATCAAGAACAGTCCCTTTTGGACCATCCTACAGAATGAAACATGGATTCCTAGTTTTTTATACCACACATTGTTAATCCATTCATCTAGATATCTCCTAGCAGGCAATTTATTGCAGTCAAGGGTGACAAAAAAAATAGCTACTTCTTTTAATCTCTTTTCCTCCCTACCTAAAGTAGTTATCATTTCAGGGTTTGGAGTTACGGCTAATTTCCAAGGCTCTTCCAGAGAGCATTTGCTGTCTCCCCCACATTACAGTTGTTCCCCTCAACGCCCTCCATCTTTCACCGCCACAAATTTTGCTGCTTTCGGAACCCTATCCTCGTTTACACCTGCTACAATGTCTCTAAACAACCTTACTCTCTCCCCATTAATGCAGTTAACCCCACTTGCCCCTTCCGTGCCATCGGGGGGTTCATCGGAGGCTAGGTCACCCCCCTCCATTAATGACTGCAAACCCCAAAGTACCCACTTCTCCGAACCATTAAATGTAGGGAATGAGGGCACAAACAAAAGTTAAAGAATACAAAACTTTAATGTGGGAGAATTATTTAAAATGAAATCGCATAACGAAAGCAATGAAATTAAGGAAAGAAGGCACCAAGGAAAAACAAAGAGTGCCCGGGGTAAAAAAATTCAAACCGTTAATGACCCACGGCCATTGTTCCCAACTTGCAGTCTCCTCCTTCCCGCTCCTCCTGTTACATCCTCGATTTTGTACTTCAATCGCTCATTGAATTCTGCTTGCTGCTTGTCTTTGTCCTCTTTTAGAATCTCAAAAAGTGGTATGTCTCTCTGCATAGACCTGTCCTCACCGCATTCTCCAGATCTCCTGTTTTCTCCCTTTCTCAAGGATTTCTCAGCAAATTGAATTTCTGGCAAGTATTTGACAGTATATTGGCAGAAGCGGCAACAAAAAAAACTATTCAGAGAAACTCAAGATTGTGCACAAATTGTGTTGTGCCACCAATGATCCTGATGAGGAAAAGGGGCAGGGTTTGCAAGAAAAATATTACGACACCCTACCAAATCAGAATTTATTTTTTAAATGAGACGAACGAAAACCACCCTCCCTACAACCGCTGCTCTAAATCATTTACAGTAAGCAAAAAGATCTGAAAATATCGGGGTTTTCGAGACAAGATTTTTGCAGCCTCAGTTTCCGTTCATTCACCTCAATGTGTTTTTAAAAATTATCAGCTATTGTAGAAGGTGATTTCAAAATTGTTGGTTCTCTTGAAGCAACGATTATGAAACTGCCAGTCTGCACAAAGGGACGGTTCTGTCCTTTTCTCTTCCTCTTCCCTTTCTGCCAAGAAGAAAATATTTTTGAAATAGCAAGTATTGCAAAATACCAAAATCAAATCATCATGTGTGCTAGGATTGATGCCAGGGTTGTCTCCATGTTCAATACTCCCGCAACTGTAAAAACCCTAAACACGCTTCCTGGCACCTACATTTCAATGTCTCCAGAAACTTCCGCTTGCTCTATATTTTTCAAAAATCATATGCTTCAAAAAAAGCAATATATCATTCTTTTGCTTGCTGAAGTGCTTGAGATAGTAAAGTAGTTGTGTAATGTCCCCAAATTTGGAAAACCCCTAAATCTGCCCTAATTTATCAATTTCAAATAATCAATTTGGTTTAGGCAATATCTATAACTTGATTAGGTCCCCGCAAGACAGAATTAGAAAATATTTACAAGATAATATTATATGATGCTCTCATTTGAATATGTAAAGAAAACAAGGAAAGTAAGATTAGTGATACAACTACTTGTTTAAGACCTGCAAATAGGTTAGTAAACATCCTATAACAAAAAATTGAAAAAAACAATATCACATCATAAATATATTGGAATCTTTTAAGTTTCTAATCCATTCTTCCCGGAACAGAATGGTTTGATAGGGTGCCTAGAGACCCTCTACCCTAGGCCCAAGAGCAGATGCTTCACCCCTCTTGGCCCCATGTGGCCTCTTGCCATTCATATGGGGTGGTGTGCCTAGTGAGGTGTCCTATCACCGTTCCCCTTATCAGAATCATTCTGCCTCTTCTTATGACTTAGTTAATCACCATGATGGGAGGTTGGGGTGCAACTACAGCAGGGTGTCCCAAAAATCACTCCTTCTAAGCTCAAGAGTAGCCTCCTATGCCCCCTTGGCCCACATGTGGCAGGCCTCAGCCATCCACCATGGGGTGGCGTACTTAGAAGATGATCCCAACGCTGTTTCCCACCTTGTAGGCCCTCAATTCCCTCATCATGGCTGGTTACCACAGTTAGATAATATAAATATTATTTCATAATGTAGTCACATATTCTATCTTTACATGTTGAATCAGTGACACAGATCAGTAATGTATCCATTGTGTCATATTTAGCAATATATGATAACTCAGACTTATGCAAATGTACAAAGCTGTTATTATCATGACTAATAAATAAAATTGTATTGTCCAGTAGGAGTAATACTGAATTCTACAAAATATGCTGTATATACGATAATTAAATAAATAACCTGTTCATCACTATGCAACCCTACAGATTGTATTATGTTGCGAATAATATGTGAAGAACATACCACAGTTAACTGATTATGGCGTCTATTGATTTCTGAGTATCCTCAGTTTGACTTGGCAGAGTTCGCTGGAGTATATTTCTTTTCTTTTCCTCCTATGATTTATGAAGTCATCTCTATTAGTTTGGGGTATAGGTTATTGTATTTATATGAATTTCATGTATTAACATTATAGTCAGATTTGTTATTGTAGTGTATGTTATCATGTTTAAGATAATAATGGTTAAATTGTTAATAATATTATTATAATTATTAGTCAGACTTATTATTGTAGTGTATGTTATCATGTTTAAGATAATAATGGTTAAATTGTTAATAATATAATTATAATATTATCTTCAATAATTATAATTATAATAATATTACATAGTTAATGTTTTTAGTAATGTATTTTGTTTATCTTGTTTCCAATGCTTTATATCTCAATGCTACAATTGCAGGGGACATGACAAGTTGTGTGGGATGAAACCAAGTAAATAAATTAAAAAACACAGAAAGAGAGCTGTCACATGAAATTCTCTGAAGAAACTTAATCTGAGAAGACTTTATAAGATTGAAGCTAATGCCTTCTCATCTCTTATACAGTCTTGCAAATTTTAGAAGTTAATTGCTCAAATCCGAGCATTCAACAAATGCATTGAAGCTTTTATTAGCACCTCTAAAAATCTCTGTAGCTTTGCTTTGCCATGGATAACTTGCTTATCCAATTTGCTTCTCTTTTGCTCTCTGCCGTTGCATTTATCTTCTACCTCAAGAACTTGTCACCAAAAGCTTTTGAAGTCCCTTTGGAACCTGCTTAACTTCAGTAACCAACCCTTGAATTAGCCAGTGGCCCCGTACACATTCATGAGGGGAATATTTATTCCAAAGGATGATCAAATGAGTCATACTGAGGAGTTTTAATGTGAAGGAACTTGAAGAGGCATTCCTTTTACTGTTACTTTTCTTTTTTTGTTTGACTTGGGTGAAACCATAGTTACTGAGTCCATTTTACTCCTGATTTTTTGGATCAACCAGATCTGTCCAATTTGGTCTGGATTTTTCAATTGCTATAGAAATCTTACTGATTTTTTGTTTTGTTTTGTTTGAAAACTTCAGATTTTGAACTTTTTTAACCTCTTGAATGAACTGAAATTTTTGAACCGGGTAACTATGGGTGAAACTGCCACAGAAAGCATTGCAAAATTGCCACAAATATATGCATTGACCGTGACACATGCTCAACTTTCACAACACATGTACAACCACCATAATAGTATTTGATGGTCTTGTGTTTGTCATTGTATGAAATGCCATTTGTTTCTTGGCAGCAACAACCCTAGCTTAAAAACTCAAACTCAAGAAAAACTCGACAGGCCAAGATTTTGACTTGGACTCCAAAATCAAGGAGAAATCAACATTATAAACAATACATAAATTTATAAAATAAATTTTAATAAAATGAAAACTATTGATTTTATTATTTGGAGAATCATGGGTAGTTTGTATATTATTATATATACCAAAAAGGAGGTAAACTGCACATTAGAGTGTCATATATGATATGGCGATTGATCAATCTTCATCATCATAGCAAATTACAAATCCATTAAATATTTTACAAATTTCTTCTTTGCAAAAAGTTCTTTGGTGGTGGTGTCCTCAAACTAGATGGTAAATTTTTCTCCTTAAGAGTAATATCATCCTCAAGCATATACGATCATCATTCAATGAAATCCCTCTTGATGCTTGTGTGTGCAATTGTGCTTTTTCTTTCATTGCTTCCTTCACAAATCAATGACCTCCTTCATGGTAAACATGCGCTCCACATCCTTGGCAATCTAATCTGAATATAGATCAGTATCATATAAGTCAATTGCTTCATGGGTCACCTCTCCACTTTTTCACCTCAAAGATGAAGGTTTACTATACAAAAACAAGGTCATTGAGGTGCTGTGGGTCAACTTGTGCTTCTTAATGCAAGTGGCCTTGAACATGCTTTAATTGTACTCATACCTAGCAGTGCTACAGGGTTGGCACAAAATTCGGATGGCTTGAATTTGAAGATCTGGTGTTTTTGAACCATACTTTTCCTACCATGAATTTACAAAGAGAATAATTGTAACTTAAGTAAACTAGAATTGCACTTATGAAAAAGTTCTACAATCTACAAGACTCTGATTTAACTTTTGAAGGACTTAGTTCTTCTTATTTGGTTGCTCAGTCATTCTCTTTTGAATGCATAGAGGTGAAGAAAAGAAGTTCCCCAATGCACCTTTGTAAAACTGCAACTCGTCAAGAATTGTTTCTATGGATATTTTTTGGATGTTATCCTCTTTATGCATGCATAGAGGCCATTCATAACCTCCTCATCATCCTTAAAGGAATCAAAGAAGAAAAACTTGAGATTCAAGTAATAGGCTGCTGCATGTATGTGTTAGTTGGGTTGTTATTCCATTTCCAATTAAGTATGCACCAAATAGATTGGCATATTCTTTTGTTTCTTCCATAGTAATATTGGATGGCCTTCTTGACCATGTCCAAGACTTCATATAGATAACCCATTCCCCCCTCCATCCAACAAGCACACAACTCTGACTAAAGGTTCTGTACCTAAAACAAAATATTATAAATTTTAAAAATTAAAATTAAAAAAAATTGAATGACAAGAAGTAAATGAAAAATTTAAAAGTTTTACAAATTTACAAGTCAATAGGATTGATTACTTTGTAAGTTCATAAACCTTAAGTTTAAAGTTACCTAGATGATCTCATCTGTGCTCTTGGCAAACCACATCATCAAAAGCAGTTTTCACGATCATTTTCTCAGATCTCTTTGGTGTTCTTTGGATATGCAGATTCCACCATCTAGTGCTCATATACTTCTGCTTAAGTGACATTAGTGCGGCTACAATTCTCTACAATGTGATGAAGTTGATGGTGAATCATGTGACTCCTGATTGTACAAGCTCATTTCTCTTGGTTTGCTCTCTCATTGGGTTAAGCACTTAATGGTAGTTGAAGATGTATTTGGTGATCTTGTCTCTTCAACCATGGCTTTCACTGTAATGACTGCCCCTGTTTTTTTTTTTTTTTTCTGATTTGCTGATTGAGCTTTGTTTGATGATGTTTGCTTGTGTTTCAAATGCCATTCATTGTTTCAAGTTTGCATAAACATATATAACATAAAGTACAGAAAATAAAGAGAACTTGCTTGCTTTAAGATGAAAACTCAGAATATATTTCTTTAATATCATAACAGAAATTCAGACTTCTCACACATGAAATCGGACATCAGAAATGTTCATATCAGACCTGGTAAAAGGCTCAAACAACAACAATGAAGCTTCCAATCTTGCAACGAATAATACCCAGGTGTTTGACAATGAACCTTTTGCTATTCCAATGCCAATGACCACTGTTATTGGACTCCAATGATGGTGAATATCGGCCTATACATCAGCAGGCCTGCAACTGTGACAACACCCACAAGAGGGCGCCACCTGAGGAGGGCAACCTGTTCTAATAAATCAGTCTTTATTCAGTAAATTCATGTGAATACATAATCTAGGGCGCCTTGATGAGGAACTTCTTTTGAGCCAATACCCAAAATGCAAACCCTAACCAATATGGAGTTATGATCAAACTACAAACTTCTGTCCTGGAAATGTAATGTTCAGAAAATCATTCTTAACAGCTTCAGACCTTCAAAACCTCCTTGAAAATCAATGCCATAACCAGTCCCAACAAACCCAAGTTCAATCACGCCAAACCCAATAAGCAACACCTCAAAACATTCAAAAATTGTCATCTTTCAATACCAAAATACTGAAAACCTGAATATCTGTGAAGCACCAAAGTGACCCCTAAGTAGAATCACACCCAACTGACTAGGGTGGATCTCTCACCACCGAAACCAGCTCTTGAATGAAGAGGGTTTTTGACCTCAACACCAAACTGTAGACTTCTGGAAAAAATCCAGCAGCATCCTGTTATGCAACCAACTTAGACATAACCAAATGAGAGCCAAAACTCATTTATAAAGTGAGGGAAGGATTAGGGCAACTTGCATTTGAATTTGAATATATTTCCCTCTCATTTCACTTTATGAAATGACATGAAATTACCCCAAAGAGGGGCGTCCAACTTTTTGCCTCCAAAATTTCATTTTTGATTTTTTAATTTAAAATTGACATTAAGCCCAAACTAGTCGTCTCACCTTATGAGGCATAACATTAGCCTTTAAAAATGATAAATAAATCTCTTTTCTAGGCATCCACTTGAAATACATGGCCCCTCTTTTAAAATAACGTTGTGCAACTACGCCAAGGGATCCTTTTTTTTATTTTATTTTATTCAAAATACCTCCCTTGGGTGTCTATGCTCAAAAGGAAACTATTTTTCCTTGTTCAGCCTTTTAAAACAATGTTAAATTATCTTATTAGGCACCAAGGTACTTTTCAATGACCACCTACCCCCCTCACTTAAGTTATAAAGTTATTTTAATAAAATAGCTTAAGTGACTGATAAAAAACAATATTAAATAATCCAACTTTAGGCTTTTCAACACCACCATACAAATAACACTGTTGAGAACACTATGGGCTTGAGACCAGTTTCCTGAAATAGACTTACTATAAATAGAAATTGCTAAAAATAGTAAGTACACACCAAATATCAAACTGGCACAAAACATTAAAGCTCACCGGACAACGTCCATACATTGCCCAAATAGGAAACCCTACACTGCTCTGCTGCCCGGACTAGTTACTAAATATAGAACTTCTAAAAATAGTAAGTGTGTCAGAACCAGACTAGTCCAAAGAAGGACATTAAAAATGGGGACATTGCATTCACATATCCAAGTTTGTGTATATCCTCAAGTAAAAGATCAATGCAATGTGGCAAAAGGGATCCAAAAAAATACTAGGGTGTGTCTTTGGCATGCCATGCTTTCAAGTGGGGTCACTGACCATGCCACCACTACAGTTACTTGTGAATACCATCTTTAGTTGCAAAGTTGAAAACCCTAGCAAAAAGAAAAAAAATCAAAGCTTCAACTTAAAAATTTTAAAATGGGCTTTGAAAGGAAAAAGAAAGGGAAAAGAAGCAAAAATGGAAGATTGAAACCCAAGAAGTGCTAGACACAAAAAAAAATGAAAGAACAAACAACAAAAATCTAAATCTAAACAAAAAGAGCTACATACCTTTCAAATCTGGCAATTAAATCTGCTGAATCAGTCAAAGATCATTTGAAACAAGTCCAAATCAACTAAAACTCAAAATAGTAAAGTCAAGTAGTCAAGAACACAAAGACAAATGTTGTAAAGGTGAGAAAAATTTGTTTTTGTTATTTTTGACAGTGGACTTTGTTTGGGCATGGGTACATGAGTTTCTGTGTGGGTACTTGCCCTGAACTTTCGAGTGAGTTATTATGTGAGTAACCTATTGACTATGTTCCATTATTAAGTACTTGCAAGTAATTTGTAGAGTATTTTTTTTTATCTCTGGTAGCAATGCAGTTGATGATTAACAACTTACTCATCAACTTGGTTATGCTCTATTCTTGCTTCTTATGCTGTATTGCTGCCTTGCTCAATTTTGCCCCTTTTGAGGTTGAAAACTTGAAAGCATTTCTTAAGCATTTTTAAAGTCATTAATATGTGCAGCTGATCAACTCAATCAATTGAAAATGATAATTTGTATGATCCAATTTGGATCATGCCTCCCAATCCAGAGATATATGGGCCCACAAAATCTCTATGATGAAAAGATAGGATTTGCCTTCTACGTTCTCAAATGAGGTACCTTTCCACATCATTTCTTATGGTGTGAAAAGTTTGCTCGCTTTGAGATTGATGTTCCAACCTGTATCTCTGATAAAAACATGTAGGTTTTGGAGTCTATGGCCCCTTCAAGTGTTTGCTAACTGTCCCTTTTGCGCTCTTTGGTCTCTTGCATGCTTGATGCTCTTGTTTCAGCTCATATGGTTTTTATTAGTCTTCTTGGTTAGTCCTCTTAGCCCTTTTGCTGCAATACAAATGCTTGTGTGATATTCTCTTTATGGAGATGCTTGCTACATCATCTTTCTTGCTGTTTACATGCCTACAAGTGATAAAAACAATTTTGATCATGAATATTTGAAATCACAACCTCTTCTATATAGCTGCCCCTATCTTTGGTCTTCTAACTCAAAATTTGCATTAACAACAAATGCAGTTCTTCATTCAATGAAATGCTTTCAATATAGATGATGAGTGTGCTAACCATACACCCATTAATTTAGTAATCTTTTTTGTAGTCTGGTACTCACTGTGAGCACTTTTCTTGCATTGCCATTAATGATTGATTGCAATGCCACCTTTCTTACAACGCCACCTTTCTTACAACATATTACAAACTCTTGGAGTCATGAGCATGCTTGTAGGTGCTGCTTAATATTCTTGATACATCCGCAGTCCTGCAAAAATCAGTTTGGAGAACTCAACTAAAAATGCATGCTACAATATTGCCATATTTACTACAACTTTTTATATGGATATCACAGTATGATTTTACATAGGAATGTTACTTTCATACTTCAATCATTGAAATGCTTATATGCATATTGCAGCAATTGAAATGATAATTGATATTCGATATTCGTTATTTACAAGGAGAGGAATGCTCCTTATATAAAGAATTACAGGACGATGTTTCTAAAAAGAAACAATCATTAAGTAAAGCAAATTAAAGCAGTTAATGAAAAGAAGCAAACTAAGTTAACTAAAAGTAAACTATCAACTAACTAAAAGCTATGATGACCATTAAATATTACAATAATACTTTAATACCCTCCCTTAATGGTCATCCTACTAACAAAAAACTAAGTCTACCCATATTCTGACGGTGTTTTGGCCATAAAAGCATAGTATGCAAACTCCTGCTCAATATGCTTTGCCACTTGAGTACTCTGTCGAGACTCTTCCTGGTTGGACTTCTCATTAGCCAACCACTTTCTGCAATACTTCTGAATATGACCAATCTTCCCATAGTAATGGCAAGTAATAGACTTCTTGGAGCTCTCCTACGAATTGCCTCGTCCTTTCTGTTGAGTGGACTTGCTTTTGCCATCTTTGGCAGTAAATACTTGTTCAATAGTGGAAGACTCACTGCCGCTCCCAAACTGCTTCCTTCACCTATCCTGCTGCAAGAGTTTGTTGCACAGCTCATTCAAGTCAACATTGGTGGATGTAATGTTGAGTGTTTCAATGAAGTGCTCGAAGGATCGTGGTAGGCTTTTTAGCATAATGACCATGATATCCTCTTCTTCCATCTTGTGACCAATAGCCTCCAGCTGATCACGAATGTCTTTGACCTTCGTGATATCCATCATAATGGAAAACAACATATTTTTCAAGAAGAAAGCCCTGACCTTGTCTCATGGAGATCTTTTCAAATGCTTCCAGTTCTCCGCAACATATTTATCAGTTGGTATTTTTGGTAACATCTCATTAGTGAAAGATAATTTTAGAAGCATAATTGCCTCCCTATTACTTCCATCATACTTGTCCTGATCCTTCCCCGCAGCTGTGGGACAAATTTCTATTCCTAGAACAAGTGCATCTAGACACCAGTACTCAAAGATGGTAAGCATCCTCTACTTCCACATGTTGTAATTCTTTCCATTGAACCTTTGCACACTTTCCAACATTATGTTGGTCAAAGCAGCCATCCCTCTCATTTCCAAAAACACGAAAAACGAGGTAAAGTTTGTGATCAGCTGGTACGAAACCCTGGGCAATCAGCTGGCACAACCCCCACGATTTTTAAAAAATCGTCTAAAAAAGAGGTTCAGAAACAAGAAGTTTTTTTCAGAAAAAACCTTCAAAAACTTGGAAAAAGCAAGAGTTTTCATAAAAAACCTTCAAAAAACTCTGAAAAAGCAAGATTTTTTTAGAAAAAATCCTTCCAAAACTTTGATGATCAACAAAAAAGTTTTACAGAATTTTTTTTCAAAAACTCTTCAAATCTTCATAAAGTCTCTAGCATGGCAAAAATTTTCCAGTAATTTTTTTTTTCAAAAAACTTAGAACAATAAGGCAAGATTTTTCAAAAAAATCTTCAAAAAACACTTAGCAAAATTTTTTAGAAAAATTTCAAAAACTCTTTGCATGAATTTTTATTTTTCTCAAAAAATCCTATCAAAAACTAGCAATGGCATAATTTTTTTTACAATTTTTTTTTCAGAAAAAAATTGTCAAAAAACTCTGATATTTTTATTCTCAACCAGAAAAACCCTAGCCAAAAAGTGGCTATCCTTGAAATTTCAATCTGCAGAAAACCCACGAACACAACACAGATGCCCACAATCTTCAGATATATAACTCACGATTTTAGCAGGTGAGTCCCGCCCAGAAACCACAAACTGCCCAAACAAAATCTTCATGCGGCAAAAAAAACCCTCAAAGTAGAAACTCCCATCATGATTTTGTAGTCGTGAGCAGGAAATTCGAAGAAAAAAGGCCTTTAGGCGCGACAAACCAGAAAGCCTTGGTTGTGCGAATCTCTCAGACCCAAAATCCGCAGAAATGCTTTGCGATTTTGTGCAGAAACAAGGCACAAAATCAAAAGTCATGATTTCTGAGAAAAATCCATGAAAAAAAACCAGCTGCACGGGTGAACAAAACCAGGTCGTGATTTCAGATCCTGTTGAAAAACAGAAAAAAATCTGCCTTCAGTAAAGCCGTAATTTCTTGTAGAAAGTGACGCAATTTTTAGAGAACAAATCCGCGATTTGCCTTGGAGAAAAACTCACAAAAAACAGCGTCTAAAAACCCTTTGAAAATTTGCTTGAAATCTTCCACGAAAATATTCTACAAAAAATAATCCTTTGATTTTTGATAAAATCGGCTCACAAAAAACTCCTCAAAAAATTCCTGCGAATTTTTCAGAAATAAACCTCGATTTTTATCTTTGAAAAAATTGGCTAAGAAACTTCACCACGAATTTTATAGAAAAATCCATCAAAAAACCTTTCGGAATAATTTTTCATTTGTCCGAGTTAACCATTAACATACGATTTAAAAGAAAAACCGAGCAAAACCATCTAAGAATTTTTTTAAAAATCCTTAGAAATACACGAATTTTTATTACTAAAAAATCCGCCAAAAATGTTTGAGCCTAAGTTTTGATACCATGAAACGATAATTGATATTCAATATTCGTTATTTACAAAGGAGAGGAATACTCCTTATATAAAGAATTACATGACGATGTTTGTAAAAAGAAACAATCGTTAACTAAAGCAAACTAAAGCAGATAACGAAAAGTTACTAAAAGCTAACTAAAACAAACTAAGTTAATTAAAAGTAATCTATCAACTAACTAAAAGCTACGATGACCATTAAATATTACAATAAGACTTTAATAGCAATGATGTCATAACAAATCTACTTTGACAAGAAGTGACAAGTACCATACAAAATTTTCATATCACCATGAAAACCTGAAAATTGTTGAAAGTGATAAAACCTTGTGAATTAATGGAAGCTCATACTCGTGATTCTTAGACACTTTGTGGATGCTCCCTATTCACCCTTGTTGAGTGAAATGACTCATTTTTTTTTGATATAAATAGAAATAGTCCCCTACTTGCTTATATCAAAAGATGGAACCATAGCACAATTTTTGAGCTGCTTCTTAGGTGCTACTTAATCTGACTGCTGTTCATAGGAATGCAAGTCAACATGTTTGTTTTTCAAACTATCTAGTAATTTAAGAATGACTTCTTACCATGACCCATAAAGGTTGAGGGGAATGGAGTATGAGAGGTGTGTGAATCAGTATAAGTCAATCTTTTACTTATTTAAAACTTAGCAACCACAATAACAACAAAAACATAAGATCCACACAATTAAGAAGACAAGATTTACATGGAAACCCTTTTGGGAAAAAACCACGGAAGACGCTTGGATCTACTGTCCAAATCCAGCCACAACAAAATTAAACGATTGTACCACATTTGCAAGCACCAATCCACTGGAAACATGATGCAGGGACTTCCAAAGGTCATAACTTTTGACTCGGGAGCTTGTTTGAGCTGAAATTTTACATGGAGAAGGGTCTCAGAGAGTTGAATCCAATGCCAATCGAAACTAATGATTGGAGCAAGTCTCGACACTTTTCTAGAGCCAAATTCCTTCATCTGATGCCTCAAATTAGACTTTTAGTGTTTCAAGAATTTTCCATTTTGTAATTTTTCAATTATTTTTTATTTCCTGCTTGTAATTAGATTAATGAGTTGACAAATAGTGTCACTTGTGTTATCTTTGAATAATTAGTAACTTTCGTAGCCCTGCAGATAAGCATGCAAAATTATCAAAAATGGAAAATTAAAAATCCTATAAAAATCTGCCAAAAAAGGTGATTTTCGGATTGTAGCTATAAGAACTTTTATTTTCAGTTGTAGAAGTAGAATGGAAGGAGAATAATGAAGGAAAATTAATTCATTTCTTTGTGCTTTTGTGTTTTTTTTGTTTCCATTGTAATGTTGATTATTATGTTGTGAACTGGCTGCATCAACTAATATTAGAGCAGGAAGATGGCTTGGAGAGGAAGAGGAAGAGGAGGTCTTGCCAAGATGCATAGAGATATGCAAAACCTACAAAGGCAAGTAGTATGGAAAATTAAAGAATGGGACAAGGAGGAGGTGATTCAGATAAAGAGATAGGCCAAGGAGGTGCAGATTAGTATGCACAACTTGAAGAAGAACAATTAGAGTGCATGAGTTTTGAAGAGAGAATGCTCATGGCCTTAGAAGGAGAAAATGAAGGGATCAAGATCGAAGTTTTAGATTACGCAGGTAGTCTTAAACCAAAGAAGCTGATAGATTGGTTGAATGGTGTAAGAGAGGGGGACCAACCACACCAAGGCTCCAGGTCACGGAGAGCCGAGAGCGAAGGGCTCTCCTAACTTATTTCAAGCTAACGAGTGTTTGGGATAAGAATCGAGAATGAAGAGCACTCTCAAGTGCTTCTGTCACTATACAAATCCGAAAATCTAATTTGGGCTAGACGAGCCGATTTTTGGAGTTCAAATTGCACCTCAGACAACTCTCTCTCCGAGGACAACAGCGCGGGTCTGGGATGACAGCGCGGTGTGCTGGCTTCCATACGGCCAAAAAACATAATATGCAGGGTGAAACATCAAAAAAACCTACTAACTGCCTAGCTAACTAGTTTTAACGAAATAAACAGAATTATGAAATATGAAAAGTAACTACGCAAAAGATAAAGCAAGTAGATGAAGACAAGGGTGATGAATATCAACTCACTAAAGCGCCAGTTTGCTAGCGAGCTCCACGCACACATTCACCTACACACAAGCAAGAGGGGAAAAATGTTGGGGTTGTATAGGGGTTTGCCTCAGTCAAACCCCTGATTTGGTGTTTCCACCTCCACGGACAGCCAGAAAAGCCACGAAGTAGAAAGTACGATAAAGGAAAGAAGAAAAGAGAGTATTGAACACTACAAAAGATGCTACGCCACTCTATCAAACCATGAAAGGAAAATGAAGTGTTACCACCTCCACCCAAAGGCTCTCAAGGCCAATGAAGGGAGAATGCAAGCAATGAGCTTGGCAAAGTCGACACGGTCGTAGTAGTGACGAAGGGAGGTCTCGCAAGACTCCAAACTCGCTGCTTCTATGGTAGCACCATAGTACAAGGATGGAATGGATGGAGTAACAAGTTGCTGCAATGCTCAATGGAGTTGTGAAAATTGCTAGAATTGTGAGTAGAATGCTGAAGAGATTGTGAAAGATGGAATGAATTGCTAAAGGGAGATGAAGTGATAGTGAAATGGATGGATTTGAAGACCAAAAGTAGCCGTTTTCGGGTCGGTTGGTCACACAGAGGCGTTACAATTCGTCCCTAATGAGGAGTGTAACGTCCTTGCGGACTCTAGAGGCAGGAATCTGTCAGGGACGACAGTGCGCCGCGCAAACGTTCGTGCGCCATGCTCGCGACCTTGACGAAAATTCTCCCACCGACACAAAACACGCACCAAGTGGATGGAAGGTAGGTGGGTGATGTGGAATTTCACCATTGGGTTTGATTTTCTAAGGTGAGGGTATGCAAAAGGGGAATTTACACAAGGGGTGCAAATTCGCTCCTATACATTTTGCCCCCACTTTAGCGATCATGAGTATCGATGAGTGTTCGTAAAGTAGATCAAAGAGTTAGAAATGTATACTTGAACCGTCGAGGAAGTAGACCGCAATTTGGCGAACTCGAAAGCGCAGGGCAGGCAAAGGACTCCACAGGTACTCTCTCTTGAGGAGGTTTGAACAAGAGGATTCCGTAGCTCCGCGGAGCTATGAAGTTGATCGAAGTACACTGGAGGCCCACAGACCAATGACGGACAAATCCCGCAGGATGCAAGCGCTTCATAGGCCCTCAAACTTGCAAAGAAGGCATTCCCCCAAGTACTCTCTCATGAAGGAAGCCCAATGTAAGGGGGACTCTACAAAGTCGGACTGGAAAGCGGCTTCACAAGCGCACCTACAAAGTAACATGTTAATTCGCAGATAAAACATGTTAGAAAACAAAAAGCGGCCATGTAGGCAAACAAGCAGATAGTCAAGAAAATTGAAAAGTTTTCAAAGGGGTCCCTCAGGAACCCTTCAAAAGAAAAGGGGTCCACTCGAGGGACACGCTGTTTGAAAGTGCAAGAATATTTTTTTGCAAATCAATTCATCATCAAGGAATCCTTTTGAAAGATGTTCACTTCATCAAGGAATTTGAAAGTAAAAAAATGCCCCCTCGTGAGGGGAAGGTCGAGGCTTCTCTTGCACAAAAAGCTGCTCCCTCCTCAGAGGAAAGTTCTTCAAGTTCTTTTTTTTGCAAACCCATGACGAAGGAAACACATTTTGCTAGGGGTCCTTGTTGAGAATATGATTTTTGAAAAAGTTTGCAAAGATTTTCGAGAAAAGATTCGTTAGTCACCAAATGTGTTTTCTGAAAATCAAAGTTGACATGATAGCCCCCCTTTAGGATGGTGCATGCTGAACGTAGAGGCCTGCAATGGTGGAATATTAAGAGGGGAACCCTCCGACCCTCCCGCAACAAGGGCCAAGGAAGAAGGCCCTGTAAGGTTTTCTCCGTTTGGTTCTTGTGGAGAAAAGGTTAGTGATTTCGCGAAGATCGCCAACAAGGCCGAGACCTTGTCCAAAGAGTTAAACATGCACTTCACAGGAGTGACATGAGTTACCTCAACGAATAGGGAAGACAACGCCCGAGATTCATTACTAGGCTCACCAAGCGACTCGGGAGCAGTGACGAACTCCGGGGATGTCAGAACTTGCTCTGTCACTAGGACGACACATGCTATTGCAGGACCACCCTCTGAAGAAGGTGGACTCCTCTTACGCCCCCCATTGCTGGAAGGGCCAACCTCCACCTTTGCTTTGTTGGAGGATGTGAACTCCCCATAAACGAGGCAAGAGGTGCAGAGGAGGAGGAGAAAACCGTGACAGACACCACCGAGGTGTTCGGCATGTCCACGGGCTTCAAGAACGGCGGGATGCTCGGGAGGGACATCAAGAGAGGTGGCTCGACTGAAGGAGCAATGAACACCTGCACCTTTTTAGGGTCAGGGGTATTCACGCTCACAGCAGGAGCCGGAAACAGAACTAAATTTGATTGAACCAAAGCAGAGGGGATGGGAGAGGAGGACACAGCAGGAGGCCTTGAAACAGGGGCGGTTGACTCCCCTTCCTTCCTCTACAAAGCGGCTTGCTCAACTGCCAGAGCCTTTTGCCAACGCTTGTGCTCATGTGTAAGGCGGATTCTGCGACTCCGGGAGCCAGAGGCCGGGGGTTGAGACGAAACAGAAGGCTCTTGCTCGGCCATTGGAGTGTCCATCACGACCGTCTTTGGCGGAGGGAGAGACTCCTGGACGGGAGCAGGAGGGAGAGATTGAGAAGCAGCGGGGGGACTCGGCTCTAGTGCCTCAGTAGCGGGCCTCTTCCCATTCACTACTTTAGGAGCAGGAGTGGTAGGAGGCCACAGAGGCTGAGGCAGAGGGGATTCTGCATGGGGACCCTTCCCTCTACCATATTGAACGGGCCTAGGCACCGTGGGTAGAACAAGAAGTTCGAATGCAGGATGCTTGGGCTTTCACCAAGCGGGCACCATAGGGTTCTCCCGCAAACGCAGAGCAGAATCCAATGATGCCACAACGGGGCGAGAGGAAGCGACAAGTTGGACAACGGAAGAGGAGGAAGAGGAACCTTGAGAGCGCTTCTCTTCTTCCCTTCTACAGGCCATGGCGACATCACTATCAGCTTTCAAACAAGCCCTATGCGAGACAACATAGGGAGATGGAGGGTACCTCACCTTAGGCGTTAAGCGCCCTTTCTTGTACTTCTCATAGGTCCGGTACAAGAGGTTCGTCCTAGGCGGAAGCGGACCAATGGGTGCAGGCCAAAAGTGATCTAGAGAATAGCTGCCACACGTAACCGGCGGTTTATAGCCGGTGTCATGGATTACGTGCACTAAACCCTCATGGATAAACTTCAGACATTTATGCACAACCGAGGGAACTGCATTCATAGCGACAAACCAGGGGATACCCAGTTTCACTCTAAAGAGTTTGGAACTCGGGATTATGTCAAAAAGCATGTTTAAGGACCGACAAGGTGATGCTACCAAGGGGAGGTACGGAAAGTCCGTTGTGTATGGATGGTACTTTCAGGTGCGTTGTACCCATCTTTATGCAGGAAATTGATCAACGTAATCTCTCAATAATCACATTCACCCGACACATTGGGTCAACAAGAACACCTTTCACAATGTTTTCGTTGATTCGCGCGGGGATGTAAAGAGGAGATGGCTCTCTATTAAAACCCATTGATAGGCCCTGCGAGGTGAAAGTTATACCAGGAGAGCTACTCGCAGGCTATGTGAAGGGGATGGGTAGATGCAGAAAGCAGGCCATTGCGTACACTAAACAACACTCTCATAGAGCCCCCAAAGGTTCGCAATTGGACAGTGACCCAACTAAGGCTTCGTTTCACAACGCCTACGGAACCTTCCAACTATGCCTACCAGGGGTTGCAGGTTGGGTTGTAAGGCGAAACGCCTCACAATGCTCACACCTACAACACTCCTAGGATACGAGGAAAGGACCTTTCAGCACTACTAAATGGAATCAAAATGGTTTACGTCGGGTTCACCAAAAATGTAAGAGAGGGGGACCAACCACATCAAGGCTCCAAGTCACGAAGAGCCAAGAGTGGAGGGCTGCCCTAACTTACCTCAAGCTAATGAGTGTTTTGGGATAAGAATCGAGAATGAAGAGCACTCTCAAGTGCTTCTGTCACTCTATAGATCCAAAAATCTTGTTTGGGCTAGACGAGTTGATTTCTGGAGTTCAAACTGCACCTCAGACAGCTCTTTGTTCGAGGACGGCAGCATAGGTTTGGGACGACAGCGCAGCACGCTGGCGTCTCTCTGGTGTGTTGGCGTCTGTGCGGCCAGAAAACGTAAAATGCAGGGTGAAACACCAGAAAAACCTACTAATTGCCTAGCTAAGTAGTTTTAACAAAATAAACAGAATTATGAAATATGAAAAGTAACTATGTAAAAGATAAAGCAAGTAGATGAAGACAAGGGTGACAAATATAAACTCACAAAAGCGCTAGTTCGCTAGCGAGCTCCATGCACACATTCACCTACACACAAGCAAGAGGGGAAAAATGTTGGGGCTGTATAGGGGTTTGCTTCAGTCAAACCCCTGCTTTGGTGTTTCCACCTCCACGGATAGCCAAAAAAGCCACGAAGTAGAAAGTATGATAAAGAAAAGAAGAAAAGAGAGTATTGAACACTACAAAAGATGCTACGCCACTCTATCAAACCACAAAAGGAAAATGAAGTGTTACCACCTCCACCCAAAGGCTCTGAAGGCCAATAAAGGGAGAATGCAAGCAACGAGTTTGGCAAAGTTGACACGGCTGCAGCAGTGACGAAGGGAGGTCTCACAAGACTCCAAACTTGCAGCTTCTATGGTAGCACCACACGTACAAGGATGGAATGGATGGAGTAACAAGTTGCTCAATGCTCAATGGAGTTGTGAAAATTGCTAGAATTGTGAGTAGAATGCTAAAGAGATTGTGAAAGATGGAATGAATTGCTAAAGGGAGATGAAGTGATAGTGAAATGGATGGATTTGAAGACCAAAAGGAGTCGTTTTCGGGTCAGTGGTCGCACAGAGGCGTTACAATTCGTCCCCAATGAGTGTAATGTCCTTACGGACTCCAGAGGCAGGAATCTGTCAGGGACGACAGCGCGTCGTGCAGACATCCGCGTGCTGTGCTCGCGTCCCTGACAAAAATTCCCCCACCAACACACAAAACACACGCCAAGTGGATGGAAGGTAGGTGGGTGACGTGGAATTTCGCCATCGGGTTTGATTTTCTAAGGTGAGGGTATGCAATAGGGGAATTTAAACAAGGGGTGCAAATTCGCTCCTATACAAATGATATGGGGGATTTTTTTGAATGGAATTGTATGACAGGAAAAAAGATGAAATTTGCATGCACCAAGTTAAAGGGTCATGCAATAATTTGGTGGGATCATTTACAAAAGGAACAAACTAGGAAGGGAAAGGATAAGATCAAGACCTGGAACAAAATGGAGAAGAAGTTGAGAGATTTTTTTTTGCCTAGAGACTATGCACAAACCCTTTTTCGTAGGTTTCAAAATTTAAAGCAAAATTTATCTTCTGTGCAAGATTATACAAATGAATATTAAAAGCTGTCTATTTGTGTAGAGCATCAAAAAACTAATGAACAAACGACTGCTAGATATGTAAATGTCTTGAAATTTTCTATTTAGGATAAATTGAGCATACATCGAGTTAGCAATATGGAAGAGGCATACCAGTTGACTCTAAAGGTGGAAGAAAAGCAAATCAGACAATATCTTCAAAGAGGTGGAGGTTATGGTGTGCGTTAGAGGATGGGAAAACCAAAGAAGGCCTCTCACTTGTTTTAGATGTGGAGAAGAGGATCTCATAGCATTTGAATGTTCAAATTATAACATGCAAGAAAGAAATCAAGAAGGACAACCAAGGGTGAACTTGGTTCAAGCTGAGAATGAAGAAGGGGCAGAACTAGAGGTTTCACTGGATGTGGGAGAAAGTCTCATGATGCGAAGAGTGATGGTAATCCCAAAGAAGGAGAAAGCACAAGCTAAAAGTTTTGATGGTTCATGACTTCGAACCAATATCTTTTGAACTAGATGCACTTCAAGAGGAAAGGTATGTCAAGTTATTGTTGATGGAAGTAGTTGTGAGAATATAGTTTCTAGGGAAATGGTAGAAAAACTGAAATTACACTGTGAAAAACATCCCCATCCTACCGTATTGCATGGTTTAAAAAGGGAAATGAAGTCATTGTTAATAAAAGATGTTTAATTAAGTTTAGCATGGGAAATATCTATAAGGATGAAATATGGTGCGATGTCATTCCAATGGATGCATGTCATGTATTGTTGGGAAGGCCATGGTAGTATGATAGGAGAGTTATGCATGACGGAGAGAAAAACACATACACCTTTTGGAAGGATGGCTCTAAAATAATCTATTACCTCTTAAGGATGAAGAAGAAGGTGAGACCATGTTGTCTGAGAGAGGACTTGCCAAAGAAATGAAGGTAATAGGGTGTTGTTATGCATTGGTAGTGCAAAGAGGAGAAGAGGAAGGCATGTCAATACCACTAGAAGTAGCAAAGGTATTGTGAAAGTTTGTTGATGTTGTGCTAGAAGAGCTACTTGACGGTCTACCACCAAAGAGAGATATTCAACATCGTATTGGTATGATTCTAGGAGCAACTTTACTTAATCAAACAACTTACAAGATGTGTCTTGACACATGCAAAGATGACTAAAAAAGTGAGAACTTATAAGGAAAGGTGTGGTGAGAGAGAGCATGAGCCCATGTGTTGTGCATGCATTGTTGACTCCAAATAAGGATGGCACATGAAGGATGTGCACAAATAGCAGAGCAATTAACAAAATTTCCATCAAGTATCGGTTTCCTATACCTCGCCTAGATGACATGATGGATGTGCTTGCAGGGGCCACATAATTTAGCAAGATTGACCTACGAAGTGGTTATCACCAGATCCGGATCCGAGAAGGGGATGAGTGGAAGACAACCTTCAAAACTAGAGATGGATTATATGTGTGGATGGTTATGCCATTCGGATTATCTAATGCACCTAGTACTTTTATGAGGCTAATGAATATTGTTCTACAATCTTACATTGGTTAGTTTGTAGTAGTTTATTTTGATGATATTTTGGCTTTTAGTAAAAACAAAGAAGAGCACTTGCAACTCTTGAGGATCATCTTGGGTGTGTTGAGGAAGGAGAAACTCTACGCAAATTTGAAGAAGTGCAGGTTCATGCAAGATAGTTTGGTCTTTTTGGGTTTTGTCATCTCTGTAGATGGTGTTAGAATGGATGCAGAAAAGGTCAGGGCAATTCTAGAATGGCCTAGTCCAAGTAGCATAACAGAGGTAAGAATTTTGAATGGGTTGGCCACTTTCTATAGAAAGTTCATTTGAAATTTCAGTAGTATTGTAGCACCTATAACAAATTGCACCGAAGGAAAATAATTTGTGTGGACTAAGGAAGCTGAGGAGAGTTTCAAGTACCTCAAGAAGAAGGTGACAAAAGCTCCTATATTAGCACTACCAAATTTTGATAAGGTATTTTAAGTGGAATGTGATGCCTCACATGTGGGCATAGTAGCCGTGTTTAGTCAAGCAGGTAAGCCCATAACCTTCTTTAGTGAAAAGTTGAATGAGGTGAGAAAGAATTATTATACTTATGATTTGGAATTTTATGCAATTGTTCAAGCCTTGAGACATTGGAGGCATTATCTAGTTCTCAAGGAGTTTGTGTTGTTTATAGAACATATTGCATTGAAATACCTAAACACACAAAAAATATTGAATAGTAGGCATGCCAAATGGGTCTCTTTCTTACTTGGCTACATTTTTGTTTTGAAGCACAAGTTAGGGAAACAGAACTAGGTTGTAGATGCTTTGAGTAGGCGTGCTGTACTTTTGACTTCAATAGAGTGGGGTAATTGGATTTGATGCCATCAAAGATGTATATGAACCTGATGATGATTTCTGGGAGATTGTGGAACAACTAAAAGCTCTAGTAGTTGGCAACATGGAGCACATTAGGGGTGAATATTGTATACAGGATGGTTACCTCTTTAAAGGAAAACATTTATGTATTCCAATTGGCTCTAAGAGAGAAAATATAATTAGAGAACTTCATAGTAGTGGGTTGGATGGACATTTTGGAAAGGATAAGACGATAGCCTTGGTAGAAGACAAATGCTATGGTCCAAAGATGAAAAGGGACATAACTAAGTATGTGACAAGATGTCAAATTTGTCAAGTGGCTAAAGGACATTCACAAAATACAGGGTTGTATATGCTAGTACTAGTACCCACAGAACCATGGATAGATTTGAGCATGGATTTTGTGTTGGGGCTACCAAACATGCAATGAAGTAATGACTATTTTTGTAGTTGTTGATAGGTTCTCTAGTGATGCGACGAGGGTGGCAGAACTATTGTTTTCATAAGTTGTTAGATTGCATGGTGTTCCAAAGACTATTATATCTAATAAGGATACCAAGTTTTTGAGTCATTTTTGGAGGACTTTATGGAAGAAGATGGGGACTAAGTTGCAGTTCAGTAGTGCCTATCACCCTCAAATTGATGGGCAAATATCTGTTGGGTTTCCGTCTCCCTATAAATTGCAGTGCACCTGGTAAACTTTTTTCACGTGACTGGTGACGTTGGTGTGACGCCCTTCGATACCACGGGGACGGTGGGGAGACTAGACCTCGTGACCTCTTGCCTGCAATAGGATGCTTTAGCCAATTGAGCTAGGCCCACCGCCCGAAAAGCGTGGATCTATCAGAATGCACTGAGGCCTTAACTGCTTGCTTGGAATATGCAAGCAGGATGTTCATCAGGAGGCAAGTTGTGAACAACAACCTTAGTATTCACGCTCTAGCCTCAGAGCCCCACTTCATCTTCTAGATATGTGTGCTTGTCTAAATTTGATATGCAGATCAAGTCGTACAACCTTCAGAACAATTCCTGTTTAAGTAAGATCGTTTGCATACAATTGTTCAGTGAAAAGATTGACATGAAATTTTTTATGTAGGAATCTAAGGGTGTTTTAGATTTGGTGCAGCTACCAATGAGAGATAGGATCAGTGATGATGGGGAAGCATTTGCAGAACAACTTCAACAGTTGCAAAAAGATGCAAGACAAAAGTTGTAGGAAAGTAACGAGAGGTACAAAATTGCAGCAGATTCTAGTAGGTGACATCAAATATTCAATGAAGGTGATTTAGTGATGGTATGTTTGAGAAGAAAGATTTCCTATAGGAACATGCCACAAATTAGAGTACAAGAAAATTGGTCCTTGCAAGGTTATGAAGAAGATTAATGACAATGCTTATGAGGTAGATCTACCAGCGCATTTAGATATTTCCCTTGTGTCTAATGTTTTTGATTTATATTCTTTCCATGGAGAGGAACGTGATAATGATAATGAGGAGGGAGTGGATTGGCAACAACAAATTCCAAGTATGCAAAAGGAAAAGATTGCACATATTCTAGATAAGATCATTCACACTCGGCAAGGTCAATATAACAGGTATCTCGTCCAATGTGAAGGATTAGCACCATTGGATAACACATGGGTTACAAATTGGGAATTGAAGAAGCTGGATCAAGACAAGTGGCAATAGTTTGAGGAGAACAACTTGCAAGAGCTATGTTCTTTTCAACCAGAAGAGAATGATACAGGGACTTCCAAAGGTCATAACTTTTGATTCAGGAGTCCGTTTGAGCTGAAATTTTACATGGAGAAGCCTCTCAGAGAGTTGAATCCAATGCCAATTGAATATATTCGATTGGACCATGTCTCAATGCTTTTCTGGAGCCAAATTCCTTCATTTGAGGCCTCAAATTAGACTTTTACTTTTTTTTAGAAATTTCCCAATTTGTAATTCTCAGTTATTTTTTATTTCCTGCTTGTAATTAGATTATGATTGACAAATAGTGTCACTTGTGTTATCTTTGAATAGTTATTAACTTTTGTAGCTGTGCGGATAAGGATGCAAAATTACAAAAATTGGCAAATTAAAAATCTTGTAAAAATTTGCCAAAAAGGTAATTTTTGGATTGTAGCTATAAGAGGTTTTATTTTCAGTGTAGAAGCAGAATGGAAGGAGAATAATGAAGGAAAATTAATTCATTTCTTTTTGCTTCTGTGTTTTTTTTGTTTCCACATTAATGTTTATTATTATGCTATGAATTGGCTGTATCAAGACACCAATCCCCACTTATAGAATTTGCAAGCACCAACCCACTGGAGACACCAATCCCCACTATTGAGCACCAACTCAGCAAGAGACATCGATCTCTTCTTTTAGGAGGCACCAACCTCTTTTGCATGAAAAAATTCACCTTCTGGACTTTGCTGCTTCAATTAATGATGAACATACTTTTCTGCACTTTCACAGTTCACAAAATCTGCTCTGTATGAGATCTGTCTGCATCAAATCTGCTCTGCTCTGTATTCAAATGATACATTTTCACTTACATCTTTTACTCCCATTTCATCTTCCATTTATACCTCTTCATGCCTCTTCATGAAGAGAGGTGATTTTCCCAAAGGAGGTTGGCCATCTTTTTATTTTAAAATAATTCCTGCGCTGCCCTTAATTATTATCGTCATAAGGGTCAGCCATAAACAAATTAAATTGAACTTTTATTATTCCTTGAGTTGGCCATCTAAATAACCTCTTTTGAGAATATAGCCGTTACCATGTCGGCCAAAGGCCAAACAACTTTGACAACAATGACAATTTTTCCAACAATCTCCTTTTTTGAGCAAAACAACTTTGATAAAGCAGTCTTTGACATCAATGACAATATTTCCTCAAGGTCTTGAGGATGAGTGCACTTAGAGTATTGTTGAGCACACTCCAAGAAGTGCAATATATTGATGGAGCAAAGTTCAAACAATCTTGTCTATGTTCACTACAAACTTGGTCTCTAATACAAGCAAATTGTGGGTTCTGAATTATATTCCATTGTATTGGAGGAGGCTGATCCACTATTAGATTGCATCACTGAGATCGAGGATCTTGGTTTAGATAGGAGGACCATGCATGGGTTGAATAGGCCGAGCTTATTGCAGAGGCAGTAGCAAGGGTAGAGGAGGAGAGCATGAGTAGATCTCATGGATGTTGTTGACATTTGTGGTATTATGGCTACAGCTATTGAGGACCTATTTGAGATGTGAGTGCTGGAGCTGCTGTAGATTTAGTGATATTGGACCAATAAAAGTAGGTTCCTCTCCACCTTAGTCCATGTTATAATTTTCGTTTTTGATGCCATGGATACCTTAATCCATGATTTTGTACACCAAAAACACATATGAATATTATTATATTTACAACTCTTGTTTCCTTTAGCTCAAATCCTCATTTATACTTTTTTTTTTTGATGTATACTTGTGTATGCAAGCAAAGTAGTATGTAATTGATTAGTTCTTTATGTCATTAAAGCTGATTTTCAGAATACTGTGTTTCTTTATAAAATTTCTATATATTATGTTTCTTTTTTCAAATTGTTTAGTTTGTCCTGAGTTATTGTCAAGTTTTTATGTTTAGTTTTAGTCCAAGCCAAAAATCAACCTACCAAATCTATGCCAAATCTGAGTCTGGTAAGACGGCTCCTGTAAGTGTCAGCATTTAAAGAATAGCATGGTCCTGGTGCCAGAATCCAATTTGCTCCTATTAGTCGCATGATATTTTAAAATCATAATTATCAATCAATATGCACAATTCAACCATTTGACAATGGGCGTCCTAGAATACATCCAATTATCTCTGATATCATTAGTCTTTTTCAATGCCAAGTATTCTCATCTGCCAATGCAACAAGAGTGTAAATTCTTTTGTGAAGCATTTTATTGAACTACTAACTGCCTCCTTTCAATAAGGGATCTTAATGTGTTGATTGCCTAACTACCCTACTTGATCTATAGGTTGTTCAGTTTTACTGAATTATGGTAGTGCGCCTCTTCTCAATTGGAGGTTTCTTAACTATTTTTGCTATCAAATTGTCCATACTGCTTTACCAAGCACCAATTTGGCTTAATTTTTTTCCTTTTTATGTTGAAGGATTACCTTATTTAGCACGTTTAAGCATTTTATGTTATGCATCCAAATGCAGAAGGTTTCTTGCAGGTTGAAATTATTCATAATTTGATAAGTCGGTAGTTGAGAGTTGTGAACTTTTCCATAATTATAGAAGTTCACAGGTGACAGTTGTCAATTGTAAGGGCCTATAAAACTATAATTCATCAAAATTTAAAAGAAATATTTGTTGAGTTAAAGGTAGAATACAAGAGAGATTTAATTTGTGATTTCAGGGGAAGTTGAATTTTGCCCCTCATATTATTTCATTAGTTCATATGTTTCAGCCTTTTTGTATTTGCGCTGTGTTACATTTTGAAGCCATCCTTTGGAAATTGATTTCAAAAGGAAATAATTTTTTTTTGTAGCACATCACCTTAAGAGGTAGATTTGTACAATCATCTGCAAATGGGATGGTTCCATATATCTGAGAATGACTTTGGTACCATTCCAATATATTTCATGACATGTATCTGAGCAATATATGTTCTACATATGCAGGTGTCCTTGATAATTCTCCAAAACTACAAGTCTCCTTCCAGTGCTTGTGTAGCCTATGAAGTTCTCAAGTTCATCAGATCAAAAACTTCCAAGATTTCGTCATCTCTCACAATCATATTTCCTTGTCTTACAGTTGTTAGAAACTCCTCTCAAAATATAAGGAGTTTATGCATTGAAGATTTGGAACAGTCTCTATATGCAGCTGAAATCAATGAAGCATCTGATTTCTCAAAGGCTATAGTGAAGGGTCTTAAAAAACTGCCACCAACAGCTCAAATATGTGATGAGTTTTTGGCTTGCATGCTGCATTTTGTTCGTGTTTTATTGCTGCCAGCACTTTTGCTGCTAGCTCCAACAACCAGAATTAGCCGTTCAGATAGCAAGGGAGCTCAAATTCAACAGGCACATGAAACACAGGTAATAAGCTTCAGCTGCTGGTGGCAGCTTAACTAATATATGAAAAAACTGTTATTTAAATTTCATGCGTTAAATTTGAACCCATTATTCTGTTAGTGTGCTTCTAGATGTAACAAATTATTTGTGTGTTGCTATAGAGACTATTGTCTATTGCACCATAATTCTGCATCCAATTTTAGTATATTGCATATTAAAAAAAGTCAATGTAATTGTATGAATATTTTCCAGACAAAAGGTAGATTATTACTGTAGTGGTAAATGTTTACATAAGATATCCTTGAATGAAACACATTCAATTGTTCAGCAAATATAATCAAAAGCCTCAATAACTGTATACTCTGAACTAATTCCTGAAAATTAACTTCTGGTTTAGATGCTTTGCAAGCTTGGGGATCTGTTGGCAAATCAGACTGGTCTTACATTCTCAAAGGATTTGTTGGAGAATACTCCTATTGAGCTTGAGATGGATGCAGAAGATGACTGGCGTAGATTGTATGGATGATAGTCAATAGATAATCTGTACTCCTGTTCTCGATTTTATCCAATGTAATCAATGTGTTAAGCTCAAGCTAAATGACGTTTAGATTCGGGTCCATAATTTATCACAAGTTACTTTTTTTTCCCTTGAAATCTTTGATTTGAACCAAAAGAGATTTAGTTTTTTAAAACAATCTCCCAATTGATAGCAAAAGCTGTATGTAAAAATTAGGAAATGTCAATGATATGGATTGAATGTTTTACAAGAAGACATACACAGAAGACTTGTGATTTAGTACTTTGTACTCTGTCTATTAGTTTTAGGGGTTAGTCCTCAGATTTGGTGTTGTAATTACAACTCTAATTTAACATTTTTGTTCATCTGATAAATAATTTCATTTTATCAGTGTTGTAATAATTGTTGGGAGTAGCTTCAATTTGTGATGATTATTGGAATCTTGTCAACAACATTATTTGCCAATTGACTTGATAGACACCCAGAGACTCAAATGGGTTTTCCACTTGGTGAACGGTGGTACATTTTAGCTTGATATGTTAATCCTTCACTTAAAAAGAAAAAAAGTTTTGGCCATCATGGCACCATTGACATGCTGTAAAGTTGTACATTTTGGACAAATGTTATACCTTTAGCAAGGAAATTCTGCAGATTATTGCATTATACCTTCCAAAAATGTCTACAAAAATAAAGCAACATTATAGGACTACAATTAAACCAGCAGAGCTTAGAAATAGCAGATTGATTTCTTAATTCAAAAGAGGATATGGAGCCTACCTTACTATTTGAGCAATCCTTGAGGGGTATTGTAAGATTGTGTGATTGTTTGATTATTTGATTGATAGGAAACTTGAGAGTTATGGGTTCAATATAGGGACAGTATGTTCTTGTATTTTGACACTCCAATGGTACACATCCTAATATTTTTTTGTAAGATTTGGGCTTTGTTCTAAAAAATAATTATAAAATGTAACGGTTCTCTTATGATTGCTCTTGCTGCGCTTTATTATTTTCCCTTGAAACTTCCACCATGTATATAATTATGAAATAGTTTCCTGCAATGTTAAACTTTAAATAATCAAGTTCACTGTTACCATTTGTGCAAACACAGTGAAAATATCTTAACTAGCACCCACACTGTTCATCAAAAGGTGCAACGGTTATGTCCATAGGCAATTTGATATGTAGCAATATAGCAGTTTGTAAATTTTATCTGTCCTTTACTGGTTTTTTATATGTGCATGCTACAACCTAACTAAACATCTCTTTAACAAGCTCAACTACCATTGCAAATTGTGAGTCATTTACGAGTACAAAAGAAAGTGAAAAGGACATGAAATGCAAAACAAAGCAAAAGTACCTTCATTTGACATTGTTTTACTATGGCTTACATAAAATACTGTATACATGATTGCAATAAATGTAAGTTTTCCTTGTTCTTGGGAACATCAATATTTCACAAACAGATATGTATGTATACATGACACTGGTGAGGACAGGTATTGAAGGAGAGACACTAAGCCTTGCAATGTGTCCCGTTCCATATCTAGCATGGTTTGTATCCCTCCCTCTGTTTGATTTCTTGTCATTTTATTTCATTCTTTGCTTTAACTTAGTAGAAAATGAAATTGTAATGAAGTTTCTCAAAACATATGTGAATGTTAGAATGGAGGTGGAATTTGTGCTTCAACAATCTGTTCATGCAATTTGTTACATATATAAATCGGATTGAGGGGCAGTTTCAGGACAATCCTAGATTTCAATTGACAGAAATAAAGCTACAGAAAGAATCATAATAAGCAATTTCATAGTTCCTTTGGAAAGTAGCTTAGATTATTTTTTGTGTTCAGTGATTCTGTTAGATGTTGTGTAAGATTCTGCACCGTCATTTGAGTGAAACATTTGGACCTCATGTTCAGTTTTAAGCCAAGTAGTCAAAAAGATCACAAAATTTGCAGAATTTCTTGTTTCATATGTACTTTCATCTACACATCAAGTTAAAAACAAATGAAGTTAATATTTCAATAGCATGCATTTACCTCACTATAATTAGATCACATTGTTCCATATTAATGAAATTCGGATCAGATTTTCTAACATCGATACCATCCCTACTACTGTTTGGAACAGTTGTGTAACACAGACTATCGAATATGATGTCTCTATCCTAATGATAATCACAAGAATTCTTTCCACAAACAATAAGGTAATCCTACTCCTATGAAAACAACCAGATTTCATGTAAGCTTCAAGAAGGTAAAACTAGTGACAACCCACCTATTGAAGCTTAGGTGGGCATGCTCTTTATTAAAAATTTAATTCTAGATTTTTTTATTTTTTTATGTATCATGAGAATACCAATTCATTTGAGAAAATTGTGAGTTGACTTGCTATCGGTAGCATGAATCAATCAAGTGATTTATTTGTAGTGTAGCCTTGACCGAATACTGACTTGCAGCCTCTGTAGGTATTCAGCTTGGTTGATATATATTTCACGTCCTGCAGGGCTGCAATAGTGCATGCCATCAATATTCATAGCCTCTAATAAAGCCTTGTATCAAACAAGCTATAATGACATGTCTTTTTCCTATGCACGTAGAAATGATTAGTTAGACATATAGTCCAAAGAGGCTAAGTCAATGGGGTACCTGGTGAGTTCTGATTGATTGTGGACAAATGCCACTTTGGGAGAAGTCAAGTTGCTTCCTCTTTTGTGTTGGGCCACAACCCACAACCCACAACCCAATGATTTAACAACTCACAAATTGACATCCGTCAATTATGATGAACTTTTGACAAAGCATGCCTACAAAGCAAATACATTTTAGTTCAATACGCATTATTTGGCCACTTATCATTGGTCGACAAGATGATGTGTGGAGCTTTGTGGTGTTCAGTGGTGAGATATGTACTTGTCATGTCCCCAAAATTACGTGATGTGAATTTTGGAGGGAAAAACAAAATAGTGTTTTTAAACACTAATTATCTGCATTTAATATTTTAATATTACTAAATAAAATAATAATATTAAATATAAATTTAAATTATTGAATAAATAATATTTAAATTTATAAAGTTTACCTGGCAGACCTCCTTGAGGTAGGCGTTGCATTTTATATTTATATGGATTGGTGTTCGATATTCATCATCATGAATTGTGGGAGAAGATTCTGCAAGATTAGCTGAGATGAAAACCTCTGCGTGATCAGCACCTTGGGTAAGATGAAAACCTTACTTGAGTGTCAAGACTCTCTCCTGCGATTCTTTCCATCATTGTTCACCAATTAATCCACCATTCGTATTGCACAGGATCCGTTGTGAGCTCGGGTTGGAGTCTGGAGTAGATTCATTGATTGTAATGCAATTGCGAGTTCATCATAATGATCAACGACTAAAGACAACCATTGAAGGAGGTTGGAGCGATTGAATTGTGGTTGTTGCCACAGTCCTGTGCAGGCTTCCATCTCATGTTTGACATCCCTCCAACACTCAGACCTGCGAACGACATCCTTAACATTGCTACTTTAGGCGCCACCATAGCACTTGAGATCGTGATTATCTGTCGTCAATCTTCTTCGGGCTTTAACGAGCCATTGCCAGATTGCATAAACGCATTTATCTTCGGATTTGTGGAGTTTCGTTATCAGTTTCTAGGTGCCAAGATTATTCAACACGTGACTTGAGCGATAATTGTCATTAATATTGGTAAACAGATCTGGGATCGACTTGTCACGTCTTCTGTGTATTGTGCTTCAGATCACAGCTAATTCACATTGTATGACTTGCGATTGACATATTCAACGATCTGCATTAATTATGATTAATTCTGTGCAAATATATATTTTGAGTGTTTGATTGGTTAATTCTGTTCTGTGAAAGAGTATTTGCTAGTTGTCAAGGATATTTCTCTGTTTGTCCTGATTGTAGAGTTCATATTATTTGTTTTCAGTTTCCAGTTTACCAGTAATCCTAAGAACTGTGTGTGGTTTATCGATTCATTTCATATTGTTGACCCGTGAGTAAATTTGAGTGGATGTATTACAGAAACCTGATTGTTTGAATTTTATTTTGGAGGTGTTTGCTACTCTTTTCCTGTGCAAGCATATTACAGTGGTATTAGAGCCTCTTGACCTGCCATCCCGTGTGACTATACATGAGTGATAGAGATCTGAGATATCATCTTAGAGAGAAAAAAGGCAATGGGTGATAAGGAGGATGATGGACAACAGTTCGTCAAGGAATCCTGAGAGTTTCAATCCACTATGAAGGACACTATGATGGAGATGGTCCAACTCTTGAGGGGATTGAACTAGCAATTAGGTGCTGGTAGAACTATACAAAATGGCTTGAAGAGCAACAGGTCAGGGGTACAAAAACCAACAACCTCCACCAAGTTTTTCAAAGCCAAATCTTAGATCAAGGGGCAAAAAATGAAGTAGAAAACACCACCTGAAGAAGATGAGGGCATGGCCAAATTGTATAATGAATATCATGCTCAAAGTCCAGCCTTTCATAGAGATGTAACATTCTCAGAATTTCATGATATGAAGACCAAAAGAGGGCATAGGAGGAGAAGGTATGGTTCAGGGGGTTCATCAACAAGGGCTTGGTTGTAGAAATTGGACACATATTTCTCCTTGAATCCCATGTTCGAAGAAGAGGCCATCAAGTTTGCAATCTTACATCTTGAAGGTTTGGCCCATGAATTGTAGTATCATGACACGGTGACACAAGGCTGCAACTCCATCAAAACATTGGAGGAGTTCAGTAAAATGTTGATAGAGAGATTCAACATGAAGGATCCAAAAATTCACTTCCGAGAACTAGCACAACTGAAGCAAGAAGGTAAAGTGGAGAACTATGTTGTTGAGTTTGAGAGATTGGCAGTTATGGTCCTAGATGTGTCAGAAAGAAAGCGTATAGTCCTCTTTGTTGAAGGCTTATTTGAACCCCTCAGAGGTTTGGTGAGGGCCTTGGACTCGAGCTCACTGCAAGACGCCATTAAGAGAGCCTTGAACCTAGAAGATTCATCAACTAATGGGGGACCACACTCAAACAAGGCGCTTCACATCATGACCAAGAAGTTTCCTCACAAAATTACTCCTCCAACAACCTTTACTCCTCCAACAACCTTACCATCGAGGTCAAACAAGATGGATGTGTCTAAGGAAAAACTCCGAAGGAAAGGGTTATGCTACACTTGTAAGGAACATTGGACAAAGGGTCATAGGTGTATGGGAAAAGTACATGTAAACTACATTGAGGCAGCCCTCAATGAAGAAGGTGAATCCGAGGGCGCTACTAAGGAGGATGAGCTTGGGGTGACATGGGAGAAAGGATATTCCGGGGCCACTCTTGTGGCACTTTCAGGAGTGCAAAGGTATCATTCCCTTCGTATTAGAGGAGACCTACAAGGACAAAGGGTGACAGTATTGATAGATAGTGGAGCCACCCATAGTTTCATTGATGAGGGGCTAGTGGCTAAGATGGGCCTAAAGGTTGAAAGCTTTGAAGGATTCAATGTGACAGTTGCGGATGGTTATTCTATTTCGTGTATCCACCGGATCCAATAGATGGAGTTGATGCTCGAATGACACAAAACATAAGATGATTTCTACATAGTCAACATTGGTGAGGCTGATGTGGTCCTAGGGGTACAATGGCTACACTCACTTGGGGAGTACACAACTAATTACCAAACTTTGGAATTGAAATTCAAATCCAATGGGAAAGAAGTCATCCTTCGAGGACTCTCCAAAGGAAGCCCCAAGGACGATCCAACCAAGAGATCGAGAGAAGCAGCTGAGATCGCCAAGCATAAAAAAACGAAGTTGCTCGAGGGCGATCAACACTCAGGCGAGGACTGCCATGTCCCCAAAATTTCGTGATGTGAATTTAGGAGGGAAAAACAAAATAGTGTTTTTAAACACTAATTATCTGTATTTAATATTTTAATATTACTAAATAAAATAATAATAATATTAAATATAAATTTAAATTATTGAATAAATAATATTTAAATTTATAAAGTTTACTTGGCTGACCTCCTTTGAGGTAGGCATTGCATTTCATGTTTATATGGATTGGTGTTTGATATTCATCATCATGAATTGTGGGAGAAGATTTTGCAAGATCAACTGAGACGAAAACCTCTACGTGATCAACACCCTGGGTAAGACGAAAACCTTACTCAAGTGTCAAGACTCTCTCCTGCAATTCTCTCCATCATTGTTCGCCAATTAATCCACCATTCATATTGCATAGGATCCGTTGTGAGCTTGGGTTGGAGTCTGGAGTTGATTCGTTGATTGTAATGCAATTGTGAGTTCATCATAATGATCAATGACTAAAGGCGACCACTGGAGGAGGTTGGACCGATTAAATTGTGGTTGTCGCCATAGTCTTGTGAGGGCTTACATCTCATGTTCGACATCTGTCCAACACTCAGACTTGCGAATGACATCCTTAACATTGCTACTTTAGGCGCCACCATAGGCACTTGAGATCGCGATTATCTGTTGTCAATCTTCTTCGAGCTTTAATGAGCCATTGCCAGATTGTGTAAACGCATTCATCTTCGGATCTGTGGAGTTCCGTTATCAATTTTTGGGCGCTGAGATTACTCAACATCTGACCTGAGCAATAATTATCATTAATATTGGTAAACAGATCTGGGATGGACTTGTCACGTCTTCTGTGTATAGTGCTTCAGATCGCAGCTAATTGGCATTGTATGACTTCTGATTGACATATTCGACAATCTGCATTAATTGTGATTAATTCTGTGCAAATATATATTTCGAGTGTTTGATTGGTTAATTCTGTTTTGTGAAAGAGCATTTGCTGGCTATCAAGGATATTTCTCTGTTTGTCTCGATTGCAGAGTTCATATTATTTGTTTTCAGTTCCTAGTTTACCAGTAATCCTAAGAACTGTGTGTGGTTTATCGATTCATTTCATATTGCTGACCTATGAGTAAATATGAGTGGATGTATTACAGAAACCTGATTGTTTGAATTTTATTTTGGAGGTGATTGTTAATCTTTTCCTGTGCAAGCATATTATAGTACTAGAACTATAGCAAATATTGTTTAATAAGCAAATGTGCTACATGGCTGTTTTTGATTGGCTGCAGGAAGAAGTCACTTTGTAGGAAGTCAAGATGCCCCTTTTTTCTATTAGGCCACAACCTGCAAGCATTGATTAAACTGGAGTTTTCAAAGAGACATTTTGATTTGTATCAACATTCAGAAGGAGGTTTAACTGATGTGACAGCGCTACTCTTCAAGTGCACAATGATGGAGAGACCATTAATGGAGTTACATAATTTGAGTTGTAAGCACGTGAAAACACTTGTAAATTCTAAAAAAAATCACATAGCTGCTCTCGAGGCTATGGCTTAGCTAGCAAATGCCCTCAACAAGCTACAAGGAAACCATAAAAAATGTTTGTAGAGCTTTTCCTAGGTGAGTACATTTTTCCCCGTCGGTACAATGAATTATAAAAAGAATTGGGTGAACTTTGGGTAATATATGGTTTTTAGGATTTTTTTTCTTTTTTCTTTTCCTTGGTTAGAAATAGACTCTTCAAGGCATAATTGTATAGTTTTTTTATTAAGAGGGGTAAACGCTTTTTGACTCGGAGCTATGAACTAGTGAGGTCATAAACTGGGGGCCTCATCCTCGATATAAAATCTCAACAATTACAACCCAATGGGGTTTGAACCTTGATGACAAGAATAACACAACTTAACCATCACACTATGCCACTATTGACAAGGCATAATAGTATGGTTGTTATTTTCATTGAAAATTATATTTTTCTTGTCTTTGTGCCCTAATCTTAAGAAAGCCCTAAAACACTTTCTATTACTTCTGAAAATTGAGAAAGACCTTACATTAGTAGTTTTGGCCTCAGAGAGCTCAAGTCAAGACATCTGTGAAATCATTTCATGGGCAATTACGAAGTTAAGAAGTCTACAAGGAAAAGTGTTCTAATTCATCATTTCTAGGGTAGCAAAGGTGCCAATAAGAGAGATCCAAAAACCACAATGTCTTGGAGAAGTTTGTTTAAGAAATGTATGAAAAGAGTTTTAGGCCTCGACTAGTAAGCAATGCATAAAATTTGGAGTTGGCTAAGGTCGTGGTTTCCAATTGTTTCCTTGTAATAAAGATTCAATGAGCTTGTAAGTGCTATGACAAAAGAACGAATCATCAAGGACTTTGAAGGAAAGCTTATATTCACCTTCAATAAGCAATTTGTACAAATGGTGTTTGGATTAGCCCTTGAGGCCAATATAAATTGAACTTGATAACTCGACCTTTGAATACAAAAAAGATAGATACAACTATAGAATAGATAGGTTGCCACATTATACAATGATGGATTGGTCTTTTGGTCTACAACTAATTCATGTTGAAATAGTGCAATTCATGAGGTTGGGTATGTTTTATGTTGTGCAACATTTTCTTGTTTGTTGTAGTAGATGAGTGGGATGGTAGGCTTGGAGTAAACTATATATGCCCTAAATTGCCTAAGAAATAAATTAATCTATTGCAATTATGGTCTATCCTCATGGATAAAGATCATACTCTTTCTCAATACAACATTTTGAAACTTATTTTGTGAATCCTTTATTGAGAAAGTTGGGGTGTTATAGACCTAAATTGTCCAAGAATGTTAAGGAGTTCATTTGACCTTTGGAGTATTGTCAAGAGGAGAGGATCATAAGCGATTGGGGTGACTTCTTATATGAAAATTGTACTATGTTAAGAATGCAAGGATTTGAGGTTCTACCATATAGATTACCTTTAACTATATCATATAGAGGTACATTTCTAGAAGCAATCAAGCATATGTATACTATAGATAAACTTTGTTTCCAAGATCCTCAAATGAGTAGTATATTCCCATAGCGATTAAGATTGCTAATTTAATGTTATTGGCAAAGGAAGGTTTCAATAAGGTGTATGAGTTTGTTAATAGTTTGGGAATGCACGTGGATAAACATAGGGAGTATGACCTTCAAAAGTTTGTTCCCAACATAAGAAGGGAACAAAATAGGTCAAGATTTAAGCTTGAGTTTAATGAAGCCAAAGACTAAATTAGAATTTGTTTAGATGATCTTGAAAAGAAGTTAAGAGAGATATGGTTGATAATTAGTTTCGTTGAAAGAAAGAGGAATATGGATAACCCTAATTATCTTGGAGCTTTTCCTAGCATTACTAGTTCCATTGAGAATATGAAACAACTCTTGGATAATGTTGAGAGAGAGACAAATGCCTAAGAAGCAAATGCTTGCAATGCCACAAGTTGTTGAACTAGTGATAAAGGAAGCTCCTTTATGCAAATATTAGAAGAGGGACCTTCTAGAGTATCCTAACCATTAGTTTCATCACCATTTTATTAGCACACACTAGAGAATAGTCTTGAAAAAAACCAAGTTGAAATCTCCCATTTGGCTGATTATGATGTTAGTGCGGTAACTAGAGTTTTCATACGTTCCAATGACCCTTGTTATAGTTGCATCTATACCATGTCAAGCAGAGCATGAGTTGGTTGTGCCTAGTTCTACAATACTAGACAAATTTGATGGAATAGAAGATGCAAGAATGTGAGGTAGAAGGCTTGCAAGGAATTTCTATCTATTGACAATTTCATAAAAAAAATGATGAATTCAAAAGATTTTCTTTGATACTAAAGAAAAGAGAAAAGCATGCACTAAAAAAGGAAAATAGAGAAGTAGTTCTAATGGAGGAAGAACAAGACACAACATAAAGCAATCCCTTGGTATTTGACTTACATTGAAAATATAACTCTAATAAGGAAATAAATCTAGTGAGAGAAAGTTGATGCCTATTTAGCTAGGATATGTTATCATAAAAGCAATGGCATTGATACTATCAAGCAAAGAAGTGGAAAAATTGATATATTCAATCATTAAGAGGAAGCAAATAAATTGTACTTTGGATCTGCTTTTAATCTAAAATTGTATACTTCAGCAATTTGGGCTTTGTCTCCAATAATGATAAACCTAAGATTGATTATGAGCCACAACTCATTGGGCAATTAGTATTGAAAAGGGTTGGAGAGATGTCAGCTCTTGATGCAATTGTATTAGCAATTCATATTGCTCAAGTGAGCAAGATTATAATTAAAAACCTACATATGAATTATAGTAGGAGCCATTAGGAGATTTTGGAGTTCAAAGAAGCATTGAAAAATGCTATTGGTCAATTACAAACTTTCAGTACAACTCTATAAGCAAAAGGTTGATGTTTACTCCTTTATCACTAACCATTTTGCTAGGAAACGATAAACTAGAGACATTGTTGAAGGAACATAGGGAATAGATGTAGAAGCCCAAAAAGGGAAATAAATTATAAGGCCAAGTTGGAAGAAGTAATTAATGGAATTTCATAAAACATTAATGCAAAACATTACTAGATTACGTGAAAACCTATGCAAATCACTTGGCAATATCAATAAGGCAATTTTCAAAATAAATCAAGTAGAATATAAACTTGAAGTCAAACAAATAGATTTATGGAGTACCATGTAAAACAAATACATGCTAATATTAAGTATACTATATATAATGATTTTTCCATAATTGTGACAACAAACACTATGTAAAGTCCTTGGTGAGACAACAACATATATTAAACATAAGAACATATTTGAGTGAGAAACTTAATGAGTTTTAGGGTTTACTTAGATAAAACATTCTAAATGTTAAAAATAGAGCATGAAATTACAAGGAATTGGATGCATGGAAAGAGAAATTCAAGATGTTGCCATTTGTTTTTATAGATCCACTGATTCATAATGAACAATTATCTTATATTATTGTTGACATGGCTTTAGATAAAGTTTTGGCATTAGAAACAAGGGTAAATAAATTATCAAAGAAAGTGGTGAACTTTTTGTTTTAAGGTGGGAATAAAAGTTATCAAAGATTAACATGATTATCAATGTTGATCTTTCATATGACAAAGAATTGGATCCTTGGAGTAATACACATTTTTTTATTTAGTCACAATTTCCTAATTTTGTTTATTTTTACAAGAAGTTTATTTGAGATGTCATATCAACTCAGAAATGAGTAAGACGTATTTGAGTGTTTCACATGTCTTCAACATTCCTTTGGATCTATATGCAAAATTTGAATTTTGTAAAAAGTATTGGCTTGAAAAAATAGAACACATATATGCAAAATGAAACAATATGGTGATATGCATCTTTGCACCATGTTTGAGATGTCATGCATCTAGGTTTTATAAGGAGGATAATGTCTATGCTTTTACATGGTTAATTTGAGAATTTTGGGTTATGCGTAAACCTTTGAACAATTGAAGGCTTTAGTTGTAAGTAGTATGGATCATAGTTTTTCTAATGGTCCTAACAACAAAGAGTTTGATCTTGTAGAGATCGAGAAGGACATCCAAAAGATAAAGGAATTTCTTTTGAGATAAAATTGGACACCATGTCTATGAGGAAGACGTTCAACAAAGAAGAATGGGATAACACTAAAACCTCTTATCATATGAAAATCATCAAAGATGATGTAACATAAATTAAATGTGTTGAGGTTGGTGTAGCCGAAGTCTCCATGTAGCAAAGACTACAATAACATATAAGGAGATTGATATACTATTGGAAAGATCTACCAAACATTGGAACCTTGATCCTTGAAAGGGGAAGGGGTCTTCTTTTGTTGCAATGGATTTTCGGTTAGTTTTCAATCAACTTTACTAACCAAAAAGACTTGTTGGGTGCATAATTCTATTGTAGCTATTGTATAATTATTTTTGGATTGTTGTTATAGGTTTGTAAACATGAGTGATAACTATATTTCTAAATATATTTCATGATTGAAAGAAATATTTAACAACTTTCAATCATCTTAGTGAGATGAGTCTTATTCTTTTGCTATATACATTAGTCACTTCTTGTATTAAGGATCTCTTGTTTTAGGATTTTCTTTGTCATTTAGTCCAAATTCAAGTTTTAGGGAGTCATAAGCAAAGTCATTTTTGTTTAGGTGAAAGTACATAAGTATGTTCTACTTTTGAACATGCTTGAAATCACATAAACTCGATTGAACTCCCTTCAATCGAAACATGTTTGATCAAACAAACTTCAATTGAATAGATTCAATTTGATAGAAGGGATTCAAATATAGAGAGAGGCCCCAATAAATTTACATTTTTAAATTTTTTTTTTGTGTGTATATATTTAAAAAATAAAATTATAATTTTTTTTTTTTTGAAAAATCAATTTATTCATTTATTTATTTTTTTATATAATTACACTAAAGCATTCCCTATTTGAACTTTACCAAGCTCATTTTGTCGATCAAGATGATATAAATGATCACGACCGTTCCTTCTCACCAGTTTCTGCTTACTGGTTTTTCACATTCATAGTACACCATTCCCATTCACTGGCTCCAAACTTTTCCTGCTTTTACTCCTTGACATCATTGATAAACGACTTGCACTGAACAATTAACATATACGACATGGAGAAAATAAATACGTTTCTTATTTAGCCTATGAATCAAAAACATGGTGTTTGGTGTTTCTAAACTACGCTCTCTAAGTCACTTTTTCTATTACTGCATTTAAGAGTAGAGTACACCCATGATGCAAATTAGAACCTATAATTATGGATGGAGGGAGTTTTTGTAGAGTGGAAAAATGTTGTCATTAATTAAAATTTAATTATTAAAATATTTATGGGTCTTTATTTTTTTTATTTTTAGAATTTAAGTATTAAAGTGTGGTGTAGTTTGAAAAAAAATTGTACGTAGTGAGATTGGAGATTACTTTGCTAATATGGTGTATAAAGAGAGTGGGTGCTATTGATTTTTTCTTTTAACTTTCCATGGTTTGAAATTTTAATTAAATTAATTCATATATTTGATTTAAGCTTTTAATTAATTAATTCATATATTTGATTTAAGTTTACTCAAGCGTGAGTTGAATCTCTTAGTTTCATTTCAAATATTTATATTTATTTTATATATAATTAATAGTAATATTAGATTTATCATTTTATATTATATAATATATAATTATTTAATTTAATTTAATATAAAATTTATTTAAATTAATCTAATATATATATAATTTAGTATGTATGACAAAATAATTGTAGTATGGATTTCATATATAAAATAAATTCCTAATTAAATGATAAATATCTAAATATTAAACATAATATAATATAAATAATATAATTCATTTATTTATAACTTGATATTTCTTATTCAAGTTGATCATATTTTACATTAAGAATTGGTGGAAGTAGAGATGGGTAGAGAGATAGATCCCTATCTTGGTGTATCTATACCAAATTTAGAGTTTTTTATTTTGATTTCCCTCTATTTTCAAATAGACCCTTCAATTTAAACTTGTTTGGCTCCAATATGCTTTAATTTAACAAAGAAACCCTTGATTTTAGGAAGTGGTTCCCCTTTAATTTGCATTTAGTATTTTTCCCCCTTTGCATGCCATACACTTTAAGTTTTCATGTATCTTTGCACCAAAGCAATATCTTTAACTACAATTCCTACATAACTTGCTCCACCACAATTTGAAAAATGTCGTCATTATAAGCTTAATTGACTCCAATCTACTTTAATTCAACCAATCATTTTCTAGAAACTCTAGTTTTTGGATGCATTTCCCTCTAAATGTACAATTAGAATTATCACTTGGTCTACAATTTATAATTTCAAATATTTATTGATTTTTTTTAAAATTCTCAAATATAATAATATAATTTAATCTGTCCTCTAATTTTTATTTTGCTTTTCACCTCAGTTCTTTCTACAACACATTTGAGGTCTATCTTTCCCAACTCTCTCTCTCTCTCTCTCTCTCTCTCTCTCTCTCTCTCTCTCTCTTTCTATCCGTCTTTATCTCTATATATGTCACTCTATCTATATCTATTTCTATCCATATCTTTCTACCTCCATCTCCCTATCTCCCTATCTCTCGCTCTATCTCTCTCTATATCTCTAATTATCACGTCCTATATCTTTATTTCTCTATCTCTCCCTTGTTATTCACTCCATATCTCCTAGTATCTTTCACTCATCTCTCTATCTCTTTCTATCCATATCTTTTTCTACCTTTATCTCCCCTATCCTCTATCTCTCTTTGTCTCTCTATCTCTTTCCCTATTCCTCTCTATCTCTATATATCTCCCTCTATTTATATATCTCCCCCCTTCTCTCTCTCTCTTACCCTCCTCTACCAGCTCTGTCCTGCTCTCTCTCTCTTCTCTCCCTCCCACTCTCTACCTCTCTCCATGTCTCCCTCCCTATCCGTACTAGATCTCTCTCTATCTCTACCCCCCCCCCTCTCTCTCTCTCTCTCTCTCTATCTCTCCCTCTTTCTTTCTCCCTCTCCCTATCTCTCCCTCCATCTTTATTTGTCCAACTCTACTTCTCTTTGTTTTTCTATCTATTTATTTCTCTATGTCTCTCTCCCTCACCCCTTCTCTCTATATCTCCTTATATCTCTATCACTTTCTCTCACCATCTATATCTCTTTCTATCCCTCCCTCTCCCTCTTCCTCTATATCTCTTTTTCTCTCCCTCTTCATCTCTCCCTCCCTATCTCTCTATCTTTATCTCTCCCTCTATCTTCATCTCTACCTCTATCTTCCCCTCTCCCCCTTTGTTTTGACATGTTGACCTCTCTATATCCATCCATCTTTCTCCCTCTATCTCTCCCTCTCTCTCTTCCTAGACCTCTATATATCTATATATCTTTGCCTCTCTATCTCTAATTCTCCATAATTCTTCTTCTATACCTCCCTCTATATCTATCTCATTATCTATCCATCTCTCTCTACCCCTATATCTCTCCCTCTCTATATGACACTTCCTATCTCTATCTCTATATTTCTATCTCTCCCTTTCTCATTCTATCTTTCTATATATTTATCTATTCCATCTCTATCTATCCCTCTTTCCCCTCTCTTTATCTCCATCTCCTTCTATCTACATCTCCCTCTCTATCTTTCTATCTTGCTATCTATCTCTATTCCCTATCTAAATCTCATTACCCCCCTCTCTCTCTATCTTCCAACTCTATCACCTCCCTCTTGATATCATTCTCTCTCTCTCTCTCTCTCTCTCTCTCCCTATTGCAAACATAACATGAGCCTTTTGATAATGAAGCCTGATTATCTTCCCAATTTAATAGTTTTGTTTCAATTGTGTTTGGATCCCTGTAAGTGGATGCATATTTGATTTGAATCTACCAGTTCTCCATTGAGACCTTTGTTCCACAAACATCATTTGCTAAAAGGCCTACCATTTTTCCTCATGTACTGCAAAAATCTATGCAAAGAAGACCATTTTTTCCAACCTGACCTTCCACACCTCTTCGACGCACATTGCAGATAAGGTGCAATTGCTAGTTTTTATTTTTATTTTTTACTTAAAATTATAAGATTTTATTTGAAATATTATATATATATATGCAAGTACTAAATTTCCCTAAAAAGGGTTACAAGATCAGGATTTTTGAATATGCCTAAGTCATTTTTGCAATTCTTCCATGCGAGCAAGCTAGGGAGGGGAGAGAAGAGTAGGGTTTTTAGAAATCATCCTCTACAATTCCTCGAAGTTGCTTGAGATCAACCTGCATTGAAAAAATCAAAGAAATTCCTCATGAGAGTGTCAATCTTTTAAGTCCTGCCGCATGAACACACCTCCAAGATCTCTCAAGAAAGGTCTGCCATAGTTCAAGATGCCCTCATAGGCCCTTTTAAGTAGATTGTCTTGTAGACAACCGTGAGTAGCAAACCTGGCAAACAATTTTTGGCCCAACATTTCCACATACGTCATGAGGAGTTCACCGATCAAGTCAAAGTTGTGCAGATGCCTAGCTGGCAATTTTGAACAGTCGCTAAAATTGGTTAGAAACGTCCTCATCTGTGCAGGCACATCACATATCATTCAAGACAAGCCTATTTGCCATTTATGAGGAGCTCCACAACACGGGCTCATAAATAAACACCAAGAGAAATCTCCTGCGAGAAGATCAACCAACACGGAAGAAAAGCCGCAAAATTATATTGGAATTCGGAGCTAGGATCAGACTTCCCTCAAGATATGTTCGGTGGTAATGATCTGTTGAAGGCTGTCCCAAGCATCAAGTCGATTTGATATTTGGACAGGGAGATACTATAAACAATCATATTTTGGCAGAAAGTCCATGCCACATTCAGTTCCTTGTAAACATGCGTAATCGAGTAGTCATTTAGTTGATGAAGCAAAGAGCAGATCGCGTCCAGCCTTTTTTGAAGTTTCTAGTTTTCCACCGCCACTCGCTTTAATTGCATCGATGCAAATCGTGGAATCACCTTCCATATCTACACTATTAATTTGAAAGACAAATTTAGGCCTTCGATATCAAGTTTTGCTTTGTTGTTTGTACGAAATTGAATTTGTTTTTTATTTATTGAAACAATCCAATAAAATTATAAAAAATAAAATTACATTGAAATAGGCACCCAGCAGGCTGCTACACAAATTAAATCAGTTATGCTAATTTTAGCTGTTTTATAAATCTCATAATAAATCTGGGTAAGAAGAAGATACCCACACAACACAAAAGTGCTGTCTTAGATTCCGAATTTTACGTTTGTTGCATAAGGTCACTTTTTTATGTAAGTGTAACGATTGAAACTTTATCTTGCTCATGTGGTTGTTAATCTTTACATTCTGTTTTAGGACCCTCTATAATTGAGAACACAAGAAAACAATTTGGAAAATGATATCAGAATAGAACTTTAACATTTCCCCTTCCTCACGAACATTATGTTTTCAAAAAAATGATAAACATCTAATTTTCCACATATTAAGTAAAATGGTAAGTTAATAATATAAAGTTTCTACAATCCATGATAATCAAGTGCTAGCTATTTCTGGATATAATTTTTTTTTTACATAGTTTCAATCCAAAAATAGTTAGCACTTAAAAATGGTATGTGTCATTGAATCAACCACAACATCGTTTTAAATGCCGACGTCCAAAATAGCTTCTTTCCAATTTAATGTATGCTCAAAAATATCAAGAAGGAATTTAAAACTAACATTCCATTTTTTTTTAGCCCACAAACAATCCCAAGTGCTTTAGACTTTCCCTGTGTAGGGAGAAAGGACATTTAATTGGTTGCACCACCATGTATTTCAATCTATCACCAACAAGCAATTTGAAGTGTAAAATTTTTCGAGCCAAAATTTGAGCAGTAGTTTTAACTTTGATCTCCAAATTGAATATGTTTTGAAGATGCCCAAACCAAGATTCCCATATCATCTATAATAATGTAGCCTAAACCAAAGATCTTGGGATTGCCTCGAGAGCCCAATCATTTTTTATTTTTTTTAAATTAAATTTTATATAAATATAAAAATTAGAATATATATAATTTTTAAAACATTTAAAATTAGAAAACTTAAATTAATTTTTAATTTTTTAACTTAAATTTATAAAATAAATATTAAAAAAATAAGAAAATAATAAATATATAAAAATAAGAAAATTAAAAATATTATAAAATAGCTGCTGGTGGCATGGTGGAGATGCAATAGGAGGTTGCCAAGATTTTGGCTAGTAGAATGTGTAGCTCCCTTAAGGGGAGTGACACTCTAGCTTGGGGCCTTGACCCTAAGGGAAAATTTTCGGTGGCCTTGGGGTATTTGGAGTTGGATAGGCAGTTGTTTGGGAAGGTTGGTGTCTCATGGTGGAATGATGCAGGAACATCTAGTGGTGTAAGGGCAATCTTGCATCACCCAAAAAAGTCAAATTTCAAGTTTCTCAGTTTTTAGATATTTTTACATTTTTGGATACCCTTTTTGTCATAATAAAATTCTCAATTTATAGTTTTTATTTTCTATTCCTGGGTTGAAAGATATTGCAGTTTTAGTTTTCTAGATTTGCACTTGAAAATCTTCCGAGTTGGATTTGAGGCACTTAGAGTTCCTGGAACGGCCCCAAAACTTGTCAAAATTGGCATAGCAAATTTCAAGCGCATTATTGACTTTGAGACCTTTCCAACGGTTCAAACGGTTCGCGAATCGGAGTCCCGGATCAAAAGTTATGGCCCTGGGAAGATGGCGCACTTTCTAGGAGATACAATTGCAAATGATTTTTTGAATTTTGAACTTCAAGTTGTAATTTTTCGGCGCCAAACCGCCTAAACTCAAATTTGAATGTTGTTTTGGCTCCAAACTAAAGAGGAGCTCTATTTATGGGCTGTTTTCTAATTTTTGGGTAATTTTTTGGGGACAAGCTCACATATTGCGAAAGGGTTATTCTGTAGCTTTCTGTAACTTGCATGTGTTGTAGAACTTGGGGATTTGAGATCCTCTACATGTAAAAAGCTCCATTTTCTAAATAATAAAATTATTCTCTTGTTTGTGGGCTATTTTCTAAGTCTCGGACTGCGCCCTCATCAAGTGGTATTAGAGCGGGTTTTCTTGAGCGTGTGGACAGATTGCCGATCGTGAGGCAATTCGCACCAGGACCGTGGTTGTGGGTCGAGGTCAAGAAAGATGCCTCCAAGAATGATGCCTGGTAGGCATGGTGGTGCCAGAGGTGGTCGAGGTGGCAAAAATGCTGGTGGAAGACATGTACTGGCAGCCCTCCAGAGACAAATTGATGCGTTACAAGAGCAGTTGAGACTAGGGTTAAACCCGAGGGAGGAAAGTGAGGAATAAGGAGAGGAAGAAGGTTCAGATGTAGAAGAAGAAGAAGAAGCAATTGATCAAGACCAAATGCGGCTAATAAGGGACATTTCGAAGATCGGGAAAAGACCCAGAGTAGAAGTCC